>JBBGZY010002843.1:0-721752 GCA_037952925.1 Lithobates clamitans
GGCGATCATATGACAGTGCAGGGAAAGTGATTCACCGCTCAGGTAGACCTGCTTCCAGGTGTGTGTTTAGTAAATCCTTCAGAGGAGGGGAGTCCCAGGTGCTGGCTAAATGCAAATTGAAGCAAAGTTTGAAACAGGAGAATCTGGATGCCGCACACCGGATAAAGTTGAAAATTCTTCTTTATTGTAAAACTTGGATCATCAAAAATACAGGACAATCAGGCAGATGGTACAGATACAGCTGACGCGTTTCGCACTCTAATTTGAGTGCTTACTCATAGCTGACAGATATTGAGAATGACTGTTTTATATATCGTTATAAGAGATGGCACATGACCATATAATTACGCATCTAATGGATATCAGCTGAAAGCCAATTATATAAGGTCTCGGCATCTGCTGTCAAATCAGTGTGCTACCCAATAGAAAAGACTCTTATGAAAATAACATTTAAAACGACAACAAAAAGCTTAAGTGGGTGAATGAGAAAAAATATATATATATATATATATATATATATATATATATATATATATATATATATACATGGGTGTGTATAAGTGTGTGTATGAAACAAAAAAAAACACAAGATGTATATGTGCAGGGAGATGTGATAAGATTTGATTGTGTTGGAGCAAAATGTAAAAGAAACAAATGAGTGAAGAAATTGTGTATGTGTGACAAAAAGTGTGAAATTACGTGAATATGAATTTATATATGCAATGCATCACCATGATAATGTATGTGCATTACTAATAAAATAAATGGATGCACAAATAAATGACGCAATATGATGAAGTGCATTTAAAGAAGTGAAATAAAATAAAATGAATCTAAGTTAGAATGGTAAAGTGGAATCAGAATTATATGTATATGTATACCGTTTAAGTATCAAAACATGGAATATATAATGTAATATACTACAAAATTATTTTGTTAAACTCATATATATATGTATGATGTATGATATAGGTTACAAAGTAATGTGTGAAATGTGAACGGAAGAAATAGGTGAAAATAAACTGCAAAAATGACTAAGCAGAAACAATGTTGTAGTCCTGCCAGATCGTGAGTGAAGATCGGCATGTGTGTGGGTGTGTTAAAACATGTCAGAACGATCACATTTAAAACTGAAATGCCTTGTATGTAGCACAAGATCATGAGCAGTGGATAGCGATCCAACTGCAAACCAGGTGTACAAAAGGCTGTCAAATGATAAGAATGAAAATCAGCATATGTGTGAATGTGCCTGAACAATCAGTGGTTAATGACTAAACAGAAACAATGTTGCAGTCTTGCCAGATTAAGAGTAAAAGTCGGCATGTGTGTGGGTGTGTTAAAACATATCAGAACGATCACATTTAAAACTGAAATGCCTTGTATATAGCACAAGATCATGAGCAGTGCATAGCAATCGGACTGCAAACTAGGTGTGCAGAAAGCTGTCAAGCAATAGGAGTAAAAATCGGCATGTGTATGGATGTGCCGGAGCAATCAATAATTAAAATGAAATACCCTGCGATGTAGTGTGAAATAACATGCAGTGGACGACAGTCTCTCTGCAAGCAGACCATTCAACAAGTAAAAAATGAACATGAATGGTAAAGCTCGAAAGTTAAATGAGAATATATCAGGAAATGTAGCGGTGCGATACATTGTTTCTTATAAGGATAACAGTTGTATGTAAGAATGTAAACTAGCTATGAAAGGATAGAAATGTATCTTTAACAATGAATGTCAGCAAATGCCGAAATCACTAAACAACTGACCATCTGGTTTCCAACACAACAATGTGAAAAAACTGTGAGCACACTGATACATAACCCAAATAATGATATGTCCGGTGTCTTGTCGAATTCAGTCCCCTATCATATAGTGTCCTCCCTGTACTGCGCAGGCGCAGTACAGGGAGGACAAGGAGACGCCGAAAGTCTCCGAAGTTCAACAGCTGATCGTCAGCTGTACACGGCGCCTGCGCATTTATTCTTACCCTATGTCCAGGATCATTCCCCACTATCCAAGTGGACATAGAGTTAGAATAAATATTTGCCGAGCGCAGCGAGGCCGTGCCCGAAGCGTGGCGAGCGAAGCGAGCCCGCGAGGGGCCCTCTTACACTGCCATCGCTAACAGGTGCCCGAGCGCCGTGTACAGCTGATGGTCAGCTGATCAACTTCGGGCATTTTCGGCATCTCCTGCTCCTCCGTACTGCGCAGGCGCTGCGCCTGCGCAGTACGAGGCGGACACTATTTGATAGGAGGACTCTATATGGCAGAACACCGGCAAATGGGAAAAAAAAATTCTCAATACACAGGCAGGCACATAAAAAATCGTTGCGGATCCAATCTATAAAGATGGTAAAAATATATATATCACTTTGCTATATATTACTATGAAACAAGTAGTGTCATTCAATAACATTTAAACTAGCCACACAACTACTGTGCACATACATGCAGCATATAATAAGTGAAGAATAAAAAATAAATAAAATATATATGCAATTGTGAAAACAAGTCTATACTCCATATTCCATATGACAAAAATAATGATCCCAAAATATAAATATACAATTGAACATCTTTGTGTTTAAGATATATT
Source organism: Lithobates clamitans (assembly GCA_037952925.1). Taxonomy (NCBI): domain Eukaryota; kingdom Metazoa; phylum Chordata; class Amphibia; order Anura; family Ranidae; genus Lithobates; species Lithobates clamitans. The sequence goes on from JBBGZY010002843.1 coordinate 2,600, forward strand.
AAAAAATATATATATATAAATGTATATATAAATGTTAAATATATATAAGTGTGTTAAGTTGTTTATACAAAACTAAAAATAAAAATAAAAAATGCATTGAATGAAATTAATGAATCTAAATGTAAAAATAAATATAAATAATGAAAATAAAAGTGTTGAACAAGCAAAATAAAAAACGTTTTATTATTATTTTTATTGTTACCATTGTACTATGGATGTCCATCAGAAAATCATAAACAGATTTTTTCTTATTGTTTATCATATGTACAATTTTTTATTTTATTATATTTTAATAATAAACAAGATAGACACCATAAAACAATGTTGAAAGATACTTCTTACATTAATACTAACCACTCTATGTCAAAATTCTTGACCTACAGTAACTAATGTGATCAGTAATGCCGCGTACACACGAGCGGACTTTCTATCCTACTTGGTCCGGCACACTTTCCGACGGACTTTGTCCGCCAGGTGCGCCGGACTTTAAAACGGACGGACTTGCCCACACACGCCGGGACTTTCCGGCGGGCTAAGTCCGCCCGTCTTTCCGACGAACTTTCGCCGGAGTTCCGGCGGACTTTCAGAATGAACGGACTTGCCCACACACGGACAAGTCCGTTCATTTTGAACGTGACTCAGGTGCGACGGGACTAGAAAAGGATGTCAATCTTGCCGCTTTTATCGGCGAGATTGACACCTTGCGAGCCCCGTCGCGGGGCATACCAGGCCCTTAGGTCTGGTATGGATTATAAAGGGGAACCCCTACGCCGAAAAAACGGCGTGGGGCCCCCCTAAAATCCATACCAGACCCCGATCCGAGCACGCAGCCTGGCCGGTCAGGAAAGGGGGTGGGGACGAGCGAGCGCCCCCCCCCCTCCTGAACCGTACCAGGCCGCATGCCCTCAACATGGGGGGGTGGGTGCTTTGGGGGAGGGGGGCGCCCTGCGCCCCCCCCCCCCCAAAGCACCTTGTCCCCATGTTGATGAGGACAAGGGCCTCTTCCCGACAACCCTGGCCGTTGGTTGTCGGGGTCTGCGGGCGGGGGCTTATCGGAATCTGGGAGCCCCCTTTAATAAGGGGGCCCCCAGATCCCGGCCCCCCACCCTATGTAAATGAGTATGGGGTACATGGTACCCCTACCCATTTACCTAGGAAAAAAGTGTAAGTAATAAAAAACACTACACAGGTTTTTAAAATATTTTATTAAACAGCTCCGGGGGGGGGGGATCTTCCTCCGGCTTCGGGGGTCTTCTTCCGGCTTCGGGGGTCCCTCCGCTTCATCTTCTCCCGGCGTCCGGTTGGTTCTTCTCCGCTCTCCGGCCTCTTCTCCCGGTGTCGCAGGTCTTCGGCCGGCCCCCTCCGCTGTCTTCATGTAGCTCTATTGCAAGCGGAGGTCCAGACTTCTTGGCTTCTTGGCTTCTTGGCTTCTCTTCTCTTCTCTTCTCTTCCCCCAGATGTTGACACGACGCTCTCTCCGGCTGGACTGGTCTCTGAGGGCTACGTTGTGACTTATATAGGCGGAGATCCCGCCCCCATATGATGTCACAGTCCCTGGGCATGCTGGGACTGTGACGTTTTAGGGGGCGTGGTCGATCTGGGGGAAGAGAAGAGAAGAGAAGAGAAGACAAGAAGCCCAGAAGTCCGGACCTCCGCTGGCAATAGAGCTACATGAAGACAGCGGAGGGGGCCGGCCGAAGACCTGCGACACCGGGAGAAGAGGCCGGAGAGCTCTATTACCAGGGTTGTACCGTATCCCCGATCTCTAAACCGCTGAGCCATTTTGTTTGCCTCACTTAAAGCGGAGTTCCACACAAAAATGGAACTTCCGCTTTTCGGAACCCTCCCCCCCTCCGGTGTCACATTTGGCACCTTTCAGGGGGGAGGGGGGTGCAGATACCTGTCTAAGACAGGTATTTGCACCCACTTCCGGCATAGACTCCCATGGGAGTCTATGCCTCTTCCTGTCCTGACCGCGCTGTCTGCTGGGAACACACAGCTCCCAGGAGAGAGCGGGAACCACTAGGGACGCGCAGCGCGACTCGCGCATGCGCAGTAGGGAACCGGGAAGTGAAGCCGCAACGCCTCACTTCCTGATTCCCTCACCTAGGATGGCGGCGGCAGCTGCCGAGAACCGAGCGGGTTCTCGGCGTCCCCTGCCGACATCGCTGGACCCTGGGACAGGTAAGTGGCCATGTATTAAAAGTCAGCAGCTGCAGTATTTGTAGCTGCTGGCTTTTAATGTTTTTTTTTTTTTGGCGGTGTGGGTGAACCCCCGCTTTAAGAAGCTTTCTGGGGTACTACACATGCGTTTAAGCCTTAGAAATTGACCATAAGGCACGCCTCGTATGATGTGCTTAGGATGTGCTGAATCTGCTCTAAGAAGGGTATTGCCCGCAGTGGGTTTCCTATACAGGGTAGTGTGAATGGAATTACCTGCACCTGTAAGTTTAACATCTAGAAATTCAATACTGCAGGACTTTAGAGTGCCTGTAAACTTTAAATTAAGATCATTATTGTTAAAATACGAAAGCCAAGCTTCCACATCAGCATGAGCATCTGATGTAATAAACAAAAGATCATCAATAAAGCGACAGTAAAAAAACGTATCCAGTCTGCGGGGGCTATCATGTCCAAAGATGCGGGACCTCTCCCACCAACCCATAAAGATGTTGGCAAGGGAGGGCGAAAATTTCGCGCCCATGGAGGCCCCGCGTCTTTGGAGATAGTAGCCCCCGTCAAACATAAAAAAATTATGTGTGAGTAGGTACTCCAAAGCCTGCAGAATGAAGTCTTGAGATGTGAGTGAAAATCTGCCTGATGTTTTGAGAGCCCAAGCAACTGCCTGAAGGCCTAGATGGTGCGGGATGCTAGAATAAAGACTGGTGACATTGCAGCTGATCCACCTGTAATTGCTCTCCCATCGGAAATTGTGAAGTTTCGTAAGCAATTGTTTGGTGTCTCTCAAATAGCCAGGCAAACTAGTTGCTAAAGGCTGCAATTGAGAGTCCACCCATTCACCCAGTCGTTCGTTCAATGAACCAACGCCTGCGACAATGGGTCGTCCTGTTAGGGGTTGAAGTCCCTTATGGACTTTAGGCAGGTGGTGGAAAATGGGTATAACAGGATGTTCAGGAATAAGTTTGTCTTTATCTTTCTGTAAAAAAATGCCTACTGCCACCGCTCATAGATTATCCCATGAATAAGTCTAATCTATGACGAAACATGTCGGGGGCGTGGCTGTAAGGTGTGACGAGCAACGCTGAGAGCCGCACTTGAGAAAGGAGAGATTTGTTTGTACGGCGCACCACGAAGGGGGTTGAGAGAGACCGTGAGTCCTGGCATTAGTACACCTCGGGTCCACCATGACCATTTGCTGTTTTGTTTGTATCCACTGAATTTGAAGCTGCTGTGAACTACACTGGTTTTTACTGCTGTTATATATCCTTTAAAATGTGAGTGCTTATACGGAAGATTGTAGTGGTTTTAAAATAAACTTGCCGTGCTGTTTTACGCTATGTGAGTTCTTCATATTCCTTTACATGTGGATTGATCCAAAACACTGTGGAATAAATACATATTCGATCACTCTGGAGTGTGATTCATAAGCGTTTTTTTGCCATGCATGAGAGTGCTGGCAAAAATATTTGGTGAGTGAGATTCTATTGGGAGTGGATTCACGTTGGTGAGGTGAAAGACGCTTGGAGTTTGACACTATCAAGATCACTTCACTGTAGAAGATCTATGTGGATTTTTTTGTCACAGATTAAATCACGCATTTTTTGTCACAAAAGATTTAAGGGCTGATGTTTCATATTCATTTATATTGCACTTTTATTTACTCATTTGGTATGTCACATTAATTGGTGACTTCTTCACTTGATTTGCATAAGAATTATTCTGATTGGCACAATTTAATTCACTGTCACATAGGATTAATTTGTGTATTGATTTATTACGCTATTTAGTTTATTTATGTATTTATGCACCTAAATGTAGTTATCATTTGGTGGTATGTTAACACATATACAGTTTTTTCACCATTGAGCATATGAGCGCCTCTTATTTGGTCATATGTATCTAGGAGAAGGTTCCTGTGGGTATTTGATACATGAGATCAGATAATATTTTAGTTTACATTCTTACATACAACTGTTATCCTTATAAGAAACAATGTATCGCACCGCTACATTTCCTGATATATTCTCATTTAACTTTCGAGCTTTACCATTCATGTTCATTTTTTACTTGTTGAATGGTCTGCTTGCAGAGAGACTGTCGTCCACTGCATGTTATTTCACACTACATCGCAGGGTATTTCATTTTAATTATTGATTGCTCCGGCACATCCATACACATGCCGATTTTTACTCCTATTGCTTGACAGCTTTCTGCACACCTAGTTTGCAGTCGGATTGCTATGCACTGCTCATGATCTTGTGCTATATACAAGGCATTTCAGTTTTAAATGTGTTCGTTCTGATATGTTTTAACACACCCACACACATGTCGACTTTTACTCTTAATCTGGCAGGACTACAACATTGTTTCTGTTTAGTCATTAACCACTGATTGTTCCGGCACATTCACACATATGCTGATTTTCATTCTTATCATTTGACAGCCTTTTGTACACCTGGTTTGCAGTTGGATCGCTATCCACTGCTCATGATCTTGTGCTATATACAAGGCATTTCAGTTTTAAATGTGATCGTTCTGACATGTTTTAACACACCCACACACATGCTGATCTTCACTCACGATCTGGCAGGACTACAACATTGTTTCTTCTTAGTCATTTTTACAGTTTATTTTCACCTATTTCTTCCGTTCACATTTCACACATTACTTTGTAACCTATATCATACATCATACATATATATATGAGTTTAACAAAATAATTTTGTAGTATATTACATTATATATTCCATGTTTTGATACTTAAACGGCATACATATACATATAATTCTGATTCCACTTTACCATTCTAACTTAGATTCATTTTATTTTATTTCACTTCTTTAAATGCACTTCATCATATTGCGTCATTTATTTGTGCATCCATTTATTTTATTAGTAATGCACATACATTATCATGGTGATGCATTGCATATATAAATTCATATTCACGTAATTTCACACTTTTTGTCACACATACACAATTTCTTCACTCATTTGTTTCTTTTACATTTTGCTCCAACACAATCAAATCTTACCACATCTCCCTGCACATATACATCTTGTGTTTTTTCCTTTCATACACACACTTATACACACCCATATATATATATATATATATATATATATATATATATATATATATATATATTTTTTTTTTTTTTTTCTCATTCACCCACTTAAGCTGTTTGTTGTCGTTTAAATGTTATATTCATAAGAGTCTTTTCTATTGGGTAGCACACTGATTTGACAGCAGATACCGAGACCTTATATAATTGGCTTTCAGCTGATATCCATTAGATGCGTAATTATATGGTCATGTGGCATCTCTTATAACGATATATAAGACAGTCATTCTCAATATCTGTCAGCTATGAGTAAGAACTCAAATTAGAGTGCGAAACGCGTCAGCTGTGTCTGTACCATTTGCCTGATTGTCCTGTATTTTTGATGATCCAAGTTTTACAATAAAGAAGAATTTTCAACTTTATCCGGTGTGCGGCATCCAGATTCTCCTGTTTCACACTTTGCGTCATATGACAGTGGACAGGCAGCTAGTGGTAATCACTCTAATTGCTGCCCAGATTTGTTTGTCTTTCTGTACTGGAATTTTTCTTATATCTGCTTCCACCATCTTTTTAAATACATCTATATATTGATATGCCGATGTTTTTGGATTGAAGGTAGATTTATTGCGTAAACCACTGTGTGTATATTTAGTTGGTGGTGCTGTAAGGCCTACACCCTCTTTGGAGGCAAAATGTCCTTTTATGCCCAATTTTCTATCAAATCTGTGTAAATCTATGAATGCCTCAAACTCAGGGCTGGTGCAAGGCTTTTTGACACCCTAGGCGAAACCTAATTTTCTCGCCTTCCCCTTGGCTCCACCCTCTTTACCCCGCCCGTGTTTACCCCGCCTTTTTAATGAAGCGCCCATTAAATGCATCCTTAACCAGCACCCATAAAATGCAGCCTAAACAAACACCCATCAAATGCAGCCTACCAGTGCCCATCAATGAATGTTTGCTTGCTTCCATTCACTCGGGAGTTGGGACACAGGCACAGTCCTTCGCCATTGCTGCACTTCTGACACTATGTGCGAATGGAGCGGCGGCTGCCTGCTGATGCTGAGACTTGGTTGCTTGCTGCAGAGAGAAGAGAATAATAACACCAGTGGCCGGGCACTCTAGGCGGCCCTGCTCAAACTTATCTATATTCTTGGTAGCTGCATATAAATAATATGCACAAATATAGAACAGTCCCAAATGTATAGTGATATAAAGTGCTCGTGCTCAAAGATGGTATATCCGTGCTTCAATGTGCTCAGATTTGGGTGCCCCACATAGATGTAAACTCACCCCCTGGAGTTGACCAACTATCGCTAGTATGGTCCTTTAAGCATGTGGGGAAATCCCTGTAAAGATCCGCTGCTGGCGCCTCATGCAGTGCAGTTCCATGCAGTTTAAGCTGAAACACGTTGAAGTAATACTGCGTCACCGCGACACACTTCCACCCGAAGGAATGCAGGGAATTGAGCAGCGCCACGATCACAGAAATTACCACCATTGTGGGCCGATTTCCCTCAAAAAAAATCACCTGTTGTATACTCCGAGTGCCAGGATGTTCAGGCACCTTAACATGTGAGTGTTATCTTTCACTTTTAAATGTTTGTACAGTGGAACCTCGGATTACGAGCATAATCCGTTCAAGGAGTATGCTCGTAATCCAATGTACTCGCATATCAAAGCGAGTTTTCCCATTGAAGTCAATTGAAACGAAAATAATTAGTTCCGCATTGACTTCAATGGGATGCAATACGGCATGTGGCCAGAGGGGGGGCGCCGGAGAGCCTCGGAAACAGCCGAAAAGGCCCGAGGGACACTTTGGCTGACCTCGGCAAACCTCAGAAAGACTCTGTTCATGAGCCTTTCCGAGGTTTGCCGAGGTCAGCTGAACTGTCCTCGGGCCTTTCCGTGCATTACCGAACGGTGCTGATTGGCGACTTTCGGCTCTGCTCAGCTCCGGCGCCCCCCCCACCTCAGGCCAAAAGCGGTACTGCACACCGCTTTTGCCCTGAATCCTGCTCGTTTTGCGAGAGACAACACTCACAGACCAAGTTAGGATTTTTAGAAATACAGTGCTCGGTTTGGGAAACGCTCATTAAACGCGTTACTCACAAACCGAGGTTCCACTGTAATAAACTTTTTGGAACGATATTTTGCGCAATGAGGATTCTTTTGGTTTGTTTATCTGTATGAGGAACTGCACTGCATGAGGTACAAGCAGGGGATCTTTACAGAGGCTTCCCCGCATGCTTAAAGGACCATACTAGCGATAAATGGGGGAAAAGAAATTGCGCTCGGTGCTCAATAAAAATATATGAAAACTAATAATGAAAAAACCGTGAAGGGAATCCTGCAGCTGAAACACAATAACCCCAATACAAGGGCATACAGACTAAACAATATAAAAAACAGTGTAGCGCTGGATTAATAAAGAAAGCGCATATAATATATGCGAATATACCAGAACTCGTGAAATTTATGAGTGAGTGGGTAATGAAAACCATATATCACTGTTCTAAAATAATCAAACGCACATGTGTATAAATCATTAGTGACACTAGAAAGTGTTCAGATAAACCTATATGTGTTTGAAAACGGTGAATAATGTAAACATATATACGTGTATTTAATTTAGGTGAATTATGTGAGCCAAATGTCAACATAAACAATGAAAGTCAATACAGTGATGATTGACAATGTATGATGAAGCAACTGTGTCAACCAATTAACGTTAGTTAATCCAAAAAACATATAATACTCAACAATAATAAAATTATTGAAATTATTGGGTTAAACAGACGCAAAGATTCATATACTGTAAATAAAAGGCCCAAAGCATAGTGAAAAAAATATAATTAAAATAAATGGGTTAGGACCAACCCAAAAATTCATATACTGTAAATAAATAGAAAGTCCCAAACGTGGTGAAATTTCAACATAAATTCCGGTTCAGTGTTCCACCGCAGCTGTAGCCCACCACCAAGAGAATACAGTTGGAGGCTTACCGGACAGCCTGCGACCACCCTTATTCAGGGGGGTTAAAACAGGCTCAGTAGACATGTATAGGTCCAGTGGATGTCTCCTAGGAAGATTTTGCTTGTGATCACCGGATACTCTCCAGGGGTGTTCCTCTTATGGCAAACCAAGAAGGGTTTCCAAGCAAAGTGCAGCAAAAATTGTCAACAGGTGCCCCAAAAAGAGAAAGAGGACTCCGATAGTGCAGACCAATCTTACTACTTTATTTAAAAATTTGTACTAACAAATAAATCTAAAACCGAAGCTTCTGACAGGGAGAAGTAAAAAAACGAACTCCACCGCCGTTTAAAATACAATCGCGCATGCGCGACACGTGCTCACGTTGTGACCCTACGGCCGTTTCGTCACAACTGACGTCATCAGGGGTACGTGGCCACGCTCGCGCATGCGCTATAAATACACAAGCGCTACAGCGCCATAGCTCATTCATTGGCTGAGGGGGAACAAGGGCGGATTTTAATCCAATGTTATTAATTACTCCTACCCAATCAGACCGCCCATACATGGATACCTCCTTAATGTGGACAAAGGAATATTCCTATGGGGCAGAGCCATGTATTACACCGCCATCTAGAGGCTGAAAAAGGAGGAACCAAGACACACTCCAAAGTAGAATGAATACTCATTTAATGTGTAGAAACAAGCAAGTGGTTTCTACGAAACGGAAGTGTATATTACACACTACCATCTAGTGGCTAAAAAGAAAAAGCAATCACCAATGTAAAACACATTATAAAGTGCATAAAAAAAGTGCATGAAAAATTATGGGTGAAATTAAGTTCTCCATCACCCAAGACATATCACAAACTTAAGTAAAAATTGTGTATGAAAACATACTTGCAATATGCAAAGAAACTTAATAATAATGTATGTCAAAAATATGGACACTTTTATTTGTCCAAATATGTCTAAAAACGCATATCAATAAAAAGTACATATTCAATAAAAAAAGGAGGGGATCATTTGTAAAAAAATTTCTTTCAACTATTGTTAATAAAACAATTAATATCCCACTCTATGTTCAACCCATTTGGGGCATGAGAACCAAGTTTATAGATCCAGCTTGTTTCGGATCTGGAGATGGTTCTTTTTCCATTGCTGCCCCGCCAATGGGGAACGTGCCTAGAGACACTGTGTTTATCGAAGCCCTGCTTAATGTTGGTAATGTGTTCTGCCAACCTCACGTTCAGTTTCCTAATGGTACGGCCAACATACTCCAACCCACATGGACACCTGAGTAAATATACAACACATTTGGTTGTGCATGTGATAAGTGATTTAATGGGGTATGTGGCACCTGTACCGCTAGATGTGAACTCCGTTATTCTTCTATCTCTTAGTGAGTTGATACTGCAAACGTTACATCTCCTACAAGGGGAGAATCCTTTTAAGTCCCCAAAAAACGTAGGGCGTTTAGGTGGGACAGGGATATTTGGTGCCAACAGATGTCTAAAACTAGTGGCTCTCCTAAATAAAATTTGCGGTTTATCCGACAAAAGGGGGCCCAAGACTCGATCATTTTTAATAACGGACCAATGTTTTCTGATTATCCTTTTAATGGCCCAATGTTGGCTTGAATAGGTCGTGAGGAAGGCTAACCCAAAATCCTCCCTATCTGCTATCTTAGGGGGTTTATCACGTAATAATTCCTCACGCTCCCTATTCCCTATCTCCACAATTAGAGAATCTAGCATAGCTGAATCATAACCTTTGATCAAAAATTTTGATTTCAAAGTTAGGGCCTCTCTATGGAACTCATTGACATCAGAACAGTTTAGTCTTAGACGCAGGAACTGGCCCTTAGGTACGGCAGATAGCCAGGACTGATGATGACAAGAGTCAAGTGGTATGAAACTATTCCTGTCTGTTGTTTTAAAATAAGTCGAAGTGGTGATAACATCATTAACAATAGTGATAGCCAGATCCAAAAAGTGGATTTGGGTAGGGCTGGCTTCATGGGTTAGTGATATACCTCTATCATTGTTATTGAGTACAGACAGAAAAGTGGTCACAGAGTTGATGTCACCGTCCCAAATGAACAGGACATCATCAATAAATCTCCTCCACATGACCAACTGGGGTGGACTGTCCTTTAGTACCACATCCTCCTCCCACTTGGCCATGAAGAGGTTGGCCATGCTAGGAGCAAATTTGGCTCCCATGGCCACTCCCTTCGTTTGTAAATAGTGTGTGCCACCATACCAGAAATGGTTGTGCTCCATCGAGAAGTCCAGTAGCTCCATCACGAAATTGCATTGCGTGATGGAGATACTGGAGTCCCGATAGAGGAAATGCCGCACAGCCTCATGACCTAAACTATGGGATATTGATGTATAGAGTGACGCGACATCTGCTGTCACCAGCATATATGTAGCCTTCCACTCTATCCCTCTCAATATATTAAGGACATGCTTAGTGTCCCTAAGGTAGGAAGGGGTGCTTACCACCAGTGGTTGTAGTATATTTACAGTATATGAATCTTTGCGTCTGTTTAACCCAATAATTTCAATAATTTTATTATTGTTGAGTATTATATGTTTTTTGGATTAACTAACGTTAATTGGTTGACACAGTTTCTTCATCATACATTGTCAATCATCACTGTATTGACTTTCATTGTTTATGTTGACATTTGGCTCACATAATTCACCTAAATTAAATACACGTATATATATTTACATTATTCACCGTTTTCAAACACATATAGGTTTATCTGAACACTTTCTAGTGTCACTAATGATTTATACACATGTGCGTTTGATTATTTTAGAACAGTGATATATGGTTTTCATTACCCACTCACTCATAAATTTCACGGGTTCTGGTATATTCGCATATATTATATGCGCTTTCTTTATTAATCCAGCGCTACACTGTTTTTTATATCATACTAGCAATAGTTGGTCATCTGCAGGGGGGTGAGTTTACATCTATGTGGGGCACCCAAGTCTGAGCACATTGAAGCACAGATATACCATCTTTGAGTACGAGCACTTTACATTTGGGACTGTTCTAAATGTGTGTATATTATTTGGCCCGAGCGCAGCTAACATAACTTAGTTTATCTGAGTGAATTATACCTTGTTTTTTGCAGGACAAAATTGAATTTTTTTTGGTGGTAAATAAAAACGGATATTTCCTGATTTGGTTCATTATCATATAAAAATTGTTTAAAAGTAGTAAGAATATATTTTTTGTAACCTTTAGCTGTATATTTCTTGCCATTACCACGACCCACCACCAAAGCACAACCCAAACAAATTCTCCTATTTATGACAAACATAAGATGACAGTATGTGTTTCAAAAATAATACCTCAATATAGCCACTAGATGAGACTAAGGATCAGTATTTATTTCCTATGATCCTGAGATCCACCTAGTGGCCATAATGCCGCTACCAGAAGCTTTCCTTAATGAATAGCTGCTATACATATACACCTCTAATGCCGCGTACACATGAGCAGATTTCTCGTCGGAAAAAGATATGACGGCTTTTCTGTCGGGATTCCGCTCAAGTTTGCCTTGCATACACACGGTCACGCAAAAGTTCACTGAAATTACGACCGTCAAGAACGCGGTAACGTACAACACTAGGACGAGCCGAGAAAATGAAGTTCAATGCTTCCGAGCATGTGTCGAATTGTTTCCGAGCATGTGTAGGAATTTTGCACGTCGGAATTGCCACAGATGATCGCATTTTCGGATAGGAACTTTTCCCAATCGAAAAATTGAGAGCATGCTCTCAATCTTTTGCTGGCTGGAATTTGCTGGCAGCAAAAGACCGATGGAGCATACACACGGTCGCATTTTCCGATGGAAAACTCTCATCGGTCTTTTGCGGGCCGAAATTCCAATCGTGTGTACGCGGCATTAAGCTTGGTTCACACTGGATGCTGATGCGGCTCCCAGCAGGAGTCCTGTGAGTCCTGGTTGACGGTTTCAGGTCCGATTTCACCCGAATTTTGGGCTGAATTCGGACCTGAAACGAACCAAAAAGAGGCACAGAGTCGCATCGGAGATATGTGAACCAGCTCCATAGAGAGCCAATCACATTCTCCTGCTATTGCGAATTGGAGGAGGGGAACCCTCCTCCAATTCGCAATAGTGTGAACCCGGTCTAATGCCACGTACACACGATCGGAATTCCGCTCAAGCTTGTCTTGCATACACACGGTCACACCAAATTCTGACCGCCAAGAACGCGGCGACGTACAACACGTACGACGGGACTATAAAAGGGGAGTTCAATACCAAGTGCGCCACCCTTTGGGCTCCTTCTGCTAATCTCATGTTTATCTCGTGTTAGTAGAAGTTTATTTAGAGATGACTCGCTCTTTTCAGACTCGTGCTTTTCAGATTGGTATACTGCTGTTCAGTTTGTGCTTGTGGGTTTGTATCTGTTTTTCAGTGTGTGTAGTCAATTCATATCTGTTTTTTCGGTGCGTTCTTGTCCGCTCGTTGCTGATTTTCAGGTCGCTCTTCACAGGCCTTGCTATTCTTCAGTGCGTTCTGTTAGTTTGTTCTGACCAGCCGACCGTTTTGAAGCCATGTTGTGGGTACGTACTCGCCGTAGAGTTCGTGCTGTGCGGGGGCTTGGTGTTGGGCTTCTAACTTTGACACAAGCCCAGTCCATGAACAGGGTGGGGAGGAGTTTATGGACCAAGAATTGGTTACTCCAGTATGACCAATTCTCTCACATGCCTTTGCTGCGTGAGATCCAGGAGAATAATCCTGATGATTTCAGGAACTTTCTCAGGATGACGGACCCCGTATTTGTTGGCTTTGCTGACTCCCTATATCAGCAGGCAGGATACCTGCATGAGGCAAGCCATCACTCCGGAGCTGAGGCTCGTCGCCACGTTGCAGTACTTGGTGACTGGGAGAAGCCTGTAGGACCTCAAGTTCTCAACAGGCATCTCCCCCCAGGCTCTGAGGATCATTATTCTAGAGACCTGTTCTGCCATTATTCAGGTCCTGCAGAAGGACTATATTAAGGTAAGATTTCTCCTTTAACATCACATTCTATGTATTTAATGTTTTGTATTACTTTCATCATTCCCTAATTACCATGATTGTGAAGGCAATCTGTATAATATGCTGTGAATGTCCCCTTTGTCCTCATGCATGCTGTAAGCTTTTAATGCTCCTTTTTTGGCCTACATGCACATTTGCCTTCACTAACCTCCCCAGCATGCTATCCTGGGCCCATACCCACCTAGCCTAGTCACTTAACAATGTAATGTATAACAATGTATAACGCTCTGAAGAACAGCAAGGCCTGTGAAGAGCGACCTGAAATTCCATAGTACTGCTTTACCCTAAAGACCCCTTAAAATGTGTTGAAATGTTATTTGTGTCTTTAAATTCATGCAGAGTGCAAGAGGCTTTTTTTTTTTTTGGGCCCAAACTCATTTGGAACCCTCCCTCCCCCTAACCGCTAAGTCAACCGATATCAATCCTCTACATGCACATTTGCCTTCACTAACCTCCCCAGCATGCTATCCTGGGCCCATACCCACCTAGCCTAGTCACTTAACAATGTATATTGTCAGCTCCATAGTACTGCTTTACCCTAAAGACCCCTTAAAATGTGTTGAAATGTTATTTGTGTCTTTAAATTCATGCAGAGTGCAAGAGGCTTTTTTTTTTTTTTTTGGGCCCAAACTCCCCCTAACCGCTAAGTCAACCGATATCAATCCTCTATCTGCTGATTTTGCCAAACCCATACACACTATACCTACCTCTTTTGTGGTCATATTTATGGATGAATTCCCCAAAGCATGTAATCCAAAGGCCTGCCTGAATACTTTCAAATGATACTGTTTAAAGTTTTTTTCTCCTATTATTATCTTGATAGGTAATTGCAGAATGTAAAAATGTGCTTCCATTTGTACAGTGTGTATTTATATCTTTGTATTATGACACTTCTTACCTGTCCAGTGGGCTGCCAATAGTGTAAGTAAGGAGGGCCTGGCCAAAGTAATACAAATTATTTATGGATTCAGCTCTCAATGAAGTGGAGAGGGTTACCTGTCAAACATACCCCCCCTAAAATATTTCCAAGGGACCATCAGAGGGCGGGAGGAATCTGATAAGTGGACCTTATATTTTTGCATTTAAATACTCCTTAAAATAAATGTTATACTGATGTTGGTGAAGAATGTTTGTGTCTAATCTGCTTGCAATGTTTATGTGCAAAATTACTAATTTTTTTTTTCTTGTTTGACTCCACCCGTTGGGACTTTCCCAACTGTGGAGGGGCAATTGATGGGAAGCACGTCCACATTGTCCCACCACCCCATTCGGGGTCATACTATCATAATTACAAGGGTTTCAATAGTATCGTGTTGATGGCGGTGGTGTCGGCGACATACGAGTTTCTGTATGTGGACGTGGGGAGGAATGGTCGGATGTTGGATGGTGGAGTATTTGCCCGGACCAAGTTCTACCGACGTCTCAAGAGTGGTGGCTTGGGATTGCCACCTCTGGAGGAGAACGAGGAAGGAATGCCATTTGTCTTCGTAGATGAGGCATTCAGTCTGGTTGACCACGTGATGAGGCCATTCCCCCAGAGGACCCTCACCCTGGAGAAGAGGGCTTTTAATTACAGGCTGGCCAGAGCCAGAGGAGTCATGGAGAATACGTTTGGGATCTTGGCCAGCCAGTTCCGCCTATTTCAAACAGCCATAAATATTGCAGAATATAAACTTTTTAAAAAGACATAATGCAAGTTATGTTACCTCCGTTGGACCTGAGGCCGGACTTTCAGAAATTCCAATGACGGCCCTGGAAGCGGGCCATCCTAGCTTGCCCCCCCCCCCCCCCCAAAACACCTGTGAAGTGCGAGAAAAATATCTAGAATATTTTACGGGTGGTGGGGCCATAGCTTTGCCAGCAAATTTTGAATAAATTCTCTCTTTTATCAGAAAAAAATCTTTATTTTCATTTACTGCTTGTGTTTATTTTTGATGTGCACTTGTAGTTCCAAGTGTTTTTTCCATTATTAAATAACACCCATTGTCACTGTAAACACCAACTGCAAAAACTGGTATTGATTATTGAAAGAAGAAGCCACACGTTGTTGAGTATAAACACTTATATTCCGTGCACATGTGCATTGTAAAACATATTTTTGTTAAAAACCCAAATTTTTGGTTTCATAAAATTTTTTTTTTCAGGGTACATAAACAGGCATGTTTCAAAACATAACATACACAACTCTGGAACTTACAAAGTTCAACATTGAAAAACTGAAGGCAATATCAGAAATAATAGTGTCCAAAATGTGTTGATCTTGCCTTCATCGGATGGGGTGAAGTCACCCCTAAAAAAGCCAAATTTTGAAGATGCACACAAATTTGGGAGTCAAACTGTGGATTTCCCTCCTGATCCCATGCCTAATGTAAACATGTGCCCCCCATCATAGGGGATCAATGGACATGTTTTGGGGGTGCAACCCCTTCCTCTCACCTACTTGAGTTACGAGAAAGGGGTTGCAGCCACAAAACGCGTACACTAATATCCCCTGATGGCAGATAGCACATGTTGACACACTGTGTGCATCTTCAAAATTTGGCTTTTAAAATGTGTCAAAAATTTGTGCGCAAAAATAAATAATGGTGGCATTTTTGGGGTATTTAGATTCTTCCTAGTACATCAACCATGTTCTTCAGTTTTTGTTCAATCCCATTTGTTTTTTTGCTTTATACAGTCTAAATCCCGACTACAAAACATATTTATGTCCTGGATTAGCCTTTGGGCACTGTCACTGGTGAAATGATGTGATTGTTCTTCCACAACCTGTACATCACCTAAAAAATAAAATACACACCATGTATTATAAATATGCAGGCATACATCTATTACCTGAATCTGGGGTGTCAGACGCTCACCTGTTGTGGTGACAATCTCCACCACCTCTCCTTCCTCCACATCCTCATCTTGTGGTGTCCTCTGTTCCCCTTCTTCAGGAGATGGGGGGTTCCTGGTGTCCTCATATTTCCTGATTCTTTGCTCCCCTATGGTAATGAAACAAAAGGTATACTTAGCACTCCGATATTTGAGGCCAGAAATATAAATGTGAAACATTGCTTGGAAGTGGGGTACAATTGTCTGTTTGGGCAGAGTTCCAAGCTGAAGACATGATTTATTCCCTTACCAAAGCTGGAATACTTACCTTTTTTGGACAAGTTTCACATATGTAGACACCCCAAGTATCCACTGGAGTACCTGTGTAGGACACCCTAAAAAGTTTGTTCTTGTGTCACAAACTAGTGCTCCTGAGTCCAGATGTGTAAACAGCTGCTAAGTGTCCTCTCCTTACATTATACTGAATAAAGTTTGCAATTCATTCTAGTTTGCAACACATCTAGACAACAATGTCCTAAACTTTTTTTAATACAAATTATCATGACCAAATGTAGTTAACCCTGTATCTGGAAAAAACATGGTATTTTGTTGACAAACTAACAATGTTTACTACAAGCGATTACTGTGCCCACGAACATGAAAGTTGCCATTTTAAAATGTCCAACAGTAAAGAAAAGCACATGGAGCAGCTTGCAAGTAATAATAAGAATAGGAACACACAACTACTTACTTTTTAGAAGCACTTTCTTGATCTTTCTGTACTGATCCTGCTCCCTTAATTTGAGGTCTGACCAGCGTTTCCTCAATTGCTCCTTGGATCGTTGTATCCCAAAATTCCTGTGCAGACTCTTCACAACTTTAGTCATGATCTTGGCCTTTCTCAGATTTGGGTTTGGATACGGTCCATACTTCCCATTATAGTCGTTCCTCCTCAAGATGTCCACCATCGCCAACATCTCTACAAAAGGCATATTTGAGGCCTTAAATCTCCTCCTGGATCGGGACGTTTCTGGCTCCAGGCTTTCCTCCTCATCGTTACTGCTATTATGCACCTGCTGTGTCTCCGCCATGTTCATCTCCCCCACTGCGACGAAAGAGACGGGGCGGGGAATATTCTAGAAAGAACGTCAGGGGCGGGCGACGCGGGCAGAGTTTCACGCATGCACAGTGTCTAGAAAGCTAACACGCGTGTGTCGTAACTTTGTTCTGTGTGCGGAGGAAGGAGGAACAGAAGCGACAAACGTAATAACGAAGGTAAGATTTTAACTTGGGACATGAGTGGCCTATACTGATTCTAGATTGAGGCCTATATTGGGATAAGATTAGGAGAGTCTAGCCTGATATTTAGTGTTTTTGTCTTGTGTTTGGTCTTTCAAAAAAAATGAAACAATTTAAAGACCCTGAATTTATGGGCCAATTCATAGATCGATACAGGGATATGAGGAATTTTTGGGAGGTGAAAAACCCCTTATATCGCAATAAACCAGCAGAGAAGGCATCGCTGAAGATACTGCTGGAATTTGTGAAGACGCAGGTCCCCGAGGCAGACATCGAGTTTGTGGATAAGAAAATTGGTAGCTTGAGAAGCACATATAGGAAGGAGCATCAGAAGGTCCAGAATTCCCTGAGATTAGGAGCTGCAGCAGAGGACGTGTATATACCCAGTCTGTGGTACTACAACAAGCAGATTGAAGCCAGGGAATCACTTTTGACTCTTCCGGCCCCCCTTCCATCCACCCTTCCCTCAACCCCAGCTGAGGCTTCTGAGGACCAACCTGGGCCTTCCATCCAGGAAGAAATTGAGGAGCCCAGATGGAGCCAGGTATAGTATTTTTAAACATATTTTTTGTGGGAAAATGATTGTTGTTAACTCAATGTTATTATTGCTAAAAAATGAATGATTTAACCAAAAGTGTTTTACATATTAATAGACAGTAGGGGCCAAAAATGTTTGTGACAACAATGAAAAATGCTGGGCTCAGAATGATAGTCTTTTCTATTTATTAACATTCAATTTGCAACAGTCATTAGCTGAAAATTGTGTGTGTTTGATGAACCAAAAACTAAAACTATGTATCTTTTTCATACACAGGAAGACCTCAGCCAGGACGAGGCTCTGGCAAGTGGCACACAGGAGGAGGCGGGGGAAAGTGTCAGCCAATTAGTGTCAGCCAGGAGGTGGCGGGACCCAGTCGCACCCAATCCCAGGTGCCTCCCCTCCGCCTTCCACCCAAAAGGCCCAGGAAGGGGAGTAACACGGAGGAGGCAGCACTGGGCCTCATTAAGGAGGCTAATGCGGCCCTGAAAGCCCCCCTTGATGCTGTAGAGGCCTATGGCATCTATATAGTCTCAAATTTGCAGAAAAAGGAGGAGGGCCAACGCCGCAAATGCGAAAAAATTATTTTTGAGGCCATCCATAAGGGGTTGAGTGGCCAAATGACGATGATGTCCACTTATGTACGCTCTCCCATCCTCCTCCTCCTCCTACTCCTGCCACAAGTCCTCCTCCAAAGCCACAGCCTGCAGGGAAGGCTGCACGGAAGACAAGAAAGTGATTGCCTGGCTTCAGTCTGGTCTGACAGAACACGCAGCCTGTTGTAGTACCACAGCCTGGGGACATACATGTCATCTGCTGCTGTTCCTGGTGTCTTGGAGTCCTGGACCAGATTGTGCTCTCTTATATGTGGACTTCTCAAGCTACCAATTTTTTTAGCCACAGAGTTGATGTCTGTCCTGGGGGCCAAAGGCTTCGCAAATTCCATCTGTTTCTCCAGCGTTGCCTTCCTCTTTATTTTGTTATTATGAGCCAGAATAAATGGATTTTTAATTTATGAAAATACTTGCCTATGTGTTTTTCTTAAAACAGGACAGTTTTTTTGTGAGTAGGCAGGTACGTTTCAAAATGACAATGTCAAATTAACAAGGGACACCAACACCAAGCAACCTCCTTGAGGTTTACAAATACAAGATAGTAATGGTGGAAACGTGACATACAAAATAAAAAAAAATATGGAGATCACTATAAAATAATTACCAAAAAAAAAAACAACAGGAGATCTTAAGATTTAAAAAAAAATTACAATAAAACAAAATTCTAAACATTATTCTGGAGATCTGGCTTTAAAAACAAAAAAGATTATTCATGAGATCACGAGAAATAATAAAGAAATAAGTTTGTGAGAACTCTGTGTGAATATGAGCAGCAAAACAACTTCATTCTTCTAGCATTATAAAAAGAAGAGAGTGCGCTATATTGAAAGATTTAAAAATTTGCAGTGTGACGAATGTGCCATCTCCATTGCGAACGGTCCTTTTACCAGACTGAGCGGCTCTGTCTCGTACTTGATTCTGAGCATGCGTGTTTTTTTGCTCGTCGGAATTGCATACACACAAACGGAATTTCTGATAGAAACTTTTTCCGTCTGAAAAATTGAGAACCTGCTCTCAATCTTTTGCTGGAGGAAATTCGGCCAGCAAAAGTCCTAAGGAGCATACACACGGTCGCATTTTCCGACCAAAAGCTCTCATCGGTCTTTTGCTGTCCGAATTTCCGATCGTGTGTACGCAGCATCAGGCACGGTTTGATTGTTGGGCGACAAAGCGTCTGATTTTTTGGCAAAAGGGTGTCTGCAGGATTTTGTCTTGCATACTAACTATCCACAAATTGTCGTTTGACAAACACAAACGTAGTGATGTACTATGAGAGTATAAAGAGAAAGTTCATTTCTCAAGCGCCACCCTTTTGGCCCCTTCTGCTAATTTCGTGTTAGAATTTTGATGAGCGTTGATTCGTGATTTTCAGATCGTACAAAACAAATGCTGTTTGGCATAACTACATCAGTATAACCAGCAAAGCGGCTTCATTATTATCCCATTATAGAAGATGAGAATGTGCGCTGCATTTCGACATTTCATCAATTGCCGCATCACAAATGTTAATTCTCGATTACGAACGCTAGTTTACAACACCGAACTCTTCTGACTCGTTCCTTGATTCTGATTGTGCATGTTTGTACTTTCGACATTCGTGTGACGATTTCTGCACTGACCATCCGAAAATCAGATGTTGAGTTCACATCCAACAAAATTTTATAGTCTGCACATCCAGCTTTTGTCTGACAAAAAAAGTCATATCGGCTGTCGAAAGCACCGTACTAACGATCCGAAAATCTGCAGCTCGTCTTATGAATTTTCCCTTCTGATTTTTGTACCGTGTGTACGAGGCCTTAGAATCTATCCAGCTCAGCTGATTTTTAAATAGACGTTTGTTGAGGTTTGTGGTATGGCAGGGATACCCATGGCTTAAAATTTCTGCCAATTCAGCAGATCTCTGCCCAAATTCAAACTGCCCATGGCCACTTTAAAGTGGTTGTAAACTCTTGGAAAAAAAAAACCCCCTGCAAGACAAAGGCATAATGAGCTAGTATGCATAGCATACTAGCTCATTATGAATTAATTACCTTACATCGAAGCCCCCGCAGCCATCCTCGTCCCCCCCCCCTCTGGTGGCGACATCTCTCCCGGGGGTTACTTCCGGGTATCGCGGCTCCGGCGCTGTGATTGGCCGGAGTCGCGATGACTTCACTCCCGCGCATGCGCGTGGGAGCCGCCAGTAAAGGCACGGTCACTGAAGCAACGGCACATACATGCCATTGCTTCAGTTTGCCCCAGTGTGCATGTGCCGATGACATCGACACATACAGGGGATATCTCCTAAACCATGCAGGTTTAGGAGATATCCTGGGTAGCTACAGGTAAGTCTTTACTATAGGGTTACCTGTAGCATAAAGTGGTCTGTAAGGGTTTACAACCACTTTAACACTGATACGAACACTGACACTATAGGTCAGGGGCCTTCAAACTTTCTAAACTAAGGGCTAGTTTACTGTCCTTAGTTTACTGACTTTAGGAGGGCCAGACTGTGGCCAGTGTGATTAGAAAGTGCCTTGGTGTCAATGGGAATAAACAATGCCTCAGACTTGGTGGTCACATTACATAGCACCTGTGGTCAGTATGAGGAGGAATAGTGCTCCATCATTGGTGTCGGTGGGAGGAATAGTGCCCCATCATTGATGTCAGTGGGAGGAATAGTGCCCTATTATTTGTGTTAGTTGGAAGAATAGTGCCCCATCATTTGTGTCAGTGGAAGGAATGTTGTCTTTTTGTTAGTGTCAGTGGGAGGAATAGTGCCCCATCAGTATCATTGGTGGAAGAAACATTGCCTCATCATTGATGTCAGTGGAAATAATAATGGTCCATTGTTGGTGTCAGTGGAAGGAATAGTGCCCCAAGGTCAGGTAAAGGCAAGCAAAAGACCACCTTTGGCCAGCGGGTCACAGTTTGAAGACCACTGCTATAGGCGCACCACCATACACATGCTACACTCCTCACACTACCATGGTAAAAAAAAAAAAAAAAAAAAACACTTTTTTTTTTAATTTCCTACTTAAAACACACCGACACTGGCACTGACACTAACCTAGATCAAGTTGTAATCTAACTGATCCAACTACTGTATGTGTTTATCTTTAAAAGGGGAAGTCCAGCCTGAGCTTTTTAGGCTGGGCTTCTCCTTTGGGTCACAGGAGTGCAATTCGTTTTGGAACCAGTCGAAGCACCGCGTCATCCCGACTTCCCAAGTCTGGATCTGCCAGAGACGGCAGGGAACAGATGCAGCATTGGTCTGATGCTGCATCCACCTAGATAAGTATGAATCTTTAATAAAAAACAAAACAAAAACATATTTCTCTTTTAATATTAATATTCCCCAATCATCTTCCAGGATAGCCACATGAGGAATAATTGGTCCTTCCCTCTACAGCCAACAATAAAAAATAAAAACCCTACAGGAAACATAAACCAACAATTAAAAAAAAAAACTCCCACTCCCTTCTTTAGGATTAGCACAGTCTGTACAAGATAGGGTGTAAAGGAGTTTGCAGAAGCAGCAGGACAGAGTTCTTCCTTTCCACCAGTCTCTCAAGGATTTAATCTTCAAGGAGTGGAAGGAGCCAAAATAAAGAGGATGAGGAGAAGTTTTTCAAGCGTCTTAAGATCTGGAAGTTTTTTTCTGGTTGGTGTAATGAGAAATGGTCTCATCTCAATTCCGAGTATACTAAACTTCCTTCAGAAGGCTTGGGATTAGGACTAGCCCTAGGTACTTTGAGAGTACTCCATGGATTAACTAGGGTATTGTTGAGCCCTTGCAGAACAAGGATTTGACAGATAAGATGTCTTTTCTATTGGCTGTAACTTGAAGCTGTTATAGCTGCAAAGGGCGGGGCCAACTCAATATTGAACCCTACAGACTGAGAATGGGATGCCATTAAAGTTCATGTGTGTTTGCAAAATTTTAAAACAGAAATTAAGTGTTTATTTTTTTTTTTTTTGGTCCTTTTGTTTATTATTTTAGCAAAAAAAAAAAACAAAACCCAGCGGTGATTAAATACCGTCAAAAGAAAACTCTCATTCAATGTGTGACATCACTGAAAGCTGAAAATTGGCCTGGGCAGGAAGGGGAAAAAAGTGCCCGGTATTGAAGTGGTGTAAGGTGAAAGACTTTGGGGTTAATTTATTAAAAGGTAAATAGTCTGTGCAAAGCAAATGCAGTTGCTCTAGTTCTGAGGGGGACATGCAAGGAAAATAAAACA
The DNA here is from genome assembly GCA_037952925.1 of Lithobates clamitans. NCBI lineage: Eukaryota > Metazoa > Chordata > Amphibia > Anura > Ranidae > Lithobates > Lithobates clamitans. The sequence continues at coordinate 25,399 of JBBGZY010002843.1, forward strand.
CTGCATTTTTGCTTGCACATGATTGGATGATAGAAATCAGCAGAGCTTCCTCTCGGATCTACAGCAACTGGACTTCTAGTGCACAGTAGTATTTGTCTTTAGTAAATCAACCCCTTTTGTGTTCAACAGAGCAGAAAGAAAATAGGATTTTGCCTCTCATTGAAAAATCCTGTTTTTGGAGTTCATTGAGAGTCACAGGTCACACCGATAACACTGGTAACAGAATAAATCACAAAAACACTGGGGGGGGTAAGAGGTGAACGTTTTTTTATATTCTTCAAAATAATTTATTTTTATTTATTACGTGTCACAACAACATTGGAAAAGATACATCATCAACATCCATCAGATGTTACAAAGCAGAACCATCAAATACGGTTTAAAAATTGCAGAGATAACATTTCGGTAACACTGCAAACGGTTTGGAGGAGCGACACAAACCAACTCTATAATAGTAACGAAGTAAAGAAAAAACTTCAAACAAATGACAAGGGATGAGGAGAGCGGGTACAGGTCCACTTCTCCACAAAAAACATATACCTTCGAGTGCTAAGGGGAAGATGGTAAGGCCCGGTTCACACTGGTGCGACAATCGCTCCGACTTTGAGAGCACATCGCATGACATGAAGAATCAATGGTTCCCTATGAGAACCATCCTAACAGGTCCGACTAATGTCAGTCCGACTTTGGAAAAGGTTCCTGCACTACTTTGGTCAGACTTCTGTCCGATTTTAGCCCATAGAATTGAATGGAAGTCACATTCAAGTCAGATCAGCCTCTCAACTGATGCGACTTGTCCGGAGGCAACGTTAGCAATGCAAAATATATTGGGAAAAAAAAAAAAACACGGCGTGGGGTCCACCTCGCAATCGATACCAGACCCTTACCCGAGCATGCAGCCTGACAGGTCAGGAAAGGGGGACGAACCAGCAAGGGTCCCATCCCCCCAAAACATCTTGTCCCCAGGGGTCTCTTCACCACAACCCTGGGCTGTTGTGGGGGTCTGGAGGCGGGGGCTTATCGGAATCTGCAAGACACTTTTAACCACTTGCTGACCGCCTCATGCCGATATACGTTGGCAATGTGGCACGGGTGCGCAAAACGACGTACCCGTACGTCATTCAGTCATCGGCGGTTATCGGGTGCACCCCGTGGACTCAATGTCTGCTGGTGACATGTAAACAAGGCATTTCCCTGTTCTGCCTAGCAACATGACAGGGATCTACTGCTACCAGTGATGGGGAGCAATGATCTCTGTCATGTTCTAGTGAGCCCATCCGCCCTACAGTTAAAACATGCTGAGGGAACACAGTTAACCCCTTGATCGCCCCCAGTGTTTAAAAAAAATTATAGTAAAAATGCCATAAATCTATCCCATATTTTGTAGATGCTATAATTTTGCGCAAACCAATCAATTTTTTTTACTAAAAATATGTAGAATACATATTGGCCTAAACTGAGGAATACATTTGTTTTTTTATATATATATTTTTTGGGGATGTTTATTATAGCAAAAAGCAAAAAAATATTGCTTTTTTTTTTCAAAATTGCCACGGGGGCCAACTCAAGGACGTCAATTTTGTTTGGGTACAGTGTTGCACGATCGCACAATTATCAGTTAGACCCCTTTCACACCGAGGGCGTTTTGAAGGCGCTATAGCGTTAAAAATAGCGCCTGCAATCCGCCCTTTAAACAGCTGCAGCATTGTCTCCAGTGTGAAAGCCCGAGGGCTTTCACACCGGAGCACTGCGCTGGCAGGATGGGAAAAAAAGTCCTGCCAGCAGCTTCTTTGGAGCGGTGTGTTTACCGCTCCTCCACCGCTGCTCCCCATTGAAATCAATGGGGCAGCGCTGGGATACCGCCGGCAAAACGCCGCTATTGCGGCACATTGCGGGCGGTTTTAACCGTTTCTCGGCCGCTGGCGGGGGGTAAAAGCGCCCCGCTAGCGGCCGAAATGCACCACTAATCCGATGGTAAAACACCGCTAAAAATAGCAGCGTTTTACCGCCGACCCGGTGTGAAAGGGCTCTGAAAGCGACGCAGTGCTGTATCGCAAAAAAAGGGCTCGTCAGGAAGGAGGGAGGGGGTAAATCCTTCCGGGGCTGAAGTGGTTAAGAAAGGGGGCACCCAGATTCCAGGCCCCCTATGTGAATAAGCATGGGGTAGATAGTACCCCTACCCATTCACCCAAAAAAAAAAAAAATATTATACACCCCTCCCCCGAGTAATGCTCCCGCCGTTCTGGCAGCTCCCATGTCTGACCATTCTTATACAGCTATGGGGCGTGACCATGCAGTGATGTCACCCAGAGACCCAGCCCTTTTTGACGTCAGGGACCCATCATGCCCGTGACGTCAAAAGAGGGCAGGGTCTCCAGATGACATCACCGCATGGCCACGCCCCATAGCTATATGAGAACTGTCAGACACGGGAGCTGCCAGAACAGCGGGAGAATTTGTCAGGGGAGAAGCACATTTTTTTATTTTTTTTAAATCGGGTCGACGGCGGCCATTGTGATTGACGGTGGATCTACATTGGGGGACATTATTAATTTTTAAAAAGGGACTTGTCAAAGAACTGCGTGTTTGTTACAATACACATTTTTTTATTTTTGGGTGAATGGGCAGGGGTACCATGTACCCCATACTCCTTCACATAGGGGACAGGGGAGGATCTGGGCGCCCGATAAGCTGCTGCAGACACCCACAACCACAGCCCAGGGTCGTGGGGAAGAGACCCCTGTCCATCAACATGGGGACAAGGTGCTTTAAGGTGAGGGGGCAGAGGGAGGGGGGGGGGTGCTGGAATGCCCTGGTATGGATCTGGGGGTGGGACCCCATGCGTTTTTTTTTTTTTCCTCAAAGTCAGATTAAAATTAGACCCCGTTCATTAAAGTCGGATCGACAGTCACACAACTTTCATGTTGCATCAGTGTGAACCGGGCCTCAAGGTGATTGGTAGAATGCCAGCTTTTATTGTTATGGAAAGGTAGGGGAGACAAGTGGGGGGGGGGACTTAAATAATGGCAGTAAAAAAAAAAAAAAAAATGCGAGTCGTCCTCTGTAGGCTCTCACCTGACATGCCACTACCATGTAACAAGAGACTGCAACATTACTAGAGAGTGCTTCTTATTTATTTTTCTAAAACTACATATGAACAAATAGCAGAAAATATAAAATTCTATGTAGGGAATTATAGTAGATTAAAGGCGTTTTTTGTGAACTCGCTCCAGTGCAGAGTATGGAAAACCTGAGTTCTGGCAGTAAGAATGACACCATCTTTGGGCTCATATATAAAATCTCCATGTGAAGCCGTTCCGTGGAATGAAGGTTTCCCTGTGTATTTTGCAATCAAGCAGTATTGTACCACAGTCGGTCTCATTCAGACACCCCCCTCCCCCCCCATGTATTCTGGGTACCCAACGAGCTGCAGGACACGATTTTAGATAACAGAGGTTTGAGAAAGTATTTGCCATTTACTGAAGTGACGAGAACAACTTAAACATAAATATAAACAAACAAAATGTAAACAACTAACAGTGAGGAACAGCGCATAGAAAGGTGAAAAAAATACGGCATTTCATTCCTCTAACAGTCCAGGACGGCACGCAGGGGTGCAAACAAAAAACAAATAAAAAAAGGGGCGTTTCATTGGCTGGGCGGTTTCTCCAAAATCTCTGCCTTCTGTTTGTATTTGGCCAGGATTTCTCGCAGATCGGCCAGCAAGTCCTGCTTCATGAACGCCTCGTACTCCCGCTCTGTCTTTAGGCGCTTCTCCTCCACGAGTTTCTGAAACAAAAGACCAAGAAAGATCAGATTGAGGCACCAACACAAGTCATCATGTGACAAATATGGATCTCACTTCCATCAGTGGCTTAGTGGTTGGCACTTCTGCCTTGCAACACCGGGGTCATCGGTTTAATTCCCGGTCAGGACATCATCTGTATAAAGTTTCCATGTTCTCCCTGTGCTTACATGGATTTCCTCTGGGTACTCCGCATGAATTGTCTCTGATCTATATTGACCCTAGTATGTGTGTGCGCATGTGAGATCAGGACTCTAGATTGAAAGTTTGATTGTTGTGAACGCACAGTACTGTAAAGCGCTATGTTAATGGTCAGTGCTATATACTGTAAATTTTAGAATAAAAATAAGTGCAGCGCAAAAGTAATATGTTAGTAATTAAATACATGCAGAGTCCAATAATTGTGCACCGGTAATAAAATGGTAAAAACTGAAGTCCATAACATCAAATTTGCACATACAACTGCAAACAAACTTCTTCTGGGAACAGACAGGTAGCTCTTTTCACCCGATGAACAAGAAGAAGCAGTGCAATGTAATATGATTGTGCTTACCAGTTCCGGTGGACCCCTTAATTACAGGGGGTCAAAGACAGCATAAATTAACCCAAGGCAGAATCAGCTTTGGGTTCATTTATGCTGTCTTTGACCCCCTGTAATTAAGGGGTCCACCGGAGCTGATTTTTTTAACTTTCACTTTCTCCTTGTGGAATCACCGCTGAGCACTCTGCCTGTTTACATACGGATTTCCCTGCGCCTGACGGAATCCCCTGCCCTGTGGATGAATATCCCCTGCAGATGACCACTGGCCCAGCTGATTCTGCCTTGGGTTCATTTATGCTGTCTTTGACCCCCTGTAATTAAGGGGTCCACCGGAACTGGTAAGCACAATCATATTACATTGCACTGCTTCTTCTTGTTCATCGGGTGAAAAGAGCTACCTGTCTGTTCCCAGAAGAACTTTGTTTGCAGTTGTATGTGCAGATTTGATGTTATGGACTTCCGTTTTTACCATTTTATTACCGGTGCACAATTATTGGACTCTGCATGTATTTAATTACTAACATATTACTTTTGTGCTGCACTTATTTTTATTCTAAAATCGATTTTTGGAGGTTGGTGTTACCTTTAGTGTTCAGCTTGCATATTATTTAGTTATTTAGTTTTTTAGTTTGCGCTGATTTCCCCCCTTCTTTCACTATATATTGTAAATGCCTGTAAAAAATAAATAACCGCATTTGATCTGAATTAAATGATTATCACCTGGTGGAGGTGGGAAAGGTCTTCTTTTACCCAATCGATGTGTAATGTGTGAACCTTTTGGGTGTATAAGGATCCTCCTACTGGCCAATGTTCCTACACACATTGGCCTGTTCGGCAAAGGCACCAGCGTCAGTCTACTTTGAAGAACAGATTTCTTGGCCACAACTGGAAAGGAACAGAATTGACGCATTTCCCGCGACAAGCATGTATTCTATGGACTTGCAGTGCAAAACGCGTCAACGTTGTTTCTTTCCTACATGTGGTTCTAAAGCCTAAACATTTTTTGCTTTAATGCATTCCTTGCATTAAGGTAAAAAAAGGTTTAGGCATTAAATTTAACCCCCTACCACCTGTACTTACCTGAGTCCTCATCTGATCCAGCACTGTGCACATCTGCAGCTCTTCTCTCCCTTCACCTCCGGGTCTCACTGGTTTTGCTGGAGTACCATGTGGAGTACCAGGTGCTGTCAATCAAAGCCAATGATGAGGGAGCGTGGGACGAGGCCGAGTCCCACTGTCTGTCAATGGACGCAGCAGAGGGGCGAGGGAGCGAACACGCACAAATGCCCCCATGGGGGCACTGGACAGAGGGGAAAAGTTCAGAGAGAGCACCAGCGGAGGACTCGTGCAGAGGTTTGGGGCCACACTGTGCAATGCCTTTGCACAGAGTGGGCAAGTATAGAGATTTTTTTTATTCTTATTTTTTTATTCCTTTATAAAGGTGCTGTATTTGCGTTTGTTTCATTGGACCATTTCCAACAAACTCCTGCGATCTCCTGCATATTTGAATGCAGTCATCCACTTTTTTCCTCAAAGTAATCTGCGGTTGTGAGCCGGACCTGCACCTCTTCATGTGGAACAAGCGGCTGGTATTGAGGCGGACCGACCTGGATCAGTGCATGTACTTTACCCCCTAGTTCCAGCCCAGCCCAACACAATGCCCATGAAGTAATAAAGAGGAGGGTTCCTTTATGAGGCTAAAGATGAAAAAGAAGTCCAGAAAAGCCCTTCTGTCCCTACATACAGAGCCCAGTCTTAGCAATTGTTTCTGAGACAGAAAAGCACACAGAAGAAGAACAGAAGAACAGAAGAACTCATGGACACTCAAAAGGAGAAATACCGACCATAGACCTGCTCAAGCCATTCACAAGAAGGGAGTCTTCAGATTTGGGGAAAAGTGACCTTCCAAAGCTCATCCTGATAACTCAAAAAAGGAATCCCCCAGAAAAAAAAAAAAAAAACTGGCTTGACCTGAAACCAGTCCTGAGCCAACTGGAACTCAAGACGACTGCAGGATGGTCACAGAGAGAACACCAATAAACCTAATGAACCGGGAACAGTGATCATTGGACGTTGTCCCAATCACCAAGTCAGAACATGAGGGAAAACTTTAACAGGGAGAGAGTGATAAAAAAAAAAAAAAAAAAAAAAAAAAAGAAGATTCTAAACTTTCCCTACCAATAACAAAGTTTTGTCTGGAGCCGTACCGAGAAAAAAAAAAGAGCCAACCAGAATTACAAGGCTAGTAGACTTCGCATTCCGAGACACTGTGCTGGGGATTTACTAAAACTGGAGTAGAAAATCTAGTAAAGCTTTGCATAGAAACCAATCAGCTTCCAGGTCTCATTGTCAAAGCTTAATTGAACAAGCTGAAGTTAGGAGCAGACTGGTCACCATACAGAGCTGCACCAGGATTTTGCACTCTCTGGTTTTAGTAAATCAACCGCTTTGTTCCAGAACAAGCATGTGGCCAGTGAAGCCAGAACTCCTGACCCACACGCTTTTTGTGGGTCAGCAGATCAGAAAGTAGCATGACTGCCAGGCAATTAGCATGTTCAGATGCACAGGCCAGCCACCTGTATGTCTCAATACTACGCTACCTTTGCACTGTCCTTAAAACTCCTTCCCTCCTCATTATTCATGCTTCCTCCGACATATTGTCCTACTAGAGGAGGCGCTGACTGTACTACCTTTGCAGCAGCAATAGAGCTCCTCCCCTCTTCCCTTTTGGCTCTGTTATGGTCTCCACCTACCATCTGCAGAGGAAGGCACAGTGCTCGGAGGGGTTGCAGCAAAGCGACTGCCTTTGAATTTATAAAATTAAAGAGGTTTAGCAATTGATTTTATTTAAATATTTAGCTATAGGTGATGTAAAAGCAGTCTCTGAAGTGTAGTAGGATGTGTTTTTTTTACTTTGACATTCCATCTACTCTAAAGTGATATTAAAAAGTGTGTGTGTGTGTGTGTGTGTATACACACACACACACACACACCTTTCCTTCCCCGCTCAAACATGCACTGGTTATCCCCATACTCAAAAAACCCTCACTAGACCCCACCTGTTTGAATAACTTAAGACCCATCTCCCTGCTCCCGTTTGCCTCCAAGCTCATCGAACACCTTGTCCATGACCGAATGAGTCGCTACCTCACGGACAACAACCTTCTTGACCCCCTACAGTCTGGCTTCCGCCTACAACATTCTACTGAAACTGCCCTACTAAAACTAACCAATGGGCACTACTCCATACTTATACTCTTAGACCTCTCTGCTGCCTTTGACACAGTTGACCACCTGCTCCTTCTCAGCAAATTACACTCCCTTGGCCTCCGTGATTCTGCTTTATCCTGGTTCTCCTCCTACCTATCTCAGCGCACTTTCAGTGTCACTTACAACTCCATCTCCTCCACTCCCCTTCCTCTTTCTCTTTCTGTTGGGGTACCCCAAGGCTCCGTCCTTCGGCCTCTCCTTTTCTCACTCTATACCTCTTCCCTGGGCCAGTTGATAACCTCCTATGGCTTCCAATACCACCTCTATGCGGACGATACCCAGATCTATCTCTCCACTCCTCAACTCACCCCCTCAATCTCAGCTATGAGTAAGCATCTTTGGATGTGAAACGCGTTAGCGATTTGATCCCCTTTGTGTCTACTTCTGCTACCTGTCTGCGTTTTTGGATTTTATATACCCAATAAAGATGCTTTTTGGATGGAGTGCGGCTATCCAGGACTTTTCTATTTCCCCTCAATCTCCTCACGGATCTCAAGCTTACTAAATGACATATCGATATGGATGTCACACCACTTCCTCAAACTCAATCTTTCTAAAACTGAGCTTGTTATATTTCCTCCTTCCCGGTCCCACCCCCATGACTTCACCATTAATATCAACAACAAAACCATTGGTCCCTCCACACATGCCAGGGTGCTGGGTGTAATCCTTGACTCTGACCTCTCTTTCAGCCACCACATCCAATAACTGGCTAAATCCTGCCGCCTTAACCTCTGCAACATCTACAGAATTCGACTCTTCCTGACTAATGACACCACAAGGCCACTTATTCACTCCTTGATTATTTCCCGCCTTGACTACTGCAACTCTCTCCTTAATGGTCTACCCTTAAGCAGGCTATCCCCCTTCAGTCTATTATGAATTCTGCTGCTAGAGTAATACACCTGACTAACCAATCCATGACTGCTGCCCCTCTCTGCCAATCCCTTCACTGGCTTCCCCTACCCCACCGTGTAAAATACAAAATGCTAACCACAACATACAATGTCATCCACAACATCGCCCCCAGCTACATCACCAACCTCATCTGCAGATATCGCCCAAATCGCCCCCTCCGCTCCTCCCAGGACCTCCTGCTCTCTAGCTCCCTTGTTACCTCCTTCCATGCTCACCTTCAGGACTTCTCCAGAGCCTCTCCCATCCTCTGGAACTCCCTGCCCCAGTATGTCCGATCAGCCCCTACACTGTCCACCTTCAGAAGATCCCTGAAAACTCATTTATTCAGGGAAGTCTATCCCACACCCACCTAACAACTGTCCCCGAGCCACCCCCCATCAAATCATTCCCCGCATCTATTACCTTTTGTAACATCACTGCCTCCTTAGAATGTAAGCTCTACGAGCCAGGCCCTCCTGTACCTTTTGTATTGAACTGTACTGTAAATGTGTTGTCCCCCCTCTACATTGTAAAGTGTTGCGTAAATTGTTGGCGCTATATAAATTGTGAATAATTATATATATATATATATATATATATATATATATATATATATATATATATATATATATATATATATACACACACACACATATATACACACACATATATACATACACACATACACACACACACACTATAACAAACATGTTGTACTTACCTGCTCTGTGCAGTTGCTTTTGCACAGAACAACCCCAATCCTCTTCTTCTCGGGTCCCCTGCCGGCGCTCCTGGCCTCTCCCTCCTACCCCCAGATAGAGCAGCTTGTTCTGGGGGCACCCAAGCAGGCTCGCTCAAAAGCCACGGCCCTGATGTCCATTCACACATAGAGCAACAGCTCTGCCCCTTTCCCCCCCTCTCCCGATTGGCTCACTGGCTGTGACTGACAGCAGTGGGAGCTGAATACATATACACATATATACATACACAAACACATATACAAAGAACACACTTTAGATGGGTAGCGGTTGATAAACAAAAAATAAACATGCTGGAATTTAAAAAAAATATATTGCACTGCAGAGCAATGATGTGAACAGGCTCCATTAAATTCCTTTCCTGCACCGAGGCTCCGCAACCCCTGCCCTGCAGTTGTTTGCAGTACGGGTGCAGCCCCACTGCAAGGGACAATTTTAAAGTTTCCCAAACGTGGGCTTTAAATTGACGCTTTTTACATGAGAATTGTGATTAGACATGTGCAATTCGTTTAGTTCCAAACTCGTTTAACGAATTTAGACAAATTCATAAATTTGGAAATATTACAATTGTCGAATATTCGAAAATTCAGCAATCCAAAAATAAGAATGAAAATCCGAAAATTCAAAAACTCGAAAACCTGAAATAATAACTAATAATAGCTAGCTATTAAATTATAGGTATTGGAATTTCCTTTCAAATTTGGCTGTTAGAGAACGTAACAAATATGAATTTATCCGAAGTTACGAATTATCCATAATACCGATTGCCATATCTAAAACGAATGGAACGTAACGATTTAATAATAATAAATAACAATAATAATAAAAACGTATTATTATTTAGTTTCGTATTATTTGTTTAGATGCGGCATTCTTTATTTTGGATAAATCGTAACTTCAGATAAATTCGTATTTGCTCACTAACAGCCAAATTTGAAAGGAAATTCCAATATTAGTTTGGAATTAACTAATTAGTTAGTTATTTCGAATTTTGGGATTTTCGTTCTAATTTTCGGATCTTCCCTTCTTATTTTCAAATTTTTAAATTTCCGAATGATGAATTTCCGAATAACGAATTTTTCAAATTTACGAAAAAAACAAAAAACTAATGAAAAAGAAAACAAACATATTTTGTTGGCAGTGCACATTTCTAATTGTGATCTCTTGGTCCTCAAACTGTTTTGTATTCATTGCAGATATTATGATGGAATTGTGGGCAGTTCCTCACCTCTATTGCTCCCACATGAGAGGCCACACCGGTCACCACCCGAATCAGCTTATTGCCCACTTGTCTCGTCTCCTCTTCAGTCTGGTGCTCAACAAGCTGCAACCTGGAATGGGAAATGGAGATTGTGATCTCGTATTGATGGCAATCTCAGTGTACAGAACATGTGTACAGAGTAATACATCTAATACTAGGTCATAAAAACAAAACAAAAAAACAAAAACAAACAAACACACACAAAGACAAAACTGCCACTATAAAATAGAATTTCAAAGTGGCAGTTTTGACGTATTTGATTACATAGTATCCATACAAAGTAAAAATTTGTAGCCTTATCACTTGTCATATGAATACAATTTACAGACTAACGGTGCTAAAAGGGAATCGGATGTTTCCAAGGATCCTGCAAATTGTTTTCTGTATATCCTACTGAAGAAGCTATCCTATTGGTGACACACGTATAGGAGGGAGGAGCCCAGCCCTGATTCGTTACGTGATCGAATGAGTAGTGTGGTGAGCTCACCAGCAAGATATTTAGAAATGCTGTTTTTTATTTAACTTCTTGTAAGTGCAATTTTATGGGGGTATTCACCCAGGACAGAGGCTTTACGAGGGGATGGAATGCTAGCCTCTTGCTTACCGATTATGGGCCCAGGATTTTAAGGGAATAATACTCTTTGTGAGGTGTATGCCTGGGGACCCTTGAAGTAATGTTACTTTGGAATCAAGTCCATGTCTTCTTCTAGTAAGCTCTAACGAGCAGGGCCCTCTGATCCCTCCTGTATTGATTTGTATTGTAAGTGTACTGTCTGCCCCATGTTGTAAAGCGCTGCGCAAACTGTTGGCGCTATATAAATCCTGTATAATAATAATAATGTCTCCCCAAGACACAGACTCTGGAATCCCTGTATAGGGCCTATATGCCATATTAGGAATAGTGACTGCTTCACAATGTTGGGACTCATAACAGATGCTAATATCAACTCCGGTCACCTGTCTGGGGTTGTCTGCTATAATGTGTTTATTTTAAATAAGTCTAGTGTGGCTTCTAAGGGTCTTTCACCCATTGTTATTTATGCTAATAACTCTGCTCTTGTGTGAAGGAGTTCTGGGTTGATATTTATGATAATGAGTATTGTAGTTAGTTAGCTAAGAGACAACAAGGCTGAACTGAAAGATCATATCTCTGAGTAACCTAGGCTTGTTAAATGACTAGTTAGTTAATTAGCTCATGTTAATTTAAGTTTCTGGTTGCAGTTGTATTGTTAGAGTAATATGATCAGGAAGGGTGGAACCTCCTCCTCCAGTGTATATAACATTGTATTCGTGTTCTAATAAACAGTTCTATTTCTGGTGTACTCCAAGACTGGTGTTGCCTGGTTCTTGGAGGTTACTACAGCCAGATCCATTGGTCTCATGTTCCAGGACTTGGGAAGCAGCTTCTTGGCGGAAATACCTAACAGGGTGTCCGGAGTCCGCCGCATTTGGTTGGCAGCAGTGGGATGCTTTCTTGTGCCTGGAACATCCAAACCACCAAAGGGACCCAAGATCGGGATAGCAGACTTCTGTTACCCCAGTGGAGATATGGACCTGGCATCAGAGTTCCCGGGGCTGCTGAGGATCGTCCTTTCAGCATACACCAGTACTGTGTCTACGGATGAATACCTGAAGCTCTGGCAGCAGATTCAGGTGGGACTCTGGATTGGAGCCCCTCCAGGTCGCTGGTATACAAAAGGACAAGTCCTTTCCCAGAGCAACGGGAAAGTGACCAGCAGGCGTTGCGGATGGCATTCCTGGAAGAGTGGCCCCATGAGCAATGGGTGACTGAGTTGGACAGGCTGGTCCAGCAGGACAATCGTTATCGGGCTCTGCAATGGCACGTAGAGCAGGGATATTTAGGGGAGACAACGGAATGTTCTCTGGAGGGATAGGACTTTGGCAGCCCTGGATTGCTGTGGGAGAGCCCTACAGACCATTTTGTGTTTGGCGATGAAGGGGAACCTTCCCTTGAGGACCTGCGAGATTATAGAGAGGCTATGCTCGGTCTTGCAGGGGTCTCAGAGCCCAAAACGAACCTGGAATATTTGCTAAGGAAGGAATAGCATCTGGAAAGGGCATACAAGGAACTGCTAGAACATGTTCAGCAGCAAGTCCTGGAATTAGCAACAGAAACTCTGGAGATGACCGTCCCCAAAACGGAAGTGCTAACAACAGGGCTGAGCTCTGCTAGCCTCTGCCCAGCACCAACATCAGTTTTGGCCTTCCTGAGAGAAAAGGTAGTCAGCCTTTCTCCAACAACGCTGACAGGAATATGGGATTTCCTGCCAGCAGCATCTGTGGAGTTACAACAAGCTTCTCCAGCTGAAGCGCTGGCAACTGGACAGAGGGTCAAAGACCTCTGCCCCTCACCTGCGGCAGTTCTGGAGGCCCAGGGTGAGAAGGAGATGGTCACTCCCCAACAAGGATTTGTGCACCTGGGAGACAGCGACAGAGAAATGTCATCCCAGCAGCCAGATGAGAGGAAGCAGCCAGCTCACCTCCCCAATGGCAGCTACACAATTTGTTAGAGATGGAGGTCATCCTTAAACCCCAGCAGCAGATCCACAGTCTGGAAGTGGAGGAAGTCGGCCTCCCACCCTAACGGTTAGCCTGAGTGCATGATGTGGAGTCCCCAGCAGAAGTGAAGTGCTACCAACCTCTGCCCAGCACCAACTACAGTGTTCCAGGGAGCCGGGGTAGTCGGCCCCTCTCTCCAGCGACAAGCTGATGTAGTGAAGCTTCTACTACCAATTCTGCAACAGGGCAGAGTGCTGCTGGCCTCTGCCTAGCACTTAGTTTCTTCTCAGCTTCAGGGAACTTTCTTGGTCTACCTGACCTTGGCTTGGTATCAAAAGAGCCCCTAATTTTCCACTTCTTAATAAAGGATTAAAGAGTACTGACTGGCATATTCAAGGCTTTGGATAATTTTTTATATCCTTTTCCATCTTTGTAAAGTTTCAATACCTTGTTACGCAGGTCTTTTGACGGTTCTTTTCTACCTCCTCATGGCTCAGTGTCTAGCCTGCTTAGTGCATCCATGCGAGAGCCAATAAACTCATTGACTATTTATACACAGACACTAAATGTGATTTAAAAAGTCACAAATGTCATTTTAACCTTTGTGTGCCACCTTCCGTGTCTGTACCAAGGCCAAACAATGCAAGGCATGTAAACTTTTTTTTGGTCGATTTCTGTTATGATTTAAAAAGGATCTAAAAAACTATGTGATAATAAATGGCTTCATGCGATTGCTATCCTTAAATAAAAGACAGTTTTTTGGTATGATCAGTCATATTTTCAATATTAATGCCAAAATTTCACAATTTCTGCCAGGGTATGCAAACTTTTGAATACAACTGTATATGCAATTTTCTATTTTGTTTGGTGTAGTGAATCACTGATAGGTGTACAGCAGCTCTTTTATATTTTTAGATCTCACATTTAATTATTATTCATCAACATTACATTAATATTGAGATTTATGTATGTTTTAGTATACAGGTCACTGATTTAGTTTGTTTGTGTTTTAGGATACCAGGTAGCGCCGATTGTTTCACTTAATTTATATTGTAGCAGCAATATTTTCAACTGTCATGAATGCGTTACATTCATGACAGCTGTGATTACTAATGATCTGTGATTGGCTACAGCTACTCACATGGTACAGGGCGCTGTGATTGGCCCAGGTACCATGTGTTAGCTGTGGGCCAATTACAGCTGCCGGATCCACAATCCATGTATGTAAGCAATTTTGCCAGCACTTGCCGCAGTAAACATACTGTGGCTGGTCAGCAAGTGGTTAAAGTAAAGCCTAACTGAAGGCTACTGGCAGCTACTCACATGCACACAAAATGATTTGCAGTACAGTATATAGAGGCCAATGAAATGAACCTTGTGGTGCCAATCCTCAGTGATATTATCAGATGGTAATCTTAACCCATATGCCTCTATTAGGAGAATGTGGCTACACAAAGCTGTGCCTCTGCTGCTATCTCCCAAGGACAGGAGCTGTGCAGTCTTGTGTTAGAGCTTCTGCTCTGTACTTACTCCTGCTGGGTCCTCTCAAGGTCCTTCATCGCCTCATCCAGTCCTTTGCTCACTCCGGACTCCAGCAACTGGCGATGTTTCTCTGCAGACTGGAGCTCAGATGCCCATTTCTTCTCCTGTTCTTCTGCATCCTGAGAAGATCACAATCATTAGTTGAATGGTGGGGGCACCAATTCCCATAATCCTAGCTTGCACACATCAAAACAAAGACTCTACCTGATTCTTCTGCAGTAAGAGCTCATCCAGCCTCTGGGCCTCATCCTTGTGTTTCTTCACATCATTCCTCTTATCGGAGTTCATAGATCTCAGCTACAGAAAGAAAAGGACACAAATAAGCGTGCAATCTTTTCTACAATTCTTTTGGAACACATTAGTGGAAACTACATTATATAGGATTTTTGTACTTACCATAAAATTCTATTATTACATTCCTTAAGGGACATGGGAGATCTTGTACTGCCGGGTTATAATAGAAGCAGGAGTCTGACGCTGAAGAGCCCAAGAGCCACTTACAGATCAAGGAGGAATGTGCTTGGCAGGAAAGGGTTGCATTCGATCCTTAAGACCACAGGCCTAAAATGATGGTCTGTCTGAGCCACTGAGAAATGGTAGAACAAGAAATTGGTTCACCTTTATGGAGACCTTCAGGAATGACAAGACAGAGTCAGTCTTTCTGAAGAGAGCAGTGGCTGCAAAATAAGCTCTGAGAGCCCAAACTACATCCAGACTATGGAGGAGGAAGAACGTCTTTAGGTGAACTGAAGTCAGACAGAAGAATGGAAGGACAATACGCTGGTTGAGGTGAAAGGCCAAACTACCCTAAAGCTGAGCTATACTCACCAATGCAGCTTCCTTGAGGTCCCCGCCTGGACGCTGACATCTTCGGACAGCTGGATTCCAGGTCTTGATCGCTGGTTGCTTTTATTGGCAAGGCGGGGATGAGGTCCCTCCCCCGCATGCACTTAGTCAGATTCGGGATTGCTGAATTTGTACAACGAGCTGCACTGATGCCGGGGGAATTTTCTACTCTTACTGGCTACAGTCCAGGCCCCCTAAAGCCTGAAGGACAGTAAACCGGTCCTTTGCTTAGAAAGTTTGGAGACCCCTGCTCTACATCCAGTGGATGACATCATTGCTCACCCACTCAGCATTTACACTTTCTGCAGTAGAACCAGTAGTAGCTGGAATTGTGAAAGGTGCCCAGGGATGCAAACAGTAAGGCAGCTCCTGCTGCATTGGCCCGAACAGTCTTGCTCAACAGACTGAGGTTTTCAGAGACCGAGCAAACACTGATGCAATGCCATGGCTCTGGACCTCTGCAGCTAACTTACCAGTACACAGAGGTCTGAAAACACGACAATGAGGAATCCAGTACTTGAAAATCACATTCTAGGCAAGCCCTGCAATGTCCAGCAGGGTTTAGGTACAGCACTCCAAATCAAAGGCTGATCCTGATGCCTGCATATAGAGACCAGTTCAGCAGGAATGCTGACAGAAGGAGAAAAAATAAATAAAAAATAATAAAAAAAACAAAAAGCAAAAAAACAGCAGAGCTGAAGAAATTATGTTTATTCTCCAGGCACACTAGCAAAAAACTAAGGAGTGCTGGGAGAAGGAGGGAATATCCAGGTCTAGCCTGCAATTTTTTTTTTTGCAGTGTTCGATTCTCATGTAGGAGGCAGTATAACCCGATCGTACAAGACTTCCTGTGTCCCTCAAGAGACTGAAAAGTAATGACAGCTAGAATTCAATTTGTCCCATTTATCCTCAAACCAGCACAATGAAAACAGAATCTGTCTAACCGCTACAGATGCAAGAAGAAAACTGTATTCTACATTGTATAAAGGATCGGTATCATAATCAGAGCTCCATCCCACCTGCTCATTCACTTCCTGAATCTCCATCTTCTTATTAACAGCCTTCGTTATCTGATCTTCTGACTGTGTCAGCATCTCCAGCAAGGGGAGCTATAGAAAGGAAAGGACAAAGGATTCGCTTTGGATCAAAGAAGACTTAATGAAATTTGCATAGAATTTCTGTAATGCATTGTACGCGGTTTAGAAGTTAAATGTTCAGACATTTGCTTTCTGTGTGAAATCCGTCATCTCTGTACGTTTGTTTGACATGTCCCTCCCCGAGCCACAGCTAGAGCGGTGCAACCAGCGGACCTGCTGACTGATGATCTCCAGCCCTGACTCCGTAGAGGGGTCTGGCAGACCACCGATCTCACAGAGTCGCAGTCTTATCGGCAGACTGCTGCCTGGGGGAATGAACTTTGAGAATTTACTGAAGCGGATTTCAATTTTAAAAAAATATGGATTATATTAATAAAAATATTAATAATAATAATCTTTTTTTGCACCCTCACTGTATCTATTTAGTCTTAGGCCTCATGCACACAGGGCTTAAAGTGATTGTAAACCTTATTTTTTTTTTCATTTACAAAACATTTCATACTTATCTGCTCTGTGCAAAGCACAGAGCAGCCTTGATCATCCTCTCCTCAGGTCCCCTGCTGTCGCTCCTGGCTCCTCCCCTCTGGCAGGTACCCCCATAGCAAGCTATTTGCTATGGGGGGCTCTCACGTGGGCTTCTCTCCCGAGCCGTACTTTGTGTGTCCATTGACACAGAGCTTGGCTCGCCCCTACCCCTCCTCACCGGTTGTAATTGACAGCAGCGGGAGACAATGGCTCCTGCTGCTGTCTCTGAGCCAATGAGAAGGGAGAGAGTTGAGAGAAGCGCTGCTCTCATGCACATTGCCGGATAGAGATTGGGCTCGGGTAAGGGGGTGGAGCGTTGAGCATTGAAGGTTTTTACCTTAATGCAGAGAATGGTAAAAAAACATCAGCCTTTACAATCACTTTAAAAAACCGCCTCTTATAGGCATCTGGTATTTTTTTCAGCCTGTAAAAAAGCACCTCTATGGTAGCCTATGTGTCCATGCACGTAAGGGTTTCACAGGCATATTAGAAGAGGAGCGTTTACAGGCAGGAAAAAGAAAAAAAATTTCACAAGCGCATTCAGGAGAGGAGCTGAAGGGTAGAACACAAAAAAGGTTGACGTGCCTAAAAGTGTGTGCAATATGCAACTTTTACTGCGCTTTTTTTATGCAACTTTTCTCCAGATAGGAGAAAACTTGCTCAGAGTGGCTAAACAGATGCCCTGTGAGCTTTAATGTGTATATAAACCAACAATGAACTTCTGTTACTTGCTATATTTTGGTCTGTAAATGTCCATTGTTGTGGTAAAGTAATAAATGCACATATTTTTGCAGGAAAAAAAAAAGTGCATTTATTATTGCGCCCCCCCCCCCCCCCCCCCCAAGGAGCCTTCAAAGCTTTGCACCTGCGATAAGTGGATCACGGGTGTAAGGTCTGGCACCTGAAGATAAATCCTACAGCTTTCTGCCCGTACCTCTGTACAGGCTGCCAGTTTGAAAGCTGAGAGGCTTGTGAATGAACTACCAGCGCATTCATCACTGCCCATGTGGTTCATTGACGACTACAAGCCGCATGCTGCAATGGCGGACGGGACTTGCAGATTTCTCATTCAGATTGCTGTAAAGAGTGAATGCATGAGACGCAGCTGTGCACAGAGACTCCCGCAAAGCTGCGTCGATTTGGAAATGCGACAGCAGGTGTGAGTAGAGGAACCCCCCTGGTGTCAAAGGGGGGGGGGGAGTTATGAGAAGAACATGTACTGGCGCATGTTGCCCCCAAAATCCTCCTTCCTCCTCTGCCACATTTTTTTTTTTTGGGGGAGGGGGGGTACCTGGTTTTGACAGGTACCCGTTCCCATTTCTGTTCAGATGCGCTGCCCCCTCCTCCCAGGACACAACACAAGTCCCAAAAGACTGTGGGGCCATTCACAGTGGGAAACTTTGAAGCCACAAGACTTCTGGTTTCCTTTGGTCAAGATGTCGGCGCCTGGACCCAAAACAGTTTGAAGAATCGGCTCGAGTGAGGACAACGATGGATCCTTGGACAGGTAAGTGTCCTTATATTAAGTCAACAACTGTAGCTGTCGAATACTGTAGCTGCTGACCTTTTCGGTGGGAGACTGGAGCTTCTCTTTAAATATACAGTTGAAAATTTTTTGTTACACATGTTCAATAAGAGCAAAACAAATTTGTAATAATATCATCAGGTTAGAAATTCAAAGCAGTTTCTTCTGCACACTTCCTTTGTCTAATCATCCCTTCTCATTCTTAACTTGGGACTACAGATAATTAATGTCTGTGTTATGGTGATGGGAGAGTGGGAGGGTTTGAGTAACGCAGCAAAAACACAAGTGGACAGGGCTGACACCCCAAAACTGATGTGTGTTGGCCCAGAACAGGAGCCGTGTGCATTTCAGGCAGAGGTATCTTCCTGTACTTTCAGAATCTTAATAGGGATAAAGCCTTGAGAAATATACATGTATTAGAGAAATGTGCTGCAAATCTGCCCCATCAAAGTCAAAGATCATTACTGATTAGGGAGATCCTCCCAGTAATGAAAGGCAGGATCTGTGCTCACTCCTCAGTTCCAGTATTTTCATGGTTTTAAAATTTCCATGGGTTTCAGTCAAGAACACTTCTTGCCTCAAGAGATGTCTAGATGAAAGTGGTTGTAAACCCTTACAGACCACTTTAACCTACAGGTAAGCCTAGATTAAGGCTTACCTAGAGGTGCAAGAAATATCTCCTTAACCTACACGGTTAAGGAGATATTTTCCTAAAAAGGGGCACCGATGTCTACAGCGCAAGCGCACTGAGCATGATGTTAGTGAAGGCTAACAGGCCGTGCTCCAGAGTGACGTCATCGCTGCTCCGGCCACTCACAGCGCCAGAGCAGCGATACCCAGAAGGAAGATGGACGCTTCGTGGAAGAGGGGACAGCAGTGACATCGCAGGCTCCTGTGTCAGGTAAGTGACACATAATGGGCTACTATGTGATGCATAGTAGCCCATTATGCTTTACCTTTGCAGGGAAACAAAGAAGAAGTAAACCCATCAGGGTTTACTTCCTCTTGAAGGCCAATGTGAACAGAGAAGCATACGCTATTAGCACAATGTTGTTGTTGCCTACAGGTGATCCACCCCGGGATCCTTACATTGATCTGGTTTCGGCAGTGGTGCAGACTCTCTTCGCTGTCTAGGTTACAATCGATCTGGAGGTCATAACCATGGGCGTTTTCTGCGGTGGATGGAATAATGCGTAATTTTCGAGCCAACTTGTAAAACTCTGCTATCTCTGTGTCCACCTGAAGAGAAACAAAAAACGTGCTGGAATCAGTGTAATCAGAATTTACCAAACATGGCTTTTACAGCTCGGTTTCTATCTACAGTTGTGCTCAAAAGTTTACACACCCTGGCAGAATTTATGATTTCTTGGCCATTTTTCAGAGAATATGAACGATAACACAAAAACTTTTCTTTCACTCATGGTTAGTGTTTGGCTGAAGCCATTTATTATTAATCAACTGTGTTTACTCTTTTTAAAATCATAATGGCAACAGAAACTAATAATGATAACAGAAATCACCCAAATGGCCCTGATCAAAAGTTTACATACCCTGGAATGTTTGGCCTTGGTACAGACACTGAAGGTGGCACACACAGGTTAAAATGGCAATTAAAAAAGGTTAATTTCCCAGATTTGTGGCTTTTTAAATCACAATTAGTGTCTGTGTATAAATAGTCAATGAGTTTGTTAGCTCTCACATGGATGCGCTAAGCAGGCTAGACACTGAGCTATAGGGAGGTAGAAGAGAACAGTCAAAAGACCTGCGTAACAAGGTAATGAAACTTTAAAAAGATGGAAAAAAGATATCCAAAGCCTTAGATATGCCAGTCAGTACTGTTCAATCACTTAAGAAGAAGTGGAAAATTTGGGGATCTCTTGATACCAAGCCAAGGTCAGGTAGAGAAAGAAAGATTTCGATGATGTTACGATGAGTAAATGGATACCTCACATGTCATGCTTTAACATTGCGTCTGCCCGTGGAATGGTGGCAAACTACGGTGCTTAAAATTCTCCATAGGCAACGCTTTAAACGCCTTTACAGGTTAGCAGTTTAGAGTTGCACAAGAGGTCTGGTGCTAGAATTAAAAGAGAAGTATGGGCTTTATTTTTAATTTTTGATTCATACTTACCCCGGTGGATGGAGCATCAGATCGATGCTGCATTTGTCCCCCGCTGTCTCTGCACTGAGAACTGAGCCACTGAACACCGCCGATGGCTCAGTTCTCACAGATGCCCGAGAGGAAAGCCGCTGTCAGTCAGCGGCTTTCCTCTCTGCTTCTCCACGCTCATTGGAGTGATGAGCCGTGAAGGGGCGGGGAGTGGCTCGCTGAGACTGCCATCAATCAAGGCAGCTGGCGGATCCCGACTTGGAAGTCGGGATGACACGCTGCCCCGACTGATGGCAGTGACGTCTGAAAACAAAATCTCAGGCTGGACTTCTCCTTTAATGTCTCTCGATCTGACTGCGATCACCGTTTACATATGCATGCAGGGGTAACGTATGTGTTCTCATTTGCGCGTCCGGGGGTGCTTAAATTTTTTTTTAATTGTTAAATTTTATGCCAAAATGTATTTTTTTTGTACTAACTATTGCCATCACAAGGGATGAACAACATCCCTTGTGACAGCATGGGCTGGGACAGGTCCTCTTTATAGAGAGATTTTGGGTCTATTAGACCCTAAAGCTCTCCTCGGGCCCCCCATGCAGCCGATCAGAGACAGATTGGTCCGATCGGCTGCTTTCCTGGCCGACAAATAAACAAAAGGGCGGGACCGGAAGTGACAAACTACTCGGAGGAGGGGAATGACATCAGTTCCTCTCGCTTTGTAAAGGGCAGCCATTGCCGAATCACTTCCGGCCTCCGCAATGGGACAGGAGAGCCTGGAAGAGACGGGTTGTGGGAGGTGAGGGTAAGACCCCCGTTCCACCACCCACAGAAGTGATTAAGTGGCTAATTAGCCACTCAGATCACTTCTGCCTGAAAGAGATTCGTTGAAAAGAATGATGCCAGGATGAAGCCGGTGGGTGCAGGCATCATTCCGGTATAACCACAAACCCGAGGACGTACAGGTACATACCTTGAGTGGGAAGTGGTTTATATGGAGGACACTTGAGGTGGCCTGTGGCTTTCCAGCTTTGTCTGGATGCTTCAAACTGAGATCTGACTGCAATGTACTGAAGTGAATTTGTAGTCAAATACAATAAAAGGTCATTACCGATTCTTTGAGCCTGGCGTACTTGAGCTCTTCGCCCCATAGAATCTGCTTAGCATCATCCAGCTCTTTGCTCAGTTTGCCGTGCGTCTCCTTCAGCTCGTTCTCCTCATATTTGATCCTCTCTATGTCGGCTACAGAGTATTTCTGGTGGTCCAGGATGTTCTTCAGTCTCAGGTTCTCCTGCTTCATCGCTTCATACTCCAGCTCTGGAGAAGAGAGGAGACCATGTTAAAAAAAAAAAAGTTGGATTCCTTCTGTCTCTACTTCTTGTATATTTGAAGGGTATCAGACAGAACAGGAAGTGAAGGGAAAAATTCCCTCACCGGGACACACATGGCAAAAAATAAAAATACAATTCCAGTAAATGGAATAAGGGTTAAAACTCTAGTTGTTTTTTAATAAGTATTAATAAGTCAATGGACTTATCAGCTGGCCAATTAGAACCACACCGTGTACAGTCACTATACAGAGGTTACTCTTAACCGAATCAGGCCAGCCCTTAAAAAAAGGGGATCCAGAGTTGAAGATCACATGTACAAAGCCTAAAGGAGAGTACTATTAAAAATGTCTAGGAGTCCAAAATCTTTTAAATATTGTCATTAGTTCATAATAATAATAATAAAAAAAATTAAACAGCCAATGCATTCTGGGGGCTCAAATGTGTCCCCCTTCTTCAAGGCTCAGATAAGCTGATACACTAATCCTGGGTATACTTTTAAAACATTTAAAAAAGGATGCGGCTGACAGCAGAGGTCCGGTGCGCCCCTGTTCTCCGTTACAGGCCCGAATTTTTGCCTGAATTCGGACCTGAAACGGATCCAAAGATGTACAAGATTCCAGGAACTTAGCCAGTTTAACTCAAAGTGTGCCTGCACTTTTTACAAAGCAGAGCTATAGGCAACCCCCCCCCCCCCCCAATTTTGGATAGATCAAGGGAGGGTTATAAAGCCTATCAGATTTTTTTTTTTTTCGCAATCTTGGTCTCATTGCAAAGATTTCCCTTCACTTCCTGTCCCATAGCCAAACAGGAAGTGAGAGGAAATCCCTGCAAATAAAGAAAATTCCTTGGGGCCCCCCAGGTCACCAGAACTAGTGTCCCCATTACTTCTCTGGGGACAACCTAAAATTTATCATTGACAGTTTAAAAAAAAAAAAAAAAAAAAAAAAAAAATCGCAAATGGTAAACAGGACAAATGGAGAGGCTGAATCTCCTTAATGGGGGCACAGACAGTAATAAAAACTGACAGGGGTTCTAAACCCTCACACTCTTTCCAAAACTAAAAGGAAAACAAAAATAAAAAAATAACACACAACATTTAGTTAACATTTAAGTCCAAGGAGGTGCATGACATCTCCTGAACTTCTCCATTGATATCTGACAGGTTAATGGCTCTGCCAGGAGTATACATTGTCACATTGGGCAGTGAGAGATGAGAGGCACACAGAGCAGCTATGCCCTGCCCCTCCCCTCTGCTGCCCATTCAGAGAAGCCTTTGTATTTTTTGAAGGCTTTCACATGATACAAAGGCTTTTGTGATTGGGCAGGAGGAGGGAAGAAGCAGGCATAGCAGCTGCACTGACTAATGAGGAAGATGCTTAGACCTGAAGCATCAGCATCGGGTCCCTGGAAATACAGTGATAGCTGTGTTTTAAGAGTGCAATAAAACTGTCAGATGTAAATAATTGATAAGCCCAGGAGAGATCATGCACTTCCTTGGACTTAACCCATAGCGGGTCTTCACTTTTTACAAAGGTGCTGAATTCCTGGAATGTAATGTTCACCCCGTATAAAATCCTTTGTGACCATTTCTGAGTCCTCCTAACTATTTTTAATACCTGAGTCTGAAGGGGGGGGGGACATTTGGGCCCCAAAATCAAACTGGCTGCTTTATGTTCTCTTGTGTGTGTATGTATATGGGATAGAGACCTTGGAATGTAAGCTCCTTGGGGGCAGGGACTGATATGAATGTACAATATGCAAAGGCCTGCATATAAACCTTAGATTGTAAGCTTCTTGAGGGTAGGGACTGATATGAATGTACAATGTATATGTAAAGCGCTGCGTAAATTGGCGGCACTATATAACTACCTGAAATAAAAAAAATAAATGCCTCTAATAAAGACAAACCAAAGAATATACAGTACAACTATAATATTCCAGCATGGCACATGTAAAATGTGATGTCACATGACAAACTGTTTTTAGCTAAACTTTACAACAACAAGAGGCAGAATCAGAAAGTGGAATCAGATGCTGAAGAGAAAGAACCCCAATGACCAGTCTTGTTATATCTGATTGGTTGTTCTGTGTTACTCAGGCAGGATTCTGCACATGCACTCACCCGTGGCCTCCAGCTCCTCGCTGATGCTGCTGACACGCTGGTCCAGCAACGCAGAATGAGACTCCATCTCGGTCAGGTAATTCTGATATTTCTGGATGTCGGTCTGCAGGGAGGCCTTCAGTTTCCTCATGGAGGCCAATCGGTCCTGAAACAGCAAAATAAATCTGATCAATACAGATCCAACCACCGGTATCCACGTGAGACGTGCCTAGGGGGCGCCACTTCCAAATACTGTCCTATATAAGGATGCCCCCTCTGGAGAGATTGAAAGATACACATTCTGCATAACCACACCATCTCTTATGCAAAGTCACATTTGCATTATAGTCAGTCCAACTATATTGGGGAGAGGGGGGATTTCTTGTCTTTCCCTGGAAGCTACAAAAGGCTGCTGCACAACACAAGGAATCCACTGCCAAGCCAGGTTAGAGCTGGCCCTCAGTCTGCCCATCCTAAGATATGGAATTGCACCCAGAAGACCGGCACTTACCGGCTCTCGCTCCTTTTCTCTCTCCAGCTTCTCGATTTCTTCTGCCAAGCTTCGAGTCTCCGCCTGCAGTGACTCCAGGTGACACTCGTCCACAGCATACAGCGCCTCTGAAGAAGAGATACAGCTGCCAGTCAGAAGCCCGAATGCACAGTTCACAAGTCACATATTGGAGGCCACATTCATACCCGAGAGTCATGTTTTTGAGGTTTTTTTTTGGGTGTTTTGTTGCTCGTTTTTAAAGCATTTTGTTTTTATTTTTTTTTTAATTAGCCAATAATTTTGCTGTTTGTCTGTTTTTTCATCCAGTTTTATTCATATATTTTTTTTATTTAGTTAGGGTTAGCTGTAGGGGGTTAATTTATTTCTGTTACTTATTACTTTTGTTAGGGTTAAAGTGTTACTAAACCCACAACAGTAAAATCAGTCTGTATATGCAAAGTATGCCTGTTATACTCACTGTGGAACCTAAGGGGTTAATCCTTTGAATTGTGTAAAAAAGACGTTTGATACACCTCTTCTGATCTCCCCCCCTCCTTCCTCCACTGTCTCCAATATATTTCCTGATATTTACAGAGCTAGGGGACAGGCTGCACATGCTCATTTTGGTGTGTACTGCTAGAGAGTGTTTTTTTCTTGGGAGAGTGCATGTGATCAGCACAGGGCCAATCAGCACTGTCCAGACAGAGGGTCAGGGATCCAGAGAGGACAGTCAGAGCAGTATGAAAACTCCTCCTACAAGCTTTAACTAGACACAGATAGAGGTCACACGACTGCTATATACTGCTGATGAGAAAAAGGTATTTAGCAGTTTACATTTAGTAAAATAATTGCATTTGCATGTTCTTTGTACTGTGGGAGACCAGATATAGTGAATGCAGGCTCCTGAGTTTAGTAACACTTTAAAGGTTATTATATTGTATGTATTATATTTGTTAGGGGTTAAACTATTTGTTTTTTCTTATTATGTATCATTTATTTTTTGGTAGGGGTTAATATATATATATATATATAGTTTTTTTTTGGGGGGGGGGGGGTTAGGGGCTAAGCTTTTTAATGTATTATCTATGTATTTTTGGTAGGGGTAAATTTATTAATTATTCTTTATTTATAATTATTAGGTTTGTTTTGGTTGGGTAGGTGGGGGTTAGAGGTTGATTTATTATTTAAAATTTATTGATCACATTATTTTTTGTTTAATTATTACATTAGAGCAGAAAACTGCTCAAAAATGTGCGTTTGTCAAGTCAAAATTTCAAATTTCGATTTAGTTTTAGTCACAGTCTGGACTAAAATGCCATTTTAGTCAACTAAAATCTCCAGTACATTTTAGTCGACTAAAATCGGAAGGGTTTAGTTAAATTGTAATGCATCATTTAAGCATTTCCAAACTCATGATATACTCCTGGAGTTAAAATGTAACATGTAGTGGGGATGGGGAAGTAAAAGGGAGTGAAGGAGCGCACAGGGCAGAGAATTGGGTGGTCTGTGGGGGGGCTATTATTTTACACAGTCCTAGGCACTGCTACCTTGCTGGGAGGGCAAAAATGCACCACGTGGTTTGCAGGGCATTGTTCAGGATTTTTTTCTTCCTGAGTATTTTGGAGCTTCGAGCTACGATACACCGGGGTGTGAATGGGGTCTGAGGGACGTCAGCTAGCAGACAGACTGAGTTTAGAAGAACAGCTCGGGAACACCACTTACTGAGTTTGGCGCACACCTCTGCGTCCGCTTCCTCGTATGTGTCACTGCCCTCCATAAACTGATCATAGCACTTCACAGTGTAGTCCAGGAACACCTACAACCACACAAAAGAAGATTACAGACCTGGCCCCGGATAGGTTTGCATTTAAAAAGAGATCCTGTCACCAGATCATTCATTTCAACAAAAGACAAGTGCATTTACCCCATTTTAGGCATGTTATGTACCGGTATAATCCTCCCTTGTGTAGACATCCAAAAGCTCTGAGACTGCTGGTGAGTGCCGCCATCTTGGATGTGATGTCAGCAGCCTTAGCTATCACTCAACTGACACTTTATGGTATTTTTCTTTGCGCCTCCCATGGAAGCTACGTAAAAGGTTATGTAGAAAGGTGAAGGCCGGAGGAGCTGGGGCAGCTCAAAAAGCAATTATATCTACCCAGAAAAGGAGAGGGTTATGATATGCAAGGAGGGGGTGTACTAGGAAATTAACTATCCTGGAATAATCACATTTTCTAGCAAGTTTAAAAGGACATTGTGAGCAAATAAAAACCATTTTAAGTTGGTGACAGGGCCTCCTAAAGCAGAGCAAAATTAATTTGGAGAAGTTGAAGAATACACAGCTGAAGATGCAAGAAGGAGAAATCGGACCAGTGGAGTGACCCCTCTCTGGCCAAAGATATGAGAGAGACAGAAGGACACATGACCCAACTATGACCAGAGGTATGAGGGACAGACGGACCCAGGACCCATCTATGACCAGAGGTATGAGGGACAGACGGACCCATGACCCATCTATGACCAGAGGTATGAGGGACAGACGGACCCATGACCCATCTATGACCAAAGCTATGAGGGACAGACGGACCCATGACCCATCTATGACCAGAGGTATGAGGGACAGACGGACCCATGACCCATCTATGACCAGAGGTATGAGGGACAGATGGACCCATCTATGACCAGAGGTATGAGGGACAGACGGACCCATGACCCATCTATGACCAGAGGTATGAGGGACAGACGGACCCATGACCCATCTATGACCAGAGGTATGAGGGACAGACGGACCCATGACCCATCTATGACCAGAGGTATGAGGGACAGACGGACCCATGACCCATCTATGACCAGAGGTATGAGGGACAGACGGACCCATGACCCATCTATGACCAGAGGTATGAGGGACAGACGGACCCATGACCCATCTATGACCAGAGGTATGAGGGACAGAAGGACACATGACCCATCTATGACCAGAGGTATGAGGGACAGACGGACCCATGACCCATCTATGACCAGAGATATGAGGGACAGAAGGACACATGACCCATCTATGGCCAGAGGTAGAGGGTCAGAAGGACACATGACCCATCTATGGCCAGAGGTAGAGGAACAGAAGGACCCATGACCCATCTATGACCAGAAGTATGAGGAACAGAAGGACACGTGACCCATCTATGACCAGAGATATAAAAGGGACACATGACCCCTGTACAACCAGAGATCAGAGGAACACATGACCCCTGTATGGTCATAGATATGGCATAAAAGGGACAAAGGTGACCGTACCTGATTGAAGTCAATCCCATTCTCACTTTGTGCACCCAACTGAGGCTCCTCAAACACATGATTCTCCTGCTGTATTGCACACATCAGCTGATAAAGAAATAAAAAAACAAAAAAAACAAACACACACTTTTAAATTTCAGCAGACTGACATAAGAAGAGTCTTGACATATTAATTGCAGCACACTATTTACATCATGTGATTTGTGTGATCAATGTATCTATGACCAGAGATCCTAAGGTACAGAGCCACTTGGATTGGCTCTGTAAACAGTGTTTGGAGTAAAAAAGTTCACAGACAGAGTGTAACATTAACAACAGACTGGGTATATAATGGTCTATCACTCTGCCATTTAAAGACGCAACACATGTGGCGGCAAAAGGATGGGCTTTAACACAAGGTGTCACTGGGCAGCCTAGGTTTCTGTGCTGAAAGCGCAATCACTGTGTATTTCCAGCACAGAGACTGAGCTGTCGAAGACAACTCTTGGTGCCCGCCAACGATCAGCTGGGCGATTTTCTCAAAAAAAAAAAACAAAAAAACTCTGCGATTTAAAAACAAAAACAAAAACAAAAAAAACTCGATTCACGATTCGAATCGAGTTTTTTTTTTTTGATGGACACCGCGCTGGTCCTGAGCAGCTGCGGGCAGGAGTTTTTAGGCGAGGCCCCGCCTTTGGCCAAGTCTGCGAGGCCGGACGCCGCGGACTAGGCCCAAGCCGTGGCCTCACCTAAAAACTCCTGCCCGCAGCTGAAAATAAAAAAAAAATCTAAAAAAAAAAAAAAATCGAATTGCTGAAAATTTGAATCGATTTGACCTCTCAACTCGATTCAAGATTCAAATCAATTTTTTCCCCAGCCCTACCCCCAGGGAGGGTGAGAAGGCGGTTAAAGAAAATTCAGTATCCATATTGAAAATTGTTACCTTAACGCAGTCTATTAGCCAGACTAGAGCTGCCACAATCTGCGGCCAAGTGTGGGGGGCTCCGACTGTGTACATAGAGCTTTTTGAAAGCACAAAGGGGTACCTGAGGAAGAGAAAACAAAAGAATGTAATTTAAAAAATACATACTAGCTGCTACATTTCTAGGAAGGTGAGGGGTGGGGGAGCTAGGCCAGCACAGACAGTATTTAGACAATCCCAGAAGTAACTTACTAAACATTCTTAGCAGTAAAAAAAAAAAAAATTCTGTATTAAAGAGGGGAATACCCTATTAGATTGTAAGCTCTCAGGAGCAGGGCTCTCATAACCCTCTTGTATTGTAACTGTACTGTCTCTTTATAATGTAAAGTGCGGCACAAACTGTTGATAATCATTATAATACAGGGTTTATGTTATGTGAACAATATCAAAGTCAAAACTCCCACAACAATACAATGGAATGGGTATTATGCAGAAGGGGTCCATTTGTATTGCTATCAGTAGTCTTGAATCTGTCCACTGCCATCCCTCACCAGGGACCATTCTAAAGCATCAAGCACGGTCTGCAATGATCGGAAAGCCTGCACCACTGTATAGAGCCATTGTTGGCATTCCTAGAAATTACTGCCTCCTAGTGATAGAATGTGGTATTAACATTTCAGCACAGCAACGCCTTCTAAAATCAAATTATTTTTTTGATTCATTCCATTGCATCTACTAATAGAAGAGGATTATTCCTCATTTTAGAACAGTGGGAGGAGCCATGGAAATCATTACTTTATGCCCCAAAATGCAGATGCACATCCAGAACTGGGGCTGTATATTGCAAATATAAGACCATTTTAGACTGCATACAGCTGTTTCAGGCTTTTTGGCCATCATTATGGCAGTGTATGGAAACCATGGCTTCTTTGGAGTAATACTTGGGACTCAAGACAGTGTGACCATACTGGAGAAGGGACTAAAGCAATCAAAAAAAACTCTTCAAAGAACAGAAGGTATTCCCCAGTCTCATTCCATCGCATATTCCAAAATTAAGACAAATTATTCCTCATTTTAGGACAGTGGGTGGAGGACTCAAGGCTTTTCTCTGTCAGCAGGTCATGTCGGAGGAGACACTCACCCCAGGTCTTTGAATACACGGGGAATCTCCTCCTCAAACTTGGTGCCCGGGATTTCATAGTTCGGGCAGATGAAGCTGTAGATGAAGGTGAAGATCTTCAGAAAATCTTTGGTTGACGGACCTTGTAGTGATTTCACGGTGAGGGTCTGGGAGTAGCTGTTTTCATTCAGAAACTGCGGGGAGAAAGAGACGATAAGAAGCTGGTTGGTTTTAATCTGTGTGTACATTATATATATATACACACACATTCAAAAGTATTGTGATGCCTGCCTTACACACACATGAACTTTCATGACATCCCAGTCTTAGTCTGTAGGGTTCAATATTGAGTTGGCCCACCTTTTGCAGCTTCAACTCTTCTGGGAAGGCCGTCCACAAGGTTTAGGAGTGTGTCTATGGAAATTTTTAACCATTCTTCCAGAAGCGCATTTGTGAGGCACTGATGTTGGACGAGAAGGCCTGGCTCGCAGTCTCCCCTTTTATTCATCCCAAAGGTGTTCTATCGGGTTGAGGTCAGGACTCTGCAGGCCAGTCAAGTTCCTCCACCCCAAACTCATTCACCCATATCTTTGTGGACCTTGCTTTGTACAGGCCGGCAGATCATGGCTGGTGGGAGGGGCTGGCAGAGTGCTGAAGACATCCCAGCACCCGGCCTTAGTACTCCTCCCACTGATGCAAGCAGTGGGAGGGCTCTTAGGTCCTCTTTTACAATTCAACATCAAAACAGTCAGACGGATTTAAAAACACTGAATGTCACTATATAAGCTCCGTTTAGTGGTAAAATAAGTGTGAAATGCAAGACTCCGGTGGGTGCAACAAGAAGTCCGCTTTCCGCCTTCTCACTGTATCCTTACTATGGATAAGTGCGGGGTGTAGCAAGATGGCGGCGACAGAACGTCACTTCCGTTACAAATTCTGACAGGTTGCCGAAACACCGGCATTGGACAGCTCTGAACCGGGAAGTGCTCAGAGCCGAGTGCTTCTGTGTTCATACTACCGAACGGAGAACAGCGCACAGATCTCCCACTATTCTCCATCCAACACCCATCAAGGAGGTCCTGGACTACATACAACGGTGGCAGTATAAGAGTTAACAAGGCAGGGCTCTATGATCCCATCTATTACAACACTGTACTGTACATTCTACCTTCAGGCTCAACTTATCAATACAAAGACAAGGCGCACCTCGCACAGCTGCCGGATGCACTGCTGGATGAAGGATTTGTCATGGAGGGGTCTGGGGTCCTTTATCTTCTCTGAGCCTCCGAAAGCCCCATACTGGCTGTTCCGGTTTCCGCTGGCCCTGGAGAAATAGAACACGGTCAGATCAAAACTATCACAAACATTGGTTCCTGTCTGAGTCCCCCACCCACCCCTCTTTACATGTTGGTGTTACTCCATGCAACATCACCACCAGGCATGGAAGTCCTTGCATTGGCAGCTGCTGGCAGTGGGCAGAACAGTGGCACACCTGGAATGCAGCACCAGGTTCCTCGTTTCAAATCCCAACCAGGACACTACCTGCATGGAGTTTGCATGTTCTCCCTGTGCTTGCATGGGGTTCCTCCCACACTCCAAAAGACATGCTGGAAGCTTAATTGCCTCCTGTCAAAATTGGCCCTAATATGTGTATGTGAGATAGGGACATTACTTCATAAGCTGCAGAGTGAAGGCACTGGTTTGTATGTACAATATGTAAAGTGCTGTGTACATTGTTGGCTCTATACAAATCCCTAGAATTACTAAAGAACCAACCACTCGCAATGTACTGCGGACGGGTGGCCTGTACAGACACAGCTGTAGGTTGCTGACCTGGATTAGACACAGCGGGATTCTGTCAGCAGGTTCCAGCCAATGATTCCGCTGATCGGCTGTGTCCAAAAACACAGGGCTCTGTACAGAGGGAACAATCTGCTTGTTCCTTCTTCCTGCTTTGAAAACTGTTGTTATTTAGTAAAACAGTTAACCCTAGATGGTAAACTGGTTGTAAAGCCTAAACATTTTTTACCTTAATGCATTCCTTGCATTAAGGTGAAAAAATGTTTAGGTGTCAGCATCCCCCCTCACCCCCTTCGATCCACTGCCTTGCACATCTGCAGGTCTTCTCTCCCCTCACTACCGGGTCTCGCTGGGACACCGGGAGCCTTTGGCTCCCAGTGCTGTCAATCAAAGCCAGTGACGAGGGGGTGGGGTCAAATCCCACTGTCTGTCAATGGACACAACAGCGGGGCTCCGGAGCGAGAACGCATTAGTGCCCCCATGGGAAACAGCTTCCCATGGGGGCACTGAACTGAAGGAAGGGGCCAGGAGCACCAACGGGGGGGCCCGGAAAGAGGAGGTTTGCAGCCACAGGTAAGTATAGACATATTTGTTATTTTAAAAAAAAATTGCCTTTACAATGACTTTAACCCCTTCCCTTCGTACAGTGACAGTAAAACAACAACCTTTGCGTCAACAGAAAAGCATTAGTGATGCAAAAAAATATATATATATATATACTCAAATACAAGGTCAATATATACATATATTGGACACAGGCACAATTTTAGTTTTTTTCCAGGTATTTACCAAAATATTCAAGCTATAGTTAAATAATGAATATGGGCTGAGAGTGCACACTCTCAGGTTTAATTTGAGGGTATGTACATCCAAATCGGAGGAAGGGTTTAGGAATTACATCTCTTAAGAATAGCAACCCCCCCCCCTTTTCAAGGGACCAAAAGTAATTGGACCAAAGGCTGTGTCATGGCCCGGTGTGGGCTACTCCTTCGTTATGTCTTCATCAATTAAGCAGGTAAAAGGTCTGGAGTTGATTCTAAGTGTGGTATTTGCATTTGGAATCTATTGCTGTGAACCTACATCATGCGTTCAAAGGAACTGTCCATGCAAGTGAAACAGACCATTGTAAGGCTTCAAAAATTAAACAAATCCATCAGAGAGATAGCAGCAACATTAGGAGTGGCCAAATCAAAAGTTTGGTACATTCTGAGAAAAGAAGAATGCACTGGTGAGCTCAGCAACATAAAATGGCCTGGACATCCACGGAAGACAACAGTGGTGGATGATCACGGAATCCTCTCTGTTAAAGAAAAACTCATTCACAACATCCAGACAAGTGAAGGACACTCTCCAGGAGGTGGTGTATCATTGTCAAAGTCTACAATCAAGAGAAGACTTCGCGAGAGAAAATACAGAGGGTTCACCACAAGGTCCAAACCATTCATAAGCCTGAAGAATAGAAAAGCTAGAATAGACTTTGCCAAAAAACATCTAAAAAAATTCAGACCAGTTCTTAGTTTCATCCGTTCGAAGAATGCTTTTCCAGATTAATCTGTATCAGAATGACGGGAAGAAAAAAATAAAAAATAAAAAAAGTGTGGAGAAGGCTGGGAACAGCTCATGACCCAAAGCACACAACGTCATCTGTGGTCACATGGTAGAGCTTGCAGTGTGATGGCATGGGCATGCATGGCTTCCAGTGGAACTGGGTCATTGGTGTTTATTATTGATGTGACAGAAGACAGAAGCAGTCGGATAAATTCTGCGGTGTTTAGAGATATACTGTCAGCCTAGATTCAGTCAAATTCAGCAACGTTGATTGGACGGCGGTTCACAGTACAGATGGACAATGATCCAAAACATACTGAAAAAGCAACCCAGGAGATTTTGAAGGAAAAGAAGTGGATTATTCTGCAATGGCCGATTCAATCACCTGATCTCAACCCAATTGAGCATTTTACTTGCTAAAGGCAAAACTAAAGGCAGAAAGACCCACAAACAAGCAACAACTGAGGAGAGCTGCAGTTAGAGCCTGGCAAAGCATCAGAATGGAGGAAAGCCAGTCTTTGGTGATGTCCATGGGTTCCAGACTTCAGGCAGTCATTGCCAGTAAAGTATTCACAACAAAATATTAAAAAATGCAAATTTTATTTATGATTATATTCATTTGTTCAATTACATTTGAGGCCCTGAAAATGGGGGGGGGACTGTGTAAAAAATGGTTTCAGTTCCTAAAATTTGTACTTGATATTTATATTCAACCCCTTGAATTAAAGCTGAAAGTCTACACTTCAAATTCAATTGGATTGTTTCATTTTAATTCTATTCTGGTGGCATACAGAGTCAAAAGTATGAAAAGTGTGCCTGTGTCCAAAATATATGGACCTAACTGTATATATGCTATTAGCTGCAGGGTAATTGTAAGCAATTCAGCAATACGGTTAATGAATACAGGTTATAAACAGCGCTTAGTAAACTATATAGTAAACCTTAGTCCATTAAAATCAATTCAATCCTGTGATAAAGTGCTCGTGCTCCAAGGACAATTTTCCATGCTCAAGGTGCCCCACATAGATGTACACTCCCCGCACTGCGTGACCACCTATTTCTGGTCAGTTGTGCTTGCAGAGGAATAATCCTCTTGATGATGTCAATGCATGCGAGACCTTGAGTTGTTAGTACCTCAGAAGGTGATATATGGGGGGGGGGGACTCGTAGCGTAAAACCATCAACATAAATGTTTATTTTACGAAAAAGTTAAAAAAGGTTTACACTCACATTTTAAAGTGGTTGTAACGTCAAAAGATTTTTTATCTTAAAAAAGGGGTTGTAAAGGTTCCCCCCCCCCCCCCTTTTTTTTTTTTTTAACAACATGTTATACGTACCTGCTCTGTGCAGCGATTTTGCACAGAGTGGCCCCGATCCTCCTTTTTTGGGGTCCCCCCAGTGGCGCTCTTCCTCTTCTTGAGTGCCCCCACAGAGAGCCGCTTTCCATGGGGGCACTCAGGCGGGCGCGCTTCCGAGTCCTGCTGCTGAGTCTATTAACACAGACAGCAGAACTCGGCCCGACCCCAGCTCCCGTGTCACTGGATTCGATTGACTCCCGCTGCTATCAATCTAATGAGGACCTGAGACAGCGGCTGGAGTTGCTGGGCTCGTTCTCGTTGCTGGAACGATCGGGCTCAGGTAAGTAAAAGGGGGGCAGCTGCACTACAGGTTTTTTACCTTAATGCATTAACCACTTGTCGACCAGCTGTCACAGTTATACTGCGGCAGAATGACACAACTGGACCAAACGACGTTATGTTACGTCGCTTCCATCCTGCACCCACTAGGGGCGTGTGCGCGCCCCCGGCGGTCACGATCACCGCCGGGCTCCCGCGATTGCTGCTGACACACCGAGAACCGGGATCTGTGTGTGTATAAACAGTTTCCGGTTCTCTGAGGGGAGAAGAGACTGATCGTCTGTTCATACAGAGTATGAACAGCGATCTGTCATCTTCCCTACAGTCTCCTCCCCCTTCAACACAGAGAGGGAATATGTTTAACCCTTGATAGCCCCCCCTAGTGTTAACCCCTTCACTACCAGTGAATTTTTACAGTAACCAGTGCAATTTTATAGCCAATGTATAAATGCCAATGGTCTCAAAAATGGGTCGAAAGTGTCTGATGTGTCTGCTATAATGAGGCAGTCCCGATAAAAAAAAAAAAAATATTATATCGCAGATCGCCGCCATTACTAGTATAAAAAAAAATGCCATAAAACTATCCCCTATTTTGTAGACGCAAACCAATCAATATAAGCTTATTGCGATTTTTTTTTACCAAAAACATGTAGAAGAATACATATCAGCCTAAACTAAGAAAAAATTGTTTTATATATTTTTGGGGGATATTTATTATAGCAAAAAGTAAAAAATATTGTGTTTTTTTCCAAATTGTCACTCTTATTTTGTTTATAGCGCAAAGCATAAAAACCGCAGAGGTGATCAAATACCACCAAAAGAAAGCTCTATTTGTGGGAAAAAAGGACGTCAATTTTGTTTGGATGCAACGTCGCACGACCGCGCAATTGTCAGTTAAAGCGACGCAGTGCCGAATCGCAAAAAGTGCTCTGGTCAGGAAGGGGGTAAAACCTTTGGGGGCTGAAGCAGTTAAGGTGAAAAACCTTGAGGGTTTAAAACCCCTTTAAATGCATTCTATGCATTTAGTAGGGCTGGGAGATTTTCTTAAAAAAAAAAAAATCTTCGATTCTCTTAAAAAAAACTCGATTCACGATTCGAATTGAGTTTTTTTTTTTGGAAACCGCGCCGGTCCCGAGGCGCTGCGGGCATGAGCTTTTAGGCGGGGCCGCGGCTTCGGCCTAGTCCGCGGCGTCCGGCCGTAGCCGCGGACTAGGCCGAAGCCGCGGCCTCACCCAAAAACTCATGCCCGCAGCGCCTCGGGACCGACGCGGTGAAAAAAAAAAAATCTAATAAAATCGATTTGCCTAAATTTTGAACCGATTTGACCTCTCAACTCGATTCAAGATTTAAATCGATTTTTTTCCCAGCCCTAGCATTTAGATAAAAAGCCTTCTGTGTGCAGCACCCCCCCCCAATACGTACCTGAGCCCCATCTAGAGCCAGCGATGTCCACGAGTGTCTCGACCGTCTGGGACTCTCTCTCCTGATTGGCTGAGACACTTGAAATGCCTCCCGCTGCTGTCAAACTCAGTTAGCCAATCAGGAGAGAGAGGAGGCGGGGCCGAATGGCAGCTCCGTGTCTGAATGCATACACAGGAGCTGCAGCTCAACT
The DNA here is from genome assembly GCA_037952925.1 of Lithobates clamitans. Lineage (NCBI taxonomy): Eukaryota > Metazoa > Chordata > Amphibia > Anura > Ranidae > Lithobates > Lithobates clamitans. The sequence goes on from JBBGZY010002843.1 coordinate 61,924, forward strand.
TGGGTGCCCCCGTAGCAAGCTGCTTGCTGTGGGGGCACTCAACAGGAGGGAGGGGCCAGGAGCTCCAGCCAGGGACCCGAGAAGAGGAGGCTCTGTGCAAAAACACCTGCACAGAGCAGGCAAGTATAACATTTTTCTTTCTATTATTAAAATAATAAACAAGGCACGAGACTTTACAATCACTTTAAGGTGCCCGCAAACCTGGCACCCGGTGTGTTCCATCATGCGCCGGTTCCTGGCCCAGCATTCAGTGATATTGTATGGCCCCAGAGCTTCCCGATGAGGACCCGTTGATTGGTCGAAACACTTTGAGGCTTGATCGCGTCATTGCGAATCATTTCCACCTACGTCACTTCTGGGCACTGGCACAAGCTGCGATACAATGTCAAGCACTGAATGATGGTCTGGGAACCCACGCATGATTGAGCTGTACACACCGGATGCCAGGTTTTCAGGCACCTTAAAATGTGAGTGTAAACCTTTTTAACTTAACGCTACGAATCCTTCCTCTCTGTGTTCTCCCCCCATATATCACCTTCTGAGGTACTAACATCGCAACATCTCACATGCATTGACATCATCAAGACGATTATTCCTATGCAAGCGCAACTGACCACACTAGAGATAGGTGGTCACGCAGTGCGGTGAGGGTACATCTATGTGGGGCACCTTGAGCACGGAGTCAAGCACCGAAAATTGCGGCTTCACTTCCTGGTTCCCTACTGCGTATCTCATGCTGTGCTATCTCACTGGTCCCTGATGTCTTCTGGGACCTGTGTGTCTCCCAGAAGACAGCGAGGACGACGGAGAAGGAGACGGAAGTGGCGTAGATACCCCCAGGGGGCTCGGTTATCTATGCCCAGAAGTGGGAGCTAAATACCTGTATTAGACAGGTATCTGTTCCCCCCTGCAAGGTGCCAAATGCGACTCCGGAGGGGGGTAGGAATCCGAAAAAACGAAAGTTCCATTTTTGGGTGGAACTCCGCTTTAAGTGTATAATAAAATGAAAGGGATAAGCAGCTCACCCCATATCAGGTGGAGTAAAAACAATGTAGGCATGTGGAGTGTGGGAAGGGAGGGGGATAACCAGGTTTGGGATTTCACCCTGTGATGTCAGCTCACTACAGGAAGTTAGGAGCTCACTGGATTTCTGGCAGGTACTTTTCTGTACGTCGAGTTTTCAAAAGGGATAAATTGTGTTGAAATGTATGGCATTTGCAGATATATACTTAAACGGGGGTACCGGCCGCGATTTTTTTTTTTTAAGTCAGCAGCTACAAACACTGTAGCTGCTGACTTTTAAATAAGGACACTTACCTGTCCAGCGAGCCCGCGATGTCAGCCCCCCGAGGCCGATCCGTCTTAACTAAGGGAGACAGGCAGTGGCCTGCCCGTTTCCTACTGCGCATGTGCGAGTCGCGCGGCGCTTTGTGAATGGCCCCGTTGTTTCCTGTGACACACACAGTTCCCAGAAGGCAACGGGGCCGCTCGCATAAGAGGAGGAAGCGCTGCGGAATAGGAAGAGGCAGATTAGGAAGACTGCCTAGCAACAACGGTTTCAGGTAAGTTATAAAAAAAATTTTTTTCAAATTTTTAAAGAAGTTTAATGCTATTTTTTATTTTAGGGTGGCCCTCCACTTTAAAGTGGAACTAAACTCACCTGTTCTCCAGCGAAGTGATCCCTGGAGCTCCCTGCTAGCCTCTGACATCTTCAGGTAACGATCTCCAGCTGTTTTAATTGGCTGGCCTGAGATGACATCACTCCTGACAGTTCAGTCATTCAGCATTGCCACGTTCTTGCAGCTGACCCCCAGTGACATGCTGCCAGATCTGCCCTCTGTGTGTCTACACTCCTGCAGCATCCGGGGATATGTGATGGGGATATCCCAGGAGGCTGCAGGAGCATAGACATGCCAAGAACTAGACAAGAATAGAAGTGGGGGTGGGGCAGAAGGAAAATTAAAAAAAGAGGAGCTCCAGTCTCTCCAAAAATAAAATTAAAAGTCAGCAGCTACAAATACTGCAACTGCTGACTTTGAATATAAAGGACACTTACCTGTCCAGGAATCCAGTGCTGTCCTCACCTGAACCGATTCTTTGTTCTGCTTGGGGTCCAGGCGCCGCCATCTTAACTAAAGAGAAATTGTAAGTGAAGCCCTGTGGCTTCCCAGCTGGTTTCCCACTGCGCATGCATGAGCAGCAATGCACTTTGTGAATGGTCCCACAGACTTCTGGGACCTGTGATGTGTCCCATAAGGCTGCGGGGAAAGAAGGGAGGGCCGAACTTACACTAGGATTCCCGCAACTATATGACTGAAAATGGGAGCGGGTATCTGTCAACATCAGGTACCTGCTCCCCTTCCCTCAAAAAGTGCCAATGATTAAAAAAAAAGGGGGGGATGGGGTGGATGCAATCAAGCAGAACTTCCCTTTCTGGGTGAAGTTCCACTTTCATTCCTAAAGTGAAGGTCCCCTTTAATTTCAAAAACATTACCTCTTCCCAAAGAAGCTGGTCTTCCTCTCCGAGGTACCCGAGCTCGGCTTGGCCATACTCAGCTTACCCAGCCCAGGCCTCTCTTTGCTGGAGAGAAACAAAAACAAGCAATTGCATAAGAGACAAAGCTATCCAAACATACATATGCTAAATACAGGCAAATGAAACACAAGGATACCCACAACGTATACAGCTAAGAGGCAAAACTCTAAACAGCTTGGCAATATACTGTGTAATACCAAATGGCCTCAGATCCTCGGGGGTGTGTCCACCTCTCAGTGGAAATGCACACCAGCTGGGCAGCAGTAGCAAACACCCTATTGGTGGGTGTAGAAGTCACATGACCTCAACACTTCACAGTGAATGAAAAGATTTACCCTCTAGCTGCCGAGGGAGAACAAACAACTCACCCGTTTAGCTCATGTCAGATCCGATAGACCCCAGCGATATCATCACATATATGCACTAATCAGCAAGCAAGTAAAATGCACATTTTAGGCTTGTAGATTACATAACACCCCCCTCCAAACACTTTATTTTTCCAAGACAGTGAGGGATAAAAGTATTTGATCCTCTGCTAATTTCGTAGGTTTGCCCACTGACAAAGAAATGATCAGTGTATAATTTTAATGGTTGGTTTATTTTACCAGCGAGAGGCAGAAAAACTAAAAAATATACAAAAAATAAATACAAATAAATTAAAAAAAAAAAAAAAAAAAAAAAAAAAAAAAAATCGCATTTCAAAAAAGTAATAAATTGATTTGCATTTTAATGAGTGAAATAAGTATTTGACCGCTTCGCAAAACATGACTTAGTAGTTGGTGGAGAAACCCTTGTTGGTGATCACAGAGGTCAGACGTTTCTTGTAGTTGGCCACCAGGTTTGCACACATCTCAGGAGGGATTTTGTCGTCTTTGCAGATCTTCTCCAAGTCATTAAGGTTTTTAAGCTGATGTTTGGTAACTCGAACCTTCAGCTCCCTCCACATATTTTCTATGGGATTAAGGTCTAGAGACTGGCTAGGCCACTCCAGGACCTTAATGTCTTAAAACCTTTTTGAGCCTTGGCCGTGTGTTTTGAGTCATTGTCATGCTGGAATACCCATCCATGACCCATTTTCAATGCCCTGGCTGAGGGAAGGAGGTTCTCACCCAAGATCTGATGGTACATGGGGCCCCGTCCATCCTCCCTTTGATGTGGTGAAGTTGTCCTGTCACCTTAGCAGAAAACCTCCCCAAAGCATAATATTTCCACCTCCATGTATGACGGTGGGGACGGTGTTCTTGGGGTCATTGGCAGCATTCCTCCTCCTCCAAACACGGCGAGTTAAGTTGATGGCAAAGAGCTCAATGTTGGTCTCATCTGACCACAACACTTTCACCCAATTCTCCTCTGAATCATTCAGATGTTCGTTAGTAAACTTCAGACGGGCCTGTACATGTCCTTTCCTGAGCAGGGGGACCTTGCGGGTGCTGCAGGATTTCAGTCCTTCACGGTGTAATGTGTTACCGATTGTTTTCTTGGTCCCAGCTGAGATCATTGACAAGATTCTCCCGTGTAGTTCTGGGCTGATTCCTCACCGTTCTCATCATCATTGAAACTCCACGAGGTGAGACCTTCCATGGAGCCCCAGACTGAGGGAGGTTGACAGTTATTTTGTGTTTCTTCCATAATCGCACCAACTGTTGTCACCCTCTCACCAAGCTGCCTGGCGATGGTCTTGTAGCCCATTCCAGCCTTGTGTAGGTCTAAAATCTTGTCCCCGACATCCTTGGACAGCTCTTTGGTCTTGGCCATTGTGGAGAGATTGGAATCTGATTGCTTCTGTGGACAGGTGTCTTTTATACAGGTAACAAGCTGAGATTAGGAGCACTCCTTTTAAGAGAGTGCTCCTAATCTCAGCAGAAATCTTGCTGATTGATAGGGGATCAAATACTTATTTCACTCATTAAAATGCAAATCTTTTTGAAATGTGTTTTTCTGGATATTTTTGTTGTTATCCTTCTCTCACTGGCAAAATAAATCGACCATTAAAATTATAGACCGATCATTTCTTTGTCAGTGGGCAAATGTCCAAAGTCAGCAGGGGATCAAATACCCCCTCCCCCCTCACTATATATGGAAGTATACATATGCCAAGGCAAAAATTATCCTCGCCACATTCAGCTGGTGGTACTGCCCAGTCAACCAAATAGGGCCACAGCAATATACAATGCAGTTGGGAAATGGTGGCGCCGGCTTTTCGGAGTTGAAGCAGGAAGATGTTATATTGCCTCATCACCGACTGAAATGCCCTTTGAAAAGCAATTCACTGCAGATTGCTCTTTAGATGGCTAAAAAAAAAACGTAAATGACCCCTTACGAAACAATCCCCTTTGAAAATTCCACAACAAAGAGTACCTGTCCCTCTTCCTAAGTGGGGTAACTCCTAACATCCAATCAGAATTCCAGGTCAGAGCAAAATAGATTCTGACTGGTTACTGTACTACAGGGAAATTTTCTTTTCCTTTTGAAAAAAAGTGAGGGTTAGAATCTCTGCCAGTTTTATTTTCTGTAGAGGATTCCCCCAACTTCCTGAGCAGAAGGGAAGGATTGAAGAAAAAATAAATAAAAAATTAGTCTGCCTCCCTCCCCCCCAATCTTACGTCCTAGAAAGGACTTACGTCTGCGGGGTGGCCATTCCCGCTCGGTTGCTGTCTTGGACCCGCAGAGGTTGCAGGGACTGCCGGTTGGCGGCTGAACTTCTCCTCATGGTTCCTGGTCAGAGACAGAAAACATTTGGTGTGTTATCGGTTTAGAAGATGCCGACTATCCAATCATCGGCCGTTCCATGTTCCAGGCAGCCGATATCTCGGGTAGAGGAGCGCTATGAACATTCATAGACTAGGATATCAATGATTATTACATGTCTCCCGGGTCCAGCACTGCACCCCCCCCCCCCCCACTACATGTTTATTTCAGGTTATCAGGAGAGCTCAGTCATGTGACTTCACCCTCCTCCTACCATGCAGAGAACACTCAGAGGGAACGGTCTGCATTTTAGGATTGGTAAAATACAAGTGTGATATCCACCTTAGGAACCACCCCCCCCCCCCCATCCAACTGTCCACAGCTCTCACCTTAGCAACCAGCCCCCGTCCATCCACAGTTCTCTCCTTAGCAACCAGCCCCCATCCATCCACAGTTCTCCCCTTAGCAACCAGCCCCCATCCATCCACAGTTCTCTCCTTAGCAAACATCCACCCACAGCTCTCCCCTTAGCAACCAGCTACCATTCATCCACAGCTCTCCCCTTAGCAACCAGCTACCATTCATCCACAGTTCTCCCCTTAGCAACCAGCCCCCATCCATTCATAGTTCTCTCCTTAGCAACCAACCCCCATCCACTCACAGCTCTCCCCTTAGCAACCAGCCCCCATCCATCCACAGTTCTTGCCTTAGCAACCAACCCCCATCCATACCCAGCTCTCGCCTTAGCAACCAGCCCCTCATCCATCCACAGTTCTCTCCTTAGCAACCAGCCCCCATCCTTCCACAGTTATCTCCCCTTAGCAACCAACCCCCATCCATCCCCAGCTCTCCCCTTAGCAACCAACCCCCATCCATCCCCAGCTCTCCCCTTAGCAACCCCCCCCCCCCCAGCAACCAGCCCCTCATCCATCCACAGTTATCTCCCCTTAGCAACCAGCCCCCATCCATCCACAGCTCTCCCCTTAGCAACCACCCCCCCTCCAACCACAGCTCTCCCCTTAGCAACCAGCCCCCATCCATCTACAGTTCTCCCCTTAGCAACCAGCCCCTATTAATCCACATTTCTCCCCTTAGCAACCAGCCCCCATTAATCCACAGTTCTCCCCTTAGCAACCAGCCCCCATTAATCCACAGTTCTCCCCTTAGCAACCAGCCCCCATCCATCCACAGTTCTCCCCTTAGCAACCAGCCCCCATTAATCCACAGTTCTCCCCTTAGCAACCAGCCTCCATTAATCCACAGTTCTCCCCTTAGCAACCAGCCCCTCATCCATGCACAGTTATATCCCCTTAGCAACCAGCCCCATCCACCCACAGTTCTCTCCTTAGCAACCAGCCCCCATCCACTCACAGCTCTCCCATTAGCAAACAGCCTCCCATCCATCCCCAGCTCTCACCTTAGCAACCAGCCCCCCATCCATCCACAGTTCTCCCCCTAGCAACCATCCCCCCCAGCGATCCCCTTAGCAACCATCCCTTCATTCATCCACAGTTCTCCCCCTAGCAACCAGCCCCCCCAGGCTTTCCCCCTAGCAACCAGCCTCCCCTCAGCTCTCCCCTTAGCAACCAGCCCCCCATACATCCACAGCTCTCCCCTTAGCAACCAGCCCCCCCAGCTTTCCCCTTAGCAACCATCCCCCCCATACATCTACAGTTCTCCCCTTAGCGACCACATTGCTCCAAATCAGGGACAGTTGGGAGCTATGTCCCTCTGTCCCTCTTTCCTCCTCATTTGTCCCTCATTTTGGTCTGATCTCTAAAATTGTATATAAAATGCACTTTTTGTCTTTCAAAAAAAGTGTTTTCCAGCACTAAACCTTTCATCCCATTTCTAAATTGCTGAATTTGTACATTTTAAAAGCCAATATAAAGGAATAGAAGTGGTAAAAAAAAAGCACTTGTGGGTTTAATTAACCTTTATTTTTTGGTTAATTTACCTTTAAGGGGGGCGTGTCCTGTGCCTACATACATTCTCTAGTAGGTGTCCCTCATCTCTAAATGTTCGGAGGTGTGCAACCAACCAACCCCTCCCCCACAGCTCTTCCCTTAGCAACCCCCACCACCTCTTCCCTTAGCAACCACCCCCTCCTCCATTCACAGTGGCAGTGTGCAGGAAAGCCATGGCGGCACCCAGAGCAACAGTCTTGGTATGTGGGGGAGGGGGTGTGCAGTAATGTCTCCCCCACCCGAATCTACATGGAGGATTGCAGTGAGAAGATCTCCAGTATGGAGAGGAGTACTGAGCTCTGTGCGGCCTCCGAAGTGGCCTTGGGGGAGCGCAGCCCTTCCCAACACTCCCCAGAACAGATCGTATCTCTCCCAGCCCCACATATCACCCCCAGCCCGGCTCCGTACTCACCAGCCGCTCTCAGCCTCCTTACAGCGGTTTAAAATTCAAATTCGGCGCCTGCGCGCCCCGCAACCCGAGCCCCTCCCACTCCACCCAGTGCCCCGGACACCAATCCAAGGCACGCCCCCAATTCTCACGCAGCGCACGCCTCTCCCATGCCCCCCCGTCCAATCCAATCATCTAAAATGGCAGTGGGCGGAGAAACTGGAGCCATGTTGGTACACCTAACCCTCCTCGCAGCTCCTAAAGATCACATGATAGGCAGCAGCCTATGCTCGCAAAGCGGAAAAGCTGGTCACCTGGTGCAATAATATGGAGGAAGTGGCGGGCGCCATGTTTGTACTCCCGGAAGTGGGCTAGTCAAGGAACGGGGGGGGAGAGGAAAGATGGTGGATGAAGATGAAGATCAGACGGTGAGATGATAATATGGAATGAATTGATGGGAATGGTTTGTGTTGGTGTGTGTGAGAGTCGCCCACCAATGAGGAGGTGACACACTATTTGTGTACACGCAATAAATAATGTTGTCACCTTTTTTTCAAGCCAAGGAAGGGGTTAACACTAGGGGGCAATCAAGGGGTTAAATGTGTGTGGTAGAGAGGTGTTTCTAACTGTGGGGGGGGATGGGACTGCCCTGGGGGGAGGAGACCGATCGCTGTTCCTAACCAGTATGAACAACATATGTGTCTCCTCTCCCCTGACAGAACGGCGATCTGTTTTGTTTACATTGACAGATCCCCGTTCTGTCTCTCTCAGGAGCGATTGTGGGTGCCCAGCAGACATTGCGACCACCGGGCATGCGTGGCGTCACGCCGCGCGTGCCCCCTAGTGCTCTTAACGCGGCTGACGTACAGATACGACGGCTCGCCCAGAGGAGCCAACCTGCCTCAGTATAACTGCGGCGGCTGGTACTCAAGTGGTTAAAATTTCTCGCGCAATGGCAACAAACAACGTACATTTTACTATCTATAGGCAACTCTTTAAAAGCCTTTACAGGCGACCACTTTAGATTTTCAGAGAAGGTCCTAGAATTACTGCCCGTGATCTGACGTTTGCATTGATACCTCACATGCGTGGGACGATTGCGGTTTGCGTGCATTCAGGACAGACGCACGCATTCACCTTTTGAGTGCTAGCATGAGGGGGGGGGGAGCATGTGACTAACCCAAGCCACTCAGCTCTGTCTACAAGCAGCAGGAGGGAAGTTTGGGGGGCTGGGGGGGGCGACATCCCCTCCCGTTGCTTGTAGACACAGCGGAGCGGCTTGGGTTAGTCACATTGGTTGGTATTACAAGAGAGCCGACCGTCTGTTCTTAATAAACGGTACCGGGGCGATGCCTGCATTCCCCCCCCCCCCCGGTACAACCACTTGAAACCCAATGCAGGTATGTGATTTGGCGGCAAGTGGTTCATATGGCTGCCTGAGGAAGGGGAGAGCATTGAGTCCCTGAAACGTGTTGGCTAATGACCAGTCATGTGATATCAATATGTAACGGTCTGACCGATTTTCATAATAGTGTTGCCCTCACTCTCTCCCCTTCTTGGGGGCCCCCTTTTTGTATCGCTTCCTTTGTGTGAAATCCCCAGTGATCCTGCCAGTCCCTCTGCTTTCCTATTTAAAAAACTGACCTCTCTAAGCAGGAGAACACAGCGTGGTCAGTTCTACAGCTGTGCGGGGAACTCGGTGTTACTCTCCTCCATTGAACAGACTTGTCCTGACACGCCACCTTACTCCCCGCACAGCCATTCACTGGGAAGACTAGTGTGCTGATGTTTCTCCCCCCCCACCTCTCTGTGTAGTGGAGAACAAAACAGACTTGTCCTGACACGCCACCTTCCTCCCCGCACAGCCATTCACTTGGAAGACTAGTGTGCTGATGTTTCTCCTTCCCCTCGCCTCTCTGTGTAGCTGAGAACAGAACAGACTTGTCCTGACACGCCACCTTCCCCCCCGCACAGCTATTCACTGGGAAGACTAGTGTGCTGATGTTTCTCCTCCCCCCACCTCTCTGTGTAGCTGAGAACAGAACAGACTTGTCCTGACACGCCACCTTCCCCCCTGCACAGCCATTCACTGGGAAGACCAGTGTGCTTATGTTTCTCCTCCTCCCCACCTCTCTGTGTAGCTGAGAACAGAACAGACTTGTCCTGACACGCCACCTTCCCCCTGCACAGCCATTCACTGGGAAGACTAGTGTGCTAATGTTTCTCCTCCCCCCACCTCTCTGTGTAGCTGAGAACAGAACAGACTTGTCCTGACACGCCACCTTACTCCCCGCACAGCCATTCACTGGGAAGACTAGTGTCCTGATGTTTCTCCTTCCCCTCGCCTCTCTGTAGCTGAGAACAGAATAAATGTGATCACTTATTTTTAAAAAAATGATTTTTTTCTATTTCTTTTTTTTTTTTTTACAAGGTGAGGGCTCACATACACTTCATTTATTTAAAGTTCTGCTTTTCCAGTTTGAGGAGGAGAGCGAGGAAACGTCAGGAGGAGCGGAAGGAGGACTCGGCAGGAGGAAGAGGCTCTTCGCTAAAGAGTGTAAGTTGGAACTTTTTAGTGGGGAGAAATAAAGGGGCCGATTCAGAAAGCAGAGGCGTGTCTTCACATATTACCCCCTTGCCGGCCGCAATATCTACAGCGGGTAAAATAAGTATTGAACACGTCACCATATTTCTAGGTAAATATATTGGTAAAGGTTCTATTGACATGAAATTATCCCCACATGTCGGTAACACCCCATGCAATCCATACATACAAAGACACCAAAACAAATACGTTCAGAAATGAAGTTCTGTGTAATAAAAAGGAAGGACACCAGAAAAAAAGTATTGGACACACTAACTGAGATTTATTTAATATTTGGTACAAAATCCTTTGTTGGTGAAGATGGCTTGAAGACGCCTCCTGTATGGAGAAACGAGTCGCATGCGTTGCTCAGGTGTGATTTTGGCCCATTCTTCCACACAGTCTTCACATGTTGAAGGTCCCGTGGGCCTCTTCTATGAACTCTGATCTTTAGTTCTTTCCATAGATTTTCTATTTGAGTCAGGTGATTGGCTGGGACATTCTAGCCGCTTTTTTTTCTTTCTTTGAAACCAATGGAGAGTTTCCTTGGCTTTGTGTTTGGGATCATTGTCTATGAAATGTCCTCCCTCGTTTCACCTTCATCATCCTGGTAGATGGCGGCAGATTTTTATCAAGAATGTCTTAGTACATTTTTCCATTCATCCTTCCTTCAATGATATGAAGTTTGCCAGTACCGTATGCTGAAAAACAGCCCCGCCCCCCACCATGATGTTCCCACCTCCAAACCTCACTGTTGGTATGGGGGGGTGTTTTTGGGGTGATGTGCCATGTGACCTCCAAACATGGTGTGTATTATGGCATCCAAAGAGTTCAGTTCTGGTCTCCTCTGACCAGACTATATTCTCCTCGTATTTCACAGACTTGTCTAAATGTTCTGTAGAAAACTTTAAACGAGCTTCACCATGTTTTTTCTTCATTAATGGAGTGTTGGGTGGTGAGCGTGCATACAGGCCATGGTGGGTGAGTGCATTACTTATTGTTGTATCTGCTAATTCCAGGTCTTTCTGAAGCTCTCCACAAGTGGTCCTTGGCTCTTGGACATCTCTTCTGATCATTCTTTTCACTCCCCTGTCAGAAATCTTGTGAGGAGCACCTGGTTTTGGCCGGTTTATGGTGAAAGGATGTTCGTCCAGATTATGGCCCCAACAGTGCTCACTGGAACATTCGGACGTTTAGAAATCCTTCTGTAACCAATGCCATCAGTATGTTTTGCAACAATAAGGTTGTGAAGGTCTTGAGAGAGCTCTTTGCTTTTACCCATCATGAGATGTTTCTTGTGTGACGCCTTTTTATAGGCCATCAGGTGAGACTGAACCGGCTGGTATTAATTTGCACTGACAAGGGGCAGGATTGCTTTTTAATTACTGAGAGAATTCAGCTGGTGTCTTGGCTTTCCATGCCTTTTTGCACCTCCCTTTCTTCATGTGTTCAATACTTTTTTCCCTGTGTCCTTCCATTTTATTACACAGAACTTAATTTCTGAACTTATTAGTTTTGGTGTCTTTGTATGTATGGATTGCATGGATTGTTACCGACATGTGGGGAAAATTTCATGTCAATAGAACCTTTAGAAATATATTTCCCTAGAAAAATGGTGACGTGTTCAATACTTATTTTACCCGTTGTATAGGGCAGAATGAGTGACGTATTGTAGAACAGGGAGTAAAATGCAGTAGTTTTAGCAACCAATACTAATGTAATTGATCATGTGGCTCACTTCTGTAAACTGAAATCTGATTGGTTGCTGTAAGTTGGTACCTTCAGCACATCATCACTTTATAATGAGCCCAGTATGATCAGTGTGGTGTCATTTACTGATGGTGTCATCCGTATTGACTGTCTCTCCTGCAATGACATGGTGTCACCCGTACTGACGGTCTGCTCTCTCCTCCAATGACACGGTGTCACCTGTACTGAGGGTCTGCTCTCTCCTCCAATGACACGGTGTCACCTGTACTGACGGTCTGCTCTCTCCTACAATGACACGGTGTCACCTGTACTGACGGTCTGCTCTCTCCTACAATGACACGGTGTCACCTGTACTGACAGTCTGCTCTCTCCTGCAATGACACGGTGTCACCTGTACTGACAGTCTCTCCTACAATGACACGGTGTAACCCGTACTGATGGTCTGCTCTCTCCTGCAATGACACGGTGTCACCCGTACTGACAGTCTCTCCTACAATGACACGGTGTAACCCGTACTGACGGTCTGCTCTCTCCTCCAATGACACGGTGTCACCTGTACTGACGGTCTGCTCTCTCCTCGAATGACACGGTGTCACCTGTACTGACAGTCTGCTCTCTCCTCGAATGACACGGTGTCACTGGTACTGACGATCTGCTCTCTCCTGCAATGACAGGGTGTCACCTGTACTGACAGTCTGCTCTCTCCTGCAATGACAGGGTGTCACCTGTACTGACGGTCTGCTCTCTCCTCGAATGACACGGTGTCACCTGTACTGACAGTCTGCTCTCTCCTCGAATGACACGGTGTCACTGGTACTGACGATCTGCTCTCTCCTGCAATGACAGGGTGTCACCTGTACTGACAGTCTGCTCTCTCCTGCAATGACAGGGTGTCACCTGTACTGACAGTCTGCTCTCTCCTGCAATGACAGGGTGTCACCTGTACTGACAGTCTGCTCTCTCTTGCAATGACAGGGTGTCACCTGTACTGACAGTCTGCTCTCTACTGCAATGACACGGTGTCACCTGTACTGACAGTCTGCTCTCTACTGCAATGACACGGTGTCACCTGTACTGACAGTCTGCTCTCTACTGCAATGACACAGTGTCACCCGTACTGACGGTCTGCTCTCTCCTCCAATGACACGGTGTCACCTGTACTGACGGTCTGCTCTCTCCTCGAATGACACGGTGTCACCTGTACTGACAGTCTGCTCTCTCCTCGAATGACACGGTGTCACTGGTACTGACGATCTGCTCTCTCCTGCAATGACAGGGTGTCACCTGTACTGACAGTCTGCTCTCTCCTGCAATGACAGGGTGTCACCTGTACTGACAGTCTGCTCTCTCCTGCAATGACAGGGTGTCACCTGTACTGACAGTCTGCTCTCTCTTGCAATGACAGGGTGTCACCTGTACTGACAGTCTGCTCTCTACTGCAATGACACGGTGTCACCTGTACTGACAGTCTGCTCTCTACTGCAATGACACGGTGTCACCTGTACTGACAGTCTGCTCTCTACTGCAATGACACAGTGTCACCTGTACTGACGGTCTGCTCTCTCCTCAAATGACACGGTGTCACTCGTACTGACAGTCTCTCCTGCAATGACACGGTGTAACCCGTACTGACGGTCTGCTCTCTCCTCCAATGACACGGTGTCACCTGTACTGACGATCTGCTCTCTCCTCCAATGAAACAATGTCACCCGTACTGACTGTCTACTCTCTCCTCCAATGACTCGGTGTCACTGGTACTGACGGTCTGCTCTCTCCTGCAGTGCGCTGTATGATGTATGGATTTGGAGACGATCAGAACCCGTATACAGAGTCTGTGGATATTCTGGAGGATCTGGTGATAGAATTCCTCACTGAAATGGTCGGTATAAATCATCTATTATGTTGCCTTCCGGTGTAAATATCAATAACCTTTTACTAGTTTTGGTTTTATATTTTGTACTTCAGTTGGGTGTTCTGGTAGAGTTTGAAAAAGACATTTGTAAAGGGAAAGTACAGTGAGGGAGATTTACTAAAACTGGAGCACTCAGAATCTGGTGCAGCTCTGCATGGTAGCCAATCAGCTTCTAACTTCAGCTTCTTCAATTAACCACTAGAAGACCAGACTTATTTCTGACATTTGTTGCTTACAAGTTAAAATCTGCATTTTTTGAATTAATTAGAACCCCCAAACATTTATTTATATATATAACACACTTAACCCCTTCATCGCCCCCTAGTGTTTAACCCCTTCACTGCCAGTGTCATTTACACAGTAATCAGAGTAATCAGTGCATTTTTATAGCACTGATCACTGTATGAATGTCAGTGGTCCCAAAAAGGTGTCAAAGTGTCTGATCTGTCCGCTGCAATGTCGCAGATCACTGCCATTACTAGTAAAAGGAAATAATAAAAATGCCATAAATATATCCCTTATTTTGTAGACACTATAACTTTTGTGCGATAATTTTTTTATTATTTTTTTTTTTTTTTACCAGAAATATGTAGAAGAATACATATTGGCCTAAACTAATGAAGACATTTGTTTTTTTAAAAACTTTTTTGGGGATATTTCTTATAGCAAAAAGTAAAAAATATTGTTTTTTTGTTTTTTTTTTTGTTTATAGCGCAAAAAATAAAAACCGCAGTGGAACCTTGGATTGCGAGTAACGTGGTTAACAAGCGTTTCACAATACAAACATTTTTTTTTTTAAATCCTGACCCGGTTTGCAAGTGTTGTCTCTCAAAACGAGCAGGATTCAAGCCTCTGCAGTGTGCAGTACCGCGTTTGGCCAGAGGTGCGGGGGCACCGGTGACACTCGGAATGGTTCGGAGCCGTTCGGAAATACTTAGAAGTACTCCGTTCCTGAGTGATTCCGAGACTTTCCGAGTGCAGCCGAGCGATCTCCGAGTATTTCCGAGTCTCTCCTGCCCCCCCCCCACCTCTGGCCTCATGCGGTATTTCATGCAATAGAAGTCAATGCGGAACGAATTATCTTTGTTTCCATTGACTTCTATGAGGAAACTCTCTTTTGATATGCGAGTGCTTTGGATTACAAGCATTCTCCTGGAACGGATTATTCTCGTAATCCGAGGTTCCACTGTACCACCAAAAGAAAGCTCTGTTTGTGGGGAGAAAAAACGTCAGTTTTGTTTGGGTACAACGTCGCAGGACATCGCAATTGTCAGTTAAAGCGACGCAGTGCCATATTGCAAAAAAATGGCCCGGTCATTAAGCAGGAAAATCTTCGGGGGCTGAAGTGGGTAAAGTGGACCTGTCATTAAGTCTTCATGAAAAAATATCCTGACTTTAACCACTTGACATCCGCGCTATGGCCGAATGACGGCCACTGCGCGGACCTGAATTCCCGGGAGGTCATCATAGGACGGCCTCCCCTCTGCACGCTCCCTACACGGCGCGCGCCGAGCGCGCTGTGATCAGCCCGGTCCTGGCCCCTTACCATGTGATCAGCTGTGAGCCAATGACAGCTGATCACATGATGCAAACAAAAGATCGGTAATCAGCTTTTTTTCTACTCACGCTGACAGCGTGAGTAGAAAAAAAAGCCGATCACCGGCTTGGATGCGAGGAACATCGGTCCCGAAGTGGAAGAGGCACATCTGCCTCATGTGTGCCCACCTATCAGTGCCCACAAGTGCCACCTATCAATGCCCACCAGTAGTGCCAATCAGTGCCACCTATCAGTGTAACTGATAGTGTCCATTATTGCCACCCATCAGTGCCCATCACTGCCGCCTATCGGTGCCCATCAGTGCCGCCTCATCAGCGTACATCAATGAAGGAGAAAAATTACCTGTTTTAAATTTTTTATAACAACATATTTAATTTTTTTTTTTTTTTTTTTTTTTTTAATTCAGTTTTTTTACATTTTTTTAACAAAAAAAAAAAACCTCAGAGGTGATCAAATACCACCAAAAGAAAGTTCTATTTGTGGGGAAAAAATGATAAAAATTTAATTTGGGTACAGTGTTGTAGGACCGCGCAATTGTCATTCAAAGTGCGTCAGCACTAAAAGCTGAAAATTGGTCTAGATAGGAGGGGGGTTTAAGTTCCCTGTAAGCAAATGGTTAAACTCATTTTATTACATTTTATGAATGTGTTTTTCTTGTGTCCTCAGTGGTCCTATAATAATGATTATGCTGCATATCTTTCCCTAGACGCACAAGGCCATGTCCATCGGGCGCCAGGGGCGGGTCCAGGTGGAGGATATTGTGTTTCTGATCCGGAAGGACCCGCGGAAGTTCGCCAGAGTGAAGGATCTGCTCACCATGAATGAGGAACTGAAACGCGCTAGAAAGGCGTTCGATGAGGCCAACTACGGTTCCTGAGCAACCCTCCGCTATTATGGTGCTCTCATACCGTGTTCAATGCATCGCATGCTTTACCAGTGTGGGATATATATTGTTTTTTATGTAAATATTGTTACAAGGAAAACCAAACTTTTTTTTTTTTTTTTAATATATATAAGTATTTATGTGTTTTTTCAAGTAATTCCGTTTACATTTCATTTCATTAAAGCTGTAGTGTGCTTCCATTTGGCCTTCTTTGGTTCCTCTCTGTGACGGTACTGCTTGGGCACTCCGCTTAGGTGCTTCCTTCTGCCAAACAGTGCCTCCTGCCTTCCAAACTGTTGTGAGCAGACTGAGAGCCAATACCAGCCTTTACCCCAAGAATCGTACACAGAGAAGATGTGAGGTGAACTCTAAAGGAATGACTCTTTATTGAAACTCGTACACATACTTTTATACCACAGAGGAGGATATTCCCCCTCCTGATCATATTACCCTAACAATACAAACTGTAAACAGGAATATAATTAACAGCTACCCATGACTATAATTAAACAGTAAGTTAATCAACAAACGTAAATCATCCCACAATAGTTTGGTAACAAGTTAAAGTTGTCACCAGATGAATCTAATCTCCAAGAGATGCTCAGACAGACACAATAGAACAATGGGAAATACCTACTTAACAATAAACACATAACAAACCATGATCTCACCCCAACTCCGACAACAGTCTATGAGAACAACTCCTACAATATTCAAGAAATCTGAAAATGTGGAATTAATTTATCTTCATAGATTTCTTAAGGGATATTATTGATAAATGTTTCTGTCCCAAGTGGAGGGGCTTCTCCAACCCAGTCTGCAGGAGGGCCACCATATTTCCTCTGACCATTAACCTGTACGAGAATAACATTACCTCTTTCCATCCACTCCAGAAGGGAAGCTTTATTGTCCTTATGTAGAGCATTAATCCAAACCACGCTCCTCTCAGCGTCCATTAGAGAATGATCTGCTTTCTCCATGGGCCATAATCTGTGGGTAGGAGGGCTGCCCTTTCCAAAAGCCCCTGTCCTGGTTGGGTCTGTCACACGCTCCATCATCAACATGCTAATTACATTTTTTTAAGTAAAACCCTTCAGTTTTCAGTCCCTATTTTGGACACAGTGACCTCATCACTGGTTCTTGGTACTTCTCTATACAATGCAGGCAGATCATAGCTTTTGGAAGTGGCCAGCAGGGCGCTATACATAGCTTCCTGAAAACATCACAGAACTCTGCCGTACTCCTCTCAAGAGCCCAGAGGCAAGTAGTTTTCTGGCTCTTGGGAGAAGTTATATACATACAGTTGTGTTCATAAGTTTACATACCCTGGCAGAATTTATGATTTCTTGGCCGTTTTTCAGAGAATATGAATAACACAAAAACTCTTCTTTCACTCATGGTTAGTGTTTAGCTGAAGTCATTTGTTATCAATCAACTGTGTTTACTCTTTTTAAATCATAATCACAGCAGAAACTACCCAAATGACCCTGATCAAAAGTTTACATACCCTGGTGATTTTGGCCTGATAACATGCACACAAGTTGACACAAAGGGGTTTGAATGGCTATGAAAGGTAACCGTCCTCACCTGTGATCTGTTTGCTTGTTATTAGTTTGTGTGTATAAAAGGTCAATGTGTTCCTGGACTCCTGACAGACCCTTGCATCTTCCATCCAGTGCTGCACTGACATTTCTGGATTCTGAGTCATGGGGAAAGCAAAATAATTGTCAAAGGATCTGCGGGAAAAGGTAGTTGAACTGTATAAAACAGGAAAGGGATATAAAAAGTTGTCCAAGGAATTGAGAATGCCAATCAGCAGTGTTCAAGCTCTAATCAAGAAGTGGAAAATTAGGGGTTCTGTTGAAACCAAACCACGGTCAGGTAGACCAACAAAAATTTCAGCCACAACTGCCAGGAAAATTGTTCGGGATGCCAAGAAAAACACACAACTTCAGGTGAAACGTGGTGTGGCTGTTTAAAGATGCACAATAAGGAGGCACGTGAAGAAAGATGGACTGTATGGTCAGGTCGCCAGAAGAAAGCCATTACTACGCAAATGTCACAAAGTATCCCACCTACAATACGCCAAACAGCACAGAGACAAGCCTCAAAAGTTCTGGTACAAAGTCATTTGGAGTGATGAGACCAAAATTGAGCTTTTTGGCCACAACCATAAACACTACATTTGGAGAGTAGTCAACAAGGCCTACAATGAAAGGTCCACCATCCTACTGTGAAACACGGAGGTGGATTGCTGATGTTTTGGGGATGTGTGAGCTGCAAAGGCACAGGAAATTTGGTCAAAATTGATGGCAAGATGAATGCAGTATGTTATCAAAAAATACTGGAGGAACATTTGCATTCACCAGCCAGGAAGCTGCGCATGGGACGTACTTGGACATTCCAACATGACAATGATCCAAAACACAAGGCCAATTCAACCTGTCATTGGCTACAGCAGAATAAAGTGAAGGTTCTGGAGTGGCCATCTCAGTCTCCTGACCTCAATATCATTGAGCCACTCTGGGGAGATCTCAAACGTGAAGTTCATACAAGACAGCCCAAGAATTTACAGGAACTGGAGGCTTTTTGCCAAGAAGAATGGGCAGCTTTACCATCTGAGAAGATAAAGAGCCTCATCCACAAATACCACAAAAGACTTCAAGCTGTCATTGATGTTAAAGGGGGCAATACACAGTATTAAGAACTGGGGTATGTAAACTTTTGATCAGGGTCATTGGGGTAGTTTGATTTCATTCTGATTTAAAAAGAGTAAACACAGTTGATTGACAATAAATGGCTTCAGCCAAACACTAACCATGAGTGAAAGAAAAGTTTTTGTGTTATCGTTCATATTCTCTGAAAAATGGCCAAGAAATCATAAATTCTGGCAGGGTATGTAAACTTATGAGCACAACTGTATTATAAAGCCTTGAGAAGAGTAGGTGTAGATAGAGAATAGGAGGGGTCCAGGGACAGAGCCTTGGGGGACCCCTAGGGAAAGAGGAGAGGAGGAGGTGTAGAAATAAAATAGAAGGGGTCCAGGGACCAAGCCCTAGGGAAAAAGGAGAAAAAGAGGTATAGATAGAGAATAGAAGGCGTGCAGGGACAGAGCCTTGGGGGACCCTTAGGGAAAGAGGAGAGGAGGAGGTGTAGATGGAGAATAGAAGAGGTCCAGGGACAGAGCCTTGGGGGAAGCCTAGGGAAAGAGTAGGTGTAGATAGAGAATAGAAGGACTCCAAGGACAGAGCCTTGGGGGACCCTTAGGGAAAGAGGAGAGGAAGAGGTGTAGATAGAGAATAGAAGGGGCCTAGGGACAGAGCCTTAGGGGACCCCTTGGGAAAGCGGAGAGGAGGTGGTGTCTCTGAAGGAGCTCTTCAGTGGGAGGGGAACCAGGAAAGCGCAGAGTACTGGAGGTCAAGTGAATATAGAATTTTTGAGGTGAAGGGAGTGATTAAGTCTGTTGGAAGGCAAAAGAAAGGTCTAATAGTATGAGTACTGAGTAAATGGTCATTGGATTTAGTAGATAGTAAGTCAGTGAGTTTTAGAAGGGCAGTTTCTGTGAAGTGTTGCGGGCAAAACACAGACTGTAAGGGGTCAAGAAGGTTGTTGTCAGGGAGGTAGCAGCTCAGACTGTTGTAGACTAGGTGTTGTAAGATTTTGGAAGTCATTGGAATAAGAAGATGGGTTTTAGGTTGTTTATGCTGGTGGGTTCTAGGGAGGGCGTTTTAAGAAATTTTAGAATTTTTTTTACTTGCAAAAAAATGTGCATTTATTTTTTTAAAGTGAACTTATCCTTTAAGGAAGACTGATTCCAGTCTGGGACGCCAAAGGTTTACACAGCAGGGGTCAGCAAACTGTGGCCCTGGGGCTGGATGTGGCCATTTGCTTGCCTTAATCTAGGTCTTGAGGCATATATCCTGCCATTCACACCAATGATGGGGCACAATTCCTTCCACTGACAACATGGAACATGATTTAGAATTGCTGGAAGATTGGTTAAAGCAGTGGCAATTTCCACTTTTACTAAAGGATGAAGAATCCCTTAATAGAGGACAATATTGTGGTTACAGTGTTGGCCAGAACTACAGAGGATAACGATTTTGGGAGTAATTATTAATTAATTGAATGCAAAATGACCAAATAGTGTGGCCAGGCATTGGGAAAAGTGAATAGAATTCTAGGATGTATCACTCGAGGGATCACCAGCAGGAGGAAGGAGATCCTGATTCATCTATTGTATTTAGATCTTTATATCAATAGAGGGATCAACAGCAGGAGGAAGGAGGCCCTGATTCCTCTATATACAGTATCTCACAAAAGTGAGTACACCCCTCACATTTTTGTAAATATTTTATTCTGTCTTTTCATTTGACAACACTGAAGAAATGACACTTTGCTACAATGTAAAGTAGAGATGTATACATCTTTTAAAAACAGTGTAAAAGCCATTAATGTCTAAACCGCTGGAAACAAAAGTGAATACACCCCTGAGTGAACATGTCCAAGCTGGGCCCAATTATCCATTTTCTCTCCCTGGTGTCATGTGACTTGTTAGTGTTACAAGGTCTCAGCTGTGAATGGGAGCCGTTTTCTCACTCTCACTCTCTCTTACTGGTCACTGGAAGTTCAACATGGCACCTCATGCCAAAAAACTGAAAAAAATAATTATTGTTCTACATAAAGATGGCCTAGACCAGGAGGTAGGTGTATGTGTGTCAAAGTCAACGATCAAGAGAAGACTTCACCAGAGTGAATACAGAGGGTTCACCACAAGATGTAAACCATTGGTGAGCCTCAAAAACAGGAAGGCCGGATGAGGGTTTGCCAAACAACATCCAAAAAAGCCTTCACAGTTCTGGAACAACATCCTATAGACAGATGAGACCAAGATCAACTTGTACCAGAGTGATGGGAAGAGAAGAGTATGGAGAAGGAAATGAACTGCTCATGACCCAAAGTATACCACCTCATCAGTGAAGCATGGTGGTGGTAGTGTCATGGCGTGGGCATGTATGGATGCCAATGGAACTGGTTCTCTTGTATTTATTGATGATGTGACTGCTGACAAAAGCAGCAGGATGAATTCTGAAATGTTTCGGGCAATATTATCTGCTCATATTCAGCAAAATGCTTCAGAACTGATTGGACGGCGCTTCAAAGTGCAGATGGACAATGACCCGAAGCATACTGCGAAAGCAACCAAAGAGTTTTTTAAGGGAAAGAATTGGAATGTTATGCAATGGCCAAGTCAATCACCTGACCTGAATCCGTTTGAGCATGCATTTCACTTGCTGAAGACAAAACTGAAGTGAAAATGCCCCAAGAACAAGCAGGAACTGAAGACAGTTGCAGTAGAGGCCTGGCAGAGCATCACCAGGGATGAAACCCAGCGTCTGGTGATATCTATGTGTTCCAGACTTCAGGCTGTAATTGACTGCAAAGGATTTGCAACCAAGTATTGAAAAGTGAAAGTTTGATGGATGATTGTTAATCTGTCCCATTACTTTTGGTCCCTTAAAAAGTGGGAGGCACATATACAAACTGTTGTAATTCCTACACCGTTCACCTGATTTGGATGTAAATACCCTCAAATTAAAGCTGAAAGTCTGCAGTTAAAGCACATCTTGTTCGTTTCATTTCAAACCCGTTGTGGTGGTGTATAGAGCCAAAAAGATTAGAATTGTGTCGATGTCCCAATATTTATGGACCTGACTGTATATAGATCTTTATATCAAGTGAGGGATCACCAGCAGGAGGAAGGGGATCTTTAGCTTGCCCTCATTTAGAATACTGGGGGGTTATTTACTAAAACTGAAGAGTGCAAAATCTGGTGCCGCTCTGCAGAGAAACCAATTAGCTTCTAGGTTTTATTGTTGTTTAGGAGATAGTCACAGTACCTACAGGTAAGCCTTGTTATAGACTTACCTGTAGGTAAAAGTGGTGTAACAGAGTTTACAATCACTTTAAAGTTGAAGTCCACCCTAAAACTAAAATTCCTGCATCTATAGACATCCACAATCTAACACTAACCTATCTAGCCCTGTAAAGAAAAAAATCAGTATACATACCTTTTTTGAAGCCACTCCGACCCGATCCCACACTAAGCTATCAGCCGCGGCTTCGCTGTGGAGGTGGGTGCAGAGGACACAGCCGACAACGGAAGCCCCAACTGGACTACCGGGATGATGGATGTCATTAGAGAACACCATATAGTCTCCTGCACTCATTGTCGGCATCTGAAACACTCTTTCTGTGCAATAACTTCTAAAATCTTCCTTCAAGGTATGAACACCTTTTCTTGAATTAAGTGACCAGGCCATTTTTTGCAATACGGCACTGCGGTGTTTAACTGACAATTGCGCGGTCGTGCGACGTTGTACCCAAACAAAATTGACGTCCTTTTTTTCCCACAAATAGATCTTTCTTTTGGTGGTATTGGATCACCTCTGTGGTTTTTATTTTTTGCGCTATAAGCAAAAAAGAGCGACAATTTTGAAAAAAAAACTATATTTTTTTACTTTTTGTTATAATAAATATCCAAAAAAAAAAAAAATTTCTTCATCGGTTTAGGCCGATATGTATTCTTCTCCCCCTTTTTTTGGTTAAAAAATCACAATAAGCGTATATTGATTGGTTTGCGCAAAAGTTATAGCGTCTACAAAATAGGGGATAGATTTATGGCATTTATATTATTTATTTTTTACAAGTAATAGCGGTGATCTGTGATTTTTCTTAGCGGGACTGCGACATTGCGGCGGACACTTTTGACACTTTTTTGGGGATCATTAAAATTTTTACAGTGATCAGAGCTAAAAATAGCCACTGATTACTCAGTGGGGTTAAATGTGTGTGGTCAACATACAATGACGGCGATTCGTACAACTGCGGTGGCTGGTCGGCGACTAGTTAAATAGGAGACTTTGATACTCCATCTGTCACACTCAGGGGGACAGGTTTGAAGACCAGTAGCTTTAGCAGTACAGGAGATCCTCGAGTTACGATCCTCCGACTTGCGAACGACTCCTACTTCCGAACAGGAGGCGGTGTGATGTTCTGCGCATGCGCAGCCACTTTTTGACAGGGGGCACATCAGAGAACATCGGAAAACAACGTCTGCGCATGCGCAGCTACTCGACAGAACATTGGAAAACATCAGAAAACGACGTCTCTGCATTTCTGCGCATGTGCTTCCGACTTACGAACATATCCAACTTAAGAACAAACCGGCAGTCCCTAACCCGTTTGTAACTCGGGGACTGCCAGTATAGAGGTTCCCACAGACCAGCAGGATAGGTATTCAAGCAGGTCACCCTGGCCGATGACGTGGGCTCAACTGACGTGCGGGGTCTAAGGACTAACAGTATTCACCAGAGCTCCTGATGGTGGGGATGGGTTTTGCTGCGTGTTAGTACCAGGTCACGGGCCTCGGGATCACCCCACCAGGAGCGGAGCAGGCCAAGATCCAATAGCAGATATAGCAGGTAGGAATCAAGCAGAAGCGTAGTCAGTAAACAGACTAAAGGTTCGTAACAAGTGGTTGCAAGTTGGGATCAAGCAGATGCATAGTCGGGGAACAAGCCAAAGGTCGGTAATGAGTGGTAGCAAAGTTATGGACGACAGCAGGAGTAAGAGCGAGATATTGGCTGGAGAGAACACAATAATCTGGAAAACAAGAAGTGCAAAGCCATGGCTTAAATAGGAAGTTCATAGAAGGAGAAAAGGGTTGAAGGTTCACGACAAACAAGACACAAGGCAGGGTTGTCCTAAAGCGGATCTTCACTGCATCTGAGCACCACAATCATCATTTAAAGTAGCGCAGTGCCATATAGCAAAAAATGGCCTGGTCTTTAGGGGTAAAATCTTCCGGAGCTGAAGCGGTCAAAAGAGAAGTAAAGTTTTGTTTTTTTTTTCAGGAATCATACTTACCTCGGTGGATGCAGTATCGGTCCGATGCTGTATCTCTCCTCCGGCGCCTCTAACACTGAGAACCGACCGATCGAACACCGCAGATCGCTCAGTTTTCAGGGCTCACTGAGCAGAGAGCTGTAGAATGTCAGTCACAGCTCTGTGCTCTGCTCCCCTCCTTGCTCATTGGAGTGCTGGGCTGTGGAGGGGGCGGGGGTGGCCGGCTCAGCCTCTCAGCGGCTCGCTGAGAGGCTGAGCTGGGTGTCAGTCCAGGAGTGCAAAACGAACTGCACTCTTTTTGATCCATAGGACAAGTACAGTCAAACGAGCTTTGGCTGGACTTCTCCTTTAAGAGATCAGGCAGGGAGCAATCCAGCATCTGAGGTGGCTCAGCAAGAAGAGACATTTTCCGGACACAGCAAGTTCAAACCTGGGTCCTGACACAATGCTTTGCAGCGGAATCAGCTGGAAGGTTTACTAGCCATCTGAATTGGGTGAGAGTTTCAAGAAGCCACAACTTTGAGATGCACAACTTGCTTGCCTGGGTCTCCTAGAAGCAACAGGTCATCTAGCATAGTGCTAGATGTACCACCACCCCCTCCCTTTAGAATGTAAGCTCTACGACCAGGGCCCTCCTGTACCTTTTGTATTGAACTGTACTGTAATTGTGTTGTCCCCCTTATACATTGTAAAGCGCTGCATAAACTGTTGGCGCTATATAAATCTCGTATAATAATAATAATAATAATAGTGATAATAATATAATTGAATGCTCTGAAATCAAAGATAAGCTTCAAAGTCTATCAAATTTCTGGTAAAAGACCCCTTGGCCATAGGGAAGCCAATTGGGAAAGACCAAAACTGGAATGATCGCCAATAGACATGTGCACTGACAAAAAATGTGTTAATTTTCGTTACATTTATTTTTTTGCTTTTTTCGGAAATTTGAAAATTGGAAAATCCGAAAATTCGGATTTTCGGATTTCCCAATTTCCGAATTTTTGGATTTTTTAATTTCCAAATTTTCAAATTTGCGGAATTTTCGAATTTCCCCATTTCGAATTTCCCCATTTCGAATTTCCAAATTTCCAAATTTCCGAAATTTTCAAATTTCTGAATATTCAAATTTCTGAATTTCGAATTTTTCTTTAACTTTTTGCTATAATAAAGACCCCCAAAAAATATATAAAAAAAGCTAATTTTTTTCCTCAGTTTAGGCCGATATGTATTCTTCTACATGTTTTTGGTAATAAAAAATCGCAATAAACGTATATTGATTGGTTTGCGCACAAAAATACAAAATGGGGGTAGAAATACAAAATAGGGGGTAGATTTAGAGCATTTTTATTTTTTTTTTACTAGAAATGGTGGCGATCGGCGATTTTTTTTCATGACTGCCACATTATGGCGGACACATCGGACACTTTTGACACATTTTTGGGACCATTGTCATTTATACAGCGATCAGTGCTATACAAATGCATTGATTACTGTAAAAATGTCACTGGCAGTGAAGGGGTTAACACTAGGGGGCGGTAAAGGGGTGAACTGTGTTCCCTGGGAGGTGATTCTAACTGAAGGGGAGGGGACTGACTAGAGGAAGTGACAAATCGTGGTTCCTAGCTAATAAGAACACACGATCTGTCACTCCTCTCAGAACAGGGAAGTGTGTGTTTTCATACACTTGTCCCTGTTCTGTGTCTCCAGCTCACGATCGCTCGTGGTCGGCGGCCATCGCGACCGTCGGCCACGAGCATCAGCACCCCTGCTGTGCAGCAGGCACGCGTGTGCCTGCTATCCCGACCCCGCGAGCCGACGTACAGCTTGCGACGGCTCGCGC
This sequence comes from Lithobates clamitans, assembly GCA_037952925.1. Classification (NCBI taxonomy): domain Eukaryota; kingdom Metazoa; phylum Chordata; class Amphibia; order Anura; family Ranidae; genus Lithobates; species Lithobates clamitans. The sequence goes on from JBBGZY010002843.1 coordinate 87,898, forward strand.
AGGGGAGCCAATCTGCCGCAGTATAACTGCGGCGGCTGGTCGAGAAGCGGTTAAGCTGTGTTGCGCTGCTTTACTAAATCCATCATCCCATACATTCATAAAAATGAGGTTTTTTTTGTAAATAAATGGCCTACTAGAGCTGTTTAATGCTCTTTACTAGATTGTTCTATGTTTTTGGCCCAATTCTGTGCTGCTGCCTAGTGTATGTTTTTATTGTGGAAACTAAAGAAAATGTAACATTTTTATTTATTTTTCATGTTCCTATCCAAGTTTAACTTGTTGTAATGGTGTATATAATCAAACGTATTACAGTGGCCATTTCAAGAGGTCACTTCTAGCTGGAGTAATTGTCATGGTTGACATACTGCATTGTAGCACTTTTGTAAGCAGCGTTTACTTTAAAAAAAATATATAATTTTTTTTTGGAAAAGTTCTTTCAGCCGATGTTTGCATTTAATTTGCACTGCACGTAATGCCTTTTTGATTTAATAAAAAAAACAAAAAACACTTGTGTACTTGCGATGTATAATACCACATTTTTGTGGCATTATACATGATGGAATAGTGTCAACTTTCTATGGGTCCTCTGTGGGTGTAATTAGACCCCTATCTGAAGGTAGTGTTGCACCCCTTTCTGTGGGTAGGATTAGGCCCCTTTCTGTGGATCTTCTATGGGTTGAATTAGGCTCTCAGAGGGTAGAATGCCCCCTTTCCGAGGGTCTGAATAGACCCCTCTTTCTGGTACCTCACTGGTTACCGCCACCAAAAGGGTGATGCTAAATATCACACCTTTTTTTTTAGTTCCTGTTTTGTTTGTGAATTGGACTTAACAGATTACCGCACAATTTTTTGTGATATTTACCGTCATTTTTTTTTCATTGTTTACCGCAAAATTATTAATATATTTTTTTTAAATTGGACTTTTTTTACCACGTGCAATAATTTATGCAAATGAGTAACATGATGCCCTTACCAAGTATGGCAAAACTTAGTGAATTGACCCCTTTGTCCTGCTCATGCACTGTCTTTAGGCAGATACATTTTAGCCAACTTACTGGCCGTGGTGGGATCGGAAAGTCCACCAGCAGCTGTTCGAGAAGGAGGGCAAAGATCTGCCAGGTCTAGGTGACTTCCTGACACATTTCCTTGAGCACCTTATCCTGAAAATAAACAAGGAAGATAATCACTTATTTAAAAGATGAGAGAAAAGTGACTCCTTGCCTGACCTTGGTGCATTGGAGCTCATGGTAGCGGCTGTAAAACAGCAAAACTTCCTGGTAAGATAATCATATCAATCTTGCGAGAAAGACATGACTAAGAAGAAACAGAGCTATCTGGACAAGAGTGTGCATAGGAACCAATTGCCACCTTTCTCAGGCCAGAGACATTTTTTAAAACAGAGCTCAGTTTCCTCTTCTTCGGCCACCCTCCAATCGTGAGAGGTGACTGCAGAATGCTCCTTATGTTGCCCAGCAACCGCTAGACAATAGGGTTGTCACCTGTCCGGGATTTGAATCACGTGTCGGGGGTTTCAGGCGGACCGGAACCCGGACACATTATTCAGACCGGGCTGTGGCTCCCAAAGTAACGAAGATAGTCACACGCAAATCTGTTGCCATCTGGGAGCTGTGGGTGGCCGTGACCTATCTGACGTGGAAAATCCACTATACGCTACTTGTAATCCAGGTCTCCTGTGCTAATAAAGCGCCCTTTCAGCCTCTTGGTATAATGCATCTTATGCTGCGTACACACGAGCGGAATGTCCGTCAGAAAAAGTCAGACGGGAGCTTTTCATTGTATATTCCGATTGTGTGTATGCCCCATCGGACTTTTTACGTCGAAAATTCTGACGGACCTAGAAAGAGGAAATGTTCTAAATTTTTCCGACAGAAACAATTCCTATCGGGAAAACCGATCGTCTGTATGCTGTTCCGACGTACCAAAAAGGACGCATGCTCTGAAGCAAGTACGAGACGGAAGCTATTGGCTACTGGCTATTGAACATCCGTTTTCTAGTCTTGTCCTACGTGTTGTACGTCACCGCGTTCTGGACGGTCGGAATTTGGTGGGAGTTTATTCCGACGGGAAAACCGGTCATGTGTACAGGGCATAAGTACAACCCTATTTTCCATATCTTCCCAAGAAAACAGACATAACCACCACCCTCACATCCTTAGCTCCACAGCTCGATGAGCCCTGACCATGGGCGCGATGTTTATTTATATAACAATAGAGCTTGGTTGCTTCACAATCAGCCAATCAAGCACAGGTAAACAGCAGGAGTTATACAAATCTCAACCAATGAACAATGACTAGGGGAGTTTGTCTGGGAAGGGGCAGTGTGTATGATTTCCCGCCCCCTGTCCGTGCTCTTTAGCTACAGATAGAAACCACATGGCTGGCCTAAGAACTCATGAACACTGCCCCCGACCACAACGCACGCAAAGACTCCCGCTTTTACTGTGAGGCGTGAATCCTTATTCTGCATTCTGATTATTCTACCATTCCTGCTGATGGGAGATTATCTGCAGAGACACACCATAGCCCCTCCACGTGCTGATCAGACACACAGAGCCGCACGAGCATACATCCCCCCATAACCGATAATGTCTTTGCACAGTGAACACATCCCCCCCCGTTACGTACCTGGTGGGAGTCTGAAATGACAAGGTCGGCCTCTCTTGTGTCTCCAGCCCAAGCCCCACTGAAGGTGGAACAGATGGTGGCTAGGACCAGGAGGAACACGAGTGCCTGCAAGTGCTACTTGGAGAACTGGGAAGACAGGCAGCCAGCACAGGCACTCGGAGACAGAGTTGAGCCAAGCAGGAAACAGGAGCAAGGTCACAAGGATAGCCGGGTTCGGTAGCGAGGTAACAAGGCATTCGGTAGCAAGGTAACAAGGCATTAAGCGGAAGCAAGGTCAGATGGGAAGCCGGGATCAGGAACCAGTAATCAGGAATATAACAGAGTCCAAAGACAGGGTCGAGAAAAGCCAAGTTCAGCAACAGGTATCAAGCAAGGTATAACAGGATTCAGGATATCAGGACACAGCTGAAGACCAGTCAGCACTGCTCAGGAGTCAGGGCACCCCTTAAATAGGCCGTCTGGCACCAACTGGGGCTAGGGGTGCACTCCTGCATATGCACGCAGTGCGTCGCGCACATGCATTGGTGCATTTGGGAATCTGCTGTTGCCCGTGAGTGTGCGCGCTGGGCGCATTCTAATGCCGCGTACACACAATCGGACTTTCCGACAACAAAACCGTAGATTTATTTCCGAAGGATGTTGGCTGAAAATTTGAGAACCTGCTCTCAAACATTTGTGGGCGGAAATTCTGACAGCAAATGTTCGATGGAGCATACACACGGTTGGTCCGACAACAAACACACATCGAACATTTCCCGTCTGAAATTCAGACCGTGTGTACGCGGCATAACAGTTCTCTTACACCCCAGGATGATCGTCTGTGCATTGCACAGGGGCCCTTCGCTGGCGGACATATCCCCACTCTGCAAACACTACTCTGCAACCTCATGAAGCTTTCCACTACTAAACGGGTCTCAACTGGCATCAGTCTTCCCCACTCTTTATAGTGGGCTGCAAGAGAACTATCAGGAACCATGAATCAGACCGAGACAGAAGTATAGTTAAATCACACTTGTTTAATAATAATAATAATAATAATAATAATAATAAGGTAAACAGAGTAAGCATAGTCAAAACAAGCCAGAGTTCAGTAACCAGATCGGGTAGTCGGCCAAGCAAATGTCAGAGAGCCAGAGAAAACATAGTAGTACAGCAAGCAGGATCAGGAGCCAGAAGAAACGTCAGCCGAGCAAGTCTTCAACAGGAACGCAGGATAAAGTGACTGTGATGTTGACTGCAGAGATCAAGTGAGCTGGATGGCTTTAAGTAGGCAGGACTGACGAGCAGAATCAACAACAGCTGAGTAACTGTGGAGAGAGATGGGAGCTGACAATTAGCCGACAGCTGAGCGGCCAGCTCAGAGAAGGAAGGGCTGAGCCCGGCTCTGACAAGAACTAACACTGGGAGACACTGTGACAATACATTTTAAGTACATCTTAATAAAATTTCCACAACAGCTGTCTGGGAGCAGGTTCGGCATCACTGGGGGGGGGGGGCAGGGTGATGATGTCAGCAAAAGCAATTTGGCCACACCCATATTTTGCTGCGGCACGCTATGTGCACCGCATTACTACTTTCCTTGGGGCACACAAAGTGTTCGGGTTTGGCTTGAAGAAAAGGTGGCAACCCTACTAGACAATCAGCAAGGCTGAGGTTACGTGGACTTGGCAAAAAAAACACATATGGATGAATTTTTACCGTGCAGCATGCATTTTCATGCACTGTACATGTGTCTTTGCTACTGCAAACCAATGGCACCACAATGCACGTCGCATACCTCCCAACTTTCTGAAATGGGAATGAGGGACACCTATTAGCGAAAGTGTGTAGGCATAGGACACACCCCCTGCCACGCCCTCCTTAAAGGAGAATTGTATAAAAAAAAAAATTATTGGTTAAACCCACAAGTGCTTTTTACCACTACTATTCCTTTATATTGGCTTTTGGTATTTACAAATGCAACAATTTAGAAATTGAATGAAAGGTTTAGCTTTGGGAAACACTTTTTGAAAGATAAATAGTGCATTTTATATACAACTATAGAGATCAGACCAAAATGAGGGACAAATGAGGAGGAAAGAGGGATATTGTTCCAAATCAGGGACAGTCCCTTGAAATCTGGGACAGTTGGGAGCTATGCACATCGTACTGTATTGAGCATTGTGGTAGCACATGTGAAGCCAGCCTAAGTGACCATGATGGAGTCCCATGCATGTCAATCGAGATGCAGTGGTGGCACAGACACGGCCGCTGCTCCTAATCTGACATCCACATGGGTGCATGGCCTTGAAAGCACGCTGTCTGCATTCTGGGCTGCCCATAGGGGCAAATTGGATGAAGTCTGTGTCCATGCAGCTGCTGCGTCCCAAATGACATGAATGGCACTGCCTGCACAGACATGCATGGAACACGCGTGTAAAGATGGCTCTCATATGGACGTGCGCTGTAGTACACCCAGTGTGACTAGGGTTGCCATTTTTTCTTCAAGCCAAACCTGAACACTTTAGCGGCGCACAGAAAAAATTATATTTTTCAGTACACACTATAGGATTGTAACAGACCTGGGACATCTTTGGGGGCTCCAAAGAGAATAGTAATGTGGTGTACATAGAGCCCCCCTCACCCCCCTGTTCTGAGCCACATTCTTGTCTGAATAATGTGTCCTGGATTTAGATGGAGGTGGACTGAAACCCGGACACATGATTCAATACCCAGAACTGTCATACATTCTTCAGTAAATTAGAAAAATCATGTTGGAAATAAAAAAAAAGAATTAGTTAACACCCCCCAGGAATGACCAAAATAATGAGGGAAAATGGTGTTTATTGCACTCTGGTGACATTTTCATACACAGAGCAGGCCAAGGCTGAGCCATTGCTGTATAATTAATTAGTCTGATTCTCACATTTCACACCTATGTGATTTGGTTGTGTGTTTAGATATTTTTTTTTTTATTTGTGATTTACAGTGTCGGGAATGAACCACACACAGCCCAGCCTAGAAGGCCTCGAAAGTACCAATATGGCCGCCGCTGCGCCACTGGGAGTAGCAAGATGGCGGCCCCGAGTACGGCGGCCGGGAGGGGTCCTCTTCCTCTCGTCACGCGATCTGTCATCAGGCGGAGATCCCTATACCAGAAGGGTCGATGGGGAGCGAGGAGTGCGCATGCGCAGTTCTCTTCACAACGCAGGGCTAATACCGGCTGCGGCGGCGAGGAGGGCCTGTGACCGGAGGAGGAGAGCGGGACACTGCGGGGACTCCGGACTACACTGCGGGGACACACACACAGGTGAGGGACGGGGACATAGGGGTGTAGAATGTACCATCCGGGGCGGTGCGGGGGGGGGGGGGAACGAGCGAGGTGTCATCCGGCCGGCCGGGGGAGTCCAATGTCCTCCCCCCCCCCATCATCTTCATCCTCCTCCTCATCATCATCAGTATGAGGATAGAGAACTCCTCACCCCCCCCCTTCATATTATTATCATCATCATCCATGGCATGGAAGTCCTCTGTATTATTATTATTATTATTATTATATGTATAATTATCATCATCATCACATTATTAATAATACATAAAATAGATCATATGATTGTATATAATAATAATAATATCCATGTCACCCCACTATCTGTATTTATAATCTATATCTCTGACCATCAGTCATTACACTCATATTCATCTATTAATATATACTATCATATGATCTATTCTATGTATTATTATTATTATTATTATTATGATATACTATCATATGATCTATTCTATGTATTATTATTATATACTAATAATACATAGCATCGATCATATGATAGTATATCATAATAATAATAATAATAATAATAATATATATTTTATGTACTATTATTATTATTATTATTATTGTTATATACTATCATATAAGCTATTCTACGTATTATTAGTATTTAATAATAATTATACATAGAATAGATCATATGATAGTATATGATAATAATAATAATAATAATAGTACATAAAATAGATGATAGTATATTATAATATATATCATATCATCTATTTGATGTATTATTATTATTATTATTATTATTATTATTATTATTATTATATACTATAGTTACATAGTTGGGTTGAAAAAAGACACAAGTCCATCCAGTTCAACCATAAAAAAATAAATAAAATAAAAAATATTATACAATCTCATATACCCACAGTATAGGATACCATACTATCATATTGTTCTATTTTTTTCATGTACTATTATTATTATTATAATACAATCATTTGATCTATTCTAACTATTATTATTATTATCCTACAATTCTATGTATTATTATTATTATACAATCATATGATCTATTCTATGTACTATTATTATTATACAATCATATGATCTATTCTATGTACTATTATTATTATACAATCATATGATCTATTCTATGTACTATTATTAGACCCCCTTTCACACTGAGGCAGTTTTCAGACATTTTAGCGTTGTAAATAGCGCCTGAAAAAACGCCTCCCATTCATTGCAATGAGTGTTTTCACACTGGGGGGGGGGGGAGGTGCACTTGTGGGACATTAGAAAAAGTCCTGCAAGCATCATCTTTGTGGCGGGTTGGGGTCGCTGTATACAGAACTCCTCCACTACTCCTGAGCATTGGAATGAATGGGCAGCACTTCCGAAGCGTCTGAAAAGTGATTTGGAGGCGCCGCAACCTAAGAGTTTTTAACAGTGGTAAAGCGCCGCTAAAACGAGCAGCACTTTACTGCTAACGCACGGGCGGCCCCAGTGTGAAAGGGGTCATTATTAATATTATTATTATTGTTATTATTATTATTATACAATCCTTTGATCTATTCTAAGTACTATTATTATTGTTTACATTCATGTAATCTGTAACTGTAGAATTATTATAACCAATCATATGATCCATCCTGTAACTGTAGAATTATTATAACCAATCATATGATCCATTCTGTAACTGTAGAATGATTATAACCAATCATATGATCCATCCTGTAACTGTAGAATTATTATAACCAATCATATGATCCATTCTGTAACTGTAGAATGATTATAACCAATCATATGATCCATCCTGTAACTGTAGAATGATTATATTATTATATCTATGGTATGTTATAAAAGAGGTTGTAAAGTATGAAGGTTGTTTTTGGCGGTTGTGCAGAAGTTCAAAAGTGCAGCATTAATATATCAGCGTTTTACTGGTAGTTTTGAAGTGAACCAGTGTGAGTGTCTTAACTGTAGAATCATTATATTATATTATATTATTGTACCTATTATAGTTTATTAACCACTTGCTTACTGAGCACCTAAACCCCCCCCCCCCTCCTGCCCAGACCAGTTTTCAGCTTTCAGCGCTGTTGCACTTTGAATGACAATTGCGCGGTCATACAACACTATACCCAAATGAAATTTTTATCATTTTTTTCCCACAAATAAATCTTTCTTTTGGTGGTATTTGATCACCTCTGTGGTTTCTTATTTTTTGGTAAATTAAAAAAGACCGATTAAAAAAAAAAAAAAAATACAAAACCGTTTTATATTTTGTTAATAAATTTTGCAAACTGGTAGTTTTTCTCCTTCATTGATGTACGCTGATGAGGCTGCACTGATGGGTGGTAGTGATGGGCACTTATCAGTACTGGTAGGTGACACTGATGAGGCACTGATTGGCACCACTGGTGGGCATTGATTGGTGGCACTTGTGGGCACTGATTGCTGGCACTTACTATTGTGGGCACTGATTGCTGGCACTTACTATTGTGGGCACTGATTCGTGGCACTGGCAGGCGGTACTGGTGGGTACATATGAGGCGGCTTCGCCTCTTCCTCTTCGGGACTGATGTCCCTTCAAACAGAAGCCGGCGATCGGCTTTTTTTCTCCTTGCACTGTCAACGTGAGAAGAAAAATAAAAACGACCACTGATCCTCTGTTTACATCACATGATCAGCTGTCATTGGCTGACATCTGATCACATGGTAAGGGGCCGGGATCGACCCCTTACTCGGATCTGTGATCACCCGGGTCTCATTGACTTGGGTGATCACAGCGTGCGCCCCCTCTAGGGGGGCGTGGCCAGCTTTGAAAGGTGGAGGACCTCAATAGACGACCTCCCGGCAAAGCAGATCCGCGCTGTAGCCGTCATTCGTCTATAGCGCGGAGCCGAACCGGTTAATATCTACAGTTAGATGACATCAGATATAATTGTATAACAGAAATACAGATAGAATATTAATAATAATACTGCTAATAGCAATCATGACATGCATACCCGCAACTATCATACTTATTCTATTCAATAATAATAATATCTGTAAAAGCTTTTATACAGTTATATCTAAATAATCTGTAGATGATGATGATGATGATGATGATGATGATGATGATGATGATGATGATAATTAGTATCCCCATGGCTATCATAGTTGTTGCTGATAATAATACAACTGATAGCTGCGGGGATACATAATATTATTATTATTATTCTGGGTTCACACATGTCCGGCTGCGGTTTGCGGTCTGGAGCCGGGTGTGCGGTTTGCGGTCTGGAGCCGGGTGTGCGGTTTGCGGTCTGGAGCCGGGTGTGCGGTTTGCGGTCTGGAGCCGGGTGTGCGGTTTGCGGTCTGGAGCCGGGTGTGCGGTTTGCGGTCTGGAGCCGGGTGTGCGGTTTGCGGTCTGGAGCCGGGTGTGCGGTTTGCGGTCTGGAGCCGGGTGTGCGGTTTGCGGTCTGGAGCCGGGTGTGCGGTTTGCGGTCTGGAGCCGGGTGTGCGGTTTGCGGTCTGGAGCCGGGTGTGCGGTTTGCGGTCTGGAGCCGGGTGTGCGGTTTGCGGTCCGGAGCCGGGTGTTCGGTTTGCGGTCCGGAGCCGGGTGTGCGGTTTGCGGTCCGGAGCCGGGTGTGCGGTTTGCGGTCCGGAGCCGGGTGTGCGGTTTGCGGTCTGGAGCCGGGTGTGCGGTTTGCGGTCTGGAGCCGGGTGTGCGGTTTGCGGTCTGGAGCCGGGTGTGCGGTTTGCGGTCTGGAGCCGGGTGTGCGGTTTGCGGTCTGGAGCCGGGTGTGCGGTTTGCGGTCTGGAGCCGGGTGTGCGGTTTGCGGTCTGGAGCCGGGTGTGCGGTTTGCGGTCTGGAGCCGGGTGTGCGGTTTGCGGTCTGGAGCCGGGTGTGCGGTTTGCGGTCTGGAGCCGGCTGTGCGGTTTGCGGTCTGGAGCCGGTGTGTGCGGTTTGCGGTCTGGAGCCGGTGTGTGCGGTTTGCGGTCTGGAGCCGGTGTGTGCGGTTTGCGGTCTGGAGCCGGTGTGTGCGGTTTGCGGTCTGGAGCCGGTGTGTGCGGTTTGCGGTCTGGAGCCGGTGTGTGCGGTTTGCGGTCTGGAGCCGGTGTGTGCGGTTTGCGGTCTGGAGCCGGGTGTGCGGCTTGCGGTCTGGAGCCGGGTGTGCGGCTTGCGGTCTGGAGCCGGGTGTGCGGCTTGCGGTCTGGAGCCGGTGTGTGCGGTTTGCGGTCTGGAGCCGGTGTGTGCGGTTTTGTTCACCGGTTCAGGTGCAAATTTTGATTTGAATTCACACGTGAACTAGACCTAAAATCACACATGACACTTTTTAAAAACGGACGGCAGCCGCCCCAGACACGTGTGAACCGTCATACAATTGCCAGCCAGTCTATTTCACAGCATTATATGCAAATCGGATTTTGCATATATGTGAATTAAGCCTTATTATTATTATCAATAAATAGGTTGTAAACCTCTCTGTGGAAGTAGCACCTAATGGGTAAGTTTATAATAAGGCTTATCTATAGGTACTATAAATATCTCCTAAACGTGCGCCGTGAAGAAACTGCCCCCCCCCCCCATGCCGTGACTGGCAGCCCCCACACGTGGGAGTGACGTCACGTGGCCCCGGCCAGTCACAGAGCCAGAGTCTGCGGCCCCGGAAGGAAGAGGGGTAATAATGGATGTGGCCACCCGCAGGGATAGCACGGGCTCCGTTTGCAGGTAAGTGTCACTTAATGTGCTAGTATGCGATGCTACTAGCACATTATGCTTTTACTTTGCAGGGGGCAAAGGAAGGAAGTAAAACCCATCAGGAGTAACTTCCTCTTTAAGTATCTCCACAGTTATCATAGTTATTGCTAATAATAATTTAATAACTATGAAAGCTCTAGAGGTTATAGAGGATAATTATTATTATCTACAGTTAGATTGGGTCAGATATAATTGTATAAAGTTGTTCTACTTTAATAAAAATAACTATTGGCAAAACCCTTTTTATTTTTTTATTACTTTTTTTTTTTTTTTTTGCCATCTTGGTCCCTTTGGGGAGATCCCCCTTCAAATCCTGTCCCATAGCCAAACCAAGAAATGGGAGGAAATCTCTGCAAATTGAAGTGTTATTAAACCCACAACAATAAAATCAGTCTGTATATGCAGTAAAGCATGCTTGTTATACTCACTGTGGAACCTAAGGGGTTAAGCATTGTGTAAAAAAAATAAAAAGCTTTTTGATTATCTTCTCTGATCCTCCCCTTCTTTTACTGTCCCCAATCCTTCTCCTGATAGTACAGAGGGTATTCTGCACATGCTCAGTTCGCTGTGTATTGCTAGAGAGGTTTTTTTTTTTGGGAGGGTGCATGTGATCAGCACAGGGCCAATCAGCACTGTCCGGACAGAGGGTCAGGGGTCATGCAGCCTCATAGGACAGCCAGAGGAGAATGAAAACTCCTCCTACAAGCTTTAACCAGACACTGATAGAAGTCACAGGACTGCTATATACTGCTGATGAGAAAAGGTATTCAGCAGTTTATATTTATTAAAATAGTTGCATTTCCATGTTCTGTGGGAGATGAGATTTAGTGATAGCGGGGTGCTGGGTTTAGTAACATTAAAAGGGAATTCCTTGGGGACCCCCCAGGTCACCAGAACTAGTGTCCCCATTGGAAGATTTCCCTTCTATTACTTTTCTGGGGACAACCCAAAATGTGGGATTTTCTTTTACTTTCCCTTTCAATGGTAAACAGGACAAATAGAGGGGATCAATCTCCCCAACGGGGGGGCACAGACAGCGATACAAACTGGGGGTTCTAGTCCCTCCGCACTTTATCCAAAAAATATATATATATATTGCCTTTTAGTTATACTTTTTAAGCTTTAATGCGGTTTCTCCACAGCTCAGGTGCCGTGCATTGTACCCGCAGCTTTCATGTGGGTTCCCCTCGCCTTCCCATAGACTTCCACTAGATCGGGCGTTTTTTGGTTTGGTTTGGTTTTTTGGTGCGACGTCTTTTCAGAAAATCCACCCAAAACGCCCGATCTAATGGAAGTCTATGGGAAGGTGAGGGGAGAACTGCGGGTACAATGCACTGCAGGAAGACCACAGTGTGAAAGAGGCCTTAGTAGTACTATTAATATTCTGCCTGTAATAATTGTATACAGTTACAGTGGAACCTTGGTTAATGACTAACGTGGTTAACGGGCGTTTTGAAAGACGAGCAACTTTTAAAAAAAAAATCCTGACTTGGTTTGCGAGGTGCTGTCTCACAAAATGAGCAGAATTCAAGCTAATGGGGTGTGCAGTACTGCATTTGGCCAAAGGTGCGGGGGCGCCGGTGACACTGGGAACGGTTCGGAGCCGTTCGGAAATACTCGGAAACACTCGCAAATACTCCGTTCCCGAGTGTTTCTGAGCCTTTCCGAGTTCAGTCGAGCTGTCCCCGAGTATTTTTGAGGCTCTCCGGTGCCCCCCCCCAACCTCTGGCCACATGCGGTATTGCATGCGATAGAAGTCAATGCAGAACGAATTATCTTTGTTTCCATTGACTTCTATGGGGAAAATCGCTTTGATATGCGAGTGCTTTGGATTACAAGCATTCTCCTGGAACAGGTTATACTCATAATCCAAGGTTCCACTGTATATCTGACCTAATATGTAACTGTAGATAATATGTATCTCCACAGCTGTCATGTCACAGATATGAACGGTATTCATTGGAAATCGTGTGGGTATGACTTGTCATGTGACTCATTTTTAAAAAGCAACTGTCATCTCTGTCCGGCATCAGCTCCTCTGAGCCGCTGTTGGCTGCTCCTCTGAGCCGCTGTTGGCTGCTCCTCTGAGCCGCTGTTGGCTGCTCCTCTGAGCCGCTGTTGGCTGCTCCTCTGAGCCGCTGTTGGCTGCTCCTCTGAGCCGCTGTTGGCTGCTCCTCTGAGCCGCTGTTGGCTCCTCCTCTGAGCCGCTGTTGGCTCCTCCTCTGAGCCGCTGTTGGCTCCTCCTCTGAGCCGCTGTTGGCTCCTCCTCTGAGCCGCTGTTGGCTCCTCCTCTGAGCCGCTGTTGGCTCCACCTCTGAGCCGCTGTTGGCTGCTCCTCTGAGCCGCTGTTGGCTGCTCCTCTGAGCCGCTGTTGGCTGCTCCTCTGAGCCGCTGTTGGCTGCTCCTCTGAGCCGCTGTTGGCTGCTCCTCTGAGCCGCTGTTGGCTCCTGCTCTGAGCCGCTGTTGGCTCCTGCTCTGAGCCGCTGTTGGCTCCTGCTCTGAGCCGCTGTTGGCTCCTGCTCTGAGCCGCTGTTGGCTCCTGCTCTGAGCCGCTGTTGGCTCCTGCTCTGAGCCGCTGTTGGCTCCTGCTCTGAGCCGCTGTTGGCTCCTGCTCTGAGCCGCTGTTGGCTCCTGCTCTGAGCCGCTGTTGGCTCCTGCTCTGAGCCGCTGTTGGCTCCTCCTCTGAGCCGCTGTTGGCTCCTCCTCTGAGCCGCTGTTGGCTCCTCCTCTGAGCCGCTGTTGGCTCCTCCTCTGAGCCGCTGTTGGCTCCTCCTCTGAGCCGCTGTTGGCTCCACCTCTGAGCCGCTGTTGGCTCCACCTCTGAGCCGCTGTTGGCTCCACCTCTGAGCCGCTGTTGGCTGCTCCTCTGAGCCGCTGTTGGCTGCTCCTCTGAGCCGCTGTTGGCTGCTCCTCTGAGCCGCTGTTGGCTGCTCCTCTGAGCCGCTGTTGGCTGCTCCTCTGAGCCGCTGTTGGCTGCTCCTCTGAGCCGCTGTTGGCTGCTCCTCTGAGCCGCTGTTGGCTCCTGCTCTGAGCCGCTGTTGGCTCCTGCTCTGAGCCGCTGTTGGCTCCTGCTCTGAGCCGCTGTTGGCTCCTGCTCTGAGCCGCTGTTGGCTCCTGCTCTGAGCCGCTGTTGGCTCCTCCTCTGAGCCGCTGTTGGCTCCTCCTCTGAGCCGCTGTTGGCTCCTCCTCTGAGCCGCTGTTGGCTCCTCCTCTGAGCCGCTGTTGGCTCCTCCTCTGAGCCGCTGTTGACTCATCGACAGTCCTATTCACTGTAATATATCGGCTGGTGATGCGGCAGTGACATAACAAGGTGAGGGACGTGGCGGCAGCAGGTGAGTGGATGCTCGCTAACAGGCGCTGCCATGATGGGTCTGAAATGACAGGTGCTCTTTAAATGTAAGGACTCATTCTTGCTGGTAGTTAGAATCTTTAATATTTGCCAGTTGATTACCACGCAACCAGTTCTGTCAGGTTGGATGGTAAAGATTGGTGGACGGCCATTTTTTAGGTCTCTCCAGAGATGCTCAATTGGGTTTAAGTCAGGGCTCTGGCTGGGCCATTCAAGAACAGTCACAGAGTTGTTGTGAAGCCACTCCTTCATTATTTTAGCTGTGTGCTTAGGGCCATTGTCTTGTTGGAAGGTAAACCTTCAGCCCAGTCTGAGGTCCTGAGCACTCTGGAGAAGGTTTTCGTCCAGGATATCCCTGTACTTGTATATTTGATTTGCTTATATTATAATACAGACAGAGAGATCACATTACACACACAATAAGAATGATACTATTGTGTAGAGCTGCACATTTAATCCTCAAGAATTGTTACCGCGATTCTTTCCCCGTTGCGATCTTGATAAAAGTGTTTCACGATTCTGTTTATGCAAAGAATTCTCTCTGCTCTTCTGAAGCCCACAGCCCTCAAAAGAAAGGAAGAAAAAATCTGGGCAGTCTGCCAAGAATCAGAACATTCTTTATTGGTTGAACTAAACATTGTAACAATTTGTCAATGGAATAGACTTTGTGTGTGAGGAAAGTTTAACCACTTAGAACACTAAACCTTTTTCTGACATTTGTTGGTTTCAAGTTAAAATATTTTTTTTTGCTAGAAAATTACTTAGGCCCCTTTCACACTGGGGCGGTTTGCAGGCGTTATTGCGCTAAAAATAGCGCCTGCAAACCGCCACTAAACAGCCTCCGCTGTTTGTTCAGTGTGAAAGCCCCGAGGGCTTTCACACTGAAGCGGTGCGCTGGCAGGAGAAGAAAAAATCTCATGCAAGCCGCATCTTTGGAGCGGGGAAGGAGCGGTGTATTCACCGCTCCTAAACCGCTCCTGCCCATTGAAATCAATGGGACAGCGCAGCTATACCGCGGTAATACTGCGGCTATAGCCGCGATATACGAGGGGTTATAACCCTTTTTCGGCCGCCAGCGGAGGGTTAAAACCGCACCGCTAGCAGCCGAATACCGCGGTAAAACAGCGCTAAAAATAGCGCTGTTTTACCGCCGACGCCCCCTACCGCCCCAGTGTGAAAGGGGCCTTAGAACACCCAAACAGTTCTAATATTGTGACCCCAGCAGGGTTCTCATCAGTTATAAAAGCAGCTTTGGCCTGTTGATGACATTAGATTGAGACTCCTCTGAGATCATTGAGAATTCATCGACGGGTGCATGTGAACTCTTGACCCGCGCCATATCCGCCGCCTCCTCTTGACCCGCGCCATTGCCGCCGCCGCCTCCTCTTGACCCGCGCCATTGCCGCCGCCGCCTCCTCTTGACCCGCGCCATTGCCGCCTCCTCTTGACCCGCGCCATTGCCGCCGCCTCCTCTTGACCCGCGCCATTGCCACCGCCTCCTCTTGACCCGCGCCATTGCCACCGCCTCCTCTTGACCTGCGCCATTGCCGCCGCCTCCTCTTGACCCGCGCCGCCCCAGCCCCCCTCCGGGGTTATACTTGTATAGAAATAAGAAATGCCTTTGAAGTGTCCCATGGACACACAGACCCTTCTACATACTGCCTGTTTGATAACTGGAGCTCTAAATACAGAGCCGATCCTTATCGATCCCATTTTACTCTTCGGGCCTGTAGAATAGCGGGTGCCCCTGCTGGTGGTTCCTCCTGCTCACCCTTAGTCACTGCAGGATATAATGATGGTGATGCAGAGAGTTGGCAGAAGGGGCCTGCTATGCCACACAGTCGGAATATGGAACGGGATTGGCACAGGGATATAATCTATATATTCCTGCTTTCTCCTCAGCTTAGAGACCCCCCCTGACAGGGTCAGTTGATCATGTCCGCACTGCCTGTATGATCATATTTTGTGTGTGTGTGTGTGTGTGTGTGTGTATATGTATATATGTGTGTGTATGTATGAAGTCATTATGATTACTTATTGTTACTGTTGACTTCTTTTTTTTTTAGCATTTTTGAAAAGGAAAACATAAGCTCTTTATTCAAACATTGTCTACAGATAAAGGTGAAAGACTTGAGCAAATTAACCACTTCAATACCAGGCACTTATACACCTTCCTGCCCAGACCAATTTTCAGCTTTCAGCGCTGTCGCAGTTTGAATGACAATTGCGCGGTCATACAGCACTGTACCCAAACTAAATTTTTATCATTTTGTTCCCACAAATAGAGCTTTCTTTTGGTGGTATTTGATCACCTCTGCGGTTTTTATTTTTTGCTTTTGTTTCTGTTAAAAATTTTTGTAAATAAGTAAGTTTTCTCTTTCACTGATGGGCACTGATACGGCGGCACCGATGAGGTTGCACCAATGAGTGGGCACTGACGAGCACTGATATGCAGCACCAATGGGCACTGGTAGGCGGCACTGATGGGCATTGATAGGCGGCACTTATGGGTGGCACTGGTGGGCACTGATGGGCACTGATAGGCGACACTGGGCACTGAAAGGCTGCAAAGATGTGTTCTTATGGGTGGCACTGATAGGCGGCACTGCTGGGTACTGATGGGCACTGATAGGCGGCACTGATAGGCGGCACTGATAGGCGGCACTGATAGGCGGCACTGATAGGCGGCACTGATAGGCATCCCTGATAGGCATTGTGAGTGGGCATTGATTGGCAGCTGCCTGGGCACAAATCAGAATTTCCCTGCGGGTCTACGGGGCATACCTGGTGGTCCAGTGTGGATGGCTTCCCTGGTGGTCCTGGGCGGAATCCGAGGGGGGGGGGGCTGTGCTGATAAACAATCAGCACAGACCCCCCTTATCAGGAGAGCAGCCGATCGGCTCTCCTCTACTCGCGTCTGTCAGACGCGAGTGAGGAAAAGCCGATCACGGGCTCTTCCTATTTACATTGTGATCAGCCTAGATCGGTGTTGCGGGGTGTCAGACTGACACCCCGCAACAACGATCGCCGCGATGCGCGCCCCCGGGTGCGCGCAGCGGCTCAAAATCCTGCGGACGTCATATGACACCCAGTCAGGGTATTGAAACCACTTTGCCGCCGTTATTCTGCTACATGGAGGGCGGCAAGTGGTTAAAATTTATAGCGCCATCGCATCAGGGCTCGTCAAAATCAACAATATACAGTATCTCACAAAAGTAAGTACACCCCTCACATTTTTGTAAATATTTTATTCTATCTCTCCATGTGACAACACTGAAGAAATGACACTTTGCTACAATGTAAAGTAGTGAGTGTACAGCTTGTATAACAGTGTAAATTTGCTGTCCCCTCAAAATAACTCAACACACAGCCATTAATGTCTAAACTGCTGGCAACAAAAGTCAGTACACCCCTAAGTGAAAATGTCCAAAGTGTCAATATTTTGTGTGGCCACCATTATTTTCCAGCACTGCCTTAACCCTCTTGGGCATGGAGGTCACCAGAGCTTCACAGGTTGTCACTGGAGTCCTCTTCCACTCCTCTATGACGACATCACGGAGCTGGTGGATGTTAGAGACCTTGCGCTCCTCCACCTTCCCTTTGAGGATGTCCCACAGATGATCAATAGGGTTTAGGTCTGGAGACATGCTTGGCCAGTCCATTAGGTACACCCATCTACTGTCTGGAGAAGTGGTCTTCATGGAAGAATTACAGCTAAAAAATTCAACCTCCAACATGGAAACAAGGCTAAGCGACTCAACTATGCAGGAAAACATAGGAACTGGGGGGGCAGAAAAATCGCAGCCGGTGATAAGTCAAAATGTAAAATATTTGGCTGTAGCAGGAGGCAGTTTGTTGGGGGAAAGGCTGGAGACAGGGACAATGAATGTCGGCAGACAACTGTGAAGCACGGTGGAAGTCCCTTGCAAGTTTAGGGCTGCATTTCTGCAAATGGAGTTGGAGATTTGGTCAGGATCAATGGTGTCCTCAATGCTGAGGAATACAGGCAGATGCTTCTCCATCATGCTACACTTCAGGGACACGTGTGATTGGCCCCAAATTTATTCTGGAGCAGGCCAACGACCCCAAATATGCAGTTTTTAATGACATTGGCTATCTTCAATGTAAAGAGGAACTGGAAGTGATGGTTTGTCCCCCACAGACCCCTGATCTCACCATTATGAAGTCATGGTGTTATATGAAGAGGCAGAAGCATTTGAGGCAGTCGACATCCACAGAAGATCTGTACTTCTTTCTGCAAGATGTTTGGAACAACCTACCTGACGAGTTCCTTCAAAAATTGTGTGCAAAGGGTGGTTTTGGTCACACCAAATTTTGATTTGGATTTCTCTTCTGTTAATTTTTTTTTCATTTTGTTAATAGATCAAAACTATTAACGCTACTATTTCTGAAAGCATTATTAGCATCACACCTGCCTAAAACTTTTACACAGTGCTGTACATCAGACACCCCCCCAGGGCCACCATCAGGGGGGTACAGGCAGTACTGAAGTAAGGGGCCCGAGTGTCCCAAGGGGCCTGGCTGGCCAGGGCCCGCTCCACCTACAGCACAGCAGCACATGAAATCTATCAACTGCACCGCTGCGGCGTCCAGCCGCTATAGAGAAAGAAGCCTTCTTTTACTAGCACCCCCCCATGTACAGAAGAAGTGGAGAAAAGTATTACTTAGATCAAGCCCGAGCCCCCACTGGTCGATGCCTTTCTAACCAGCAACCCCCCTCAGCAGGTGATCGCGGCCAGCATTAACTCCTCTTCCTTCCCTGCTGAGGCGGAGTCGGCTGGCTGCTGCTAGGTTAGTTTGCACCGTGATTGGCCGAGACAAGGTCAGGGGGTGTGGTCAGCTCATCAGCACACTGACCCAGCCCTATCAGGTGCATGCATTGCAGATAGATTCCAGAGAGCAGCGTGGAGGGTAAAGCCTCGTACACACGATCAGATTTTTTTGGCCAGGAACTTGCCTTGCATACAAACGGCAAGGAATTGTCGGGCAACAAACACGAACGTAGTGACGTACTATTTGGTTTTTCAGCTCTCTTTAGCGCCACCCTTTAGGCTCCTTCTGCTAATTTCGTATTAGTAGAAGTTTGGGTGTTGATTCCCGCTTTTAATTTTGAGATTTTCAGTTCGTTTCTGAACAGCCGCTCGTCAACCAGCCATGTTGCGGTATCAGAGGAGATAACGTGTTATTTATTTTTGGCCTTGGAGTTATTGCTTTGACCCAAGTCCAGTCCAGGAACAGGAGGAGTTTACCAAAAATTGGTTGCTTTATTAATCGTGACCATTTCTGTCATATGCCTTTGCTGCGGGAGCTCCAGGAAAATAATCCAGATGATTTTCGGAATTATCTCCGGATGGTGGACCCCTGCTTTCACCAACTCTTGGCATTGTTGACCCCCTATATTAAGGAGGAGGACACATGCATGAGGTTTTTATTTTATGTTTTGGTTGAATAATAATGATTTGATTTGGTATATTTTCTATAATTTTGGATGCATAGAATGCACCTTTTGGTTAAGTTCTATTGGCAGATAGCATGTCTAATTTTATTTGTTTGTTTGTTTTTTTTTTTTTTTTTTTAATGCACAATAAGAGTGCTTTCACGCTGAAAGCGCCTGGGCATCGGCGGTAAAGTGGCGCTATTTTTAGCCCCCTGTGCTGCCTCTTCATATTTGGACTTTATGTAATCTCCTTCGATGGGACACCTGAGGGCAAAGGCTAACAAGCTGGCATTAATGAGTTGCATTGTGGAAAATGGATGAGGGCGAAGGCTGGGTGGATATGAGTTCCATTGTGGAGAGCCTTTTCACCATGTATCCCATCCCCACCCAGAGTCATCCTCATCCATTTTCACAATGCAACTCATCTTGATCCGCATCCAGCACCATCCATCCCTCGCCACAATGCATCCCCATCCCCACCCAGCACCATCCATCCATCTCCACAATGCATCCCCATCCAGCACCATCCATCCATCCCTCTCCACAATGCATCCCCATCCAGCACCATCCATCCATCCCTCTCCACAATGCATCCCCATCCCCACCCAGCACCATCCATCCATCCCTCTCCACAATGCATCCACGCCACGCCATTGTAATACAGTTTTCATATATTAAGTTGTAAGAGTTTTAAAATATAAGTGGGTGCACCGAAGGACTCAGCGGGATGGCTAGTGGGTGGATTTGGTGGGACGACCAGTGGGAGGGCCCTGGGGAATTTTGGTGCTCAGGCCCCGATGGGGCCCAGGCCTAAAGCTGTGTAAGGGGCCCCAAAATTTCTGATGGCTGCCCTGCGTGTTCTCAGAGTGCCAGCAAAGTCCTTACTATTGCACCTCCTCTTCTGAGTTTGAGGAACTGTATGTATATTTGCTTCCCTCTGGAGCAGACTTCAACCTGTTTAACCCAGAGGACCACTATTTGAAAATAGACCATACGTAGGTGTTCCAGACTTTCTGTATGAACTCCATTTCCTTCACTTGATCTGCTCGTATGATGGAACCTCCTCCTGCACCCACCATTAGATGTCCTAAGAACGGTGCTTTGGCATCTTACAGACGTGGCCTCATCTGGCTGAGGGACATGTAGCTGAGCTTTCATCTGACACCATGCATGAAGTGTGCAGTGAGGTCTCCTCTCCGTGTTACAATCTGATATCGCCTTTCGCTTTCTGTTGCTGGTATCATCACCATGTATTACTCATACAGTACTGCCGTGTTTACTATTCCTTTTTATTGTTATCACACTTAACTACGTGTGACCTGAACACTGCTAAGATATCGCCTGACACGTTTCCTGATCTTAAAGGAAATTGTCATCAAGGGAAAGCACACAAATGCACCCTTATAACATCAATCTGTATTGTGCTCCTTATTGACTGTAACTGTTGGCTTTGTTACCATGTTGCTGGTGGTAAATGGGCATTATACTGTTGACTCTAGTAGAGAACATAAACATAAAAAGCGTGTTTTCTCCCCTTGCAAATTAGCCTGCAAACCATTGCAACTGCAACCAGTGGATCATGGGTGCAATGTCAGCCTCCTGCAGACTCTTCCAGCTCTTTGTCTGTACTAAGGTACGGGCTTTCGTTCAGAGAGCTGGAGGAAGTGTCAGTGGACTGTGAGCACTGTAATCAGCGCATGTGTATTCCATTGAGAACTACAACTCTGTGCGCTGTGATGCAAGATGGGACTTGTAGTCTTTTCATTCACAGATCTCAGTAAATGAATTACATGGCAGTGGGGGGTGGAGCTCACACAGCAATGCTGATTTTAAATTCCGACAGCTGCAGCCGGTGGGAAGAAGAACCCCCAACATGCTCTCAGGGGCATCCATTTGGCACCGGTGCTTCTCTGGTCTCTCCAGTGCGATCGGAGAGCTGGAGAATAAATCTGCCTGAGCTGGCGGTTTACCGTAGAGCTGCCTGTGGACTAGATGGTCCCCGGCCAACTCTATGACCCTCGGAGGCTGAAAGCAACATTATGACGCCACTTCCGGCATCGGCAGATGTAAACATTTAGCTGGAAAGCCTGAGATTAATATATATTTTTTAAAATTATTTGTTTTATTTAGTAGAGATGTGGGGACTTATAGACTATAATACTCACCAATTTTTTTAGTAGAGTAGAGATGTGGGGACTTATAGACCCCAGATCTCTCCATAAAGAGGACCTGTCATCCCTTATGCCTATTACAAGGGATGTTTACATTTACATGCTTCTAATAGGAATAAAAGTGATCAAAAAAGTAAAGGAAAAGTGTAAAAAAATAAAATAAACAATAACAAAGATTGCCCCCATCCCTCCATGCTCGCACGCAGAAGCAAATGCATATGTAGGTCGCGTCGGCATATGTAAACGGCGTTCAAACCACACACGTAAGGTATCACCGCGAACGTTAGTGCAAGAGCAATGATTCTAGCACAAGACCTCCTCTGTAACTCTAAACTGATTTACCTGTAAAAAAAAAAAAAAAAATTTAAAGTGTCACCTATGGAGATTTTTAAGTAACAAAGTTTGGTGCCATTCCACGAGTGTGCACAATTTTAAAGCGTGACATGTATCTATTTACTCGGCATAACATTATAGAAAAAAATTGGGAAAAATATTGTGGGGTGTGTGTTTTTTTGTTGTTTTTCTTTTTTAATTCATGAAAACCCCAGTTAGACTTACTGGTAACGGTATTTCCATGAATCTTCCAGGACAGATACTTGAAAGTAAGGATGAGCTCCGGCGTGTTCGCACACTCCACGTGCAGAGCCCGCCAGGAAGTCGGCACTGCGCTGCGCTAGTCACAGGCAGTGAGACATTGTCCCGACGCGCGGCTGCAGAGATCGGGAAATGTCTCACTGCCTGTGATTAGTGCTCCGCAGTGCCGACTTCCTGCCGGGCTCTGCACGTGGAGTGTGCGAACACGCCGGAGCTCATCCTTACTTGAGAGATGATTGGCTCCGCCCTCTACAGGAAACACAAATCAGACAATATAAAAGGCCCCTCCCTCTCCTCTGACCCTCAGTTGTTTGAAGATCAATTAAACCTCCACCAAAAGTGCACTTGGCAGATGAATAACAGAAACTCACTATAAAAAAACACCACCAGGTAAACAAAAGGAGACCAGTGAATACAGAATAGGGTGGGAATATATACGCTGTTCTGGAAGATTCATGGAAATACCATTACCAGGTAAGTCTAACAGGTGTTTTCCCCCCTCATTTTCCAGGACAGCTACTTGAGAGGTTAAGCAAGATTTTATACCTTAGGGAGGGACGACACCTTGAAGTACTTTCCTACCAAAGAAGAGGTCCTGTCTGGAGAGCATCTGGACTCTATAATCCTTAAAAAAAGCATGAGAGTTGGACCAGACATCAGCTTAGGAAATTTCTTCCCATGGTGCTCCCGCTCTTTCTGCCCATGTTGCGGCCAAAGATCTTGTTGAATGAGCTCCAACTGTGGAAGGAGGGATGTGACCTGACACTCTGTAAGCTTCACAAATTGCTTCCCTAATCCATCTGGAAATGGAACTTCTAGATGCCTTGGCCCCTCTTTTTAGAGCCACTGAACAACACCAATGCCCCGTACACACGGTCGGACATTGATCGGACATTCCGACAACAAAATCCTAGGATTTTTTCCAACGGATGTTGGCTCAAACTTGTCTTGCATACACACGGTCACACAAAGTTGTCGGAAATCTGATCATTCTATACGCGATGACGTAAAACACGTACGTCGGGACTATAAACGGGGCAGTAGCCAAAAGCTTTCATCTCTTTATTTATTCTGAGCATGCGTGGCACTTTGTGGGTCGGATTTGTGTACACACGATCGGAAATTCTGACAACGGATTTAGTTGTCGGGAAAATTTTATAGCCTGCTCTCAAACTTTGTGTGTCGGAAAATCCGATGGAAAATGTGTGATGGAGCCAACACACGGTCGGAATTTCCGACAACAAGGTCCTATCACACATTTTCCGTCGGAAAATCCGACCGTGTGTACGGGGCATAAGAGTTGGGAGGATCTTCTAAGCTCACTAGGCCTTTCTAGATAAAGCAGAAGGCATCTTTTCAGGTCCAAAAAACTAAAACTTTCCTCTTCGGCATTCTCCGGGAGGAACAAAAACTAGGAAGAACTACCTCCTGGGACCTGTGAAAGCTGGAAGAAACTTTGGGTAAGTACAAAGGATCGGGCCTAATCAGTACCCTGTCCTCTAAAATCCTCAGGAAAGGATCCTTACAGGAAAGAGATTCTAGATCAGAAATTCTCCCTGATGTTATAGCCAAAAGAAAGGTAATCTTTAAGGAAATCTAATTCAGAGAGGCCTCATGCAATGGCTCAAAAGGAGCCCTAGTTAGAGCATTTAATACCAACGACATATCCCAGGGAGGAATCTGTTTACAGCCCTGGGTGTACGCCTAGTTCTGGCTGAAAGGAACATCTTAGCCAAAGGGTCCTCAGCCATTCTTCTTTCTGCAAACAGAGACAGGACAGCAACCTGAACCCTAAGGGTGCTGACAGAGTTTTTTTCTCCACTCCCCTCTGCAAAAAAATCTAGTATACAGGGAGTAGAAAAAGAATCCATTCCTGTCATCTTCTGCCAGGAAACAAAAGTTTTCCAAACTTTCCCATAATTCTTTCTTGTGACTAACTTATGGCTGTCCAGAATGGTCTCAATAACCCTCTCTGTGCACCTCCTTAGCTGTAGGATGTGCTGCTCGGCCTCCAGGCCGTCAAATGGAAGGTCTGAGAGTTTGGATGGGGTACAGGCCCCTGACAGAAAAGATTCCTTCGCTCCGGCAGGGGTCCGGGGGGGTTCTATTGAGAGAGAACCTGAGGAGAACCAACTCCTCCTGGGCCACCAAGGGGCAATCAGGAAAACTTCTGCTTGATCCTGAACAATCTTCCGGACTACCAGTGGTAAGAGAGCAAATGGAGGGAAGGTGTAGGCTAGAGTGAGATACTACGTCTCATCAGACGTAGATACCGGATTCTCACCTTTCGAACTAACGGTCTTTGACACTAAGAGAGATAGAGATCTAGCTGAGACTGGCTCCTGAGTCACAGGCTTAGAAGAAGAAGGACCTAGCCCGGCTACTCTGTCGTTAAAGGACCGAAAAGAGGCCACTACCTGCTTCATAGACGTCATCAACTCCTTTAAAGAGGCAGTAGACCCAGAACCTGCCTTTGACGGAATACAATCCTCACAAAATAGTTTTTTATAACTATCAGCCTGGCTCTATAGTTCCCACGTTTTTTTTCTTTACAGGTTTGTCAACCTAGAAAAAAACAGAAAACAAAATCATAAAAAAGGCTTATACAGACCCCCCCCCCCCGCTACAGAAGCTTTTTGTCCACAGATAAGGGCTTACCTTGGGGGCAGTATTGGACCCGGATGCTGCCGCTGGCTCAACTCGAGCGGGTTCTCCATCCTCTGACTTCATAGAGGAGAACGTAAACCGGCTGGTGAGACTCCTCTCACCGCCGCTGTGCTGCTAAACTAGTCTGCCCTGCATTAGACTAATTCTATAGCAGCGAGTCCCCTGCATTGTACCACGCTGAGATCCTTTAAGAAAACAGCGTATAGGAAGTGCGTCAACCAACCACAGCTACCAGACCTATATAAAAAAAATGACAAACATTACGATGTGCTCCTGGAGGGTTTGGAAACACAAAACAACTGAGGGTCAGAGGAGAGGGAGGGGCCTTTTAAATTGTGTCTGATTTGTGTTTCCTGTAGAGGGCGGAGCCAATCATCTCTCAAGTAGCTGTCCTGGAAGATGAGGGGGGAAAATGTTCTTTAGCGCAAATACCGTGTAACATAAGAAATTGCAACAATCATCATTTTATTCCCTAGGGTCTCTGCTAAAATATATAAATATACTACAGTTGTGCTTATAAGTTTACATACCCTGGCAGAATTTATGATTTCTTGGCCATTTTTTAGAGAAAATGAATGATAACACTTTTTTTTCTTTCAGTCATGGTTAGTGTTTGGCTGAAGCCATTTATTATCAATCAACTGTGTTTTACTCTTTTTAAATCATAACTGCAACATACACTGCAACATACTCAAATGACCCTGATCAAAAGTTTACATACCCTGGTGATTTTAGCCTGATAACATGCACACAAGTTGACACAAAGGGGTTTGAATGGCTACTAAAGGTAACCGTCCTCACCTGTGATCTGTTTGCTTGTAATTAGTGTGTGTGTATAAAAGGTCAATGAGTTTCTGGACTCCTGACAAACCCTTGCATCTTTCATCCAGTGCTGCACTGACGTTTCTGGTTTCTGAGTCATGGGGAAAGCAAAAGAATTGTCAAAGGATCTGCAGGAAAAGGTAGTTGAACTGTACAAAACAGGAAAAGGATATAAAAAGATATCCAAGGAATTGAGAATGCCAATCAGCAGTGTTCAAACTCTAATCAAGAAGTGGAAAATGCGGGGTTCTGTTGAAACCAAACCACGGTCAGGTAGACCAACTAAAATTTCAGCCACAACTGCCAAGAAAATTGTTCGGGGTGAAAAGAAAAACCCACAATTCAAGATGCACAATAAGGAGGCACTTGAAGAAAGATGGGCTGCATGGTCGAGTCGCCAGAAGAAAGTCATTACTACGCAAATGCCACAAAGTATCCCGCTTATAATACTCCAAACAGCACAGAGACAAGCCTCAAACCTTCTGGCACAAAGTCATTTGGAGTGATGAGACCAAAATTGAGCTTTTTTGGCCACAACCATAAACGCTACATTTGGAGAGGAGTCAACAAGAAAAGGCATGGAGGTGGATCGCTGATGTTTTGGGTATGTGTGATCTACAAAGGCACAGGAAATTTGGTCAAAATTGTTGGCAAGATGAATGCAGAATGTTATCAAAAAATACTGGAGGAAAATTTGCATTCATCAGCCAGGAAGCTGCACATGGGATTTACTTGGACATTCCAACATGACAATGATCCAAAACACAAGGCCAAGTTGACCTGTCATTGGCTACAGCAGAATAAAGTGAAGGTTCTGGAGTGGCCATCTCAGTCTCCTGACCTCAATATCATTGAGCCCCTCTGGGGAGATCTCAAATGTGCCGTTCATGTAAGACAGCCCAAGAATTTACAGGAACTGGAGGCTTTTTGCCAAGAGGAATGGGCAGCTTTACCATCTGAGAAGATAAAGAGCCTCATCCACAAATACCACAAAAGACTTCAAGCTATCATTGATGTTAAAGGGGCAATACATGGTATTAAGAACCGGGGTATCAGGGTCATTTGGGTTTTTTTTTACTTTTTCGAATAAGAGATGCAGAAGTATATGGCAAGAATGGAAAGCAGAGATCAAGCAAGTACATCAGAAAAAGTGGGGGGTGCAGCTTAAAAAACACTATATAGGGTGTGAAAACAAAACCTGGAAAATGGGAGCCAGAGTTGTTTTTGTGTTGTTTTTTTTTTTGTTTAACAAATTTTAAAAATTAAAAATTTTAGAGAAATAATTTTCTTCTATGCATTAAGATAAGCCTTCAGTGTGCAGCAGCCCCCAACCCCCCCAGACTTACCTGAGCCCTCTCTCTATCCAGTGATGTCCACAAGTACCGGAATAGGGTGGCAGAGGGTAGAGAGGGAAGAGACAAAGTGAGAGACCAGTAGGGGGAAAAAAAGGGGGGGGAAAGAAGGGAGGTGTAGAACTAGGCAAGAAAAGGGAAGGAGGGACAGTCAAGACAAGAATGGAGAAGGAGGTGTAGTCTTAGACAAGAGAGCTGGGCCTGTGGGTTGGGTAGTATATTAGAACGGTCTGGAATACCCATGCTGGTTGGGGGCAGGGTGGGGAGAGCATAAGACCACAATGGGTTCCACACTTTGAGGAACTTGGCATGAGAGTCATTAAGCACACTGGTCATCTTCTCATGCAACATGAGGGTAGTCAAAATGCTCTTCACCTCTGAAAACCAAACCTAGGGCTTTCGCCAAGCTCTAGCTATAGCGCGTTTTGCGGCAATGAAGAGGGTAGCTGGCCAGCTTCTGTTGGTATGAGAAGAGACCTGGGACGGATCAGGGAAGAAGTACATGCCGTGCGTTTTTGTTGAAGGGTGCATGAAAAAGGGTTGAAAGGAGGCCATAGACCCTAGACCAGAATCCCGCCATTTGTGGCCAAGACCACCAAATGTGAGGGTTCATTTTTCAACCTTCAGATATTCGCTTGTCTACCTGGTATTGCCCATCATGTGGATCCTGGGCCCACATGGTGGGATAGCTGAGTCCAGCAAACATGGAGGTGAGGGTTGGGGGTCCAGGAGGGTCTGTGGGAATGATCTGACAGCTTCCATCTTAAAGCGGTCAGTCGGCTTGTCGGATTCACATGCATTCCTGGCTGCTACACTGTGCGTACTTCCCTTCCCTCCCCTACCCCACCCCTCTCTCCTGCTGTCAATGTAGAAGCAGCTGAAGCTCGTCAATGCACCCGCAATGAGTTCTGTATGTCAGGAACATCGGATGGTAAAAACACGTTACGTTTGCCCCTCAAATCCCCTCAACGCCAGTCCTTCATTTTCTGGGCCAGGTAACTCATTTAGATAATGATGAAGAACGAGGACCACGGCCCAAATCCTCCTCCTTCACATGTCCGCAATGGCAGCCCGTTTTATATCCTAAACGGCTTACTTTACAAAGCAAATGTAAATTCTGTATTGTACCATCTACAGCACAAAAATAGATTCTCCCCGTGCAATGTCATTCTTTGTGCAGATTATATTTAGAGATCAGTGATGTCATCGTCTATATTTAGAGTGCGGTGCTGTCCCTTGTTAAATTACTCATGTTCAATGTTATAGTATAAAAAAAAGTCATCATTTTTCTCAGCAAGTCATGTCACTTTTGATGGCCAGCTTGGTCTGCACATTAACCCCTTGCTACCCACACCAATTCTGACACTTCGCTCCTACATGAAAAAATTATTATTTTTTTTTTCCCTAGAAAATCGGAACCCCCAAACATATATGTTTATTTTTTGTAGCGGAGACCCTAAGGAATAAAATGGTGGTCGTTGCAGTTTCGCAGTAATTTTTCAAACGCTTTTTAAAAAAAAAAAAAAAAAAAAGTTTTTCATGCATAAAAAAAAACCAAAACCGTAAAGTTAGCCCAATTTTTTTGTGCAATGTAAAATATAAGATTAAGCTGCGTAAAATAGATACCTAAGATGTCACGCTTTGAAATTGCGCACACTCGTGGAATAGCGCCAAACTTTGGTACTTAAAATTCTCCATAGGCTTTTTTTTTTTTTTAGATCAAATCCTTTTTATTATTTTTATATGAAAACGACATTGACACAATGCAGAAAAAACCACAAAAATAGAAATCACACCAAACCAAAACCCCCCCGAAAAGAATAAAAAAAATAAACCCCAAACCACTTCCATTCCACAAACCCCGCCAACGCCCGGCCACTCGCTCGGAGTATATATGACACACAAAAAAAAAAAAGAATAACACTATCCAGCATTACAAAGTACATCGTACACATTTTGGTTGACATGATACCTAAAACCTCATAGTCATAGATTGAAGCCGTCTAGACCAGATGACATCAAATGTATTCAGGGAGTTCCTTAGGGAATATGTATGCTATTCTTAGGTGTTTTAATTTTTTTTTTTTTTACAGGTTGCCTGTTTAGAGTTACAGAGGAGGTCTAGCACTAGAATTATTGCTCTCGCTTGAACGTTCGCGGCGTGGCGTCACATGTGTGGTTTGAACTTCGTTTACATAGGTGGGCGCGACCTACGTATGCGTTCGCTTCTGCAGGCGGGGACGCTTTTACTTTTCTTTAAAATTTATTTTACTTTTCTATTTTGATACTTTTTGTAAACGTAAACCCTTGTAATAGGGAATAGGGTATGACAGGTCCTCCTTTACAGTGAGATCTGGGGTCAATAGGTCCCCAGATTTCGCCTCTTGGCTGGGAAGCTCGGGGAAAAAAAAAACAAAAGCAAAAAAAAAACAACAACAAAAAAAATAAAATTGGCTTTCCAGCCGAGACGGCGGTATTTTTTTCAAATGCAGAGGTCGGGCGTGACGTCATAACAACATCACGCCCGGCCTCCGAAAGATCATAGAGACGTCTGGCCCAACCGAATTCTCTATGGTAAACTTTCGGCATGGACAGAATCCCTCTCGTCGATCGTACGGGCGAGCTGGTGAAGCTCCGGAGGGCGGCGGGAAAGGGGGGGGGCACATCCCCTCCTGATACCTGTAAGAACGTCAAGTGGCTGAACAGCCGCTATGATCATTCTTATGGTGAAGGGAATCGCCGGCTGTAAAAGAAGATATGTGAATGATCCCTATAGCTGCAGGCATCATTCAGATATCGCCGCTCAAATTCAACGACTTCATATGACGTCGTTGGGTAGGAAGTGGTTCATGTGGAGAAAATAATAAAGTTGAATTTCGAGCTTCTCATATTGGAAGTCGGAGCCCACCTCATTTCCTGGCTGGAGAACGTCCAGCATCATCTAGCTCAGTGGTTGAGCTAAAGGGGGGGCCTCTAATGTGACCCCTAATATCACCAAAGGGCCGCACATAATGATCATACATAGAATTTAAAGGGATGCATTTTTCTTGCGCTTTTTTTAACGACTAAAACTGCTCAGTGGGAAAGCAGCCTATCAGCCGAAAAGGTGCGGACAATGGCTGAAAATAATAATATGGTTAATTACCTCTAAAGGGATGCAGCTTGTCTCATTAGAACACAGAAAGTGCACCAGCTGATTCTAATGAATGAGCCCCTCCCAGTCAGAAGCAGTCTGCAATCAGTCTGGTGAAAGGAGCAGCCATTTCTTCCCAACAAAAGGGCACAACAGCATCTACTACCCAACCAGGACACATCCGGAGCATCCATCGCAGACAACAGGGAGCAGTGACCTCCATAAAAAGCATTATATGCCTATTACCCCTGTAGGGGTGCTTGGAGTCGGTGAGTAGGAAGTCTGAAGGGGGAGCACAGAAGTCACCTGGAAACATCTTTAAACACTAAAGTCACCCTGATGATGTTCTAGTTTGATGCAGATAAATGGCTACGGGACTATTATATACCAATCTGATTTGCATATTACAGCATACGTCGGTTTTAAGCCTCACTATATGATTTGTATTGTACCCGCTTGGCTGATTGTTTGTGTTTGATCCATGTATTTATTTATGTAGACGTGACGGTATATACCAGTACGTATATATTGAGGTCTCTGTCTACATATTGTACTTATACAGGCAGCTTATATGTATACCAGTCTTTTCTTTACCACACAACACTACACACTTAAAGAGGGAGTCAACCCAAACCGCAAAAAAAAAAAAAAATATTAAAAGCCAGCAGCTACAAATACTGCAGCTGCTGACTTTTAATACATGGCCACTTACCTGTCCCGGGGTCCAGCGATGTCGGCAGGGGACGCCGAGAACCCGCTCGGTTCTCAGCAGCTGCCGCCGCCATCCTAGGTGAGGGAATCGGGAAGTGAAGCGTTGCGGCTTTACTTCCCGGTTCCCTACTGCGCATGCGCGACTCGCGCTGCGCGTCCCTAGTGGTCCCCGCTCTCTCCTGGGAGCTGTGTGTTCCCAGGAGACAGCGCGGCGGGGACGGGAAGAGGCATAGACTCCCATGGGAGTCTATGCCAAAAGTGGATGCAAATACCTGTCTTAATTCATATTCATTTAAATAAATGAGATTATTTACCACTTGCTGCCCGCCTGCCATCATATGACGGCGCAGCCTTCCAGGCAGCCCAGGGGGCGCTCGCGCCGCCCGCCGCATCGCTCGGGTCCCGATGCGCGTGCCCGGCAGCCGCGATGTCCGCCGGGCACCCGCGATTGCCCGGTAACCGAGCAGGACCACGGATCTGTGTGTGTAAACACACAGATCCACGTCCTGTCAGATGGGAGGAGACCGATCTGTCACCACCCCCCTTCATTGCCAGTCACATTTATACAGTAATCAATGCATTTTTATAGCACGGATCGCTGTATAAATGTGATTGGTCCCAAAAATGTGTCAAAATTGTCCGATGTGTCCGCCGCAATATCGCAGTCACGATAAAAATCACAGATCGCCGCCATTGCTAGTAAAAAAAAAAAAAAATAATTAAAATGCTATAAATCTATCCCCTTTTTTTGTAGACGCTATAACTTTTGCGCAAACCAATAAATGTACGCTTATTGCGATATTTTTTTTAACAAAAATATGTAGAAGAATACGTTTCGGCCTAAACTGAGGAAAAAATTTGTTTAAAAAAAAAAAAAATTGGGATATTTATTACAGCAAAAAGTAAAAAATATTGTGTTTTTTTTTCAGACTTGTCACTCTTGTTTTGTTTATAGCGCACAAAATAAAAACCGCAGAGGTGATCAAATGCCACCAAAATAAAGCTCAATTAGTGGGGGAAAAAATGATAAAAATTTCATTTGCGTGCAGTGTTGTATAACCGCGCATTTGTTATTCAAATTGCAACAGCGCTGAAAGATGAAAATTGGCTTGGGCAGGAAGGGGGTGAAAATGCCCTGTATGGAAGTGCTTAAAAAGTCGAATATAATACATTTATTTGTTATATATATTTAATATATATATATATATATATATATATATATATATTTTTTTTTTAACCACTTGACCTTCAGAAGATTTGCCCCCCCCCCCCCCCCCTTTCACGACCAGGCCATTTTTTGCGACTGCATTACTTTAACTGACAATTGCGCGGTCGTGCGATGTTGTACCCAAACAAAATTGACGTCCTTTTTTTCCCACAAATAGAGCTTTCTTTTGGTGGTATTTGATTATCTCTGCAGGTTTTTATTTTTTATTATTTTAAAGAAGGCCGACAATTTTGGAAAAAAAAAAAAAACAATATTTTTTACTTTCTGCTATAAAACCTAGCCAATAACAAAAATGTAAAAAATCTAATTTCTTCATTAATTTAGACCAATATGTATTCTGCTACATATTTTTGGTAAAAAAATCCCAATAAGTGTATATTGATTGGTTTGCGTCTACAAACTATGGGATATTTTAATTTTTTTTAATAGTAATGGCGGCTGATCAGTGACTGCAATATTGCAGTGGACAATCAGAAACGGACACTTTTTTGGGGGACCAGTGACACTAACACAGTGATCAGTGCTTAAGTACTCCCCACCCGGTCTATAGTAGAATGACGGCCGGGCGGTGGTTCAGTTATCCTGACTGTGCATCATATGATGTCCAGCAGATCATCGCGGCGATCGATGGTGTGTCAGTTGATACACCGCTACACCGATCTTGGTAAAGAGTCTGACTGAGGCTCTTTACCACGTGATCAGCTGTGTCCAATCACGGCTGATCACGGTGTAAACAGGTAGAGCCCGCTTTTCCTCACTCTCATCTGACGGACGCAAGTAGAGGAGAGCCGATCGGCTGCTCTCCTGACAGGGGGGGGTCTGTGCTGATTGTTTTCGCACGGGAGCGGGCCCCCCTGGCGGTCTGTTTTTTTTTTAAGCACCAATTAGAGCCAGAGGCTCTAATAGGCTTCAATATAGGGTGGTCTCGGGTCGCAGAGGGTGTGCTCCGATCCCACCCAGGTGTGTTACAACAGCAAATGAATATTCACTGTTGTAACACTGATCCTTCTTCCGGCCAATCAGGAAGCTGGTTTTGACACCGGTCACGCGATTGGCTAAAAGGACAGGCGATCCTATTGGACGCCTAGGAGAAGGAGGGGCTGGAAGTCGCCATGGAGGAGAGAACATGGAGCCACTGCACCACGCTGCCTGCCACCGCTGATGGGGTAGGTGTTGGACCAAATGGCAAACAGCGGGGGGGGGGGGGTTTATGCAGCTGGGGGGTTGGGGTGGTGGTGTTTTTTCCTGGTGGGGGTGGAGTGGTTGTTTGCTCCCCCCCCAAAAAAAAAACACCAGCCTCCACTGCTGACACCAATAGAAAAAAGGTGACTGGAAAGGGAGCTCCAGTACACAGCCTGTGATTGACAGCGTCAGATCTGCTTCTGTTTGCTGTGTAAAAGCGGGTGTCCCCCCCCCCCCCTCCAATCAGCGCTCAGAGCTCTCCTTACTGAGCTCTGCAAAGTGTAATTTAAGCTCTCTCTCCCTGTTTTTCTGACCGCTCAGACAATCTTTATAAGTTTTAGACTTTGAACGGATGAAGAGAAGACTTCAGATAAACAGGTACAACTTATGTAGGAGGATTTGTTTTAATCTCTGTGTATTACCTGAGCCCAGTCACTTCATATGGAAGGGTTTACCACCCGGGTATGTCCCTACACCAGCTCTGCATGCAGTACAGCCGTGTAAATACCTGTATCTTTTTTCTGATTTTTCTCCTTTTTTATATAAAGTTTTCTGTGGCTGTATAAGATTTATTGTGGGGGTTGAGGATAAAAACTCACGCGGGATTTCTTTTTTTACATTTTTCCATCATTATAACACCTCGGCTTGTATAATTTTATTCCCCTATTGTTGGTGGAGAGGAGACTGGCAGACATGTGAGCCGTAGCCTGAGTCACCCGTCATTCTCGGAGGTCCCAGGAGAGTCAGTCAGCTATATTTATTGATTTTGTCATTAAAGCTGTCTGAGTGCACTGTGAGGTCATCGCTCGCTGGTGAAAGTTCTGCATCCTCCGGGTCTGGCCGCCTCAGTATGTCCACCTCGGTCATAATTTTAGCTGCTGCCTCTGGGTTCTTATTTTTCTTTATTTCGGGTAAAGAACGGAAGAAAAAAATAAAACCTATAAACTTTGCAGCAAAATGAAGAACATTACCAAAGTGCAGAATCTTGTGTTTGCTGTATCTGTATTTGTGTGCACCTTGGGGGTCGCAGGAGGTGGCAATTCGCTCACAGAGGGGGTAGGGCTTAGTCTTAAATCAGGCAGAAGAGAAGACCCGCTGTATGGTGGTGGTCTGGTATCTGGGGGAAGCTTGGGCCACACAGAGGTTGGTTTAGACCAATGGTCTCCAAACTGCAGCCAGAGGGTTGGATGTGGCCTCTTTACTTGCCTTTATCCAGCCCTTGGGGCACAATTCCTCCCACTGGTACGAGACCCTATTCTACCAACTGACATCAACAATGGGACACCGTTTCTCATGCTGATTCCAACGGCAGGGCGCTAGTCCTCCCCAAGGATACCAACGAGGGGGCGCTAGACCTCCCCAAGGATACCAAGGACGAGGCGCCAGACCTCCCCAAGGGTACCAAGGACGTGGCGCCAGTCCTCCCCAAGGGTACCAAGGACGTGGCGCCAGTCCTCCCCAAGGGTACCAAGGACGTGGCGCCAGTCCTCCCCAAGGGTACCAAGGACGTGGCGCCAGTCCTCCCCAAGGGTACCAAGGACGTGGCGCCAGTCCTCCCCAAGGGTACCAAGGACGTGGCGCCAGTCCTCCCCAAGGGTACCAAGGACGTGGCGCCAGTCCTCCCCAAGGGTACCAAGGACGTGGCGCCAGTCCTCCCCAAGGGTACCAAGGACGTGGCGCCAGTCCTCCTCAAGGGTAACCTACTCCAGCGTGCTCCTAAACCTGGAGTAGGCACATGACGTACATGTATGTGATTGTGCCTGTGCATGCCGTCCCCCTGCAGTATATGTACAGAGGCGGATTGACAAGTGGTCTTTCTTGTAATTTTTAGATATTCTAAACTTTCCTCCTTGTGAATGGAAACAAAACTTCTATTGGTAGGTGGATAGAAGGATAGAATGTTCTCTCTATGGATTCCTCTTTTCTTCTGCTCTGTCTGGCAGTTCTGATACACAGCGGACAGTGAAGAGTGCAGCGGGTGTACAGAGAGTGTCAGGGTGTGGTACACGGGGTGTCGGCTCAGTCAGAAATCGATCGGCTGCTCTAACATGTGCCTGAGAATGAACTCTGGGAGGATAATTCCCAACAGGGAAGACACACTGTGAGATCTAAGCGCAGCAGCTGCCTCGGGTAAATGTGTGCTAATTAGAGCAGATGTA
Source organism: Lithobates clamitans (assembly GCA_037952925.1). NCBI lineage: Eukaryota > Metazoa > Chordata > Amphibia > Anura > Ranidae > Lithobates > Lithobates clamitans. The sequence continues at coordinate 123,388 of JBBGZY010002843.1, forward strand.
TGAAAGCATCAAGTCTTCTAAACAGACCCTCCAAGATGCAAATCTGTACAAAACAACTTTCCTCAACCTTTCTAACATGGAGGAGCTACAGAAACAACTTTCCAGACTCTGGGAACCCCTAGTAATAATTACTATATCTACAGCTCACTGTACATTAATGTGATGGTCATTGGTGATCAGTGAGAAGAATGTCCCTTACATTTGTGGTCAGTGGGAAGAATGTTCCTTACATTGGTGATCAGTGAGAAGAATGTTCCTTACATTGGTGATTAGTGAGAAGAATGCTCCTTACATTGGTGATCAGTGAGAAGAATGCTCCTTACATTGGTGATCAGTGAGAAGAATGTCCCTTACATTGGTGATCAGTGAGAAGAATGTTCCTTACATTGGTGATCAGTGGGAAGAATGTTCTTTACATTGGTGGTCAGTGAGAAGAATGTTCCTTACATTGGTGGTCAGTGAGAAGAATGTTCCTTACATTGGTGATCAGTGAGAAGAATGTCCCTTACATTGGTGATCAGTGAGAAGAATGTTCCTTACATTGGTGGTCAGTGGGAAGAAGGTTCCTTACATTGGTGATCAGGGGGAAGAATGTCCCTTACATTAGAGATCAGTGGGAAGAATGTTCCTTACATTGGTGATCGTTGAGAAGAATGTCCCTTACATTGGTGATCAGTGAGAAGAATGTTCCTTACATTGGTGGTTAGTGGGAAGAAGGTTCCTTACATTGGTGATCAGTGGGAAGAATGTCCCTTACATTGGTGATCAGTGAGAAGAATGCCCCTTACATTGGTGATCAGTGAGAAGAATGTCCCTTACATTAGAGATCAGTGGGAAGAATGTTCCTTACATTGGTGATCGTTGAGAAGAATGTTCCTTACATTGGTGATCAGTGAGAAGAATGTCCCTTACATTGGTGATCAGTGAGAAGAATGTTCCTTACATTGGTGGTCAGTGGGAAGAATGTCCCTTACATTGGTGATCAGTGAGAAGAATGCCCCTTACATTGGTGATCAGTGGGAAGAATGTTCCTTACATTGGTGATCAGTGAGAAGAATGTTCCTTACATTGGTGATCAGTGAGAAGAATGTCCCTTATATTGGTGATCAGTGAGAAGAATGTTCCTTACATTGGTGATCAGTGAGAAGAATGTCCCTTACATTGGTGATCAGTGGGAAGAATGTCCCTTACATTGGTGATCAGTGAGAAGAATGTCCCTTATATTGGTGATCAGTGAGAAGAATGTTCCTTACATTGGTGATCAGTGAGAAGAATGCCCCTTACATTGGTGATCAGTGGGAAGAATGTTCCTTACATTGGTGATCGGTGGGAGGAATGTTCCTTACATTGGTGATCAGTGAGAAGAATGTCCCTTACATTGGTGATCAGTGAGAAGAATGTCCCTTACATTGGTGATCAGTGAGAAGAATGCTCCTTACATTGGTGATCAGTGGGAAGAATGCTCCTTACATTGGTGATCAGTGATAAGAATGTTCCTTACATTGGTGGTCAGTGGGAAGAATGTCCCTTACATTGGTGATCAGTGAGAAGAATGTTCCTTACATTGGTGGCCAGTGAGAAGAATGTTCCTTACATTGGTGATCAGTGGGAAGAATGTTCCTTACATTGGTGATCAGTGAGAAGAATGTTCCTTATATTGGTGATCAGTGAGAAGAATGTTCCTTACATTGGTGATCAGTGGGAAGAATGCTCCTTACATTGGTGATCAGTGAGAAGAATGTCCCTTACATTGGTGATCAGTGAGAAGAATGCTCCTTACATTGGTGATCAGTGAGAAGAATGTCCCTTACATTGGTGATCAGTGAGAAGAATGTCCCTTACATTGGTGATCAGTGAGAAGAATGTTCCTTACATTGGTGATCAGTGGGAAGAATGTTCCTTACATTGGTGATCAGTGAGAAGAATGTTCCTTACATTGGTGATCAGTGAGAAGAATGTCCCTTACATTGGTGATCAGTGAGAAGAATGTCCCTTACATTGGTGATCAGTGAGAAGAATGCTCCTTTACATTGGTGATCAGTGAGAAGAATGTCCCTTACATTGGTGATCAGTGAGAAGAATGTTCCTTACATTGGTGATCAGTGAGAAGAATGTTCCTTACATTGGTGATCAGTGAGAAGAATGTTCCTTACATTGGTGATCAGTGAGAAGAATGTTCCTTACATTGGTGATCAGTGAGAAGAATGCTCCTTACATTGGTGATCAGTGAGAAGAATGCTCCTTACATTGGTGATCAGTGAGAAGAATGTTCCTTACATTGGTGATCAGTGAGAAGAATGTTCCTTACATTGGTGATCAGTGAGAAGAATGTTCCTTACATTGGTGGTCAGTGGGAAGAATGTTCCTTACATTGGTGATCAGTGAGAAGAATGTTCCTTACATTGGTGGTCAGTGGGAAGAATGTTCCTTACATTGGTGATCAGGGGGGTGGGGTTGTACTGTATGAATATGGGGTGTGAATGAGCCCCAGAGAAGTGATCAGAGCTGACCTGTGATTAGTGCAGAGTCACTGTGTACAGTACATGGGATGTAACCCAATCCAGGGAAGATGTTTAGGATGGTGAGAATTCTGCACCCGGAGTTCATCCCATGTTCACTCCGCTTATCACATCCACAAGTATGAAATGTCCTGAGGAAACAAGCTTAATGGAAGCAGAGGAGAGGATTATCAACCAGATGTACGTTAACCACCAAGGTACGTTTATAGACAGCATGGTAGACAAGGGGTTAAATCAGGCTCTTGGCTTTTACTGTAGCTGTGACCTTTGGTGCCAGCTTTAACAGCCAGCAATAAAAAAAAAAATTCCCAGCTCCCCCCCCTCACCTTATGACCCTGAAAAGCAACCTGTATTACATCACTTCCAGGGTCACAGCTGTTGTTCCTCAGCTAGTTTAGGACAATCTGTGCTTGAATGGCTGCATTGGAGGGCAGGGGAGACATTTGGAGTCTAATGCCTCGTTTCCACTGAGCGGATCGGTTCGGTACGGTACACTATTTTGGGTGTTTCCATTATGAAAGCGGCCCATACAACCGAACCGTTCCATTCAGGGTCCTGCTTCAGATGTGGGGCCATAGAAAATGGAACGGTTCGGTTAGGGCGGAGCTACGATACATTCCACTGATTGGCTGACAGAAAACCCTCTGCTGTGCTATGCTCAGGCATTTTTTCTAAACCCTGTATGGCCCCTTGTGGTCCCACTTGCAGTGGAAATGCTCACCAGAATAGACCGGACCATTCTAGGCCATTCAAACCGATCCGCTCAGTGGAAACGAGGCATAATAGACCCCTAATGTTTCCATTAACGGGACCTAAACCTGCCTATGCTATCACTTAGGGGGCTTGTTATCTCTCCTGTGATAGTAATAAAGTTGAAAAAAATTTTTTTGAAACTGTAAAAAATTAAATAATCATTTTTTTTTTTAACATAACCCCCCCCCCCCGCTACTTGCTGATGTTTCTCGGGCTTACCATTTTCACAGTGCGGCCGGCTGGTCACAGAGGCAATGAGAGACTAGATCGTCTTTAATCACCTCTATGGCCTTGGATGACCAGCGTGACGTCATGATGTGACTTCTGGTCTAGGGCAGAAGTAAACAATTATTTATTTATTTATTTTCTTAAAGCAAAAGATCACTTTTTTTTTTTATTTTTGTTTATCTTTTGCTTTTTTAAAGGTAAAGGAGAGATTTGGTGTCTTTTTACCCCTAACCTCTCCATAAAGAGGACCTGTCATCCTGATTTCTATTATAAGGGATGTTTACATTCCTTGTAATAGGAATAAAAGTGATCAAACAATAAATAAAAGAGACCGTGTAAAATAAGAACTTTTTTTTTTCAAATTGCCCTCCAAACTCGCGCACAGAAGTGAACACATATGTAAGACACGTATGTAAACGTCGTTTTCACCACACATGTGAGGTATCACCGCCAACATTAGAGCGAGAGCAATAATTCTAGAACTAGAACTTTTAGCTCTAAACCGGTAACGTGCAAAAAAAAAATTTTTTTAAAGCATTTAGGGCTGCAACTAACGATTATTTTCATAATTGATTAATCGGCTGATTTATTGTTCCGATTAATCGGATAAAATCATTAAAAAAAATGTAGTGTGCCATTTTTTCGTTTATTTAAAAGTAATGATGGAAAAACTGAGTTACGCTCAAACTGCAGAATAAGAAACGTTTAGTCTCGGCTCACACTGCTGCGCTGTGAATTTGTTCCGTTTTTTTGTCCTGTTTGAGGTGCGAATTTACCGCGATTTTACTGCGAATTTCAGGAGTTGGTCATAGCTGCGATTGATATTCTAGCCAATGGAATCATAATGTAAAAAAATTCAAGAACGATTTACATTGATGTCTATGGAGACTAAATTCATAACGCAGGAAACTTGCACAAGACCCTTTTTTTTTTATCGCATCGCATTCGTAGAGCAATCGCAACGCATGTATGTGAACGACCGTCATTGAAAACAATGACTTTAGAGATGACATGCGAATTTAAAGTGTTTTTGATGCATCGCATTCGTTATGAACTCGCATCAGTGTGAACCGGGCCTTAACATTAACATTACACACCAATGATGGGGCACTATTCCTCCCGGGAACACCAATGATGGGGCACTATTCCTCCCGGGAACAGCAATGATGGGGCACTATTCCTCCCGGGAACACCAGTGATGGGGCACTATTCCTCCCGGGAACAGCAATGATGGGGCACTATTCCTCCCGGGAACACCAGTGATGGGGCACTATTCCTCCCGGGAACAGCAATGATGGGGCACTATTCCTCCCGGGAAAACACCAATGATGGGGCACTATTCCTCCTGGGAACAGCAATGATGGGGCACTATTCCTCCCGGGAACACCAATGATGGGGCACTATTCCTCCCGGGAACACCAATGATGGGGCACTATTCCTCCTGGGAACACCAATGATGGGGCACTATTCCTCCTGGGAACACCAGTGATGGGGCACTATTCCTCCCGGGAACAGCAATGATGGGGCATTATTCCTCCCGGGAACAGCAATGATGGGGCACTATTCCTCTTGGGAACAGCAATCATGGGGCACTATTCCTCCCGGGAACAGCAATCATGGGGCACTATTTCTCCCGGGCACACCAATGATGGGGCACTATTCCTCCCGGGAACAGCAATCATGGGGCACTATTCCTCCCGGGTACACCAATATTGGGGCACTATTCCTCCTGGGTACACCAATGATGGGGCACTATTCCTCCCGGGCACACCAATCATGGGGCACTATTCCTCCCGGGCACACCAATCATGGGGCACTATTCCTCCCACTGACACCAATGATGGGGCACTATTCCTCCCACTGACACCAATGATGGGGCACTATTCCTCCCACTGACACCAATGATGGGGCACTATTCCTCCCACTGACACCAATGATGGGGCACTATTCCTCCCACTGACACCAATGATGGGGCACTATTCCTCCCACTGACACCAATGATGGGGCACTATTCCTCCCACTGACACCAATGATGGGGCACTATTCCTCCCACTGATACCAATGATGGGGCACTATTCCTCCCGGGAACACCAATGAAAGGAAAATTAGGAAAACAATGAATATATGCTGGCTTTATGTGCTGGTGTTCAGTATATGCACCCTCTGCAAGGTGCAGTGCCTTATAATTATATTCAATGTGTTGCACCCTCTGCAAGGTGCAACAAATTGAGAAAGAGGTCTTTAGGAGGATAATTGATAATTTCACTCAATGGGATAACGCAGGGTGATGGACACCAAGAGGTAAGAGAATATAACACCTATAATAGAAATATGCTACTGTGTTACACCCTCTGCACAGTGCGGCTCTGAACCAGTGCGGTTACCTTTTAAAATTAAACTCCACAATTTACTGGTGAAATATCAAAAGGGAAGTGAAAACTAAACCTCAATTTCAAATTGTGTTGGTGTTCTACCCTCAGCCAGTCTGGAGTGCGCTGTGATAGTAAAATGTTGTTTCAATGTTGCTGCCAGCAAGACATTTCTGTAAATTGTGTCCTCAAGTAAAAATGTCTGCCCTCAAGTAAAAATGGTGATGTATACATTCAAAAATTGTTGCTTGATGTGTTATACCCTCTGGCAGGTGCATTCACAAAATTATTGTTTACAACTGGTTTTGTCTGTCTGACAATCTGCGAAAAAATGTTTAACCCCGAGGGGTTGAATGCCTGTGATGTGGTGGCTGTATGTGACTTAATGACACAAGTACCATTGATATGGTGAATATACAGATACAATGTGACAAAATAGACCAATATAAAAAACAAATATAAAAAACAAAAAAAAACAAAGTAAGTGACTTGTGCTCAAAAAGTGTCCAGTGCTTGCTGAAAAAATAATAATTTCTCAAAAACTTCTTATTTGGATGACGGCTGGTGTTGGTGATTCTTATCCGTGTTCCTATTGTAAACACTTCTGTGTTGGCCCCCATTTATCATGATCTGAACTTAAAGCTCTACGACTTTTACTATGTACACAGAAGGCCGATTTCTCTCAAATATTGTGTTTGCTAAAATTCATTTTACTGTACAGTACGATTTTGGTTTGAGAGCGTTTTGCAAGACAAGCAAAAATTTTTAATACATTTTTTTGACCTGATATACAAGCGATGTCTTGATATACGAGTAGCGTCATGTCTCAACTGGAGAATAAAAGAGAAGAGAGGCGCCTCTAAGTGTAGCAATATGGTTACATTAAATGAAGGTACAACATTTTAGCAACTTACATGGCAGATGATTAAAACAGGCACATCTATGTCTGCAGGCATCCGGGGTAAAGTTGTCCACATAGACCGTCCTCCGAACCATCATTGAAAGCGTTCCATACAGGCTGCGCTCCACGAGGGGTTCAAGCCGCGCTTTCAGATCGCTCTACTGCAGGGTAGTCTTCCCGGTCACGATCAGAGACTGACAGCGGTGAGAGCCGGAGGTGCGGAGGACGGTCTATGTGGACAGTTTTACCCCAGATGCCTGCATACTTAGATGAGCCTCTTTTAATCATCAACCATGTGAGTTGCTAAATGTTGGACCTTCATTAAATGTAACCATATTGCTACACTTAGAGGCTCCTCTCTTCTCTTTTATACTCTGTAGTTCCTGCTGGATTTTGCTTCTAATCTCCTTTTGTGGAGGCTTCCATTTGTGGACGGACATTTTATGGTTACACGACCTATCACATTGCTATAATCTTTTTATATGGACTATAAATAAAGGCCTGTCAGTCCACCGTGCAAATATCATGTAGCATCCAAAAAATGTGGCAGCCGCTGTTTTATTCTCCAGGGTCTCTGCTTTAAGAAAAAGCATAATTGTTCCCTTTCCGATTTATTTATAAAAAAATGTGTTTTTTCTCTTCCGCAGTAATCATGACGAGCTCAGGAAAGGAAAACTCCCGGATGAAGAGCTACAAGAACAAGTCTCTGAATCCAGATGAGATGCGGCGAAGGCGGGAGGAGGAGGGGCTACAGTTGCGCAAACAGAAGAGAGAAGAGCAGGTGGGTAATCATGAGGATGGCGGGGGGGGGGGGGGGGCGAGATTTCCCTCTTCATTTCCTCCCATTGGTGAGGCCCTTGTTTCAGGGCCATTTTTTTTCTGTAATTTCTTTTTTCATTTATTAAAATTCAGACACATACATAAAGTAAATCTCCACCCCTCTGGGGATGCCTTCCTCTGGCTTAGATGATCTCACACTGCAGCTATACAGCTATTAGGGTATGGAACAGCACTGCATAGGCACAGGAAGTAAAAACAGAATGAAGCAGGGAGTTGTTTGTATTGCAGGTCTTCAGGTACAGCTTCCTTTCCAGCAAGGAGAACAGTGAGCAGCACAATGGTGACATCACCAAATCTCTCTCCAAATCTGCTGAGACTAGCAATCCGAGGCAGTAGTGCCTTAGATGATCTCGCAGTGCAGATCTACAGCTATGAGGCTGGACAGAACAGGAGTGCCTAGGCACAGGAAGAGAGAACAGAATGAAGCAGGTAGATCTTTGCAGTGCTGGTCCTTATGTCCAGCTTCCTCTCCAGCAAGTGGGTGAGTAGCACAATATTGACATCACCAAATCTCATTCCAAATCAGCTGAGACCAGCAGTCAGGGGGAGCAGTGCCTTAGATTATGTCACACTGCAGATACACAGCTATGAGGCCCCAGAACGCAATGCCTAGGCACAGGAAGTGAAAACAATGGAGCAGGGAGAGCTTTGCAGTGCAGGCCCTCAGGTACAGCTTTCTCTCCAGCAAGAACAGTGAGCAGCACAGTAATGACATCACCAAATCTCACTCCAAATCTGCTGAGACTAGCAGCCAGCGGTAGATGATCTCATGCTGCAGCTATACAGCTATGAGGCTATGGAACAGCAGTGCCTAGGCACAGGAAGTGAAAACAGAATGAAGCAGGGAGTTGTTTGCAGTGCAGGTCCTTGGGTAGAGCTTCCTCTCCAGCAAAGAGAACAAAGAGCAGCACAATAGTGACATCCCCAAATATGGTGAGACCAGCAGTCAGGGGCAGCAGTGCCTTGGATGATCTCATACTGCAGATATACAGCTATGAGGGTATAAAACAGGAGTGCCTAGGCACAGGAAGTGAGAACAGAATGAATAAAGCAGAAGCAGGAAGTTATTTGCGATGCAGGTCTTAAGGTACAGCTTCCTTTCCAGCAAGGGGGGTGAGCAGCACAATATTGACATCACCAAATCTCACTCCAGATCCAGTCAGGGGCAGCAGTGCCTTAGATGATCTCACGCTGCAGATATACAGTTGGGTCGATATATATTTTGGACACGGGCACAATTTCCATACTTTTGGCTCTGTATGCCACCAGAATAAAATTAAAACAAAACAATCCAAATGATTTTGAAGTGTAGACTTTCAGCTTTAATTCAAAGAGTAGAACATAAATATCAAGTACAAATTTTAGGAACTGCAACCATTTTTATACACAGTCCCCCCCCCCCCCTTTTCAGTGGCTCAAAGGTAATTGGACAAATGAATACAATCATAAATAAAATGTTTTGTTGAGAATCCTTTACTGGCAAAGACTGGGTTTCCTCCTCTCTGATACTTTGCCAGGCTCTAATTGCAGCTGTCTTCAGTTGTTCTTTGTTTGTGGCTCTTTCTGCCTTTAGTTTTGCCTTCAGCAAGTGAAATGCTCAATTGGGTTAAGATCAGGTGATTGACTCGGCCATTGCAGAATATTCTACTTCTTTTCCTTCAAAAGCTCCTGGGTTGCTTTTGCAGTGTTTTTTGGATCATTGTCCATCTGTACTGTGAAGCACCGTCCAATCAACTGCTGCATTTGGCTGAATCTGGGCTGACAATATATCTCTAAACACCGCAGAATTAATCCGGCAAGCAATGCATGCCCCTGTCATCACACTGCAAGCTCCATCATGTGACCACAGATGATGATGTGTGCTTTGGATCATGCGCTATTCCAAGCCTTCTCCACACTTTTTTTTTCTTCCCGTCATTCTGGTACAGATAGTTTCATCCGTCCAAAGAATGCTTTTCCAGAACTGGTCTGGCTTTTTTAGATTTTTTTTTGGCAAAGTTTAATCTGGCTTTTCTCTTCTTCAGGCTTATGAATGGTTTGCACCTTGTGGTGAACCCTCTGTATTTGCTCCCGTGAAGTCTTCTCCTGATTGTAGACTCTGACATTGATAAACCACGTCCTGGAGAGTGTCCTTCACTTGTCTGGATGTTGTGAATGGGTTTTTCTTTACCATAGATAGGATTCTGCGCACATCCACCACTGTTGTCTTCTGTGGACGATGTCCAGGCCTTTTTATGTTGCTGAGCTCACCAGTGCATTCTTTTTTTTCTCAGCATGTACCAAACTGTTGATTTGGCCATTCCTAATGTTACTGCTATCTCCCTGATGGATTTGTTTAGTTTTTTTTTGAAGCCTTACAATGGTCTGTTTCACTTGCATGGACAGTTCCTTTGAACGCATGATGTAGGTTCACAGCAGTAGTTTCCAAATGCAAATACCGCACTTAGAATCAACTCCAGACCTTTTACCTGCTTAATTGATAAAGAAATAACGAAGGAGTAGCCCACACCGGGCCATGAAACAGCTTTTGATTCAATTGTCCAATTACGTTTGGTCCCTTAAAAAAGGGGGGGTGGCTAATGTTAAGAGCCTTAATTCCTAAACCCTTCCTTCGATTTGGATGTACATACCCTCAAATCAAACCTGAGAGTGTGCACTTTCAGCCCATATCCATTATATAAGTATAGCTTGAATATGTTTTGGTAAATACCTGAAAAAAATGAAAATTGTGCCTGTGTCCAAATATATATGGAACTAACTGTACAACTGAGGCTGCAGAGAAAAGAATTGCTGCCCAATTTGTCCTGCAGATCTCATTGTAAGGAGATAATCGAAGTTATTCACTTTACCTGTCAATGGTGTTCTATATATACCCTCACCGGCCACTTTATTAGGAACACCTTGCTAGTAGCGGGTTGGACCTCCTTTTGCCTTCAGAATTGCCTTCATTCTTGGTGGAATAGATACAACAAGGTGTTGTAAACGTTCCTCATAGATTTTGGTCCATATGACATGATAGCATCACACAGTTGCTGCAGATTTGTCGGCTGCACATCCATAATGCCAAATTTCCCATTCCACCACATCCCAAAGGTGCTCTATTGGATGAGATGTGGTGAGTGTGGAGGCCATTGGAGTACAGGGACCTCATTGTCCAGTGGTGAGATGATTGGAGCTTTGTGACATGGTGCATTATCCTGCTGGAAGGAGCCATCAGAAGATGGGGACACTGTAGTCATAAAGGGATGGACATGGTCAGCAACAATACTCAGGTAGGACGTGGTGTTTAAACCATGATCAATTGGTACTAAGGGGCCCAAAGTGTGCCAGGAAAATATCCCCCACACCATTACACCCCCACCACCAGCCTGAACCGGTGATACAAGGCAGAATGGATCCATGCTTTCATGTTGTTTACGCCAAATTCTTACCCTACCATCTGAATGTTGCAGCTGAAATCCAGACTGATCATAATTTTCCAATCTTCTATTGTCCAATTTTGGTGATCCTGTGCGAATTGTAGCCTCAGTTTCCTGTCCTTAGCTGACAGGAGTGGCACCCGGTGTGGTGTTCTGCTGCTGTAGCCCACCTGCTTCAATTGTGTTGTGTGTTCAGAGATGGTATTCTGCATACCTTGAGTTTAACGAGGGGTTTTTTGAGTTACTGTTGCCTTTCTATAATCTGGAACCGGTCTGCCCATTCTCCTCTGACATCAACAAGGAATTTTCTTTCACACAACTGCCGCTCACTGGATATTTTCTCTTTTTCCCACCATTCTCTGTAAACCTGAGTGTCACGGACTTTGGGCTGCAGAAGAACCATGGCCTGGAGAACTGTGTGTTATAATGTGTTCTTATGTTATCCAGAGCTGGTCACTAATTGCTTGTGGCTTCTTATGCAAGTTAGTCCTATGGGGGGGGGGGGAGAGCTGGACTGTCTCAGGAGGTCATTGTTAGGATAATAGGACTAGCTGTACTGTGTAAGGTGACCTTTGTCTGAGATAATGGGAGTAGCCCTTATCTGATGGGTTGCTGTATCAATTCAGTGTGTTTCTAAAAATTAAAGCAGTTCATTTTCTGATGTACTCCAAGACTGGTGTTGTCTGGTCCTTGGGGTTTCTATAGTCAGATCCATTGGTCTCGTGTTCCAGGGCTTGGGAAGCAGCTTCTTGGTGGAAATACCCAACAGGGTGTCCGGACTTCGTCACACCGAGAGATGGTTGTGCATGAAAATAGCAGAAATACTCAGACCACCGCATTGGGGACTATATTGAACATAGAGGGTTACGCCCTCTATCTTCGTAAACAGTCCTGGAGATGCCCCCCTTGGAAAATTTACATCTACAGAAAATGTATAATTTTCTTAAAGTGCTACGGAATTCCAGCCCAGACCTAGCAGTACGCACCATGGTCGAAAAAAGGTGCATGCAGGAGGTCTCTATGCGGGGGAGGGGGGATCTCCATGCTATATAAACTACTCTCCAATCCTACGGCCAAGTAGAATTATCAGATGGCCTGGGAGAGGGACCTGGACATATCTCCGGAGGTGGAGGACTGGCACAAATGGAGCACACGGATTCACGAAGGCGTTTTAAATGTGGCTTTGATTGAGGCTAGCTACAAAGTGCATGCTAGATGGTACCTGGTACCGGAGCACCTCTCCAAAATGTTTCCAGTCTTGTCGGCCTCATGATATGAGCATGGCAAGGATTGGCGCTCTATCCTGTGACGTTTATGAAAAGGAAATTTCAATAAAAGCTATTGTAACAGAAATACTCAGACCAGCCCGTCTGGCACCAACAACCATGCCACGTTCAAAGTCACTTAAATCCCCATTTCTTGCCCATTCTGATGCTCCGTTTGAACTTCAGCAAGTCGTCTTCAGCACGTCCTAGATGCCTAAATGCATTGAGTTGCTGCCATGTGATTGGCTGATTAGCAATTTGTGTTTATCAAGCAATTGAACAAGTGTTCAATTGCTTAATAAAGTGGCCGGTGATCAGTGTATGTACTGGAACTTAACCACTTGCCGCCCGCCATATAGCAATATGACATTGGCAGAGTGGTTGCGATATCCTGACCAGACGTCATGATGTTCTCAGGATATCAAGCCTCAGCGTGCCCCCGGGGGTGGAGCATCGCGGCGATCGATGTTGCGGTGTGTCAGTCTGACACACCGCAACTCCGATCTAGGTAAAGAGACTCTTTACCACGTGATCGATGTAAACAGGAAGAGCCGTCGATCGTTTTTTCCTCACTCGCGTCTGACAGACACGAGTAGAGGAGAGCTGATCGGCTGCTCTCCTGACAGGGGGGGTCTGTGCTGATTGATTATCAGCGCAGCCCCCCCCCCCGAGGATGCCCACACTGGACCACCAGAGATGCCACCACTAGTCACCACTAGGTATGCCACCCTAGACCACCAGGGATGCCAATCAGTTCCCACAATGGATGCCAATCAGTGCCCACTGTGGGCATCACTGGCAGGCATTATTTGGCAATGATTGGCATCCATCTGTGCCGCCTATCAGGGCCCATCTGTGCCGCCTATCGGGGCCCATCTGTGCCGCCTATCGGGGCCCATCTGTGCCGCCTATCGGGGCCCATCTGTGCCGCCTATCAGTGCCCATCTGTGCCGCCTATCAGTGCCCATCTGTGCCGCCTATCAGTGCCCATTTGTGCCGCCTATCAGTGCCCATCCGTTACGTCTATCAGTGCCCATCTGTGCCGCCTATCAGTGCCCATTTGTGCCGCCTATCAGTGCCCATCCGTTACGTCTATCATTGCCCCATCAGTGCTGCATATTAGTGCCTATCATCAGTGCAGCCCCATCAGTAAAGGAGAGAACTTACTTTTATTTACAAAGTTTTGTTTCAGAAACAAACAAAAAAAACATTTTTTTTTAAAATTTTCGGTCTTTTTTTTATTTGTTTTGCAGAAAATAAAAATCCCAGAGGTGATCAAATACCACCAGAAGAAAGCTCTATTTGTGGGAACAAAATGATAAAAATGTAGTTTGTGTACAGCGTAGCATGACTGCGCAATTGTCATTCAAAGCTGAAAATTAGCCTGGGCAGGAAGGTGTCTAAGTGCCGGTATTGAAGTGGTTAATGTCTTGATGGAAGTGGTGGGCAGTCGGAGTGCGGCGCCCCTCTTCTCTCTGTACAGGTATCAGTGTATGTATGCCGGCTGCCGCTGTCAGTCAGTGATGAGGAGGATGCGGGGGATGGGAATGAATCTTCACGCGGCATTACTGGGCACAGAGCCGCACACAGGGGGGGCTGATGATGGTTTCTGGGGATCAGAATAACGTCCTCGTGTCCCGGACTCTCTGGAGTGAAAATCCCAAACAATTACAAGAACTCGGAAGAGAAAGTTGGCTCCACAATTTAAGTAATAAGTTGACCCTGAATGTCAGACAATCCATCTGATGTTGGTTCTAATATGACGAAGGATTTCCATCTGTTTCCTGTGTTGTCGTCACATTGCAGGATGCATGTCAGAGGAGTGACTAGTGAGAGTACGGATCGATCATACACGTCATACACGTCATACACGTCATACACATCATACATATCACACACATCATACACATCATACACATCATACACATCACACACATCATACACGTCATACACATCATACACGTCATACATATCACACACATCATACACATCATACATATCACACACATACACATCATACACGTCATACATGTCATACACATCTGTGTGTCTGGGAGGACTATTGTTTGTGAAGAGAGGAGTCCTACAAGAGAAGTGGAGGATTAAAAAAAAAAAAAAACTTTTATAATCACATACAGTATATTACCAAAAGTATTGGGACACCTGCCTTTACACGCACATGAACTTTAACGGCATCCCAGTCTTAGTCCGTAGGGTTCAATATTGAGTTGCTCCACCCTTTGCAGCTATAACAGCTTCAACTCTTCTGGGAAGGCCATCCACAAGGTTTAGGAGTGTGTCTATGGGAATGTTTGACCATTCTTCCAGAAGACCATTTGTGAGGTCAGGCACTGATGTTGGATGAGAAGGCCTGGCTCACCGTTTCTGCTCAAATTCATCCAAAAGGTGTTCTATTGGGTTGAGGTCAGGACTCTGTGCAGGCCAGTCAAGTTCCTCCAACCCAAACTCGCTCATCCATGTCTTTTTTGGACCTTTGTGCACTGGTCCAAATCATTTGGTGGAGGGGGATTACGGTGTGGGGTTGTTTTTCAGGGGTTGGGCTTGACCCCTTATTTCCAGAGAAGGGAACTCTTAAGGCGTCAGCATACCAAGACATTTTGGACAATTTCATGCTCCCAACTTTGTGAGAACAGTTTGGGGACGGCCCCTTCCTGTTCCAACATGACTGCGCACCAGTGCACAAAGCAAGGTCCATAAAGACATGGATGAGCGAGTTTGGGGTGGAGGAACTTGACTGGCCTGCACAGAGTCCTGACCTCAGCCCAATAGAACACCTTTGGGATGAATTAGAGTGGAGACTGCGAGCCAGGCCTTCTCATCCAACATCAGTGCCTGACCTCACAAATGCTCTTCTGGAAGAATGGTCAAACCTTCCCATAGACACACTCCTAAACCTTGTGGACAGCCTTCCCAGAAGAGTTGAAGCTGTTATAGCTGTAAAGGGGGAGCCAACTCAATATTGATCCCTACAGACTAAGACTGGGATGCCATTAAAGTTCATGTGTGTAAAGGCAGGTGTCCCAATACTTTTGGAAATATAGTGTGTGTGTAGATGCAGCATAAATCCAATGCAGCAGCTGTCTAACTCCGGTTCTATACCGAGAACTGAGCGATCAAAGACAGCTGATCACTCAGTTCTCGGGTCCACTCTGGGCAGAGAGTGGCGACTGACCATGATGTGCTGTCTTGCTTAGTGTGGTCAGTTTTTAGTAGGAAAGCAGGACTGACAGGAACACCAGGAATTTCACAGAAAGGAAGCAATAGAAAGGGAACAGGAGTCTTTTTCATCCAAGAAAAAAAAAAAATAGGGTTTCCATCTGTGTGGATTTAGCGGAGTGGATCGGATGTCAGTGGACATGTCACCGCTGTGATATCTATCGGTCCATAGAGATTTATGGAGCGTCTGTTCAGGTGCGTCTGAAAAACTGACAGGCCGACCTGAACAGTCCGCATGTGTGAAAGGACCCTAAGTCTTGTAAGATTATCAGTCACAGGCAGCAGTTCCTTAGTTGATGTCGCAAAGCATATACAGTGCCTTAAAGTATTCATACCCCTTGAAATTTTCCACATTTTGTCATGTTACAACCAAAAACATAAATGTATTTTATTGGGATTTTATGTAAAAGACCAACACAAAGTGGCACATAATTGTGAAGTGGAAGGAAAATTATAAATGTTTTTTCAAAATTTTTTGCAAACAAAAATATGAAGTGTAGGGGGGGGATTTGTATTCAGCCCCCTTTACTCTGATACCCCTAACTAAAATCTATTGGAACCAATTGCTTTCAGAAGTCACCTAATTAGTAAATAGAGTCCACCTGTGTGTCATTTAATCTCAGTATAAATACGGCTGTTCTGTGAAGCCCTCAGAGGTTTGTTAGAGAACCTTAGTGAACAAACAGCATCATGAAGGCCAAGGAACACACCAGACAGGTCAGGGATAAAGTTGTGGAGAAGTATAAAGCAGGGTTAAGTTATAAAGAAATCTCCCAAGCTTTGAACATCTCACGGAGCTCTGTTCAATCCATCGGAAAATGGAAAGAGTATGGCACAACTGCAAACCTACCAAGACATGGCCGTCCACCTAAACTGACCGGCCGGGCAAGGAGAACATTCATCAGAGAAGAGCCAAGAGGTCCATGGTAACTCTGGAGGAGCTGCAGAGATCCACAGCTCAGGTGGGAGAATCTGTCCACAGGACAACTATTAGTCGTGTTCTCCACAAATCTGGTCTTTATGGAAGAGTGACAAGAAGAAAGACATTGGTGAAAGAAAGTCATAAGAAGTCCTGTTTGTAGTTTGTGAGAAGCCATGTGGAGGATACAGCAAACATGTGGAAGAAGGTGATCTGGTCAGATGAGACCAAAATTGATCTTTTTGGCCGAAAAGTAAAACGCTATGTGTGGAGGAAAACTAACACTGCACATCACCCTGTACACACCATCCCCACCGTGAAACATGGTGGTGGCAGCATCATGTGGTGGGGATGCTTTTCTTCAGCAGGGACAGGGAAGCTGGTCAGAGTTGATGGGAAGATGGATGGAGACAAATACAGGACAATCTTAGAAGAAAACCTGTTAGAGTCTGCAAAAGGCTTGAGACCGGGGCGGAGGTTCCCCTTCCAGCAGGACAACGACCCGAAACATCCAGCCAGAGCTACAAAGGAATGGTTTAGATCAAATTCATGTGTTAGAATGGCCCAGTCACAGTCCAGACCTAAATCACATTGAGAATCTGTGGCAAGACTTGAAAATTGCTGTTCACAGACGCTCTCCATCCAATCTGACAGAGCTTGAGATATTCTGCAAAGAAGAAGAACGGGCAGAAATGTCCCTCTCTAGATGTGCAAAGCTGGTAGAGACACCCCCAAAAAGACTTGCAGCTGTAATTGTAGAGTAAGGGGGTTCTACAAAGTATTGACTCCGGGGGGCGCCATACAAATGCCCCCCCCCACACACACACACACTTTTCACATATTTATTTGTATCATTTATCATTTTCCGTCCACAATTATGTGCCACTTTGTGTTGATCTATCACGTAGAATCCCCAAAAAATACATTTGTTTTTGGTTGTAACATGAATAAATGTTTAAAATTTCAAGGGGTGTGAATACTTTTTTCAAGGCACTGTATACAGCTATGAGGCTACAGAACTGATGTTAATTTCGTCAGCGGCATTTTTACAGTGACAAAAACGAAACGAAAAGTACACCACATTTTTGTCCACTGACGAAAAAAACTGTGAGGAAAATCAATTTATTTTCGTAAACAAAGTTGTACAGCAGGGAAGTTTTACCCTCTTTAGAACTTCTGGTTTCCAGGGACTCTGAGTGCTTCCTCTGGATGGAGGCCTGGGGTTGTAGATAGGAGGCTGTCTGCAGAAGGTTAGAAGATCAATGCCTGTTATCTGCAGCCTGCAGGGGGTTGTTCTATTAGGAGGGGGGGCTGGGCTGTGTAGTTAACCCTCTCACACTTCATACTGATATATAAAGGCCCCCTGCTCCTTGTCAATGGACTCCACATCTTGTCTACTACAGGAGAGCAGCACACTGTCTGATCTGGGCAGAATGAACCCTTTTGCTGCCAGAGCTGTTTTTGCACCCATGCTTAAAAAAATCAATATGGATCTAAAGATTACATAAACACCCCCCAAAATAATATATTTTTTCCTAAAATGGTTGTAACCCCCCCCCCCCCAGAAAAACAAAAAAAAACCCTGCAAGACAAAGGCATAATGAGCTAGTATGCACATTATACTAGCTCATTATGAATTGCTTACCTTAGATCGCCCGCAGCGGTCCTCATACACCGCTCCGGCCGGCGACACCGCTCCCAGAGTTACTTCCGGGCATCACAGGCTCCGGCACTGTGATTGGCCGGAGCTGCAATGATGTCACTCCCTGTGCATTTGCACGAGAGCCGCCGGTAATGGTATACTAGCTGAAGCAATGATACAGGCGTGCCATTGCTTCAGTGCACATGTGCCTATGACGTCGGTCCATGCTGATACAGGGGATATCTCCAAAACTGTGCAGGTTTAGGAGATATCCGGTGTAGCTACAGGTAAATCTTATTATAGGCTTACCTGTAGTATAAAGTGGATGTAAAGGGTTTACAACCACTTTAAAGCAGACAAGTTCATGTAAGTGTGCACTGCAAGGTGGCATCATCATACAAAGAGTTTATTTATTTATTTATTTTTTCAGTTTAATGTTACACTTCTGTCACACACACAAAAAAAAGCAATATTCTTGTTTGGTTTACCTTTAAAGTGGAGTTCCAGTCATTTGTGTGTTTAAAGTCAGCAGCTAAAATAGTGTGTTTTTTTTTTTTTTTCAAAATTTTTTATTGACATATAAAAACCGAAAATATTGACAAAAACATTTTGTAAGAACATTTTTACAGAATACTTTTTGGTAAGCAAGGTAACAATCTAGGGGTTGTAGACATGCATACCAGGGTGGGATAAGTAAAGCAGATGTACAAATCACAACCGGGCAATACTTATCAACAAAAGGAGGTACCTGGATGGATCTGCTTACATTATCTGTTTAGAGCCCTTGCACACTGGGGCGGGGGACGGCGTCGGCGGTAAAACGCCGCTATTATTAGCGGCGTTTTACCGTCGGTATACAGCCGCTAGCGGGGCGGTTTTACCCCCCGCTAGCGGCCGAGAAAGGGTTAAATACCACCGCAAAGCGCCTCTGCAGAGGCGCATTACCGGCGGTATAGCCGCGCCGTCCCATTGATTTCAATGGGCAGGAGCGGTAAAGGAGTGGTATACACACCGCTCCTTCCCCGCTCCGAAGATGCTACTAGCAGGACTTTTTTTACCGTCCTGCCAGTGCATCGCTCCAGTGTGCAAGCCCTCGGGGCTTTCACACTGGGATGACAGCAGCGGCACTTTCGGGGCGGTTTGCAGGCGCTATTATTAGCGCAATAGCGCCTGCAAACCGCCCCAGTGTGCAAGGGCTCTTACAGTAAACCCCCTAGGTTTGCAGAATGAAGTAAAGGGGAACAACAGGAGGTGCTTAGGGTGGAGTAGAGGGGAGGGAGGTAGAATAGGTAATGCCAATGTGTCCCTGCTGACTTTTAATAAACAGACACTCACCTGTCCTGCGGTCCAGCGGGGCACTCACCCCAGCAGTTTTCTTCCTCTCTCCTCCCTCAGCGGCGCCAGCATCTCTACTATGGGCACCAATCTGCGACAGCTTGCGGCTTCACAGCCGGGTGCCCACTGCACAAATGCGCGAGTGGCGCTGCGCTCTGTGATTGGTCCCCAGGTCTTCTAGGACCTGTCCTGTGTCCCAGAAGACTTCAGGAGGGAGAGGGAAGGAGAACTTCTACTTCCGATCGTCTAAGGCGACCTGAACGGAAGTGGCCGTGGGTACCTGCACCTCCCCACTCCTCTCCCCCCTCCCCACAAGCTCAGTTTCACCATCAGGAGCCGGGGAGGAGGCCTTAAAGTGGAAGTTCCACTTTTGGATGGAACTCCGCTTTAACCACATACGCACCGCCCACCATCATTGTATGTCGCTGCCATAACCCCGGTATATTCTTAAAAGGCGGACAGTTCTCTTTCTGATAAAAGTGGTCTACTTTGCTATATCGCCACAAGATCACTTTTATCGGGGGTGGAAGAGGGGCCCCCCCTCCCACGCTGCGGTTGTCTCCCCACCGTTTACCGTAGCGGCGTGGAAGATCACATCCTTTCCCCTCACAGGCCTGGAGCCGAGTGAGGGAAGGATGGGCTCCACTCGCCGCCATAACATTGAATGAGGGATGCGACATCAAACGTCTAGTCAAAAGAGGGAATTTTTTTTTTTTTTTTTAAAGAAAAGACATTTTATTTTATTTTTTTCATTGCATTGAAGTGCAAATGTGAAATCTGAAGGGGTTTTTTTTTTACCCCCAGATCTCACATTTAAGAGGTCCTGTCATGCTTTTTTTCTATTATGAGGGATGTTTACATTCCTTGTAATAGGAATAAGAGTGACCCAATTTTTTTTTTTTTTAAAAGGGAAGTGTAAAAAGAAAAAAATTAAAAGTAAAATAAATAAGTAAAAAAAAAAAAATTTAAAGCACCCCGTCCCGCCTTCCCTCCAACCACTTTGCATATTATTTTATATATACTGTGATTCTGTACTCGCCAAATATGCTGCAGAAATCTCCCTCCTCTGAGTCTGGCTGCAGCCATTTTAACTGTGGGCAGCTGAAGCTGCTGCCTGTTCACTTCCTGGATTTATATAGACACACAGAGGCACACCTCCAGCTCTGCAGCTCTCATTGGCCCTCTTATGACTCATCCTCCCTCCCTTCCTGGCAAACTCTCACGAGAGTGAGACAGGGCTGTGCATGATGTCATAAGCCTAGGCTAATGACCAGACAAGTGGGCTGTATAAGGGATTTACTGGCAGAAAAAAAAAGTATTATCCAAAATTAAAACAACAACAAGGGCAGAAGATTTAATAGATGGAAAGATGAAAAAAACTGACTGAAGGTCCACTTTAATACCATAAATAATAACCTATTAGATTTTTCACTCCAGGAGTATATAATTGTAGAGAAATGCTTAAATAATGCATTACAATGTAATTAAACCCATTCAGTTTTAGTCGACTAAAATATGCTGGAGTTTTAGTCGATTAAATGCGACTAAAACACTTGCACAAGACTAAAATTGTACAAAAACCAAATTGAAATTTTCTTCCTAAAATGAACGCTGTACAGAACAGGAGTGGCTGGGCACAGGAAGGACATTGCTAATGTTTAGGAAGAATTCAAGATGAATCCTTCTGTGTACTGCTTGGGGCATGAAGGTTTCTTCCTATAAGATATCAAATCTTCACTTTTTGAGTCTAAATTCACTTTAAATCTTTCATAATTGGAAAATAAATGTGTACACCCTTCTTCTCTTTTTACAGTTATGTTCTATGACTGCGGTCAGTATTTCTTTGTCATCATCATTGATCTCTCATCTTCTTCTGTTTTTCTCTTCCAGCTGTTCAAGCGAAGGAATGTGGCAAATGCAGAAGAGGCCCCTGAAGAAGAAGGGATGGACGGAAACTTACACGAATCCCAGATCAATAACATGGAGATGGCTTCGGTAAGCACAACGTGTCTCCTTCAGAGTGGATTTGATTTAAATCACTAGTAAAAAAGGCTTGTTTTAAATCATAATTTTTAAAGAGCAACTGTCATGTCTGTCCCGCTGTTGACTCCTCCTCTGTCCCGCTGTTGGCTCCTCCCCTGTCCCGCTGTTGGCTCCTCCCCTGTCCCGCTGTTGGCTGCTCCTCTGTCCCGCTGTTGGCTGCTCCTCTGTCCCGCTGTTGGCTGCTCCTCTGTCCCGCTGTTGGCTGCTCCTCTGTCCCGCTGTTGGCTGCTCCTCGGTCCCGCTGTTGGCTCCTCCTCGGTCCCGCTGTTGGCTCCTCCTCGGTCCCGCTGTTGGCTCCTCCTCGGTCCCGCTGTTGGCTCCTCCTCGGTCCCGCTGTTGGCTCCTCCTCGGTCCCGCTGTTGGCTCCTCCTCGGTCCCGCTGTTGGCTCCTCCTCGGTCCCGCTGTTGGCTCCTCCTCGGTCCCGCTGTTGGCTCCTCCTCGGTCCCGCTGTTGGCTCCTCCTCGGTCCCGCTGTTGGCTCCTCCTCGGTCCCGCTGTTGGCTCCTCCCCTGTCCCGCTGTTGGCTCCTCCCCTGTCCCGCTGTTGGCTGCTCCCCTGTCCCGCTGTTGGCTGCTCCTCTGTCCCGCTGTTGGCTGCTCCTCTGTCCCGCTGTTGGCTCCTCCTCTGTCCCGCTGTTGGCTCCTCCTCTGTCCCGCTGTTGGCTCCTCCTCTGTCCCGCTGTTGGCTCCTCCTCTGTCCCGCTGTTGGCTCCTCCTCTGTCCCGCTGTTGGCTCCTCCTCTGTCCCGCTGTTGGCTCCTCCTCTGTCCCGCTGTTGGCTCCTCCTCTGTCCCGCTGTTGGCTCCTCCTCTGTCCCGCTGTTGGCTCCTCCTCGGTCCCGCTGTTGGCTCCTCCTCGGTCCCGCTGTTGGCTCCTCCTCGGTCCCGCTGTTGGCTCCTCCTCGGTCCCGCTGTTGGCTCCTCCTCGCTCCCGCTGTTGGCTCCTCCTCGCTCCCGCTGTTGGCTCCTCCTCGCTCCCGCTGTTGGCTCCTCCTCGCTCCCGCTGTTGGCTCCTCCTCGCTCCCGCTGTTGGCTCCTCCTCGCTCCCGCTGTTGGCTCCTCCTCGGTCCCGCTGTTGGCTCCTCCTCGGTCCCGCTGTTGGCTCCTCCTCGGTCCCTCTGTTGGCTCCTCCTCGGTCCCTCTGTTGGCTCCTCCTCGGTCCCTCTGTTGGCTCCTCCTCTGTCCCGCCGTTTGCTCCTCCTCGGTCCCGCCGTTGGCTCCTCCTCTGTCCCGCCGTTGGCTCCTCCTCTGTCCCGCCCTTGGCTCCTCCTCTGTCCCGCTCTTGGCTCCTCCTCTGTCCCGCTCTTGGCTCCTCCTCTGTCCCGCTCTTGGCTCCTCCTCTGTCCCGCTCTTGGCTCCTCCTCTGTTCGCTCTTGGCGCCTCCTCTGTCCTGCTCTTGGCGCCTCCTCTGTCCCGCTCTTGGCGCCTCCTCTGTCCCGCTCTTGGCGCCTCCTCTGACCCGCTCTTGGCGCCTCCTCTGACCCGCTCTTGGCGCCTCCTCTGACCCGCTCTTGGCGCCTCCTCTGACCCGCTCTTGGCGCCTCCTCTGACCCGCTCTTGGCGCCTCCTCTGACCCGCTCTTGGCGCCTCCTCTGACCCGCTCTTGGCGCCTCCTCTGACCCGCTCTTGGCGCCTCCTCTGACCCGCTCTTGGCGCCTCCTCTGACCCGCTGTTGGCGCCTCCTCTGACCCGCTGTTGGCGCCTCCTCTGACCCGCTGTTGGCGCCTCCTCTGACCCGCTGTTGGCGCCTCCTCTGACCCGCTGTTGGCGCCTCCTCTGACCCGCTGTTGGCGCCTCCTCTGACCCGCTGTTGGCGCCTCCTCTGACCCGCTGTTGGCGCCTCCTCTGACCCGCTGTTGGCGCCTCCTCTGACCCGCTGTTGGCGCCTCCTCTGACCCGCTGTTGGCGCCTCCTCTGACCCGCTGTTGGCGCCTCCTCTGACCCGCTGTTGGCGCCTCCTCTGACCCGCTGTTGGCGCCTCCTCTGACCCGCTGTTGGCGCCTCCTCTGACCCGCTGTTGGCGCCTCCTCTGACCCGCTGTTGGCGCCTCCTCTGACCCGCTGTTGGCGCCTCCTCTGACCCGCTGTTGGCGCCTCCTCTGACCCGCTGTTGGCGCCTCCTCTGACCCGCTGTTGGCGCCTCCTCTGACCCGCTGTTGGCGCCTCCTCTGACCCGCTGTTGGCGCCTCCTCTGACCCGCTGTTGGCGCCTCCTCTGACCCGCTGTTGGCGCCTCCTCTGACCCGCTGTTGGCGCCTCCTCTGACCCGCTGTTGGCGCCTCCTCTGACCCGCTGTTGGCGCCTCCTCTGACCCGCTGTTGGCGCCTCCTCTGACCCGCTGTTGGCGCCTCCTCTGACCCGCTGTTGGCGCCTCCTCTGACCCGCTGTTGGCGCCTCCTCTGACCCGCTGTTGGCGCCTCCTCTGACCCGCTGTTGGCGCCTCCTCTGACCCGCTGTTGGCGCCTCCTCTGACCCGCTGTTGGCGCCTCCTCTGACCCGCTGTTGGCGCCTCCTCTGACCCGCTGTTGGCGCCTCCTCTGACCCGCTGTTGGCGCCTCCTCTGACCCGCTGTTGGCGCCTCCTCTGACCCGCTGTTGGCGCCTCCTCTGACCCGCTGTTGGCGCCTCCTCTGACCCGCTGTTGGCGCCTCCTCTGACCCGCTGTTGGCGCCTCCTCTGACCCGCTGTTGGCGCCTCCTCTGACCCGCTGTTGGCGCCTCCTCTGACCCGCTGTTGGCGCCTCCTCTGACCCGCTGTTGGCGCCTCCTCTGACCCGCTGTTGGCGCCTCCTCTGACCCGCTGTTGGCGCCTCCTCTGACCCGCTGTTGGCGCCTCCTCTGACCCGCTGTTGGCGCCTCCTCTGACCCGCTGTTGGCGCCTCCTCTGACCCGCTGTTGGCGCCTCCTCTGACCCGCTGTTGGCGCCTCCTCTGACCCGCTGTTGACTCACCGACAGTCCCATTCACTTTAATGGGACGGCTGGAGATGCGGCAGTGACACAACAAGGTGAGGGACGTGGCGGCAGCGGGTGATTGGATGCCCGCCAACAGGCGCTGACATGATGGATCTGAAATGACAGGTGCCCTTTAAATGTAAGGACTTATTCTTGCTGGTAGTTAGAATCTTTAATATTTGCAAACAAAATGAAGGTTTCCTATTTAGAATAATAAGCTGTCAGGTTAGTAAAATAGCGATATCAGAACCGATTCAATCATACAGTTTGTAGTGTACATAGGTTTGCAAAACAATGGGATAAAGGAATATTCCTGAACTTTGTTTTATCTCATGGTTACTGTGAAATTGTGTGAATGCATCAATGCAGTGCATGTTATCTCAGCTTACAGAGCTTGTATTCAGTAAATGAGTTTACCAGAAATGTAAATATTGCAGAATATACAGCCTCATGCTACATAACTAAGCTCCATTTCATGCTGAATAAACTAAATTATTAATGTATCTTACATAGAAAACTAGATAGATTTTTATTCTAAAAGCATTTTTTTTAATACATTTGATAAAAATCAAAAAATTCAGATTTAAATAAAAAAAAAAAATCAGATTTTTCTTCATCAATTTAGGCCAATTTATTCTGCTACATATATTTGGTAAACACAAATCCCAAAAAGCGCATATTGATTGGTTTGCACAAATGTTATAGCGTCTACAAACTATGGGATATTTTTATTTATTTATTTTTTACTAGTAATGGCGGCGTTTATAGCGGACTGCGATATTGCGGCGGACATATCGGACACCTAACTGATTTTTGGAGACCAGTGACATTAATAAAGTGATCAGTGCTAAAAATATGCACTGTCACTGTACTAAAGACACTGGCAGGGAAGGGGTGAACATCAGGGGCTATCAAAGGGTTAACTCTGTGCCTAGGTTGTGCTTCTTCACTGGTGATTTGACTAGAGGAAGGCAAAGATCCGTGTTCCTGCTTTGCAGAAACACAGGATCAGAGCCTTCCCTTCTGACAGAACAGCGATCTGCCTTGTTTACATAGGTAGATTGTTGTTCTGCCTGTGTAATCGGTGGATGCCGGCGGACATCGAGTCCACGCGCTCCAGACACAGAGCGGCCGCCCTTCTGCGGTATATGTTCAGTGGGCGGTCCGCAAGTGGTAACGCTTCCTTGCTTTTTTTTTTTTGCATTCAAAAAATCTCTGCGCAAATACCGTGTGACATAAAAAAATTGCAACACCCACCAATTTTATTCTCTAGGGGTGCTGCTTAACAATATATACAATGTTTGGGGGTTCGAAGTAGTTTTCTAGCAAAAAGAAAAATACAAATTTTTACATGTAGGACAGAAATGTCAGAATTGGCCCCGAAGACGACGCGGAGTTAGGCTTTAATGCCCCAGATTATTACATGAATCCAGCCAGGCCCTGCTTAACAGAGATAATTTGTAATATGGGAACAATTAGAAAAAAAATAACAACTTAGTTGCTTATTAACCGCTTCAGCCCCGGAAGATTTGACCCCCTTCCTGACCAGAGCACTTTTTGCGTTTACGGCACTGTGTCGCTTTAACTGACAATTGCGCGGTCGCGCGACGTGGCTCCCAAACAAAATTGACGTCCTTTTTTTCCCACAAATAGAGCTTTCTTTTAGTGGTATTTGATCATCTCTGTGGTTTTTATTTTTTGCGATATAAACAAAAAAAAGCAACGATTTTGAAAAAAAGACAATATTTTGTACTTTTTGCTATAATGTCCCCATTTAAAAAAAAAAAACAAAAAAAAATTTTCTCAGTTTAGGCCGATATGTATTCTTCTACATGTTTTTGGTAATAAAAATCACAATAAGTGTATATTGATTGGTTTGCGCAAAAGTTATAGCGTCTACAAAATGGGGGATAGATTTATGGCATTTTTATTTATTTTTTTTCACTAGTAATGGTGGCGATCTGTGATTTTCTTTTAATTTGTTTTTTTTTTATCGTGACTGCGACATTATGGCGGACACATCGGACACTTTTGACACATTTTTTTGGATCATTGACAATTATACAGCGATCCGTGCTATAAAAATGCACTGATTACTGTAAAAATGTCACTGGCAGGGAAGGGGTTAACACTAGGGGGCGATCAAGAGGTTAATTGTGTTCCCTGTATGCGTTTCTAACTGTGGGGGGAGGGGACTGTCTATAGGAGATGACAGATTGTGATTCCTAGCTGTCAGGAACTCCCGATCTGTCACTCCTCACAGAACAGGGATTTGTGTGACTAAACACACACGTCCCTGTTCTGCCTCTCGTGCCCGCGATCGCACCCCCCGCAGTACAGTGGGAACATGCGCACGCCTGCTGTCCCGCTTAAAGGAGCCGAGGTATAGCTACGACAGCTCGCTGGAACTTGCCGACCTGCCGCAGTATGACGGCGGCGGCTGGTCGGCAAGCGGTTAAAGAGAGAAGGCGATAACATTTCAGAAGTTTAAAAAGGAGCTCCAGGCTCCACCCAAAACTATTATTTTAGGGCACTTCTCTGTCCAGGCATCCAGCGGTGTCCTCACCTGAGCCAATTCTTCAATCGGCTATGGAGTGCTGGCGCTGCCATCTTGACTAAGAGAAGCCAGGTCCCTACTGAGCATGTGCAAAGCGTGCTGCGCTTTGTGACCGGGCTGCAGTCTTTTGGGACCTGTGAAGTGTCCCATAAGGAGGTGGGGGGGGGGGGTGACGCACTTCCAACTCAGTTCGTTGCGAACTGAGCCGGAAGTGGGAGCAGGTACCTGTCAAAACTAAGTACCCCCCCCAAAAGTTGCCAATGTGGAGGCAGACAAACAGAGCTTCCCTTTTTGGGTGGAGCTCTGCTTTAATGCTTATGTCGACCTTTTATGTAAATGCAAACAACAACCAAAAAAAGATGTGGTAGAAAGCTGACTATTTTCTGTTACGCGGTCTCTTTCTCTGCAGAGCGGGGTCATCTCCGCCGACATGATAGAAATGATCTTCTCAAATAACCCAGAACACCAGCTGTCCGCGACGCAGAAGTTCCGAAAACTTCTATCGAAAGGTAAGTGTGCGCACGTGTTTGTGTACTTAGAAACCAGAGGGAAGGGGAAGAATGAATCTCTCCCATGCAAAGCAAGGATGTGATGCTTCATGTGTGTATATGTCTGTCTGTCTGTCTGTGTGTCTGTCGTAAAGAAGAGCGATCACATTCAGGATTCAGAGATTGGCAATAGGAACCAAGTGCCACCCTTCCTGATGACACTTGCATATAATACAGTGAGGGAGAAAAAAGTATTTGATCCCCTGCTGATTTTGTACGTTTGCCCACTGAAAAAAATGATCAGTTTATAATTTTATTGGTCGGTTTATTTTAACAGTGAGAGGCAGAATAACAACAAAAATATCCAGAAAAACTCATTTCAAAAAAGTTGTAAATTGATTTGCATTTTAAAGCGGGGTTCCACACAAAAATGGAACTTCCGCTTTTCGGAACCCTCCCCCCCCTCCGGTGTCACATTTGGCACCTTTCAGGGGGGAGGGGGGTGCAGATCCTTGTCGAAGACAGGTATTTGCACCACTTCTGGCATAGACTCCCATGGGAGTCTATGCCTCTTCCTATCCCTACACGCTGTCTCCTGGGAAACACACAGCTCCTAGGAGACGCTTCACTTCCTGATTCCCTCACCTAGGATGGCGGCGGCAGCTGCCGAGAACCGAGCAGGTTCTTGGCGTCCCCTGCCGACATCGCTGGACCCCGGGACAGGTAAGTGGCCACGTATTAAAAGTCAGCAGCTGCAGTATTTGTAGCTGCTGGCTTTTAATATTTTTTTTTTTTAGGCGGTTTAGGTGGACCCCCGCTTTAATGAGTGAAATAAGTATTTGACCCCTTCGTAAAACATGACTTAGTACTCAGTGGCAAAACCCTTGTTGGCAATTACAAAGGTCAGACATTTCTTGTAGTTGGCCACCAGGTTTGCACACATCTCAGGAGGGATTTTGTCCTCTTTGCAGATCCTCTCCAAGGTTTAGAGGCTGACATTTGGTAATTTGAACCTTCAGCTCCCTCCACATATTTTCTATGGGTCTGGAGACTGACTAGGCCACTCCATGACCTTTTAATGTGCTTCTTCTTGAGCCACTCCTTTGTTGCCTTGGCCATGTGTTTTGGGTCATTGCCATGCTAGAATATCCATCCAGGACCCATTTTCAATGTCCTG
The DNA here is from genome assembly GCA_037952925.1 of Lithobates clamitans. Lineage (NCBI taxonomy): Eukaryota > Metazoa > Chordata > Amphibia > Anura > Ranidae > Lithobates > Lithobates clamitans. The sequence continues at coordinate 152,026 of JBBGZY010002843.1, forward strand.
GCTGAGGGAAGGAGGTTCTCACCCAAGATTTGATGGTACATGGCCCCGTGGATCGTCCCTTTTGATGTGGTGAAGTTGTCCTGTCCCCTTAGCAGAAAAACACCCTGAAAGCATAATGTTTCCACCTCCATGTTTGACGGTCTTGGGGTCATAGGCAGCATTCCTCCTCCTCCAAACACAGCGAGTTGAGTTGATGCCAAAGAGCTCGATTTTGGTCTCATCTGACCACAATACCTTCACCCAGTTTTCCTCTGAATCATTCAGATGTTCATTAACAAACTTCAGACGGACCTGTACATGTGATTTCCTGAGTAGGGGGACCTTACAGGCACTGCAGCATTTCAGTCCTTCACGGTGTTGTGTGTTACCGATTGTTTTCTTGGTGACTATGGTCCCAGCTGCCTTGAGATCATTGACAAGATTCTCCCGTGTAGTTCTGGGCTGATTCCTCACCGTTCTCCTGATCATTGAAACTCCACGAGGTGAGATCTTCCATGGAGCCCCAGACTGAGGGAGATTGACAGTTATTTTGTGTTTCTTCCATTTGCGAAAAATCACACCAACTGTTGTCACCCTCTCACCAAGCTGCTTGGCGATGGTCTTGTAGCCCATTCCAGCCTTGTGAAGGTCTACAGTCTTGTCCCCGACATCCTTGGACAGTCTTGCCCATGGTGGAGAGATTGGAATCTGATTGGTTGCTTCTGTGGACAGGTGTCTTTAATACAGGTAACAAGCTGAGATTAGGAGCACTCCCTTTAAGATAGTGCTTCTGATCTCAGCTCGTTACCTGTATAGAAGACACCTGGGAGCCGGAAACCTTGCTGATTGATAGGGGATCAAATACTTATTTCACTCATTAAAATGCAAATTAATTTATAACTTTTTTTAAATGTTTTTCTAAAAAATGTTTTTTTCTGTCTCTCACTGTTAAAATAAACTGACAATTAAAATTATAGACTGATCGTTTCTTTGTCAGTGGGGCAAACGAACAAAATCAGCAGGGGGTCAAATACTTTTTTTCCCCCTCACTGTATAAGGCAATAATTCTACATCTTTTCAATAATGATTTTTTTAGACTGGCTGATTTATGGAGATCAGGAGAGGAATTTCTTTTTTCATTTTGCTGCATTCTGCTGCTGAAATTTTCCTGCTCATAAGTTGTAGTAGAGTATAAATCCATGTTGGCCATCGATTACTATGTCTATATGCGGAGGCGTAAAACATAAACGTATGCAGCGCCAAAATAACAAAATTCTAAAAAGAAAATCAATAACATAAAGTGCAATAATGTAGAAGTCCGATAAGCGGCGCTTCCACTTTTGGGTGAAACTCCACTTTAAAGCAAATTTAAAGTCATTTTTTTCAAATTTCCATCTGTTAAATCTTCTGCCCTTGTTGCTTTTTTAACTTTGGATAGTAAAACATTTTTTTTTTTCAGCCAGTAAATCCCTTATACAGCCCACTTCCTGTTTCTTGTCTGGTCATTAGTCTAGACTTATGACATCATGCACAGCTCTCTCTCTATCACTCTCGTGAGAGTTTGCCAGGAAGGGAGGGGGGATGAGTCATAAGAGGGCCAATGAGAGCTGCAGAACTTGAGGTGTGCCTCTGTATAAATCCAGGAAGTGAACAGGCAGCAGCTTCCGACTTCCACCCGAGGCGTTACATCTAATCAGAGGTTCTTAAGGAGATTTAATTTAGTTTTTTTTGCTGCTGCTGCATATATTTGTTTTATGATATTTTGGGCTTTCTGTATATTGACCCTTAGCAGCTATATTTGAACCACAGCGCAGATTCGTCTTTCAGATATGTGTGGCGGCCATCTTGGTAGATTTTGCTTGCTAATTTTGGAGAACAATGAGCAGAACGGTAGTGACATCAAATCTCACTCCAAATCTGGAGGTAGAAATGTGAACGTATTGCAGAGATGTATTACAATGTTTTTGTTTTTTTTCCCCCGATATATAAACTGCAAACTGCACTGGCCAGTATTGCCCTCTGGTTGTTGGAAGGGGGGAGAGGGAGGCTGGGGGTAGTGGGTAAGCTGTTCCTAGGGCCTACAAAAAGCAAAATTATTTGGGCTTAGGTTTGTTGACTCAATCCTCTTAACTGGCCTGTCATTGACAAAGGAGGAAAGGAAGTGTTTGCTCCGTCTCTGTCTAGTGCAGGACAAAGTCCTTGTGTCACACAAGGAGGGGCACACACACATTCCGGGTGATAAAGTTCTGATAACTGTTCTCCTTAGATAGGATTCCCTGTATGCAGGAAGATCCCTGAAGTGTAACTGCTCCATGCATTACAGCTAAATTCCTGGATTAAAAAAAAAAAAAAACCCTTGCATTGGTGCTCCCTGGCACTGCAGGAAGTCTGGAGGTAAAGGAATAAGCTGTAATACTTTCCTTTTATTCCTCAGTCTGGCACGCTTTGGGCACTCACCTCTTGTCCCAGACACTCAGGTTGTATGTGGTCCCTCACCACTCTCACATACAATGCAGGCTTATTGGTCCTACATTGTACATGATGATGTCAAAGTGCAGCCACTGGCTGGAGAGCCAAAGAGAAGAGGCTTCAGGGGATCGGTCACACAGATGGAGGGAGCCTGCCGGAGTGAGGAATAGGTAGTGGGAAGTATTACTTTGCCTGCTCCATTAAACAGCTAATATAACTCAATGATCTTCCTTTACTGTGTCTTCAAAGTCCACCCATTTGGCCCAAACTTTATTAAATTTTTTAGGGCACCCTCTAGCTTCATAGGTCATTTTTATACAGTGTAATATTTGCATTCAACAGAGCTTTCCATGAAGGTAATGTGAGGTATTCCCTCCTTATCCAATTGATTGCAATCAATTTGCAAACATAAAAGAACAGCAGTCATAACAGGGTTCTCGTGTTACTGCCCATATCTTCCTTCTAAATTATACCCAGACCAGCAGACTACAAATATTTGGAAGGTCGAAGGGGTCCTCAATAACCTGAGTGACCTGGGACCAAAAAGGTCTGATCCTATTGCACTCCCATACCATATGGATAAATGTCCCCCCCCCCCGCAAGACACTTGTGACATGTGGGTGTCTCTCTTCGCCCCATTTTGTATAGCCGAAGGGGCGTATAGTACATTTGGTGTAGGTATCTTAGCTGTATCATTTTATCTCTAGCTGAAATGACTGTGGGCATGTACGATACCAACACGTCTTCTCAATGCTCTTCCAACAGCTCAGGTATGATCTTACACCATCGATCTCTAATTTTCACAGTGTTTTTACTTTCAGCACCTTTGAAACTATTATATTAGCTAGATATATATTTAGTGTGATCTGGACTCAAGAGTTTTTCCATATTCGTGGTTTCCAATGTAATTGGCTCACTCCCAAACTGACTCAGTGCCGCATGTTTCAACCTGGTATATTGGAATACCCAAGAGTTGGGTACACCAATCTCTCCCTGGAGCTGTGAAAAAGTTTTAAGGGTCATATAGTATATATATTCATATAGTTGGTGAAGGTACTTAATCCCAAACCTAGACCATTGATATCCATCCTCCAAAACGAAAGAATTTGCTCAGACTTGGGTTGAACCAAAGTGGTGCATTGGGAGATTGAGGGATCTATCAGCTTATATGTTTGAGGCAAATTCAGAAAAGAAGTTTAGCAGATTTAAGAATTGTGTATCAACCAAAAAGCGTCTGACAACGGTGTATCTGAATCTCCAAGGTATAGGGGCATATCGTCAGCATATGGAGAAACACGCTCTTCGAGATCCCCTATCTGCAGGCCCTTAATACCATCATCCTCTCGTAGTTTAGCAGCCAACGGTTCAAAGGCCAGCACAAATAAGAGAGGTAATAAGGGACAACCTTGTCTGGTTCCTCTATGTATTTTAAACGTGTCAGATATAAGTCCATTAACTCTAACACAGGCTCAGGGTTCTGTATACAGAAGTCTTACCCATGAGATGAATCTAGGCCCAAATCCCAATCTAGTCATAAGAGAGAAGAAATACCCCCGCTCCAACGATTCAAATGCTTTTTCGTTGTCCAAAGAAGCTATCGCCCTGCTCCCTGTATTACCGTGCTGTATTTGTAAATGAACAAAAAGCTGTCTAAGGTTAATTCGAGCACTCCTTCCTGGGATAAATCCTGTTTTATTGGAATTTATTATTTAGTGATTACTGACTGCAATCTATTGACCAAAACCTTAGCCAATATTTTTACATCAGAATTAATTAGGGACATAGGTCGGTAGGATTCACGTTCTAAGAGGCTTTTCCAGGTTTGGGCAATACCACTATTAAGGAGGAAGTAAACTCTCCCACTCTGATGCTTCTTTTCATCTAGTCCATTATAATAAATAATGATCAAACTATAACCACTGTAATCCAGCCCAAATCGCATATTACTTACAGTTTGAAGAAACTTTAAAAAACTTGTTTCCGGGGTAAGGCAGTGCCATCTTAAGTATTGTTTTCTGAGTCCACAGTAGAGTGTGTTTCCGCCCTTACATTGAGCACTTCCTGTACTGTTAGCCAAGCCTCCTTCTCAATCCAACATTTCTATGGCAACTCTGCTTCCCTGCTCATAGCTGACTTGTTTTATTTCATAGTATTTAGTTGTGCCCATTATCTTGTGTTTGTCTATGTCAGTCTTATCAGCTTCAGCTGATAAGACTGCAGTAATGCTGTCCAATGCCCAGGAAATGGTCACATGGGGTGTAGTAGGAAGCTCTGAGTGATTATGCAGTCTCGTGGGATTTCAGTGTTGTGCAGTAGGAAGTTCTGATAATAGACAGACAAGCACACAGAGTGTGCCGTAAATCAGGGGAGATCTGGGCATGCTTAGTGACTTCATTCTAAAGAACAAAAAGGATTACAACAATACTAAGCAAGTAAGGAGATATCTACAAGCAGTGTTCATTAGGGTTTTTTGTGCTGATTCACATGGGGCAAAGTTGTGGGGGAGAGTTTACAACCACTTTCCACTTAAAAAGCCTCTCTCATAGATTTTGGAAGTATACCCTCGTTCTCAGCCGCTATGAACTCTCCATGTAACTGGGGTACCAGCGTTTTCTTATGAAGGTTATAGCATTCAGCTGGGTGACCATCCAGGCCCGGTGATTTACGCGTTTTAAAAGTAGTAAGGGCATGATTGATCTCCTCCTGCGTTATGGCCTGATCCAGAATTTTGCTATCTTCCTCACTCAAGGCGGGTAAATTTGTAGCTCCCAAGTAAGTCATTATATCTCCCTCTGTCTGTTGGGTTTGAGACCTGTAAAGCGTTTCATAAAACTCTCTAAAGGTATTTAACCACTTCAGCCCTAGAAGATTTTACCCCCTTCCTGACCAGAGCACTTTTTACAATTTGGCTCTGCGTCGCTTTAACTGACCATTGCGCGGTCGCTTCGACGCTGTACCCAAACGAAATGTGCGTCCTTTTTTTTTTCCCCACAAATATTTTTCTTTTGGTGGTATTTGATCACTTCCTGCGGTTTTTATTTTTTGTGCTATAAACAAAAAAAGAGCGAAAATTTTGAAAAAAAAAACAAAACAATTTTTTAGCGGTATTGTGACGGACAGATCTGAGACTTTTGACACTTTTGGGACCATTGGCATATATACAGAGATCAGTGTTATAAAAAAAATTCACTGATTACTGTGTAAATGTCACTGGCAGTGAAGGGGTTAAACACTAGGGGGCGATCAAGGGGTTCATTGTGTGTTCCGTAGATGTGTTCTAACTGTGTTGGGGATGTGAGTGGCTAGGAGAGGAGACATATATTGTTTTTCCTACTTAGTAGGAACAAACAATATGGCTCCTCTCCTCTGGCAGCACAGGGATTTGTGTGTTCACACACACAAATCCCTGTGCTGACGCTCGTGCACGTGATCGCGCGTGACTGGCGGCAGTCATGCGCGCGCATCGGCCATGCATCGGGTCCCGTCCTGTGCAGTGGGCCCCCCCTTTGGTGGCCAAAAAAGGGTAGGAAGTACCCGTTCGCCCAGGAGAGCCATTGTGCCGCAGTATATCTGCATGACATGGTCGCGAACCAGTTAAAATCTCCTGAGGTTCCTGAACATCACTCCGAGCTTTGAGGCGCAATACAGAAACCGGGGTGTAAGAAGGTTCCGCTAGAAAAGCCAACAGGCTTCATGCTTTAAAAAAAAAAGCAAAAACAGTAAAGTTAGCCCAATTTTTTTTTAATGTGAAAGATGATATTACGCTGACTACGCTGAAAGATGATATTACGCTGATACCTAACATATCACGCTTCAAAATTGCACACGCTCGTGGAATGGAGCCAAACTTCGGTACTTAAAAATCCCCATAGGAGACGCTTTAACATTTTTTTACTGGTTACATGTTTTGAGTTACAGAGGAGGTCTAGTGCTAGAATTTTTGCTCTCACTCTAACATTCGAGGCAATACTTCCTGTATGATTTGAACATCATTTACATATGCGGGTGCGACTGACTTACGCGTTCGCTTTTACGTGCAAACACACGGGGACAGGGGCACTTTGCGGTTTTATTTTTTTTTATTGTTTATTTTACTTTTTTGTTTCTAGCTTGACGCTTTTTAAAAAAAAAATAAAAATTTGTGATCACTTTTATTCCTATTGTAAGGAATGTAAACATCCCTTGTAATAGGATTATGGCATGACAGGTCCTCTTTACAGTGAGATATGGAGTCAGAAGGACCCCACATCTCACCTATAGGCTTGGAAGCCTGACATAAAAAAATTTTTTTTAAAAATGATCTCGGCTTCCCAGCCGAAATGGCGCCGTTTTCTCAAATGCAGAGGCCGGGCGTGACGTCATAACATCATGCCTGGCATCTGAACGATCATAGAGACTCCGGGGACCATCTGGTCTGCGGGAAATCTCTATCGCCAGCATCTGGTGGCCGGCGGATCCGTTCTCCGACTCCCTGATGGGGTGAGTCAGTAGAACCGGCGAGGGGGGGGGGGGGGGGGTGTGTGTGTGTGTATGTCCCCTCTCACCGTCCATAAGAACGAACAGCCGCCATGATCATTATGGTGTAGGGGATCGCCGGCTCAAAGACTGAATGATGCCTGTAGATACACCCATCATTCAGAATTTCCTGCTCAAATTCAAGGGCGTCATATGATGGCTGGCGGGCGGGAAGTGGTTAAAGTCTCCTAGAAACAGCATTGGTTCCTGTGCTATCATCACTGCTGCCAACAATACCTCCTCCAGCATCTGAAAAGAAAACGGAGGTGGGATATAGAGACACACCAAGGTCAAGCATACATTGAATATTTTACAAACCAAGATAACATATCTGCCTTTACAATCAGTCTTGATATGCAAAATATGAGCATTCGCCTTTTTTGTGACCAGAATCGCCACACCTCTAGTGTAGGTGGAGTATTCTGCATGAATAACCTTCATATTATGTGCTCGTTTCAGTGCCAAAACCCTAGAGCCCTGTACATTGGTCTCCTGTAGCAGGATAATCTGTGGCTTGGATCTCTTCATATAGTCAGACACTAAGGAACGTTTAAACCTTGAGTTTAGGCCTCTTACATTCCATGATGGTAAGTTCTTAGTTTGTTAGCCATAAATACATATAAATGCTATACATAGATTTCCAGGATAGGTAAGTATTTAGCAAATTATACAGATGGCAGAACCGTGGATTATGACTTTTTTTTTTGCTGTAGCCCCTGCAACCTCCTCACCTCGCCCAAGCCAGAATAAAAAGGGTATATTAGCACCAAACAACAACAGAAAAACGCCACCCATCCCTTCCCTCCCGACACACAACCCCCAACATGTCAAGTGCTTGTATGCCATAAATGGTCAAAGGTCTCTAGGGAAAAAAAAGAAAAAATTGAAAATGAGCTTTGAGTCAATGCATATAGTTCCCGTAAAAATCGCAAGAATGTTCTGCAACCAGCAAATGTTCCATTAATGCATATACGAGGAAAAAGAAAATGCAGCTAGAAGAAGCAGCTCAAGATAAGTATCTCCTATACATGAACATAAAAATGTAGAAATCTAGTACAGGGCTTTGTGGTTTAGGAACATACAAACCACCCGGGACTTTCACTGGTTTGGTAGTTTCATAAAATCGTCAGATAAAATTGAAAGGCAAATCTATATGCTGGCGAAGACTCCAAACGATCCCATGGATTCACAGCAATATATGTTCCAGATACACAAAACTTATGAAGATGGGACAATTCTGTCCAAAAAGGGAACCAACAGGGTCTATATACAATGGGGAGAACAAGTATTTGATACACTGCCAATTTTGCAGGTTTTCCTACTTACAAAGCATGTAGAGGTCTGTAATTTTTATCATAGGTACTCTTCAGCTGTCCAGAAAATCACATTGTATGACATTTAAATAATTAGCATTTTATTGCATGACAAGTATTTGATCACCCACCAACCAGTAAGAATTCCAGTTCTCACAGACCTGTTATTTTTTTATTTAAGAAGCCCTCCTGTTCTCCACTCATTACCTGTATTAACTGCACCTGTTTGAACTTGTTACCTGTATAAAAGACACCTGTCCACACACTCAAATAGACTTCAGCCTCTCCAAAATGGCCAAGACCAGAGAGCTGTGTAAGGACATCAAGCATAAAATTGTAGACCTGCACATGGCTGGGATGGGCTACAGGACAATAGGCAAGCAGCTTGGTGAGAAGGCAACAGCTGTTGGCGCAATTATTAGAAAATGGAAGAAGTTCAAGATGATGGTCAATCTCTTTTGGTCTGGGGCTCCATGCAAGATCTCACCTCATGGGGTATCAATGATCATGAGGAAGGTGAGGGATCAGCCCAGAACTACACGGCAGGACCTGGTCAATGACCTGAAGAAAGCTGGGACCACAGTCTCAAAGAAAACCATTAGTAACATACTACGCGGTCATGGATTAAAATCCTGCAGCACACGTAAGGTGCCCCTGCTCAAGCCAGCGCATGTCCAGGCCCGTCTGAAGTTTGCCAATGACCATCTCGATCCAGAGGAGGAATGGGAGAAGGTCATGTGGTCTGATGAGACAACAATAGAGCTTTTTGGTCTAAACTCCACTCGCCGTGTTTGGAAGAAGAAGGATGAGTACAACCCCAAGAACACCATCCCAACCGTGAAGCATGGAGGTGAAAACATTCTTTGGGGCTGCTTTTCTGCAAAGGGGACAGGCCGACTGCACCGTATTGAGGGGAGGATGGATGGGGTCAGGTATCGCGAGATCTTGGCCAACAACCTCCTTCCCTCAGTAAGAGCATTGAAGATGGGTCATGGCTGGGTCTTCCAGCATGACAACGACCCAAAACACAGCCAGGGCAACTAAGGAGTGGCTCTGTAAGAAGCATCTCAAGGTCCTGGAGTGGCCTAGCCAGTCTCCAGACCTGAACCCAATAGAAAATCTTTGGAGGGAGCTGAAAGTCCGTATTGCCCAGCGACAGCCCCGAAACCTGAAGGATCTGGAGAAGGCCTTTATGGAGGAGTGGGCCAAAATCCCTGCTGCAGTGTGTGCAAACCTGCTCAAGAACTACAGGAAACGTATGATCTCTGTAATTGCAAACAAAGGTTTCTGTACCAAATATTAAGTTCTGCTTTTCTCATGTATCAAATACTTATGTCATGCAATAAAATCCCTGCAAATGACGTTTAGTAAGGTTCCTGGGTAGAATCGACATTGAGAGCAAGGGATCTGCTAGCGATGGGCAGCAGGGCTAGAGCGCCCCCTAGCATCCAAGCAGAGTGAGGCTTCTATAGGTGTATTGAAAAAATGTACCTTGCCTCTACCCATCACTCTGAGCTTAGCAGGGTAGAGCATACTGTATACCAGTTACATATCTCTGAGACTTTTTTTCACATGTATAAAGCTGGCATGCTGTTTCTGAGTATCTGCAGAAAAATCAGGATATAGAGAGATGCGATTGCCATTATACTGTAGGTCTCCTCCTGACCTCACAGCACGCAAGATATTGTCACGATCTCTAAAGTGTAATACACGTGCAAACATCGGGCGTGGAGGAGCCCCAGGGAGTGGTGGTCTGGAAGGAACATCTTTATAGCAAATAAGCGAGAGAAGGTGGAATCTGCCAAATTCTATCTTTCAGCCAAATTTCCAGGAAATCTTCAGGTTGCTTATCCTCTTCCCCCTCAGGAAAGCCCACAAAGTGAACATTATTCCTCCTTTGACGATCCTCCATATCTCCCAGCTTATAAGACCCCCACATCTCTCCTCCAGGCTGGAAAGCATCAGATCAAAAAAAAATTGACTATCTGATGCTTTTCTAGCCAAGATCTCAGCTTTGTTTACTTGTGCGGCCCAGACGTGACGTCATAACGTTGCACGTGCGGGCCTTCGAGGATCATAGAGATTGCCGGGGACCATCTGTCCCTCAGGAAATCTCTATGCCTTTCTTCCGGTGTGGGCCAATTCATTCTCCGGGTCCCCAATCGCAAGGGAGAGCCCGGAGAAGCACCGGAGGGCGGCGGGTCTCCTCCTGTCGCTGCTAAGAATGATCAAGTGGCTGAACAGGCGGTGGTGGAAGGGGGTGAAAGTGCCCGGTATTGAGGTGGTTAAAGTAGTTGTAAAGGATGAAGGTTTTTTTTAACTTCATGCATTCTTCTGTGTGCTGCTCCCCCAACAAAGCCCCCCTTATACTCACCTGAGCCCCCCTCTCTATCCAGCGATGTGCACAGGAGCCTCGGCTGTCTCGGGTCTCTTCCTCATTAGCTGAGACACAGCAGCAGAAACCATTGGAAAAATTGGGTCACTTTTATTCCTATTACAAGGAATGCAAACATCCCTTGTAATAGAAAAAAAGCATGACAGGTCCTCTTAAATATAAGATCTGGGGTCAAAAAAACCTCAGATCTCATATTTTGACTTCAATGCAATAATAAAAAAAAAAATTTGTCATTTGAAAAAATGACAACAGAAAAATAGCCCTTTAAGACGTATGGGCAGAAGTGACGTTTTGACGTAGCTTCCGATCTGCTAAGTTATGGAGATGGGTGGGGTCCATCTTCCCCTCACTCATCTCCATACCCAGCCAGGGACAGGTCCCGATCGCCTCCGCCACTGCCGACGGCTCCGTTAAGTGGCGGAGGGCGCGGGAGGGGGGGTGGCCCCTCTACCGCTGCCGATAATGGTAATCACGGGGCGAATCCGCCGCAGAGACCACCATTATCTTAAACAGGATCGCCGGCTCAAAAGATGGATACCTCGGTTGCGGCAGCAGCTGCTGCCATTACCTAGATATCCATCTTTAAACTGCCGACGTATATGTACAGGAGGCGGTCGGCAAGTGGTTAAGAAGCGGCATTGTGGGCGCGCATTCTCCGTGACAGTGACCGCGGGTCCCTCAGACTCTATGTCCCCCCGGTGCCCGTGATCGTGTCACGGAGTGGAAGAACAGGGAGATGCCTTTTGTAAACAAGGCATTTCCCTGTTCTGCCTAGTGACAGGACAGAGATCACTGCTCCCTGTGATCGGGAGCAGTGATCGCTGTCATGTCAGTGGTAGCCCATCCCCCCCACAGTTAGAATCACTCCCTAGGACACACTTAACCCCTTGATCGCCCACTAGTGTTAACCCCCTTCCCTGCCAGTGTCATTTACACAGTAATCAGTGCATTTTTATAGCACTGATCGCTGTATAAATGACAATGGTTCCCAAATAGTGTCAGTAGTGTCCGATGTGTCTGCGATAATGTTGCAGTCAGGATAATCGCAGATCGCGGCCATTACTAATAAAAAAAAAAATAATGCCATAGACTATTCCCTATTTTGTAGACGCTATAATTTTTGCGCAAACCAATCAATGTACGCTTATTGCGATTTTTTTTTTTTTTTTTTTTTTTTTTTTTTAACCAAAAATATGTAGAAGAATACATATCGGCCTAAACTGAGGAAAAAATAGTTTTTTTTTATATATTTTTGGCGGATATTTATTATAGCAAAAAAAGTAAAAAATTTTGCTTTTTTTTCCCCAAAATTGTCGCTTTTCTTTTGTTTATAGCGCAAAAAATAAAAAGTGCAGAGGCGATCAAATACCACCAAAAGAAAGCTCTATTTGTGGGGAAAAAAAGTTGTCAATTTTGTTTGGGTGCAACGTCGCACGACCGCGCAATTGTCAGTTAAAGTGACCCAGTGCCGAATCGCAAAAAGTGCTCTGGTCAGTAAGGGGGTAAATCCTTCCGGGGCTGAAGTGGTTAACGGACCAGGATCTGTATTTTTTTTTGGGGGGGGTTAACAAACACTTCAATGTTTTTAAAAGGACTTTCTATTTCCATCTGCCACCTGCTATGATTTTTTTTATGACTTTCAGAAAGATTGAAAGGACTCTTTGTTGCAATCCTGGTAGCGGTAATTAGATTGTGGAAAGGGTTGTCTTCATGGCTCTTGTAATCGGCTTACTGCACTCCTCATCAAGACGTTTGATTCTGATCAGATTGAATGGAGTCTGACGTGTGGCATTTCCTGCAAGGCAAGTTCGTCTTACCTAACCGGGAGTTTCACATACGTTGTTTGATATTGCGGGCGCCGGGACTGATCGTGTGCAGTAACCACAAAACCTCCCGCTGCAAATCCGTTTGGGAAGACTGCAGCGGGTGCCCTGGAATGTTCTGTCTCATTACTTACAGAACAGAAGCAGATGATAAAGATCTAGAAAAACGTTCAGTGAGCAACTGGGAGCCGCGCTTTACCGTTTTCGCATAAATGACGGCAGACAAAGCTCCACAGGCGTCAGTAGCGTGTTCTGCGCTGTCACTGCTGTGGGGACAACCAGCTCTCTCCACAAGTCACATTGGAGGATGTGTCAGACGTGGTGATGTCTGCCCCCCTCGCTGTGTAGATTAGACATCCCGACTTCCGTGTTGGTGATTGGCTCCAGGAAAGGGGGCCCAGAGGGGGTCCGCGCTGTCTCACTGCTACGTCTAAGCTGATTATGCTGAGCCGGGCTCACATGGAGCTGTGTATATACCTTGTGTGCGTTATCTGACGTCTGTACTTCCCAGGGAACCCCTCTGTATCATTTTACCCAGAATCCTTTTGTGTTTTTTTCACAGAACCCAATCCGCCGATAGACGAAGTGATCGGCACCCAGGGGGTGGTGGCCCGGTTTGTGGAGTTCCTGAAAAGGAAGGAGAACTGCACATTGCAGGTCAGTTTGATGCAGCATGAATATCTATGTATATATTGTGAGATACAATTACACAATACAAAAAAGTACAAAAAAAAAAAAAAAACAAGGATATATTGTTACATTACTAAACTTTTCTCGATTAGACAAATAAGGAAAGGCTGACAAATGGTCGAATAAATACATATACAAAATAATAATAATCTTACAATTGCATTATTAAATGGACACACTGCCATCTGCAGGCTACAGTGGCATCTGCAGGGTACAGTCTATTTTATTCATAATTGAATCTTCATATGATGACAGTCTTCACTAAGATGGTGATCACATGATCGGTAACATCTCTGATTGGTTCCTCGTCATAAGTGGGGCCCGGAGCTGTCAGTGAAAGGCCAGTCTGACAGGTAGCAACCATGCACAGTGTCGGCTGCTAACTGTTTTAGAGGGGAAAGTAGATCAAAGTGGAGCTAAACCCATCAGTTTAACAGTTTAAAAAAAAAAAAAAACAGTTACATTCCTGGCATGCCGGGAATGTAACTGTCACATTTGCTTGTGCTTAAAACCTGTCAAACCATCAAATGGGGGAGGGGGGTCACAACTGATCACATGTGCAGCACTGTGTCAGTTGCAGATCAGTGGCCAAGATGGCAGCTCTCTTAGCTGAAAAGGATAGGAGGGTTTATTTCCACTCTAAAGCGGATTTCCACCCAAAAGTGGAAGCTCCGCTAATCTGCTTTCTCTCCCCCCCTCCGGTGCCACATTTTGCACCTTTCGGGGGGAACAGGTACCTGTTTTTGACAGGTACCCTTCCCCACTTCCCGGAGACTGTGCCGTGGCACCGTCACTTGAAAGTTCGGCCTCCTTCCTCCGCTGCCAGGCCGATTAGAAAGCGCGCTTCGCACCTGCGCAGTAGGGAACTGGCCAGTAAAGCCGATTTCCCTTTCCACGAATGGCGACGGCAGCACCCAGAAGCCGATCTGAAAAAAACGTTTTCATATTTTAAAAGTCAGCAGCTGCAGTATTTGTAGCTGCTGACTTTTAATTTTTTTTTTTTCCCCCGGGCTGGAATACCACTTTAATGTTTTCCCAGCATGGTGGGGGAAGAGCAGTTATGAAGGGGAACTTAAAGAGGAGTTCCAGCCTGTACAATAAAAAAAATTCAGCAGCTACAAATACTGTAGCTGCTGACATTTAATATAAGGACACTCACCTGTCCAACCATCCCTAGATGACGGCATCCCAAGCCGATCCGTTCATCGGCTTCGGGTGCAGGCGCCAGCATCCCTACTATAAGGGAAACAGGAAGTGAGGCGCGATTCCTACTGCTCATTCGCTTTCTGAATGATCCCGCTGTCTTCTGGGACCTGTGTGTCTTCCAGAAGGCGGGGTGGGGGGAGTTTTGCAGATGGTGTGCCAGTCTTATGCACAAGTGGGAGCAGATACCTGGTTTTGACAGGTATCCCCCCCTACTACCAAAAGTGCCAAATGTGGGTGGAGCTCCGCTTTAAACTGGAAGTAAACCCTCTGCTCTTGTGCACAGCGCTAGATGGAGATCGGGCTCAGGTAAGTATAAGGGGTGGTGGGGGCTGAGGGCAGAGCTGCATGCATAGAATGCATTAAGGTAAAAAAATCTTCAGCCTTTACAACCACTTTAAAGTGTAACTAAACCCACCAAATGAAAGCTTAATTCTTTTTTTTAAATTAAAACAACAAACGTTGCTCTGTGTAATGGTTTTGCAGCCCCCAATCCTTTTCTTCTTGGTTCCCCCCCCACCTCGCTTCAAGCAGCTCCTCTTCAGCAAGTGCCCGTGTGTGCTCTCTCCTGAGCTGCCCTGCCTGCCTCTATTGACATAGAGCAGTGGCTTGCCCCACCCCCACTCGCTTGGCCACAGCATTTGATTGACAGCAGCAGGAGCCAACGGGTCCCACTGCTATTGATCTACCCAGGGAGGAGGAAGACAGCGGCGAGAGCTGCTGCTCTTGTGCATATCGCTGGATCGGATAGGGCTCATGTAAGTATAGGGAGATGGGGAATGTTTTTCACCTTATTACATAGTATGCATTATGGTGAAAAACCTTAAGATTTTAGAACCTCTTTAAAGCTGCCCATAGATGGATCAAAATTTGTCTGGTTCAGAAGAGACTGGCTGAATTTCCACCCATCTATGGCCGTGCCCGCTCGATAGAAGTCAATGTAATGATCGACTTCTTTCCAAAGGACTCTTGGAAAACGTTTGTCAGTCAGCGCCTGCAGTCGCTGATCAGTGTATTTTGACATCGAAGGACTCTCTCTATCAGAAGAGAATGGCGCAGCAGGAAGTATTTCTCCATCCACCTTCCATGTGTGGATGAGGGGGGGGGGGGGGGTCATTTAGTGTGCTTCTGTCAGCTTTCAGCCTGTCAGGCCATCAAATGGCCGGTGTCATAGCTAATCACATGTGCAACACCATGGCAACTGCAGGATCAAACGGAGGCGAAGGATGGCTGCCTCCTTGGCTGTAAAGAATGAGAAGGTTTAGTTCCACTTTTCACTCTGGAGGCCATTATTGGGCTTTCTGATCATGTGATCACTATGATTGGCTGTCATAGCGATCACATGATTGGGAGACGATTCTACAAGTGACCTGGAGTTGTTGGTGTTAGCAGGGTCGTAGTGCTGGGGGCAGACAATTAAGCGCACTCCCACCACAGAACAGGTACTCTTATATGTGGCAGCATGGAATAAGTCTCACCCTGTTCTGTCACATGTATGTGTACAGCTGGTAGGAAGGGGTTAAATCGAATTGATCAACAGGTGTTATGATTGGTTCACACAGATATTTGTTTAATTGATCAGAAGTGATTAACAACATTTTCACCACAGCCAAAATCGATCAAGCGCTCACCTAATCGATTGAATAGGGGGTCTCTGATTTTGAGTTTTTTTATTCAGTTCTTTGAGTTAAGTCGCATTGTTTTTCATCTGTGGTGAGGACTTTTATTTGTGTAGCTAACTTGTAATAACTGAACTCACTTTGTTTCCCTCAGTTTGAAGCGGCATGGGTACTAACGAACATCGCCTCGGGGAACTCCCTGCAGACCCGAATAGTGATCCAGGCCGGGGCCGTCCCCATCTTCATCGAACTGCTCAGCTCAGAGTTTGAGGATGTACAGGAGCAGGTAATGCACCGCCGCCACTCTGTGCCGCGTAACGCCGCGCCACACCTGGCAGCACCCAACACTATCACCTTTTCACAGCAACACTTCTCTGTCCTATTACCTGCAGCTGTACCACGCTACCACACCTGCCAGCACTCCGTTCCCCAACAACGTCCTCACTTATTATCAAATTCCTTATTCTATGATCATCTTTTCGACTCTACCGCTGTAGTCTAATGGTCGCCCGTAGACATTAGTCTTGTTTTTGACTAAATCTGGAGATGGTACAATATCTATGGGAGAAATCCTTGTCCATTCGCTGTTGCTTTTTTTTTTTAATAAATAAGGAGAAATAAACGGGAAAAGCTTTCAGGCATGCTCTACTGCCCCTCTGAAGAGCGATCTGCGGTAGATCACTTTTTGGAAGGCAGCAGCTGTCAGGCATTTAGAATGCTGCTGCCTCCTGAATTTTATTTTATTAATTTTATTTTTTTAGCGAAAGAAGGATTATCTTTTCGAAATACAGAATAGGTCATGCTTGGTGGTGGTATTGCCTGCCAAACATGACCTGCTGTATAAATTTTACCTCGCCACAACCCACCACTGTGTACTAACAAGGCCACTCTACTGCTTATTTTTTCCGCCCCCCTGGCCAAACTGCGTAAGAGAGGAAAAACAAACATTTTTAGTTTTAGGGTTTCTTAGAAGTTCAGGATTTTAAAAGAGAAGTATGGGTTTGGGTTTTTTTTTCCTCCATCATACTTACCTCGGTGGAAGCTGCATCTGACCCCTGGTGCCTCTACACTGAGAACCGAGCGATCAAACATCGCAGATGGCTCAGTTCTCACAGCTCCCTGATCAGAGCGCTGCTGTCTGTCAATCAGCATCCCTTCATTCTGCTCCTCCTCCCTCACTGGAGCGGTGAGCTGTGGAGGGGCGGAGCTGTCGTCTCAGGTTCTCAGCGGCTCTCTGAGAGGCTGAGACGGGTGTCAGTCCTGGCACCTGGTGGATCCCGACTTTATTGTCAGGATGACGCGGTTCCTGGACTGAATTCTGTGACATCAGCAGAGAGGGGACTTCAGACCGCGCTCTGCTGAAAACAGGTCACAGGAGTGCACAAAGAATTGCACTCCTCTGCCCCATAGGAGAAGCCCAGCCAAACGAGCTCAGCCTGGACTTCTCCTTTTAAAGAAAAAAAAAATACATACTCACCTAGGTGAATGCATCAATCCAGTGCTGCATCTATCCCCCACCATCTATAAAGCCCACAGGCAGAATGTCGGGAGACCACAGCCGGTGTGTATGTTGGTCTGTCCGGTCTTACATTCTCGAAAACCAGCCAGTGGCAGAGAGCGCTGATCGATGTGTTCTGGCGAGGGGGGGGGGAGCCTGTCGGAACACATCAGCTTAGCGGGGGAGATCGCTGGACTAACCTTTAAGGGTAATGCAGCGATTTCAACCGGAGCTGTCAGATTTTTATTTCTGTGCAACCTGCTGGGTTGCACGAAAAAACAAAACTGTAGTGTGTACCCAACTAAAGACTGTGAACTGAGCAATCAAAGGTTACTGATCACTCAGTTATCGCTAAGAATGCCTGAGTCCTGCAGATCCTTTCACGGCTTTCATGATGGTAAACCTAATAGTATCTGTGTATTGTCTCCCACAGGCGGTGTGGGCTCTGGGGAACATAGCAGGAGACAGTACAATGTGCAGAGACTACGTTCTAGACTGCAACATCCTGCCACCTCTCCTCCAGTGAGTACATTGTCCTTTGTACATTATTTTTTATTTTATTTTTTTTCCCCTAATTCATTGACTTTTTATAATAAGGACCAGTATACTTTATAACATGAAAAATCCTGTATTTAAAATGATTTATTCACAGAACGTTCCTGCTGTGTAAATGTACTAGTATATTATATCCTCGTAGAGTCATTACATTTACACTTTTTTGAATCTGTCCCACATTTATGTGGCAGTACAATTATAGGAAGGTGTCATTGTGGATGTTCTGTTCACGCTTTTTCATTCAGGATAGCAGGCTGAACCACAAGCACCACGTGATTTATTCTGACTTTGCTATAGAATTAGACAGTAGAACATTTCATTGGTGATTTATGTTTTATATATCCACATTGTAACCCTTCTCATATCTCCTTTTGCAGGTTGCTTTCTAAACAGAACCGTCTCACCATGACCCGGAACGCAGTCTGGGCTTTGTCTAACCTGTGCCGGGGGAAGAATCCGCCTCCAGATTTCGCAAAGGTCCGCAATCTGTAAAACAAAAAAATTATTATGTTCACCAAAATTCCAAAATCAAGTATTGCAACATAACCTCATGTGTGTCTTCCTAAAGAATGATTACAGACCAGACACGTGGTCTCCTTTGTTGCAGAACAATTAATGTCTGAAAGAATGATAGCAAATGGTATTCACTAATCAATAAAGTAACTTTTTCACTGCTAATAGTCAAGTTTTCCTGCATATGGTTGCCTATACTGTATGTTTTAGAATAGAGAATACATATAAATCTCCCCCCAATTCCCCCTCCTAGCACCTGCACAAATCACCCATCCTAGCACCTTCTTCAATCCCCCCTCCTAGCCCAAGCCCCCCCCCCCCAGCACCTTCACAAACCCCCCCACCCCCTCCTCTTAGCACCTGCACAAATCCCCCCCCTCCTATCACCTTCTTAAATCCTCCTAGCACCTGCACAAATCTCCCCCTCCTAGCACCTTCACAAATCCCCCCCCAGCACCTTCATAAATCCCCCCCCCCCCACCTAGCACCTTCACAACCCCCCCCCCCCTCCTCTTAGCACCTGCACAAATAGTCCCCTCCTATCACCTTCTTCTTAAATCCCCCCTCCTATCACCTTCTTAAATCCCCCCTCCTAGCACCCCATCCCCCCTAAATCCCGTTTCCTAGCACCTGCACAAATCTCCCCCTCCTAGCACCCTCCCAAATCCCCCCTCCTAACACCTCCACAAATCCCCCCCCCCCCCAGCACCTGCACAAACCCCCCTCCTAGCACCTTCTTCAATCCCCCCTCCTAGTCCAAGCCCTACCTCCTAGCACCTTCCCAAATCTCCCCTCCTAGCACCTTCCCAAATCCCCCCTCCTAGCACCTTCCCAAATCCCCCCTCCTAGCACGAACCCCCCTCCTAATCCCTCCTAGCACAAAATCTGCCAATCACATCCCTACAGTGACAACAGCAGACAGCCCAGACATGAGGAGAAAGTCAGGAGGAGGAGGTGTGGACTGTGTTCTTATTTACTTCGGTCTGTATACAGGAGATAACACGGGATTGCTCTTAGATCTGACTGTACAGGGTTTGATTACCACACACACACACACACAACATTTCTACTGCAGGGATGGGAGCAGTTTGGGGAGGAGATGAGGGGTGGTAATCAACCCTTGTACATTCAGATCAGAGCGTGATCCCGTGTTAACTTCTGTATATACGAAGGGAGAGAGCACAGCCCTCACCTCCTCCCTGCTGCTTATCTGTACTAAAGGTGGCAACCTAGAAAGCTGTGTGGGCCGCCCAACATGTACTTAGCAACTGATGATGTCCTTGATTGGTGGGACACAGTTGGGTGACCTACACAGCTTTCTGGGTTGCCTACTTTAGTAGAGATAGCAGCAGGGAGGAGGAGTGGGCTGTGCTCTCTCCCTCCTCTCTGTATACAGGAGTTAACATAGGATCGCTCCGATATAGGGTTCGGACACTTTTTTTTTTTTTTGTCCTTTTGCCGCAGCACGCTGGTTGAAAAACACTGGTTTAGGTAATATTGCTCCTCCAATGTTTTGGCAACAGTTTGGGAAAGACCCTTTTTTCCTGTTCCAGCATGACTGTGCCCCTGTGTACAAAGCCATCTCCATAAAGACATGGTTTGGCCAGTTTGGTGGGAAAGGTCTTCAGTGTCTTGCACAGAGCCCTGACTTTCCTACTGAACACCTTTGGGATGAGTTGGATCTCTAATAGTGAGCCAGGTCTTCTCATCCGACATCAGGACCTGACCTCAAATGGGCACAGAATCTCACTGATACCCTCCAAAATGGTGTGAAAAACCTTCCCAAATCAGTGGAGGATGTTATAGCTCCAAACAGGGCCAACTCCATATTAATCCTCCTGGTTTTGGAATGGGATGCCCAACAACTTCATATAGATGTGCTGATCGCGTGTCCACAAATGTTTGGCTATATAGTACATCTAGCATTACTTTGAACTACGCAAAAAAAATACATAGTACAACCTCACACAAATGACTCTGAGATCATTCGTATAATTTTATTGAAGAGCAGTTATTTATGCTTTCGCTGCAGGAAGAGAAGGCATTGTGTGTTGCAGTAGTCATCATCTGCTTTATCCTTGTATTTAGGGGTATTTTCCTCATGACATCCTCCCAGTCTGTGACAATTCTTATATAGTTTTGAGCACATCAAGGTGGATCTCCTTATGGTTCTGGGACTATAGTTGGCCATACAGTATTGAGTGCCTGATAAATGTCCTATGTAGTCTGAATACTGTGCTGTATCCTACAGGTATCTCCATGTCTGAACGTCTTGTCCTGGCTGCTGTTCGTTAGTGACACAGATGTCTTGGCTGATGCCTGCTGGGCCCTGTCCTACCTGTCTGATGGACCCAATGAGAAGATCCAAGCCGTCATCGATGCTGGAGTGTGCCGGAGGCTGGTGGAGCTTTTAATGTAAGAAAACAAGATCTTCAGGTGCAATTTAATGCACCCTTCTACGTTCTTAGGGCTCCTATTCACTCATGGTACAATTATGAGCCCCTAGCACAGGGTTCCTCAACCTTTTAAGCTTGGAGGAACCCTTGGCAAAAAGTCTTAGATCTCGGGGAAACCCTGAAATAATTTTTAGATCTACGGCTCACAGAACTTTGGTGTGATCAGCGAGCTGTTACATAGTAGGTGAGGTCGAAAAAAGACACAAGTCCATGAAGTCCAGAGTCCTACTTCTCACAATGGAAGCCTATGGATCAGCAGACACACTAAAAACAATGCACTTCCCATGTGGCTGACCTCTTATCTCCGCAAACAGTATACAGTAAAAAAAAAAACAGCAATTTGTAAAAATCAGTAATAGCGCAGAATATGTGCTGACTGACAATACACAATGGTGGATATTCAAAAATAACAGCAATGCAGTGGTATCCAAGCTGTAGCTCGAGGGCCAGATATGGCTATTTGCTTGCCTTTATCCAGCCCTAAGGACACCATTCTTCCCACTGATACGGGGCACTATTCCTCCACTAACACCAAAGATGGGACACTATTTCCCACTGACACCAACAATAGGGAAACTTTTCCTCCCACTGGCACCAATGATAGGGTACTATTCTTCCCACTGATACCAATGATGGGGAACTATTCCTCCTACTGACGCCAATGATGGGGCACTATTCCTTCCATTGATACCAATGATGGGGCACCATTCCTTCCATTGATACCAATGATGGGGTACTATTCCTTCCATTGATACCAATGATGGGGTACTATTCCTCCCACTGATACCAATGATGGGCAACTATTCCTCTTACTGACGCCAATGATGGGGCACTATTCCTCCTACTGACACCAATAATGGGGCACTATTCCTCCCACTGATACCAATGATGGGGCACCATTCCTCCCACTGATACCAATGATGGGGCACTATTCCTCTTCCTCCTAACCACAGGGGTTCTGTATTTTGTTTTTTACTCCCACTGACCACCAAGCCTGAGGCATTATCCACCCCCGCTGGCCACAGTCGGGCCCCGCTAAAGACTCAAGGACAGTAAATTTGGCCCTTTGTTCAGAAAGTCTGGAGACCGTTGCGTTAGACCTGCAGCCCGCTCCTGAACCCTGGAAGGGAGGATCTGCAGAGGCTTGCCTTTACTTGGCACAGCACAAGGCTGACCACACAGAGGTGATTTCTGTTGTTTCTGCAAAGCGTCGATGGCTCTCTACTTAGAAAAAATGTAATGTACAACTGCAAACTGGCAAGATTAACAAATAATTATTAAGGGATATCAGAGGAGGTGAAACAAGGAAATAATATCAGAGTTTAAGCATTAATTTATACATTGCACATATTCATTTTTTTTTTGGCTAGAGAAACACTTTAACATTTGATGTGTTTTCAGGCACAGCGATTACAAGGTGGTGTCACCGGCCCTGAGAGCAGTTGGGAACATTGTGACCGGAGATGATGTACAGACACAGGTAAGGAAGAGGTTTTCTTTGTACAGCGCTCAGACTCAGTCTTACCCCCCCCCCAGGTCTTTCTGATTTATTATTGTACTGGTGATACTCTCCCTGATAAAATATCACCTGCGCCAGTTGGCCGGGGGGGGGGGGTTTACTTCCAGCTGTTGAAAAATGTAACAAAGATTTTCCAGATGTTAAATAAATAACTGACTGATAGCCAGTTGTTTACCCTTTTATGGAGGAAGCACAGTTGACTGTATATTAGAGATGCACCGATACCAAGCATTTAAAGTGGTATTCCGGCCGAAATTATACTTTTTAAATAAAAATACCCCTATAATACACAAGCTTAATGTATTCTAGTAAAGTTAGTCTGTAAACTAAGGTCTGTTTTGTTAGTTTATAGCAGTAGTTTGTCATTTTATAAACTTACAGCAGGCCGTGGCCATCTTAAGTGTGGGCATCTGAAGCCAGACTGTATTTCTTCCTGGATCTCATCCTTGCAGATCTCGCACATGCTCAGTGCAGCACAAGCAGTGTAATAGGTTTCAGGTCAGGTTTCCATAGCAATGGCAGTTTCAGAGGAAGTTGCCGCCCCTTCCCAGAAGGCATTGCAAACAGGAAATGATGCGATGGGCCGCGGCCAGGGAGGAGGAAGTGAAAAATGAATACAGCAGATATACAGTAGGTGCTGAGAATTTTTTTTTTAAAATATCCAATTTGTTTACAGTGCACAGTTTAGTGAGGGATGCTGAAGAGTTGTAAAAGTGGGTGGAACTCCACTTTAAGTGTGTATCCACCCAAATGCTCCCAATACTGAAATCGATACTTTGCGGTGCGATTTGCATCAGTACAAAATGAATAAGCGCAAACCACACTGCAAAGAATTACATGAGATTTAAACAGGAATGCAGTTCGGTTCCTGTCCAAATCGCAGGCAATTTCCCCCACTGCTCCTGTGTGGGTGTGTGTGGAAAAGGATTAAAGCGCCATCTAGTGGGCAGTTTCAAATTTTTTAGAACTCACAGTACATATCTGGCCACATGCAAAATAATCTGCATAGGTGTCCCGGTCCGCCGATGGTAGCAAATGAGGGTCGCTGGAGGTTCTCACAGGGCTGGATGAGATGTAGAGATGGTCCGCCCCGAAGACATAAATTCCTCCCGGAACTTTTCCAGTCCTGTGAGCGCTCCGAGCAGCCCTGATTTTCTACCATCGGCGGACCGGGACACCTATGTAGATTATTTTGCATGTTGCCAGATATGTACTGTGAGTTCTAACATTTTTTTAAACTGCCCATTAGATGGCACTTTAATCCCTCTCTAGAGACACACACACACAGGAGCAGTGGTGGAAATCGCATGCAATTCGAACAGCAATCGCTTGTTGAAATCACATGCGATCCTTACATAGTGCGGTCTGCAACAATTTTTTTTTTTTTTGTATTGACACATTCGAACGGCAAAGTATCGGTACTCAGTATCGGCGAGCACTTGACAAAGTATCAGTACTCCTCGATAGAAAACGGGTTTAGGTGCAACCCTTCTATATATGCTTCACTGGCAGAGCAGATAACTGGACAGAGTGGGGTAAGGAGTTCCAAAGGATGGCAGAGTCTCTTGCGAGGTCCTGGAGGTGATGATATAGGGGGGCCTCAACTGGGGCTCCTGACAGCTCCAAAGGGTTACATATAACACTCAGTATATGACAAAAGACTGTCGCAATCAGACGCTCGTTCAGATAACTATGACTGGATAGAACGAGGCACACTGCCACGATAAGGCAGCCTGGACAAAGGCAATCCAATGTATGACAAATATAAAAGATTAGGGGAGAAACTAGACTGGGTGAGGCATGTACCTGTCTCAGACTCCCTGAACGTGCAACTACCGTGTTTCCCCGAAAATAAGACCTACCCCGAAAATAAGACCTAGAGCTATTTTCCAGGAAGGCTGCAATATAAGCTCGTCCCCGAAAATAAGCCCTAGTTCAGGGCAGCGCCACTTGGCGCTCAGCTAAACTCCTCTTCTCTCATCGGGGAATCTCGGCCCCCCTCCCTGCATTGCTCAGACAGCTCGAGGCGGGCCATGGAAGCACCGAGCTGGGCTCAGCTGATCTCTTCTTTTGGGTGCCAGCGTGGGATCTCTGCCCCCCTCCCTCTGCACTAATCGTAGCCATAGAAGATGGCTCAGACGGGCCATTGAAGCGGGTATAAGCGGGAGATCTTGCCCCCCTCCCTCTGCAGTGCTCGGAGCGGTGGAAGACAGCTCAGGCAGGCTATGGAAGAAGGTATTTTCACTGTTGCATTGCAGAAACGCACACCTTTTGCATTATGTGATCCCTTTAATAGAGGGGATTCTGTCGTTTTGCAACCACTGGGAAGATAGCACATTACATGGCAAGCCCTACCCCAAAATAAGCCCTAGTGTGTTTTTGGCTGACAAAATGAATATAAGACCCGGGCTTATTTTCAGGGAAACACGGTAGCAGCCTGTGAAGATGAATGGCCCATTCAGCTGCCTGCAGTGCCTGGGGAATATCAAAAAGGTGGAATCAGTAGCCATTGTCTGCCCTCTTGTGGTCATTGTGGAGCATATCATCTGGCATCGTAGTCTGTGATTTTCAGGCTTTAGTACAGAAGATCATTCAAAAATTCTGCCCCTCCAGCATCTACAAAACATTGAATTATCACTTTAGAGTGGACCAATCATTTAACACACAATGATTGCGAATGACGAATGCTTGATACATCTCTTGTTTTTCTCTGTCTGGTTCTCAGGTGATTCTGAACTGCTCAGCGCTGCAGAGTTTGCTGCACCTTCTCAGCAGCCCCAAAGAGTCCATAAAGAAGGAGGCTTGCTGGACGATATCCAACATTACAGCAGGCAACAGGGCGCAGATCCAGGTGAGTTAGCAATGAGCAGAAAATTTTATCTTTTTTTTTTTTCTTGTTTTTTTTTGTTTTAACATTTTGTGAGATAAACATGAAATATTACATTTAAATATTTCTGACCACTTGCCGACCGTCTAACTGAGAAAATACGTCACTACTTTGACGTTTAATACCGGGGTTATGGCTGCAGCCAGATACCATACCCCAGTATTTATTTTTCCCTCAGGCTCTGAGAAAAGTGTTCCCAGCCACTGGATCACTTTTTAGAAGTGGCGGGAAGACCCCCCCCGCCCCTCTTCCGGTGGTTCCCGGGCTTACCTGGATGATCAGTACCTCTGTGAACCAACCAGCGCTGGTGGTGCCAGCTCACAGAGAAGAGCGAAGGAAATATGGCCTGCGCTCATCTCTATGGCCTAGGAGGACCAGAGTGATGGAATGGGACTACCACACTCTGCATCTGACATGGTAGAGGTCTCCTTCCTTTCTATAGGAGGACCAGAGTGATGCCATGACTTCACTTCTGATATTGGCCCCATGTAAACAATGCCATTTAAAAAAAAAAAAAACGTAATCAGTGAAAGACTGCCTACTGGCGTGGCAGCTTAATTGCGTGAAACAACGTACCGGTACGTCATTTCCTGCAATAGATTAGCAAGAGGGGGAGCCAATCAGCGGGTCTGGTGGATGTGCCGATCGTTCCCCAGAGAGGCAGAACGGCGATCTGCCTATGTAAACAAGGCCGATCTCTGTTCTGACTGTGAAGAAGATAAAGATCTTGTGTTCCTGCTAAGCTGGAACACGGATCTGTATGTTCTCCTAGTCACTCTATCCCCCACACGGTTAGAAAGCACCCCCTAAAAAATGGTCATGAAGGGGGTAAGACCTAAAGGTGGTTGAAGCAAAAGATTATAAAAATATAAAAAAATTTTTGGATCTTTTGCTTTAAAGGGTAGAGGAGAGATGTGAGGTCTTATAGAACCTACATCTCTCCATAAAGAGGACCCCTCATGCTGTATTGTTATCGCAAAGGATGTTTACATTTCTTGTGATAGCAATAAAAATGATCAAAAATTTGTTTTAGGACAGTGTAAAAATAAAAATAAAAAAATAAATAATAAAAAAAAACATGTTTTGAAGAGCCCCCGTCCCCCATATGTGCAATGGTGAACGCATACGTAGGTCATGCCCACATATATAAACGGTGTTCGCACCACACGTGAGGTATCGCTGCGAACGTTAGCGCAAGAGCAATAATTCTAGCGCCAGACCTCCTCTGTAACTCTAAACTGCTAACCTGTAGGAATTTTGAAAGCGTAACTTATGGAGATGTTTACGTACCGTGATTTGGCGCCATACCACGAGCATGCGCAATTTTAAAGCATGACTTGTTAGGTATTTATTTACTCGGCGTAACATAATCTTTCATATTTAAAGAAAAAAAATTATGGTTTTGTTTTTTCTGTTTCAAAAACCGTTGCGGAAAAACCATGTGACATAAAAAATTGCAACAACCGCTGTTTTATTTTCTAGGGCCTCTGGTAAAAAATATATATAATATCTGGGGATTACAAGTAATTTTTTAGCAAAAATTAGGCCTGGTCAGCAAGTGGCTAATATGTAAAACGTCCAAGGAAAATATAAAACGCTGTGCTGTGCAAGTCCAGGATACGTACACAGCTGAATGATTAGAGGGCTGTGCAAACCCCGTTCCCTTTTTTTGCATTTTCTTAGATCGAATCGCCTTGGTCAGTTTATATGGGCTGCCAGTAGGCTTTATTAGAAAGCATAATTATTTATTTTTTCCAGCTTGATCATAGCTCAAAATAGTTCAGTCCCTTCCACCTCCAATAAAAAAGCAGGTCGGGTTTTTAATAATCTTCTACCATACAGCAATGTTGCCAGTGTTCTATCAGAAAGCTGCTACCCATCAGAAAGTGCAACCTTAGTGAGGTTCCGTCACGGCCATCTTGGTACCCCCCCCCCCCCCAACAAACACACACATTCAGCCACACTAAGTCTGAAGTCGTGAAGCGGACATCTTTTTACACCCACTGAAGTCTTGCATTTCACACTTATTTTTACCAGTACACTGAGCTTATATAGTGAAATACAGTAATTAGAAATCTGTGACACTGTTTTGATGTAAAATTGTAAAAGCGGCGGTGTTCTGTCAAATTAGCAAGCCTGTCAGATCAGCAGGCTTGCTGCTGCTTTTAAAATTCAACATCAAAACAGTGTCACGGATTTCAAAATCCTGTATTTCATTATATAAGCTCAGTGTACTGGTAAAAATAAGTGTGAATTGCAAGACTCCAGTGGGTGTAAAAAGATGTCCGCTTGCCGCCTTCAGACTACAGCCGGCTCGCCGGCTTACTGCAGGCGAGTGCGGGGTGTACCAAGATGACAGCGACGGAACGTCACTCCTGTTGCGTTTTCTGATGGGTAGCTTCTTTCTGACAGGACACCGGCAGACTCTCTGCTCTCTCTGCTGACCTTGACTCCACTTCCTGTGAACTCAGGGAGTCAAGGCCCCTCCCCTTTTGCTGGACTCACAGTAGAATGCTGCAGGGAGCAGCGCCATGTCATTATGTGGTGCTGCCCCCTTCAGGAGAGGACCTGTGATGATCTAAGACCCAGCCAAAGACACCCGAAATATAAAAGGTAATTATCTTTTTTTTTTTTTTGGCGTAGTATTGTGTTGGAGGTGGGGAATGGTGGGCTTGAAGGGCGAGTGAATTCATAAGCCCTGGTGTAAATGTGTTTTGTTTTCTTACAGACGGTGATTGACGCAGAGATATTCCCGGCTCTCATTCTCATCTTACAGACGGCGGAGTTCAGAACAAGGAAGGAGGCTGCATGGGCCATCACAAATGCCACTTCCGGGGGGTCAGCAGAGCAGATCAAGTAAGTGTTACGTCCAATGGAAAACAAACTCTTTTATGGTGGGCAATCAAGGGGTTAACTGTGTGCCTAAGAAGTGTATGCAAGTGTATGTGTGCTGCTTGTACTCACTAATCATCTGGCTGGAATCTCTCCTTGCTTTCAGTTCTGAACGGCAGGGAGAAATCCAGTCAGATCTGTGTGTTGTGTTTACCAGCACACAGATTTCTGTGCTGTGATTGGCCACAGCTGATTAGCAGGTATACAGCCAAAATGATTGGATGTAACCTGCTGAAAGACCAAACCAGAGGAAATTCACAGCACATGCCAGCAGGGGGCAGGCGCCTCTAAACCATGAAGTACACTGCAACGTACGGGAATGTCGCGCTGCCGCCCACCAGCAGTAAATGTACTGCTGGCAGTCTGCAAGAGGTTAAAATCGTCCTTCTTCCACCATAGTACCAGGACTCTCTCTGGCTAATGATATAATGCTTATAAGACTCCTGATTGCACCTTTCTGGAAGCCATTTCTGCTGATGTTGCAAGCTGATCGTTTGCCATCTCACCTGTTGCTTGATAACTTGGAAACACAGCCACAGGAACTTGGTTAGCACCTGGGTTATTGTGATTCCTTCATTCAGGTCATTCTGAACCATCTCAATCTGCATACATTCCTTGAAGTGCCCCCAAAGGATGCAATGGCAGATTCCAGGCGCAGAGTACTAGCAGCAGCAGTGTCTACAGTGCATCCGGAAAGTACTCACAGCACTTCACTTTTTCCACATTTTGTTACGTTACAGCCTTCTTCCAAAATGGATTAAATTACCGTATTTATCGGCGTATAACACGCACTTTTTTCCCCATAAAACCAGGGGAAAATCGCAGGTGTTATGCGCCGATCCCCTGCGATCCCGACCTGTCAGATTTGCAAAATCGCCGACCGCGATTTAAAAATGGCGCCGCCGGCGCCGAAATACACAGAGCCGGTCCTCGGCTCTTTCCGGCGGCTCTCGTTCATTTTCGGCTCCACTCGTAGTCCCGAGCGGAGCTATCCGAACCTACTCGGCTAGGTTCGGATAGCTCCGTTTGGGACTACGAGTGGAGCCGAAAATGAACGAAAGCCGCCGGAAAGAGCCGAGGACCGGCTCTGTGTATTTCGGCGCCGGCGGCGCCATTTTCAAATCGCGGTCGGCGATTTTGAAGACCAGAATGGCTGGGATCACTGGGGAAGGCTGCACTGGGGAAGGCTGCACTGGGGAAGGCTGCACTGGGGAAGGCTGCACTTGGGAAGGCTGCACTTGGGAAGGCTGCACTTGGGAAGGCTGCACTGGGGAAGGCTGCACTGGGGAAGGCTGCACTGGGGAAGGCTGCACTGGGGAAGGCTGCACTGACAAGCTGCACTGACAAGCTGCACTGACAAGCTGCACTGACAAGCTGCACTGGGGAAGTCTGCACTGGGGAAGTCTGCACTGACAAGGCTGCACTGGGGAAGTCTGCACTGGGGAAGTCTGCACTGGGGAAGTCTGCACTGGGGAAGTCTGCACTGGGGAAGGCTGCACTGGGGAAGGCTGCACTGGGGAAGGCTGCACTGGGGAAGGCTGCACTGACAAGGCTGCACTGACAAGGCTGCACTGACAAGGCTGCACTGACAAGGCTGCAATGATGGGCATTTAAATGTAAGTTTTTTTTCCCTTCAACTTCCCTCCTAAAAGTTTTTTTTCCTTAAAATTCCCTCCTAAATTGGGGTGCGTGTTATACGCCGGTGTGTGTTATACGCCGATAAATACGGTAATTATTTTCCTCGTAATGACAACGTGAAAGAAGTTTGTTTGAAATATCTGCAAATTTATTAAAAATAAAAAATGAAAAAAAAATCCCATGTACATAAGTATCACAGCCTTTACTCTATACTTTGGTGAAGCATCTTTGGCACAAGTTACAGCCTCAAGTCTTTTTGAGTATGATGCTACAAGCTTGGCATACCTATGTATCAATCGGGTTCAAGTCTGGGCTCTGGCAGGGCCACTCAAGGACATTCACAGAGTTGTCCAGTAGCCACTCCTTTGTTATCTTGGCTGTGTGATTAGGGTCGTTGTCCAGTTGGAAGATGAACCCTTGCCCCAGCCTAAAGTCCAGAGTGCTCTGTAGCAGGTTTTCATCAAGGATGTCTCTGTACTTTGCTGCATTCATCTTTCCCTCAATCCTGACTAGTCTCCCAGTTCCTGCCTCTGGAAAACATCCCCAAAGCATAATGCTGCCACCACCATGCTTCACTGTAGGGATGGTATTGGCCCATGTGATGAGTGGTGCCTGGTTTCCTCCAGACATGACGCTTGCCATTCAGGCCAAAGAGTGCAGTCTTTGTTTCAGCAGACCAGAAACTTTTGTTTCTCATGGTCTGAGAGTCCTTCAGATGCCTTTTGGCAAACTCCAGACGGGCTATCATGTGCCTTTTACTGAGGAGTAGCTTCAATCTGGCCACTCTACCATACATGTCTGATTGGTGGAGTGCTGCAGAGATGGTTGTTCTTCTGGAAGGTTCTCCTCTCTCCACAGAGACACGTTGGAGCTCTGTCAGAGTGACCATCAGGTTCTTGGTCACCTCCCTGACTAAGGCCCTTCTCTCCCGATCGCTCAGTTTGGCTGGGCGGCCCTCTCTAAGAAGAGTCCTGGTGGTTCCAAACTTCTTCCATCTACGGATGATGGAGGCCACTGTGCTCATTGGGACCTTCAATACTGCAGAAATGTTTCTGTACCCTTCCCCCAGATCTGTGCCTCCATACAATCCTGTCTTGGAGGTCTACAGACAATTTCTTGGACTTTATGGCTTGGTTTGTGCTCTGACCTTATATAGACAGGTGTGTGCCTTTCCACATCATGTCCAACTGAATTTACCACAGGTGGACTCCAATCAAGATGTAGAAACATCTCAAGGATGAGCAGTGGAAACAGGATGTACCTGAGCTCAATTGTGAGCGTCATGGCAAAGGCTGTGATACTTATGTACATGGGATTTTTTTTTATTTTTTCACGTTGTCATTATGGGGTATTGTTTGTAGAATTTTCAGGAAAATAACGAATTTAATCCATTTTGGAATAAGGCTGTAACATAACAAAATGCGGCAAAAGTGAAGCGCTGTGAATACTTTCTAAAGGCACTGTATGTTGTTTTCATTATTTTGCTATTGTTTCATCAGGTGGTCACAACACACATAGCTGATGGGTGTATATTTCCCCATCTTCGTGCAGATTTTCAGCTCTTTGTTATCTTTTATTCAGGTATCTGGTGGATCTGGGCTGCATCAAACCCCTTTGTGACCTGCTTACCGTCATGGACTCCAAGATCGTCCAGGTGGCCCTCAACGGACTGGAAAATATCTTGAGACTGGGAGAACAGGAGGCCAAGCGCAATGGAACGGGCATAAACCCTTACTGCGCCCTCATCGAGGAGGCTTACGGTAAGTGCACAGACAGAGGTTATACTTGGAGTCGGCCGATTATCTTCACAGAACGATGATGACCCCCACTTGTGCTTTCCTCCCATCTCCAGGTCTAGACAAGATCGAGTTCTTGCAGAGTCACGAAAACCAGGAGATCTACCAGAAGGCGTTCGACCTGATTGAGCATTACTTTGGCACTGAGGACGAGGACACCAGTATCGCCCCCCAAGTAGACCTCAGCCAGCAGCAGTACATATTCCAGCAGCGAGAGGCACCCATGGAGGGATTCCAACTCTAAGTACAAGCAGAGGGGGCTCAGCATGTCACAGAGTAATCTCCACGTTCTCCTTTCAGATCCTCGCTCCATTGTTTGCCGCGTGCGCAGTACACCTTTTCTGTTCCCTCCTCTCTCTCCCCCCTTCACCTATACTTCCCCTCTTTTATTTCCATCTCCCTCATTGCTACCTTTTACTTTTCTGCTCCATAGAAGCAGCTTATAGTCTCCCACCTTTAGACTTCTATCTTTTGTTTCTCTCCCACCCCCCCTTCTTCTTCCTCCCTCCCTCCCAATTTCCCTCTCTTTTCCCCTTTTTTCGACATACAGGCGCTGTCCGTGGAACCGGGAGCGCGTCTCCCGGGGGCCAACAAAAGAAGAAGGCTCCACCCCCCCTCCCCCCTGAGCCTCTGCAAACGCCGCTCTCATGGTGTCAACCCATCCGATGTGCTTTAAACATATCTCCATTTCAACCTCCGACTCGAATACGTACGCTACAAAGGACGTAGAAATAAAAAAATCGACTCCAGTGACGCTCAAAATACGTACGCTACAAAGGACGTAAAATAATTTAAAAAAAAAAAAAAAAAATCGACTCCAGTGACGAAGATATATAAAAGACCAGACCAACCGAACAACCTGACTGCATCGACCGGCAACATCCAGGACCCGAGGAGACTTTTTTTTAACCGTCAGGACAAACGTACAAAGTTACATTCAAGACGCGCTGGTGCGAAAAAAAAGAAAGAATCACCGTCATGGCAACTGCTGCCCGGCTTCATGTCGTGAAAAAATTCGGAAGGGAGAGCCTTAGACACTTTCCTTTTTTTTGAGATGTGCAAGCCTGAGCGAAAAAAATAAACATCAGCAACGATCTGAATAAATAATAAAAAAAAAAAATGATTACAGTGCAAAAAAAAAATTCGCCTTTAGCAGGATCGAAGAAAACGTTTCCATAAAACCGTATCTCTGAGCACCTCAATCCGTGGAAGGGGTGGTTCAGCTGTTTCAATGATCTCTACAGGCTGCCTTGAGTTTTTTTCGTTTTTTTTTTTGTTACTTGCTCACGTTATTTTGTGTCTCTCAAACCCCTCCCCCCCAAACACCACGAAGACTGTGGACTGCCGCTGTCCTCCCCAGAGACACACGACAGACTTCGAATTCTTTTGTGAAGACTTTTCTAGCGACTCTTTAAATTACAAAACTGAAAAAGAAAAAAAAAAAAAAAAAGAGAAAACCTCCCCGTCCCTACAAACTGACATCCAAGAAATGTGATTAGACTGATCGTACTTCTGCATGCCGATTTTTTGTTTTCAGGCCTTCGACTCCTGAATTTTGGGCTTCGCAGGCAAAGTCTTCTTTTACCCTCCCCCCGACCCCTCCCTTCATATATCTGGTTTACAGAGAAAACCCAGTGTAGTTTAGAGTATATATATTTTTATTTTTCATGAATGCAGCAATTTTGATTTGCTGTGTAAATTATTGCATTATTTTAATGTAAACATTATATGTTCCCGAGTCCATTTTTAATTTTTTTTTATTCTAAAGGTCGCAAGGTGGTGACCTTTTTAAAATCCGCTGCCCCCTCCCTCCCCCCCTCCCTCCCCCCCTCCCTCCCGCACCGGACAGGGAGCACACTATGTCTGGAAAGGAGGGGCTCAGCTTTGTGCTTTTATTTTTAAAAATTTTTTTTTTTTGGATTTACACTATTACAGTAAGTAAAAAATCCATCGACATTTTCCTCCTATCCCATAAAACGATCGCTCTCTGTCTGGATCGGCACATTAAAGCACAAATCATATCGTTTGGCCTTTTTTTTTTTTTTTCTCCGTTGTGTTTTCCGTCAGGTACGTTCCACAGGATTTCATCTCAAGCATTTTTTATTTCTTGTGAAGCTGCTACTCCAATGCCAACATCTTAAAAATGATGTAATGTTCTTTTTTAGGGGCGTTGTTCACAAATTCGGTGTTATTCAGTTGAAAATTGGGGATTTGTTTATTAGTTTGATGTCCGCTCCTCTTTGGAACGCCATAAAAATGGCTTTGAGTGACACTCCAAATGCCGCTGCTAATACTCCGGTGATTCACTGAAGAAGCGGGTGCCAGCATCCCTAGAGCTCATCCTAGCCCAATGAATAAAACCGAAGTGAAAAGACACGGCACACCGATCAGCCCGTGTATTCAGTATGGAACTAGAACGACCTCCGCCTTGGCTCCTCCAAGGTCACGCTCCCGACGCATTTCTTCATCAGAGGGCGTGACCTGGGAGGCCAGTTTTAGTGCAGCACTCTGAATAAAAATGTATCTAATACGGAAAATAGCGTAGACTGGGCCCATCCCCTGAAGATCCAGAAAAGATCTAGTCATAGACTAATATAGTCGTATGACTAAGCCCTGTGGGTGGGGTAAAATGCTTCCCGTGTATTCAGTACGAAACTAGAATGGCCTCTGCCTCAGCTCCTCCCAGGTCACACCCCCCCCAAGCATTTCGCCCTGTCGACGGGGCTTAATCATAGACTAATATAGTCATATGACTAAGCCCTGTGGGTGGGGTAAAATGCTTCAGAAGGCGTGGCCTGGGAAGAGCCATGGCTAAAGGCTGCTCTGGTGCAGTACTCTGAATAAAAATGTATCCAATAAGGAGATTATCATAGGCTGGGCTCATCCCCTGAGGATCCAGAAGAGACGTTGCACACTCCTCAACCCATGTATTCAGTATGTAACTAGAATGGCCTCCATGTCGGCTCCTCCCAGGTCACATATTCACGCATTTCGCCCCGTCCACAGGGCTTAATCATAGACTAATATAGTCATATGACTAAGCGCCGTGGGTGGGGTAAAATGCATCAGAGGGTGTGGCCTGGGAGGAGCCAAGGCTGAGGCCATGCCAGTGCAATGTATCCAATAGGGAGAATAGCAAAGGCTGGTCCCATCCCCTGAAGATCCAGAATAGGGTTGAACTGCAGTGAAGGGACAAGATGATTTAGCACCCAAGGCAAATTCCCTCCAACACCCAAATAAACGACTTCAGCAGGATACCCCCCCCCCCCCCCTTCTACCTACCCCTTGGACTGGCCCTGCCCAATTACAGTATTAACAGTTGTATCCAGATACAAATCAATCATTTCCTGTGAGAAATAGTCTTCCATTGATCATATCTCATTTTCCAAATACTTTATGCCTAGCTGTCTGGCCATAGCCAGCAGCACTGATCGAGAAGAAATTTTCCAGTAGGGCGGTTGTACAAAAGTCTATTGGTAGATCAACATCTGAAGAACCTCAGTGCCCATACAAGGATTCAATTTCAGCTGGTCCTTGCAGAACCAGCCAAATTTCAATCCATCTATGGGCAGTTTTACTGCTTTAAATCACAAATCTTGAAACGTCTATCTAAATTTCTTGATCAGCAGAATTCTTTAAGATCATTATTGAAATTTGAAATTTGAGGGTTGAAATGACAGCCAGGCAACTCGCTTTTTCCTAGGAAGGCCACAAATGGCAGTCTCTTAAGTTAAAGCATGGCAGGGCATTTCCAGGTTTAGTGAAGTGTATGGGAGGAACAAAACATTTAGTTCATCTCTGAATGCACGCACTTTTTTCAAGTATGTATGTAGGAGGTGTTTTGTAGTCCAGCAGGGAAGAAACCATGCATACACCTTAAACCTAACAGGGCAATCCACAGAGAATGCTGGCTTGGGTGCTTCTAGCCTTCACTGATGGTTATAAAGAAAGATTCAGTTCATCTCTACAATACAATTCACATTTTATCCCCTTTAAAACTGCTGTGAGTGTAGAAAAATCCATGTTGATATGCTAGAAATCAAGAGAGCGTCTGACTTCCTGTAGCATGCCGACAACAGTGCCCCTGCTGCTGTGAAATGTAAATAGTTAAGATCGACTTCAGCCTCGGCTCCTCCTCAGGCCAAACCCTCTGATGTGTTTTATCCCTGGGGTGGGATGAAAATCAATGTATACCAAGCCCTCCAACGTGTTTAGTCCTACGGGTGGGACAAAACTCAACGTATACCAAAATAGTGAAGATCACCTTCAGCCTCAGCTCCTCCTCAGACCACACCCTCTGATGTGTTTTGTCCCCGGGTTGGGACGAAATGCATCAGTATAGTGGGCTCAGCAGGAGCAAAGACCGCTTTTCACTATTTGCTCCTCTACATGGTATATTTAGCTAGGCTTCTGGTATGAGCATTTAGACGCCAGCACCCCTTCCGGTGGATCACCTGATCAACTCCTCTTGCCACTTAAAGCGGCGTTCCATTAAGGTTTCTACAGGACGCGGTGACATCATATTTTTTTTTTTGGCCAGCACAAGTCCTACTAAATCAGAGCAGAAAGGAATGGATGTCACTTTTGAGATCTCCATATCCATTTAGATTTTTCTTCCAGCCTGAAACTGAACCCATGTTGGGTCTCTAGGCAGGCAGATCTAAATGGACGTGTGTCTTGGTTCCATTCACTTTGCGTGGCACCCAATAGACCATTGGCAGATCATTTATTTGTGTGAATCACCCCCCCCCCCCCATGCATCAAAGTAATTGAAGTAATTGGTATGGCTCTATTCACACTTGTAGGACTCCAAAGTTGTGCGACTTTGGAGTGCAACCTTGATGCAACTTTGGATGGGTGCGACTTGGATGTGACTTGTCCCTCTGCAAAGTTATGCCCACTGTTCCAACACTGTTGCATGTAAAAACATTAAGGTACAACTTTAATGCAACTTTTGAGGGTTATTATTAAAGTTTTGGCCCTCAGCTTGCATGAAAGTTGGACCAAAATAGTGCATGAACTACTTTGAAATCGCTGTGGCTTTAAGTTGCACATAAATGATTGGGTATCATTGCAAAACATGGGATCCAAAGTCGCATGATAAGTCACACAAGTGTGAATATAGTGTAAATCTTTTCTGTTTGGGCCATACCCACCCCCACCCCCAGCAGGATACATTTGACCTAAAATGATCCTCAGTTAAGCAGTATTACGGTAGTCCCCCTCATTACTATTGGTGCCCCTCGACTCACCGGCCCCCTCATCACGAGCCGGGCTGTGGGACGTACCGCGCAGACAACGCAACGGATAAATTACGAGCAATAAGGAGCAATGCTATCTCCGAGACACATTGCCCTCTTGTTTTCACTATCATCACCGTATTCCCGCCCCCCCACCCAAAGCCCTGCCAAGGAAATGTCCGCTATTTTTTAATTTTTTTTTCCGTGTGCCACAGACCTCACCTGTGTTCCTACCAAACACAGATCACACACACACACGTCATCCTTCCTTGTATTCGTCATATTTACCTGCTAAAACTTGAGAAACAGACTTTTTTTGATCAAGAGCCAAACTTCAAAGGCCAAGCGCGTCAAAAAGCGAGGGGTAGGCAGGAGGAGATGGGTCTCCTGCTCCCCCCCGGAAAACACTGCACTACGGGGAGAACGAAGGACAAATACACACAGCAATTCTTAACCTTGACTGCACTTTTCAGCTCTATTGGACTGGACCCACGTCCTTTTCTTAGGGGAACTGAGTTTATTTTTTTTCCTTCTTTTTTTTTTTTTTGAGTTTGGGACAGATGCTTATTTGGACATTTATCCTTCCAGAGTTACACTGCTCAATATCTGTGGTACATTCTATATATATATAATTTTTTTCTTATCTGCCTCAGTTGTCATCGCTGTATATCAGAGTGACCTTAACCCTTTAGCTGCTGACACTGGTGTCACAGGGTTTCTTCCTCTCTTACCTGGGAACGTGCATGCGAAAAAATCTGTCATTGTTTAAAATTGGTTTAGAGATTTTTTTTTTTTAAATAAGACTGGCCATACAACTCAATAATTCACATGTTTGTAGCCAAATCTACACACTTTTTTTTGTCATTCTGCACTCCTGTTAAAGTCTCTGGATATATCGGTGGTTTTCAAATAATGGGTATTTTTTTGACTTGCTTGAATGAAATCCGAGGTATAACAGACCAGAAAGTTGGAGACTGTCTAAAAATTCACAGATTGGCCTTTCTTGACTGAGAATCAGTGCATGTATAGGCATCTTTGTGTCTGCTGCTTTTAAGTTGCTTATGTTGTCCCACTGGCATTGTAGAATTCTTTTTCAGTTCTGCAGTCCTATAGGAGTTGATTTACTAAAACTAGAGAGTGCAAAATTTGGTGCAGCTCTGCATAGAAAGCCAATCGTCTTCCAGGTTTTGTTTTAGTCAAAGCTTAAAAGTAAAGTATGGGATTTGTTTTTTTCATACTTGCCTAGCTGGTTGTAGCTTCGGTCCTCTGTCGGATCTCGCACTGAAAACCAAACGATAAAACACTACTGATTGCTCAGTTCTCACAGCTCCGTGAGCAGAGAGCCGGTGACTGTTAGTCACTGGCTCTCTGCTTCCTCCAGTGCTCTCTGGTCCTTCCAGTGCTCACTGGAGTGCTGGGCTGTGGAGGGGGCGGGAGCTACCGCCTCGCTGAGTGGCTGATCCGGGTTCCAGTCCAGGCATGTGGGCGGATCTCGACTATATGGTCACGATCCTTCAGATGAGTTGGGAAGATCCAAAATGGATTCTTTATGGGATTCGCTTTTTTTTTTGTGAATCATTCTTACCTAGGTGGATGCACCATCAGTCCTCCGCCAGCTCGAACACTGAGAACGAATGATCAAACACAGCTGATCGCTCAGTTTTACAGCTCTGTGAGCAGAGAGCTGGTGACTGCCAGTCACCAGCTCTCTGCTCTGCCCCTCCAGTGCTCACTGGAGCACTGGGCTGTGGGAGGCGGGGGGGGAGCAGACAGCCCATGCTCTCAATGGCTCGCTGAGAGGCTGAGCCAGGTGCTGGCCCACGAATGTGGGTAGATCCTGACCATATGATTGCATTCCTTCCCAAGCCTGGACCAGCTCTGTGACGTCAGCTGACAGCAGGCTTCAGCCCGCTGTCTGCTGAACACAGGTCCCAGGAGTGCAGAATGCACTGCACTCCTGTTATCCACAGGAGACGTACAGCCAAATGAGCTTTGGCCGTTTCTCTCCTTTAATTGAACAAGCTGAAGTTAAAAGCTGATTGACCACAATGCACAGCTACACTAGATTTTGCACTCTCCAGTTTTAGTAAATCAACCCTGTAGTCTTAGCTTAGAAGTACAATTGGTAAGTGTTTGGATCCAGTTGTAGAATTCTTTGGCCAGCTCTTGTGGCTTCTTTCATTGTGGTAAGGTGTGTAATGCAATACCTCTTCCTGTCCAATTACTATTTGACCAATTTGTTGGTTTCAGTGGGGACTGTATGATATATGGTTAGGTGCTTTATATTCCTGGTGCACCAAATAACTCCACCCAAGCTATAGTTTGACAGGACCAGGGAA
Organism: Lithobates clamitans; assembly: GCA_037952925.1. Taxonomy (NCBI): domain Eukaryota; kingdom Metazoa; phylum Chordata; class Amphibia; order Anura; family Ranidae; genus Lithobates; species Lithobates clamitans. The sequence continues at coordinate 191,365 of JBBGZY010002843.1, forward strand.
AAGCCTGATTAAAGGTACCGTATCTATGAAAATACACATACAGTATACTAATGCTAACAAAGGTGTAGTCCCAGTTGATCTTGTGCTCTTAGTTCTGGGACTGTACCACTATTCAGCATGGTTCTACATGCAATCAACATGGTAGCCATTTATGATGATCACATGAGGTGTGTTTACAAACAAACCTACTTTCTCTCTCTCTCTCCATTCTCTCTGCAGTCACTGTGCACAGAGAGAATAGCACAGTGATAGCATGACGGAATGATCAGGAACGTCTCGGCGTGTTTCCCCATCATGCGATCCCCATGTTAACCAACGATGAAGAGTACAGGGTTTGTTTACAAGCAAACCAACCCGCTCTCTCCTTGTGTATTCACCGTGTAGAGAGAGGCACAGTGATAGCAGTTGACAAACCGAAGCTGTAGCTGAACTTTAGTGTGTGAAAAATAACAAAACATTTTTTTTTAAAATTTGTTTACGTCATTCAATAGTGAAAAAAAAAGAGAAAATGCAAATTTGTCAGCATATTAAAACAGTATTCAAAATAAAAGGCTAGATATGCTTAAAAAAAAATTAAACGTAAAATGTATTCTGGTAGGAAAATGAGTCATTTATCATTGTGTTAATTGACTGACACAGCTACGTTTGGTCCGGGCATCTGGCTTTAATGCAGAACCAAATTCCCCAGTGTAAAAGATTACCTTACATGAGATCCGTAGGTGGTGAGCAATTCAGGAGAACATATACCAATTGCATTATTTTTGCCAATGTTTCTATCCCTTTGGCAAGTGGGACATGTCTAGTCGGTGCTAATTTGGCAGCAACCTTCACGTTCTGGGATTTTCTCTGCTGGGCCTGGGTGATAATCAGTCCTTCCCCAGCCCCTAGCTCTCTATTTCTTTCACGGAGAAGGGTTGTAACATCGTTTCTTGGGTCGCCAACACCATGGCAACTAGTCTTCTGCAATGAGACTTGGATTCATTCGGTAGGATTTAATTATGATGTCACCGGTGGGCGGATCCTAACAACAAGGAAGTGGAATGCTGGAATTTAGCCAAGGCACCGCTTTGGTGAAAATGGGGTGGCATAGCCTGGTGAGCAACCTCATTCTCCAGGGAGAGTTTGAGCTTTGGAGAGTTTAGTTCTGCTTTAATGACCTTTGTCACAAAAGGATTAAAGACTTTAAAAAAAAACAAATTGGTGTTTTTGTCTGACACAAGTGATGTGACCTCAACTATGATATATTGATCGGTCAACAAAATGCTTTTCAGCATACAGGCTTTCTTCAGGTCTAATAGTCTCTCCCTGTTGTTGTTTTTGCACATATCACAATGTCACCACTGAAATCAATAGAATGGGTTTGGTAAACTGCAGATCAGTGAAGTACACATCTTAAAGTGAGTGTAAACCCAAAATCTCTTTTAGTATCTTTGGTATCATGCTTCCATATGTACATATGTTTTCCTAAGTGAATCATTTTTAATGAATCTTTTAAAAAAAATTTAATATGGAGATCTTCCCAGTAGCAATATTTCCTTTTAACAAAGTCCTGAGGTCTCACGCTGCTTCCATAGGGTAAAATCAACTTTTGTTCAGCACATGCACAGACACTTCACCCAGGATCCTGAATGGAGTGTCCGCGCAACCGTTAAAGCCACGTTCCTGGAATTTAGTAAAGTAAAAGGAAGCTATGAGTTCCGTCCATGGAGGTGCATGACATCTCCTGAACTTCTCTCCATTGTTTATATCTGACAGGATTCTAGTACTCCCAGGAGACTGCTATCGCTGTAGTTCCAGGAGCTTGACTCTGATCCTTCAGGTTTAAGCATCTTCAACAGTAGAGTTGCTGCAGCTGCTATGCCCATCCGTCCCTCATTCACAAAATGCAAAGGCTTCTCTGAATGGGCAGCAGAGGGGAGGGGCAGGCATAGCTACTCTATGTGCCTCTCTTTTCTCTTTTGCCAGAGAAAAGACACTCTGGGCCTCTCGCAGCCCAGAGTGTCTCCAGTGTATCTCCAACAGAGCCATAATCCTGTCTAATATACATAATAGAGATAAGTGCAGGAGATGTCATGCACCTCTTTGGACTTAAATCATTGTGTGCCTTCACGTTTTACAAAGTGGCTGAATGCCTGGAATTCCACTTTAAGTTGATTTTTGGAATAGGTATGAGACTCCAGGACTTTGCTAAATGGTGTATGGAGAAAAATAGAACCCGGAGGAGTGAGCACCTGCAAGCTGGAGTTCAGGATAACGGAGGTCATGGAAGCAGCTTCATCTTTTTTGGAATGGCAGCGGCATTTCCTGTTTCAGGTTGACCACCTGCATTGCAAGGGTGTCAGGCTGCCTATTGGATAGGCAGCCCAACGGTAGGAAGGTTCACGGCAGGCTGAAGATGCTGCTGCTAAATGCAAATCTGTGGCTTAGTGTTGTCAACTTGTAACCGGAAGTGCTGTTACTGGTGGGATCTCTAGGCAACATATTTTCCTTTTGAAAACAGTATACAGGGTGTTGTGATGCCAGACATACTAAAAATAAGGGGGGTTTAGTGTTTATATTGTTTGTAAATTCATTCCTCTGGCTTGTTTCACAATGCTCTACCACTATCAAAAAGCAGTCACAAAAAAAAAGGTAAGAAAAAGAGTTTTCCAAAGTAATGATTATGGCTTCCAGGGCATTAGGTGCCCCAAATTTAAGACACAACTTGGCTTCAAGCATAGAAAATATGCCAATGGGTGGAGGACTCTTGCGGGAGTCTTCTGTATCTGTGGTCAAACTTTTCTGGCAGGGATGGAGCTACAGACTCTTGCATTAAACTTGTAGTTCCATCACTGCTGGAAAACAATGACTCGCCTATACCTGTCCATGTTTGCTAATGATAAAATAAAAAAAGGGGGAGTCCCAGATTTGTACTATTTGGAAGTGGAAGTAAAGTCTCTATTGACCCTTTATATCAAAGTACAGTATATATAATATGCCATCCATTGCAGAAAATTCCACCAAAGCATTGCCATTTCTAAGTTATCGCCTTGTTTAAAGTGAAAGTAAACCCCTACTATCGTTTTCAGCCAAGGAAGCTGCCATCTTTGCTTCTGTTTAATCTACAACTGCCATGATGCTGCACATGTGATCAGTTTAGACACCAGCCATTGGATGGTTTGACAGTTTGGTTGAGAGCACAACCAATGGTAGTGTTACGTTTCCGGCACGTGCGGGAAATGAAACTGTTTTATGGATGGTTTTACTTCCACTTTAAGCCGGCGATGTATTACTGTGCATGCCCCAGCCTTCATTGTCCGCATCCTTGCCGTGCCGGAATTGACAGAGCGCCTTGCCGGCATGGAGTCACCTCTAGCTCTGGCATAGGCACTCCCGATTCTTCTCCTTCCTGCAAACCTCATGTTCTTCTGTGGGGTTTGCTGCTGTTGAAGGAAGTAGAGGCGCTGGGACACATCAAAGATGGCGCCGGCTTTAGCGGGGGATGAAGTTACTGTGGTCAACGATATTGTACTTATGATTTCTAAAACATCTGGAGAACTTCTGGAATGGTTTATGTTGTGGTGGATGGTAGCGTTTACTTCCACTTGAAGTGACAAGTCCCTTGGGGGTTACACAGAGGAAGACAATTTGCAGTAATGTTACCCACAGTATGAGATCACATTCAGTTGGTCACACCGCAGACAATCCTACACCTAACATTTTGTCATAAAGCGCTTGCTGTCTGCTAAAAGCAGGGGATGAGAACGAATTGTTAGGGAAAAAAAAAAGACACTGTAACCGGCCAATACACTTTGCACTATGTCTGTTCTTCACACTACTTTTCACATTGCCAGTCACTCCTGTGTGCACACCGCTGGTTTAGACGTCATTATTCGCATATTGTGTTACATCTCTAGAATCTTCAACAAGTGGGAGACTTTTTTTGCTTTTTTTGTTTTCTTGTTAGGATAAAGTTAATATTCACATATGGCTTTTACATTTTTTTGTTATTAATACAAATGTTTGAAGAGTATTTGAAAAGTTTGTGATTTATATTTTTGCATTTATTTCTATATTCTCGCGGGAGGTGATGACATTTCGATGCCGGCGAGGTAACGGACAGCCGTTTGCAATAGTTTTGGCACCCCTTGGTCAAAGTAATATTTTGTTGATTTTAGTTAGTTGTAGCTTGTTGCTGCCAGCCATACGCATTTATGTGGCGGTACAGAGCTTTATTCAGTGCTACCACGTATATGTCGCTGTTTTATGCTGGGATAGAGCTTAGTTACGTACTCCCAGCACTGTGATGTCACCGATAGTTCCCCCCAGCTCAGTGACGATTGGGAGCTGGTAGGATGGGTTCACGGTCACATGATCACGCAATTGGGAAATGTTTGAAAAACGTTTCCGGCGTCTAGATTTCATAAAAGGCCAGTGGGAAGGGGTTAAGTGTGTGTAGCGGCAAAATGCGAAAAATGTAAAAAGAAATCATTCAATATTTGCAATACATTCACATTGCCCACACTTTTTTCTTTAAAAAAGTTGTAAATACCTGTTGATCTGCCTGAAATCCAGTGAGCTTCCTGTTTCAAGCTCTGCACCAATGAAATCCCAACTGCACTGGCTCTTCCCGGTTCTGCCGCAGACCACCGATGATGCGTCGCTATGCCCGCCCCCGCACCCCTCTGTTAGTGAATAGGGTGATGTGCAGGGCCTCCTGGAATATGCCAGGAGGAGTTGGGGGGCACTGATGTCATGACAGAGACTGGAAGGGGTGGGAAAAAACTAAAGTAGGGGAAAAAAAAACATGTAAACAAGAAAAATCCTAATATATGGGCAGCCGGAAGGTAGGCGAGATGCAGAGGAGCTAAGTCATTGGTATGGGTGAAGATCCACTTTAAGGGATAGGATAGGATTTTAGGATAGGGGGAGGTGTTCAGTTTTCCTGGAGATGCAAAATGGGCGGGGCTGACAACACTGCTTGGAATTTGTAGTAGAGGCAGCGTTGTCAGCTCACTACCTGAAGTTAGGAGCTTACTTGGCATCTGGCATTTTTTTGTACTTACAGCATTGTTAAAGAGGCAAAACATGGGGACTTGTGCATGAATTGCAGAGAATTTCGGCACTTTTTTTTGTATGCCCAAATATATACTTAAAGTGAATCCGAACATGCATGGCATTTTTATGTATAATTATTTTCCTAATTTTAATTTTTTTATTTTTAGTTTTTACCATTGTGGCATGCACATAATTTTGCAAACTATTAGTACTTAGTTATGCCCCCTTTTGGCAGACTTGCCAGCATTCAAAGGTATTCGTCTCACAGTATTTGTTCTTGCTGTGGGGATTTTCTCATGCTCTTCTTTGAACACTTGTAGCTCAGAAATATTCTTGGGTCATGTTTCTTGCATGTTACCGCATGTTTGGCAGCTACCTTCTGATTTACAGTAATTACTAAGCATTTCATTTAAAAAAAAATAATTGTGCAATAAAGTAATCCCACCACAAGAGAAATCGCAGGATGCTGACCTCCTCCTTAAAAAAAAATCTAGTTGTCTGTTTTGCAGACCCCTTTCCCGATCTACGTGTTCATCCCAAGTCAGAGAGAAAAGTCGCCTTATCTAAATACTCAGATGTGAATGAGGGCTTCAAAATATTGAGGGAAGACCTATAGAAGGGATGTCCAACTGGTGGCTCGTGAGAACATCTTTTGCAGCCTACAGGGTTGTTTTAAAAATGTTAACTAAATAATATTGTTGGCTGCCAGTAGTAAGATTACCCAAAGCATAGCAAAATTTTAGCAGTTGTCCGGTGGCTCCATACCCAGCAAGTTCTCAGCGCTAAAGGGAATAGAGAATCAAAACTATATTCTCTTTCCGGGTGGCTCCAATCTCAGTCATGCTTGCCTCCACCTGCTTGCTATAATCAGGTGCTCTGCTCGGAGCTGGACGCTCTTTCCCATAAGCCCTTCCATACAGGCTGGTGTGAGAGGAGGATATAGCAGCAGTTTACAGATGAGCAGAGGGCCTACCAAGGACGAAGCTTCAAAATTATATATTTACTTTTTTATATTTTTTGAAATGCCATTGTTAAGGTTTGAAGTTTAGGTATGGCAATTTTGATATAGTTGAATTGATCGAGCTTGGATCAGTGTACAGGAAGTATGCGTGTGTGTGTCATACCTGTAGGATCCCTCTAGGGCAGTGGTTCTCAACTCCGGTCCTCAGGACCCACTAACAGGCCAGAATTTAAGTATTACATTGGGGAGATGCAGACTAGAATACTGCAATCACTGAGCAGCAAATGATATCACCTGTGATGTATTTCAGTTATCCTGCAAACCTGACCTGTTAGTGGGTCCCGAGGACAGGAGTTGAGAACCACTGATCTAGGGTTTCTCAACCAGGATTCCATAGAACCCAAGGGTTACTCCAGAGGTTGCTATGGGTTCCTTGAGAATTTTTTCCCTCTGCAATACATTCCCACTGACACCACTGATCTTTTTAGCGATCTGCAAGGGGGTAATTCTTCCCAAATACACAAGTTTATGGAGCATTCTTCCCACTGACCATCATGCTAAGGTATCGTGAGTTGTAGATATGGTAATTATTAGCAGGGGTTGCATGAGACCATAAAGTTATTTCAAGGGTTCCTCTGTATTGAAAAGGTTGAGAGAGGCTGATCTAGAAGCTGGAATTGACTGACTGTAGTAGGTACCGCTACTCCATGGATCTCCACTAGTTTTATGGGTGCCGAGTTTCTGCCCTACTGCTTTGTAAACATAGAAGGTTCCTCAATTGGCATGGGCATCATTCAAGTTACGATTTGCATTTTCTCAATGAATGAGTTGGAGATTGAGATGTCATCGCCTTGTCCAAGAAGAGAACGCTTTGAATTCTTTGAGAAAATGCAAAGTAATCACTGAATTGCTCCAGTTCTGAACAAGCAACCTTGGGCAGGGCAGCCAGTCTTCATGGGACCTGGAAGCTAGTGGAAACCACTGGAGTAGCAGTGCTTATCACAGTGATTTCCAGCTTCTAGATCAGGGTTTCTTAACTAGGGTTCCTTAAACAATGATCAATTTCTGGCTCTCAGATAAGTTCCCACTGACACCATTGATCTTTTTAGCCAGCTGTAGATCTGTAATTCTTCCCAATGACCACAAGTGTAAGGATCATTCTTCCCATTGACCATCAAACTAATGTATAATGAGTTGTAGATATAGTAATTTTTAGCAGGGGTTTCCTGAGACTGGAAAGATATTTAAAGGGTTCCTCTGTGTTGCAAAGGTTGAGAAAGGCTGGTCTAGAGGGATCCTACAGGTATGGAACATACATATAGTTGTGTTCAAAATGATAGCAGTGTGTTTAAAAATGTGAGTAAAACTCAAAATCATTATAATACCTTTTATTTCCATACACCTAAATGCATTGGGAAGACTGCACAGTCTATTCCAAATCAAAACATGAAGAAAAATGTTTCAATTTTGTTATTACTCACTACAGAAAGTGAAAAGAAAAAAGAATATTAGGCTTTACCAAAAAATAGTAGCGTATGCATTTTTCTTTACGAAAAACTCAAACATTTACTTCTATGAGCTAAAAAATACTTGAAGACTTCGCTTTCCTGTGAACCACTGAATTAATATTTAGTCGTATAACCATTGCTTCTGAGAACTGCTTCACATCTGTGTTGCATGGAGTTGACCAACTTCTGGCACCTGTGAACAGGAATTCCAGCCCAAGACGATTGTACTATATTCCACAGTTCCTCAGCATTTCTTGGTTTTACTCCAGAAACTGCATTTTTGTTTTATTGGGTTAAGATCCGGGGATTGGGCTGGCCACCCCAGAACGTTAATCTTGTTTTGGTCTGGAACCAAGATGCTGCTCGCCTAATGGTGTGTTTGGGGTCATTGTCTTGTTGAAACACCCATTTCAAGGGCATTTCCTCCTTGGCATAAGACAACATGACCCCTTCAAGTATTTTGATGTATTCAAACTGATCCATGATCCCTGGTGTGTGCGATAAATAGGCCCAACACCATGGTATTAGAAACATGCCCATATCATGGTGCTTGCGCCACCATGCTTCCCTCTCTTCACAGAGTACTGTGGCTTGAATTCAGTGTTTGGGGGTCATCTGACAAACAGTCTGTGGCCCCTAGAATCTAAACGAACAATTTTGCTTTCATCCGTCCACAATATATCGCGCCATTTCTCTTTAGGTCAGTCAATGTGTTCTTTGGCAAATTGTAACCTCTTCAGCACATTTTTTTTTAACAATGGGGCTTTGCGGGAGGCTTCTTGCCGATAGCTTGGCTTCACATAGGCGTCTTCTAATGGTTACAGTACTCACAGGTAACTTTACACCTTCTTTCATCACCCTGGAGCTGATCATTGGCTGATCAATTGCCATTTTGGCTATTCTTCCATCCATTCGAATGGTAGTTTTCTGTTTTCTTTTACGTTTTTCTGGTTTTGGTTGCCATTTTAAAGCATCTGAGATCATTTTAGCTGAGCAGCCTATCAGTTTCTGCACTTCTTTATATGTTCTCTCCTCTCCAATCAACTTTGTAATCAAAGTACGCTGTTCTTCTGAACAATGCCTGGAAGGACCCGTTTTACTCAGATTTTCAGAGAGAAATGTACTACACCCGGCATGCATAACATTTGCTGCCTTTCTCCTTAACCACCTCAGCTCTGGAAAGTTTTACCCACTTCCTGACCAGGCCATTTTTTTTTGCGATACGTCACTGTGTTAATTTAACTGACAATTGCGCAGTCATGTGACGCTGTACCCAAATAAAATTGATGTCCTTTTTTTCTCTTTTTTTGATCACCTCCTGCTTTTTTTATTATTTAAACAAAAAAAGACTGAAAATTTTGAAAAATGAAACAATAGTTTCTACTGTTATAAAACATATCCAATTAAAAACATCATTTTTTTTAGAAATTTAGGCCAAAATCTATTGGGTTACAAAAAGAAATCCCAAGAAGTGTATATTGGTTTGTGTGAAAGTTTTATTTTTTGCGCCATAAACAAAAAAAGTCCATCAATTTTGAAGAAAAAAAACAACATTTTCTACATTCTACTATTAAGCATAACCAATAAAAAATGTAAAAAATCTAATTTCTTCATCAATTTAGACCAATATGTATTCTGCTACATATTTTTGTTAAAAAAAAAAAAAAAATCCCCAAAAGCGTATATTGATTGGTTTGCGCAAAAGTTTTATAGTGTCTACAACCTATGGGATATTTTTATTCATTTATTTTTTTACTAGTAATGGTGGCAATCAGTGACTTATAGCGAGACTGCGCTATTGCAGTAGATAAATCGGACACTAAATTTACACTTTTTGGGGACCAGTGACACTAATACACAGTGATCAGTGCTTAAAAATATGCACCGTCACTGTACTGACACTGGCAGGGAAGGGGTTCACATCGGGGGCGATCAAAGGGTTAAATGTATGCCAAGGTTGTGCTTACTCACTGTGGGGGGAGGTGCTTTGACTAGGGAAAGGCAAAGATCTGTGTTCCTGCTTTGCAGGAACACAGAAACAAAGCCTTCCCCACTAACAGAACGATAGTCTACCTTGTTTACATAGGTAGACTGCCATTCTGCTTGTGTCCCGAACAATTGGTGGGTCCTGGCACACATTGAGTCCGCCGGTCCCTCTGATTGGCTCCCTCTGTGTCCAGTCACAGTGGGAGCGAAGCGGCGCGTGCGCTCTCCCCAGACCCGGAAGTGTCAGATCACCTACTAGGTACGTGATCTGGTATAGAGCGGCCGCCCTGCTGCAGTAATTGTACGTGGGGTGATCGATAAGTGGTTAAAAAAGGGGCACCTGTGTGACGCCTGTTTTTTTTTTTTCCCACAGACTGAATGACCTCACTAACTGAACCTCACACTGCTATTACTTTGAACACGCCCCTTTCAATTAATGATTTAATTACACAGAATCAGCAACATGCATGTCATGACGGTTGGGTCTGTTGGTTTTCTATGACTCTACTACACCTACTAGTAAATTATTTGCCATGTTGAAATATATTTTATACCAAACACAATGATTGATCTGGTTAGTGATGTTGGACTGCTATTTTGAACACAACTCCATTGGTCTAATGTAACTATGTAACAATTGCCAAACCTGAACTTCAGCTTTAAAAGCGGAAAATTGGATCAAATACTTACCGTAATTTTCCTTTCCTGGTGCCAATCTATGGCAACGTACATGTGTCAGTATGCTGCCATGTTGGCACCAAGAATGTAACCTTTTCACATAGAAAATTAACAAAATACATCATTTGAGCGCGGCTGGACAAAATGTATTATGAGACTGTATTAATCATAAATTGCACCTCTGATTTATAGTGGAGACTGGGTGGGTGGGAGGCATATATAATAATTGTTTATGTATATTGTAGATAATGGCCAAACATTTAATCTCTTACTACTGAGGCACCCCCAGGTGTCTTTTCCTTTTATTATTGTTTTTTTTTTTTTTGTTTTTTTTTTTTAATCCCAACGCTGCCACCAATTTTCTGTCATTGGTTTTAGCAGTAAAAGGGTTATCTTACATAAAATGTTTTATTTAATTTTTTGTTTCTGATTTCATTTGCATTAAAACGTTTTCTTTCCAATTAGACAGGTTTTAAACGGGTAACTTTGGAGGAAGAAATGACAATTTTTTTTATTGAAAGAAAAAAGAAAAAAACATTTTACTGAGATTCAAAGCACATAAACCATTTCTAGCAATTAGCGATAAACAAACAAAAGAAAAAAATGGGAATATTCTGCCTCTACTACAGAGTAATGATTGCAACCACCTATTCGAGTGAATAAAAAACACTTCCATCTTTTGGCTCTTGTGGTTATTGACGAGTTCGTTGCTATGCCGGATTACCTTGAAATGGGGTCGGGTCACAATTGAGTAATCCATTGTAGTGTTTTGACGTGTGTGTGTGAATGCCAATGATCCCTGATCAATTAGTGTGCTGTATATTACTGTCATAAACCATCACTTTATGTTAAAATATAATTGCCAAATATTCAGTCTTGCTTCCAAAGCTGGGTGACGGAGACTTGGAATTGTCAGCTTCCGCTGGCTTTGGGGAAGAGCAAGGGGTGGGCATTGCTTCACTTTTTCCACATTTTGTTATGTTACAGCCTTATTCCAAAATGGATTAAACTCATTATTTTCCTCAAAATTCTGCAAACAATACCCCATAATAACAACGTTAAAGTGAAGTTCCACCCAAAAATGGAACTTCCACTTTATGGATTCCCCCCCCCCCCCCTCCGTTGTCACATTTGGCACCTTTCAGGGGGGGAGGAGGGAGCAGATACCTGTCTAATACAAGTATTTTCTCCCACTTCCTGGCATAGATCACCGTGGCGATTGCGGTGACCTACGCCACTTCCGGCGCCTACTCTGTCCTCCTCCACTGCTGTATTCTGTGAGACACAGAACACAGCAGGGACCAGAGAGGACTCACAGCGCGACTGGCTTTACTTCCTTATTCCCTTACCAAGGATGGCGGCGGCAGCAGCCGAGAGCCAAAGGACGGATCGGCTTCGGCTGCCGACATTGCGGGCGCCCTGGACAGGTAAGTGTCCATATATTAAAAGTCAGCAGCTGCAGTATTTGTAGCTGCTGGCTTTTAATATTTTTTTTATAGCGAACCTCCGCTTTAAAGAAGTTTGTTTGAAATTTTTGCAAATTTATTAAAAATAAGAAACAAAAAAAATCTCATGTACATAACACTTGCCATGGCACTCAAAATTAAACTCGGGTGCATCCTGTTTTCACTGATCATGCTTGAGATATTTCTACAACTTGATTGGAGTCCATCTGTGGTAAAGTCATGATGTGGAAAGGCACACACCTGTCCTATAAAAGGTCCCACAGTTAACAGTGCATGCCAGTGCACAAACCAAGCCATGAAGTCCAAGGAATTGTCTGTAGACCTCTGAGACAGGATTGTATGGAGGCACAGATCTGGGGAAGGGTACAGAAAAATTTCTGCAGCATTGAAGGTCCCAATGAGCACAGTGGCCTCCATCATCCATAAATGGAAGAATTTTTGAACCACCAGGACTCTTCTAGACTGGAGCGCCAGGCCAAACTGAGCGATCGGGGGAGAAGGGCCTTAGTCAGGGAGGTGGTACCTGATGGTCACTCTGACAGAGCTCCAGCGTTTCTGTATGGAGAGAGGAGAACCTTCCAGAAGAACAACCATCTCTGCAGCACTGCACCAATCAGGCCTGTATGGTAGAGTTGATGTGGGATCCTCCGCTCAAAGAGGGGCTTAAACCAGAGTGCTTGTGTCTCATTACCTCCAGGAAGAGAAGAGCCCCAGGTGCTGGCTAAATGCTGATGCAAGTAGAAGAGAACAAGTAGACCTGGACAGCCGCACACCGGAATGGATAAATCCGTCTTTTTATTCAAAACACAGGATCATGGGGTACACAAAACACGACTGTGGGGTGGTACAAGAATAGCTGATGCGTTTCATAGCTTGAGTAAGCACTTGGTGTAAGTGCGAAACGCGTCAGTTATTCTTGTACCACCCCACAGTCGTGTTTTGTGTACCCCACGATCCTGTGTTTTGAATAAAAAGATGGATTTCTCCATCCCTGTGTGCGGCTGTCCAGGTCTTCTTGTTCTCTTCTACTTGGATGGTAGAGTGGCCAGATGGAAGCCACTCCTTAGTAAAAGGCACATGACAGCCTGCCTGGAGTTTGCCAAAAGGCACCTGAAGGACTCTCAGACCATGAGAAACAACATTCTCTGGTTTGATGAAACAAAGATTGAACTCTTTGGCCTTATTGGTAAGCGCCATGTCTGGAGGAAACCAGGCACCACTCATCACCTGGCCAATACCATCCCTACAGTGAAGCGTGGTGGCATCATGCTGTGGGGATGTTATTCAGCGGCAGGAACTGGGACACTAGTCAGGATCGAGGGAAAGATGAATGCAGCAATGTACAGAGACATCCTTGATGAAAACCTGCTCCAGAGCGCTCTGGACCTCAGACTGGGGTGAAGGATCATCTTCCAAGAGGACAGCCACCCTAATCACACAGCCAAGATAACAAAGGAGAGGCTACGGGACAACTGTGAGTGGCCCAGCCAGAGCCCAGACTTGAATCTGATTGAACATCTCTGGAGAGATCTAAAAATGGCTGTGCACCGACGTTCCCCATCCAACCTGATGGAGCTTGAGAGGTCCTGCAAAGAAGAATGGAGAGAAACTGCCCAAAAATAGGAGTGCCAAGCTTGTAGCATCATACTCAGAAAGACATAAGGCTGTAATTGGTGCCAAAGGAGCTTCACCAAAGTATTGAGCAAAGGCTGTGATACTTATGTATGTGGGATTTTTATTTTTATAAATTTGCAAAGATTTCAAGCAAACTTCTTTCATGTTGTCATTATGGGGGATTGTTTGTAGAATTTTGAGGAAAATAATGAATTTAATCCATTTTGAAATAAGGTTGTAACATAACAAAATGTGTAAAAAGTGAAGCGCTGTGAATACTTTCTAGATGCACTGTATACGGAGATTACATTACACACAGGTGAACTCTATTTACTAATTCGGTGACTTCTGAATGAAATTGGTTCCACCAGATTTTAGTTAGGGGTGACAGAGTAAAGGGGGCTGAATACAAATTCCCCCCACACTTTTCACATATTTGTAAAAAATTTGAAAACCATTTATCATTTTCCTTCCACTTCACAATTATGTGCCACTTTGTTTTGGTCTATCACATAAAATCCCAATAAAATAAATTTATGTTTTTGGTTGTAACATGACAAAATGTGGAAAATTTCAAGGGGTATGAATACTTTTTTAAGGCACTGTAATTTTCCTTGTGCTTTTAGCCAGCCAAGTAATGCAATTCAGCAATGCCCAGTATGTAGGGGGATGGGTGCAGAGTGTATATTGTAACTTCCATTAAGATTTTTGCTCTTTTTTTTTAAGGTGTAGTAAAGAAAGATACAGTATAATGGAGAGTGTAATATTTTCTTAATTCAGAAAGTGTATGGGAACATTACGGCTGAGTCCCAATACAAAAATGAATGGGTGTGGGAAGTATGGTCCCATGACTCTAGCCTACCGGTCTGACAAAGATTGGATATAGCAGAAAAAATTATCCGGATGGCTGCACTCCAACAAAATTCTCTTTATTAATAAAAATCCATACAGCAAAAAAGGATAAAAAGGTCGCTAACGCGTTTCACACCGTAACTACTGGTGCTTACTCGGAGCTGGATCTTATACTCGTAACAATGACTTATATATACATATATCAATACCTGTGAATCTCAGATTTAAATTGTTATCGTTTAAATACGACAACCAATCGTCCAGGCTACCAGCCCCATCTGAAACAATAAATAAATCATCTATGTAGCAACAATAGAAAAGGGTGTCATTTAAATCTGAGATTCACAGGTCACAGCAGCTCCATTTCTATTGACTTTTTGGATGTAAGTTTAAAGGGTGAAGGCAGCAAAGTGATCACAAGTCTTTTTAGGGAATCCATGGCTGGTAATGCGCTCCTACGAGCAGATTCCAGCCACCCCAAACACACGTTAAGAGGTATCCCTGTCGGGCAGATCGCCGTTCTGCTGGGAAAAGGGATCGATTCTGTATTCCTGCAAAGCAGGGACTACAATCCATTTCTTCCCCTAATAAAAAAAAGACACACCGTGTACACCAATACACTGACTAGGCACACATTTAACCCTTTGGTTGCCCGAGATGTTTAACCCCTTCCCAGCCAGTGACAGTGCATTATTTTAGCATTGATCACTGTATTAGTGTCACTGGTTCCCAAAAAAAAAAACTATCAGTGTCAGATTGTCCACCACAATATCGCAGTCCCGCTATCAGTCACTGATTACCGCCATTACTAGTAAAATAAATAAATAAACATTCCAGTATATAAATTCCATAGTTTTTAGGTGCTATAACTTTTCTGCAAACCATCCAATATGCGCTTATTGGGAATCCCCCCCCCCCCCCCCCCCCAAAAAAATGTAGCAGAATACATATTGGCCTAAATTTGTGAAGAAATTCGATTTCTCAATCCAATACAATACAGTGTTGCATGACCGCACAATTGTCAAAGTAGCACAGTTCTGTGTAACAAATAAATGACCTGGTCATGAAGGGGGGTAAATCTTCAGGAGGGCAAGTGGTTGAATTCCTTCACTCTCTCCTGAAATGTTTTATCTCCTTAGACCTTTTCACCATTATTGTTGCTAGTCAGGGACCTGTTATATCTTATCAATATCTTTTTTTTTTTCTCCAGAACTGGACACTGTTCTAAATGGGGTCAAGCAAAAGATCCCCTTCCTGCTGGTGACCTCTCTAGTGATATATAAGATCTATATAGGAATCAGAACCTCCTTCCTGTGACCCCCCTCCAATGATATAAAGATCGATATAGAGGAACCAGAACCCTTTTCCTCCTGCTGGTGATCCCTCTAGTGATATAAAGATCTATATAGAGGAATCAGAACCTCCTTCCACCTGATGGTGACCCCTCTAGTGATGTAAAGATCGATATAGGAATCAAAACCTCCTTCCTCCTGCTGGTGACCCCCCCAATGATATAAAGATCGATATAGAGGAACCAGGACCATTTTCCTCCTGCTGGTGATCCCTCTTGTGATAGAAAGATCTATATAGAGGAATCAGGACCTCTTTCCTTTTGCTGGTGACCCCTCTAGTGATATAAAGATCTATATAGAGGACCTCCTTTCTCCCGCTGGTGACCTCTCTAGTAATAAAAATATCTATATAGAGGAATCAGGACCTCTTTCCTCCTGGTGACCCCTCTAGTGATATAAAGGTCTATATAGAGGAATTAGGACCTCCTTCCTCCTGGTGATCCCTCAGTGCAGTGATAGCGAATCCATGGCACGCAGAGCCATCTCTGGGCATGTGAGAGAGTCCATGTTCATGGCGGTCAGAGCACGGCAGCAAGCAGTGGCGTGGTGCAGGAATCTATCTACACGAGTGAGTGGGCGGCCCCGCAGCCTTCGCGGGGAAGGTTACAGGCCTAAAAGCATGGGAGGGAGAGAAGAGCTTTACCGCCTCCCTGACCCCGGAAGAGGCGAGCAGCGGGCGCAGCACCCCTGGCGCCTTCCGTAGCCTGGACTCCTTAAAACTCCTCTTCAACAGTGAAGCCCGGAGAACAGGCTGACTGGGGGCCAGGAACACAAGGACAGGTAGGATGCGCAGGCTGCGAGGGAGCCACTGGATGGAACAAAGCGGAGAGCTTCCCCGGATCAAGGACAGAGACTGGAATGGAAGGTACCGGGCACAATCACACAGACTACCTCCAAAGACTGGGATGGGGGGAGATCTAGAGGTCTCTCTCTTATCCCTCCCCCCTCACTCACCTCTCAGCCCCCATCAACCTGTTCCCCCTCTGTCTCTGTCACCTCTCTCTCTCACCCCCCCACCTATTCTATACATTAAGGTAAAAAAAAAACCTGCATGCAGTTCCCACCCCATCCCCCTCTACATACTTAAGCCCACTTTCCATCCAGAGATGTGCTCGAAAGCCGAGCCTCTGCCTGCTCTTTCCCTCCTCATTGGCTCAGACAGCAGCAGGAGCCATTGGCCAAAAGTACCAATACCTGGTCACATGATCATGTTATCACTGTGCTTGATTGGCCAGCAAACTCGCCTGACCTAAACCCCATAGAGAATCTGTGAGGTATTGTCAAAAGGAAGATGAAAGACATCAGACCCAACAATGTAGACAAGCTGAAGGCCGCTTTTAAAGCAACCTGGGCTTCTATAACACCTCAGCAGTGCCAGCTGATCGCCTCCATGCCACGCTGCATTCATGCAAAAGGAGCCCCAACCAAGTATTGAGTGCATACTATACTGTACATGGACAGACTTTTCACTAAGCCAACAATTCTGTTGATATTATGTAATATTCTAATTTTCTGAGATACTGAAATTTGTGTTTCCCCTAGCTGTAAGCCATAATCATCCAATAAAAAAAAATAAAAAAAAAAAATACTTGAAATATATCACTCTGTGTGTAATGAATCTATATAAAATATGTGTTCCACTTTTTGAATTGAATTAATGAAATAAATTCAATTTTTGATGATATTCTAATTTTTTTTTTTAGATACACCTGTATATACATTGCGGTTTGCATGTGGTTTACCGGGGTTTTGGCTGAAGCCATCAGCCATAACCCCTGTATCTTTTTTTTTTTTTTTCAGCCGGCAGCTAGATTTCTCATGAGAGCGATCCGAAGGGCTCATTAGCCACTGGATTGCTTTCCAAAGTGGCAGGAAGGAACTTCCCCCTCTCGCCGCTTGCCAGTGTTACTCGGGCTTACCATTTCCACCGACTAGATCATCTTTGATTGCCTCTAAGAGTCTATGGCCTTGGAGGACTAGGGTGACTTCTGGTCTAGTACACAATTTTTTAAAAGGTAAAGGAGAGATTTGGGTTTTTTTTTTACTCCAGATCTCTCCAGAAAGAAGACCCGTCATCCTTATTACTATTAAAAGGGATGTTTACATTCCTTATAATAGTAATAAAAGTGATTAAAAAAAATAAAATGAAAGGGACGCCCCCATTCCTCCACGCCCACGTGCAGAAGTGAGCGCATACGCAATTCATGCACGCATACGTAAACGGTGTTTGCACCACATGTGAGGTATTGCCACAAAAGTTAGACAGAGAGCAATAATTCTAGCGCCAGGCCTCTTCTGTAACGATAAACAGGTAACCTGTAAACAATTTTAAAGCGTCGCCAATGGAGATTTTTAAAGTACCGTAGTTTGTCGCTATTCCAAGAGAGTGCGTAATTTTGTATTGATATCTATAACTTGGCGTAACATCATCTTTCATATTTTCAAAAAAATGGGGTATATATAGTGTTCTTTTTTAATTCATTAAAAAAAAAAAATTTCCAAAACAAATTGCGTTTGAGAAACCGCTGCGCAAATAAAGTGTGATATACAAAAATTGCAACGATCGTCATTTTATTCCCTAGGGTCTCTGCTATATAGAAAAATATATAATATTTTGGAGTTAGCAAAAATGGTGCAGCGCTATATTTGGTAATAGTTCATAATAACAAAACTTCATATATACACATCCAAAGTGGTATTTGTTAAAGGGGTTGTAAACACTCAAGGTTTTGGACCACAATGCATTCTATGCATTAAGGTCAAAAACCTTCTGAAGTGCAGGAGCCCCCCTTATTCTTACCTGAACCCGACAAGAACGAGCCCAGCAGCTCCAGCCGCTGTCTCAGATCCTCATTGGATAGATTGATAGCAGCAGCCATTGGTTCCTGCTACTGTCAATCAAATCCAGTGCCACGGGAGCCGGGGGACAGGGCTGAGTCCTGCTGTCTGTGTCAATGGATGTAGCAGCAGGACTCAGGAGCCCGCCCGCACGGGTGCCCCCTTGGAATGAGGGTCTCCGAGGGGGCACTTTATGCGGGGAGGAGCCAGGAGTGCCGCTGGGGGACCCCAGAAGAGGAGGATTCCCCCGATGGGGGACTCCAGAAGAGGAGGTAAGTATAACTTTTTTTATTAAAAAAAAAGAACCTTTACAACTCCTTTAAAGCAGAAAACATGAGTCATAGGCATTGAGAGATCATCACCAGCACCCAAACACGCTGCCTCTTACCCTCTACTGGGATAAATAGCGCATTAGACATCACTCCAACAGCAATCCACCTCAGGGATATTCTCCAGCGTCTCCACCACGGCACCCAAAGTCTCAAATGGACATAAAAGAAACACTCATAGTGAAGACATCCCAACAAAGGTATATTGTAAAAATCCGAAAGAATAACACTCACATTTCAAGAGATTACAATTTGCATATCATAGACGTCTGACGTTTCAAACCCACAAGATGGCTGCTGCATCCCCGCATGTAGTCGCCGACTCCTCCCTACGCGTTTCATCATCAAATGACGTCAGGGGTGTGGCTAGACAGGCGCTGCAGCTCTAAATAAGCGGGACGGCTTATGCAAAAGGTGGGCAATATTTGCATTCCAAAAACCAGAGAAGGAACTAGAAACTATACCAATCAAGGCAAGCCCAAAAGGTATGTATGCGCTTCAAAGAGCAGAAGTACTAGAAACTCATAGCTCCAATTGAGGAAAGAACAGATAACTCAATAAAAATCAATTAAAAAACAGTTAAAAAACAGTAACCTGATCCTTGTATTAATGATCATGGTAAAAATATCCTAGATAAACAAACATTTAATCATGTGTAAATAAAATAATGGTCATAGCGACCGTACCGGGAAACAGCGCCATCTTGTGGTACCAGAAGATATCAAAAATGTACAATCATATATAGTAAAATGATGTGCATAACAATATATAACAGATATCTCTAAAAAGAGGTCAAAGACTAAAATACAGAAAATATTTTCCCACATAAATGTCTTCATATAAGAAGTGAAAAACATTTTAAACATTTTTATCAAAAACCATATCTGTACTTAAACACACAATTTCTCTATACATAGTTTCTAATTGATGAATGCATTATTATCCCATTCGATATTCATACCGAAAGGGGGTAAAGGTTTTAAGCTGGTAAATCCACTTGGTTTCCAATCTAGAGACTTCTCTAACCATATTACTACCTCTCCAGTGGCTCGTAAACCCATCAATACCCAAAAACATAGCTCCTTCAGGGCTGAGATTATGTCGCAAATCATAATGTTTGCATAAACTATGTTTGGGAAAACCTTTCTTTATATTAGCCACATGTTCATTCAATCTTGTCTGAAGCATTCGGACAGTGCGGCCAACATAACGAAGACCACACGGACAATGTATAATATATACAACATTTTTGGATGTGCATGTAATAAAAGGTTTAATGGGAAACCGTTCATGAGTAGAATTAGATTCAAAGGAATCAGTCTTTCTACATTTATGTGCATTCGTTTTACATATAGGGCACTTCCAAAAAGGGGAAAAAGACACCCATATTCTGGAAAAAAAAAAGAGGGTTTCTTGGGGGTTCTATAACATTAGACGCCATCCATAACCTCTACAGTGAAACTCCTCTATAGACAACCTGAGGGTTGAATCTTTTTAACCGCACTGTCTGAATGCTTCAGACGAGATTGAATGAACATGTGGCCAGTATAAAGAAAGGGTTTCCCAAGCATCATGATTTGCGACATAATCACAACCCTGATGGAACTATGTTTTTGGGTATTGATAGGTTTACAAGCCACTAGAGAGGTAGTAATGTGGTTAGAGAGGTCTCTAGATTGGAAACCAAGTGGATTTACCAGGTAAAAAACGTATACGTCATTCGGTATAAATATGAAATGGGATAATAATGCGTTCATCAATAATGATTAGAAATTATGTATAGAGAAATTGCATGTTTAAAATATGGTTTTTGATCAATATTAATGTTTAAAAGGTTTCACCTTATATGAAGACATTTATATGGGAAAAGTCTGTATTTTAGTCTTTGACCTCTTTTTAGAGGTATATGTTATATATTGTTATGCACATCATTTTATTATATATGATTGTAAATGTTTGATATCTTTTGAAACCACAAGATGGCGCTGTTTCCCGCTACAGATGCTATGACCATTATTTTATTTACATATGATTAAATGTTTGTTCATCTAGGATATTAATTCCCTGAATATTAATACAAGGATCAGGTTACTATTTAACGGTTTTTGTTGAGTGTTCTGTTCTTTCCTTGATTGGAGCTATGAATTTCTAGTAATTCCGCTCTTAGGAGCGCATACATACCTTTAGGGCAGGGATATGCAATTAATGGACCTCCAGCTGTTGCAAAACTAAAAGTCCCATCGTGCCTCTGCCTCTGGGTGTCATGCTTGTAGCTGTCAGAGTCTTGCTATGCCTCATGGGACTTGTAGTTTTGCAACAGCTGGAGGTCCGCTAATTGCATATCCCTGCTTTAGGGCTTGCTCTGATTGGAATAGTTTTGGTCCCTACCCTGGCTTTTGGACCGCAATTATTGCCCACCATTCGCATAAGCCATCCCACTTATATAGAGCTGCAGTGTCAGTCTAGCCACGCCCCTGATGATGTAATTTGATGACAAAACGTGTAGGGAGGAGTCGGAGACGTGTGACGTGACTACATGCTGGGACACAGTGGCCACCTTGTGGGTTTGAAACGTCGACTTTTTGATATGCAAATTTTAATCTCTTGAAATGTGAATGTTATTCTTTTGGATTTTTACAATATATCTTTGTTGGGATGTCTGCATTATGAGGAGTGTTTCTTTTATGTCCATTTGAGACTTTGGGCGCCGTGGTGCAGATGCTGGAGATTATCCCTGAGGTGGATTGCTGTTGGAGTTGTCATTTGAGTGATATCTAATGCGCTATTTATCCCAGTAGAGGGTAAGAGGCAGTGCGTTTGGGCGCTGGTGATGGTTTCTCTACGCCTATGACACGTCTTCTGCTTTAACAAATACCACTTTGGATGTATATTTTGTTATTATGGACTTTTACCAAATATAGCGCTGCACCATTTTTACTAACTCCAAAATATTTTTAATTTTTTTTTATATAGCAGAGACCCTAGGGAATAAAATGGCGATCATTGCAATTTTTTTATGTCACACACACATTAGTTTGTTTTTCCTATACATATCATACACATTTCCTATACATATCATACACATTTCCTATACATATCATACATATTGTGCCAGCAGCTTACAATAAGACTTTCTAATTCAATCTTAATTTATTACCTAAAGCGCAACAAATGTGTTTTTTTTAATGTTTGGGAGTTCCAAGTAATTTTCTAGCAAAAAAAAAAAAAATACTGATTTCAAATATATACCATAGTTTGTAGACGCTAGAACTTTCATATACACTTTTTTTTTTTTTTTACCAAAGACTTGTAGCAGAATTTTGTCCAAAATGTATGAAATTAGATTTTAAATAAAAAAAAATTTTATTGGATATGTTTTAAAGCAGAAAGTAAAAAAAAAAATTTTTCAAAATTTTTGGTCTTGGTTTATATTGCGCAAAAAAACAAACAAAAAAAATAAAAATAAAAAAAATAAGTGGTGATCAAATGCCACCAAAAGAAAAAAAAGAAAGCTTTATTTGTGGGGAAAAAAATAAATAAATAAATAAATAACACTCTTTCAGACATTTAAATCTGACCTTTAGTCTTGCACAGTTGTACCAGCTCCTGTCCTGTACTGAAATTGCTTACTCCGATTTCACTGCACACTGTGAGCTTTTCATATTGTGCATTAGAAGCTGCAGCAAGTCAGAGCCCCGCCTCATTTCCTAGTTCGACCAGCGTTATCCAATCCTGGCCAGCCTTGACTGTCCCTGGCCCGCCCCTGTCATTTATTGGATTTCCAGCATCACATGCAGGCGATACCTAGGAGCAGTCTGCATGCAAATTCAGTCTTCCTAGGACCGCCCTCTCCTCCACACTCACACCCACCCATCAAGGCTTTGTGATGTTTGCATAACTCCTCCCAAATGATTTGCCTTAGAGCTCTTCAGAAGAGTACGGAGGCTGGGGGCTGTGATGTTATCAGGAAGCCATGTACAGCACTCTTCTGGCTCCTCTCACCAGCCGTGATCTGCCTGCAGTGCATATAGAAGTACAAAGAACCAGTGATGAGGTCACTGGGTCTAAAAACAGGGCTGAAAACTGAAGGGTTTTATTTTAAAAAGGTCACTAGCATGATGATGATGGAGAGGAACCAAGGAAGGCCAAATACGGGCACACTTCAGCTTTAATTAAAATGTAAATTGAGACAAGACAAATAAATACTTAAAAATAAGTTTATTGGGTTTTCCTTGTAACAATATTTACATAAAAAAAATCCCACCCACACTGGGGACACTGTTCAAAACATACGATGAATCGAATGCAGAGCGAAAGCACCATAATGGTTGCTCAGGAACCGTAGTTGGCCTCATCGAACGCCTTTCTGGCACGTTTCAGTTCCTCATTCATGGTGAGCAGATCCTTCACTCTGGCGAACTTCCGCGGGTCCTTCCGGATCAGAAACACAATATCCTCCACCTGGAACCGCCCCTGGCGCCCGATGGACATGGCCTTGTGCGTCTAGGGAAAGATGAGCAGCATAAACATTATTATAGGACTACTGAAGACAAGAAAGAAAGAAAAAAAAAAAAACAAAAACAAAAAAAAAAAAACAAAAAAAAAAAAACAAAAAAAAAAAAAACCACCATTATGAAAATGTAATAAATGGCCTTAAAGTGGACCTGTCCGATATATTTTTCATGTATACAGTGCCTTGAAAAAGTATTCATACCCCTTGAAATTTTCCACATTTTGCCATGTTACAACCAAAAACATAAATTTTAATTTAGTATTTTATTGGGATTTTATGTGATAGACCAACACAAAGTGAAACATAATTGTGAAGCGGAATGAAAATGATAAAATGATTTTCAATATTCTTTACAAATAAATATGTGAAAAAAGTGTGGTATGTCAAAGTGATGTCCTTTTTTCCTACATATAGAGCTTTCTTTTGGTGGTATTTAATCCCCACCGGTGTTTTTTTTTTTGCTAAACAAAAAAACAAAACAAAAAACGTTCCCGTTATAAAATTTTGCAAATAATCTTTCTTCAGAAATTTTAACCAAAATGTATTCTATTACATTTCTTTGCTGAAAATAACCCAAATCAGTGTATATTATTTAGTGTGTAGGAAAGTTGTAGAGTCCACAGATTATGGGAAATATACCTGAAAATCGATCAATCCTGGATGTACTGACGACCGATCTCATTTCTTGAGGCCCTAAATGTCAGGACAGTACAAATACCCCCCAAATGACCCCTTTTATGGAAAGTAGACCGTCTGAGGTATTTAGTAAGAGGCATGGCAAATTTTTTGAAGTGGTAATTTTATGTCATGATTTTTGGGAAAATAAAGACATTAACCGCTTGCAGACCGCCCACCGTAGAGATACTGCAGCAGGACGGCCGCTCTGCGCACTTTTGCACACACCAATCAATATTGGATTTTTTTTTTTTTTTTTTACCAAAAAGCATGTAGCAGAATATCTGGATATCAGCCTCAATTTATGGAAAAATTTGATCTTTTACATTTTTTATTGAGTATGTTTTATAGCAGCAAAAAATAAACTGCAGAGGTCAAATACTACCGAAAGAAAGCTCTATTTGTGGGGGGGGCTGGGGGAGGGACAGCAGCATTATATTTGGGTACATTGTCACACGGCCGAGCAATTGTCAGTTAATGTATTGCAGTGCTGTATCGCAAAAAATGGCCTGGTCAAGAAGGGGGATAAATCTTCTGGAGCTGAAGTGGTTAAAACATTTTGAGTCACAATTTTTTTTACATACTGTCACCAGTGCAGTACAGCGTCATCATCACTGGTGATCAGGGACACGGACTGGTGACAGTATGTTAGAAAAAATAATAAATATATAATACTTAGGTCTTATTTATCTATTTTTTTTTTTACACACCAATTGCTTATAACAATGAATTTTACAGTTATAAGCAACCATTTTTTTCTAAATGAAAACCATTCAGTGTTTACTATTGTGATTGGCCACAGTTAATCACATGGTACAGATGGGCTGTGATTGACTGTACCATGTGATCACTGCAACCAATCACAGAACTCATCACAATAGTACGCATGAATGGAACAGTCACGTGATTGGCCAGCACAGGGATGTCATCGGGGGTTAGAAGATATCCAAACCCAAAAACCATAATGTAATATACTGCAGCTTCTCAGTCTTGTGAAGTATTCGTTTTCTATTTTCAGGTTAAAATACAGGAAATACCTGTTGATTCGGCCACAATCAGTGTTCTTGCACCTCACTGCTAAGCTGCAATATATGAACTTTTTGGATGTAAAAATTGGTGATATTTACACCGGAAGGCAACATAATAGATAATTTATACCGACCATTTCAGTGAGGAATTCTATCACCAGATCCTCCAGAATATCCACAGACTCTGTATACGGGTTCTGATCGTCTCCGAATCCATACATCATACAGCGCACTGCAGGAGAGAGCAGACCGTCAGTACAGGTGACACCGTGTCATTACAGGAGAGCGCAGTCAGTACAGGTGACACCATGTCATTGGAGGAGAGAGCAGTCGGTACGGGTGACACCGTGTCATTACAGGAGAGCGCAGACAGTCAGTGTTATTGGCTCCGCCAGTAAATACCACCACACTGATCATACTGGGCTCACTATAAAGTGATGATATACTAACCTACAGCAACCAATCAAATTTCAGTTTATAGAAGTGAGCCACATGACCAATGACATTAGTATTAGTCGCTATAGCTACTGCATTTTACTTGCCATTCTAAGAAAAGTCACTTATTTTGCCCTATATACACAGCGAGTTTCATACAATTGCGCTCTAGGTCTGTATCTTAGACACTTGCCGACCTCAATACGTATCTATACACGTTGCGGTTTACCGGTGTTCTGGGTGAAGCTCTCAGTCATAACCCCAGTATTTTTTTTTTTCAGCCAGCAGCTGGCTTTCTTATGAAAGCGGGTAGTGCAGCTCATTATCCGCTGGATTGATTTAAGAAGCGGTGGGAGGGGGGGGGTGTTCACCTCCCCCACCCCCGCCGCAGCCAGATAAGTCACAAAGGCCAACAGAGATTAGATCGTCTCTGATCTCCTCCATTGCCTTGGAGGGCTGGAAAGATGTCATGACGTCACTTCCGGTCTCAGGCAGAAGTAAACAAATTTTTTTTTAAAAAAACAAAGCAAAAAAAAAAAAAAAAGATTAAACTTTTTTTTTTTGATCTCCTAAGGTGAAAGAAGAGATTTGGGGTATTTTTGACCTCAGATCTCTCCATAAAGAGGACCTGTCATCCTTACTTATATTACATGGGATGTTTACATTCTTTGTAATAGGAAAAAAAGTGATTAAAAAAAAAAAAAAAGGGACAGTGTAAAAATAAAAAGAATGTAAATAAATAAGGAAAAAAAAAAAAAAAAAAAAGAAATGTAAAGCCCCTCATCCCTCCGTGGTCACATGCAGAAGCGAGTGCATATGCAAGTGTAAACGGTGTGTCAGACTGGCACACAGCACCTCTGCTACCCACGCTAGGCGTGCGCTGGCTTGTTATCCTTATCACGTCATAGGACGTCCGATCAGAAAATATGCTATATGGCAGCCGGCAAGTGGTTAAAGTGAGAGCAATAATTCTAGCACTAGACTTCTTCTGCAACTCTAAACTGGTAACCTGTAAAAAAAAAAAAAAAAAAAATTGTAATCGTTGCCTATGGAGATTTTCAAGTATCGTAGTTTCTCGCCATTCCATGAGTGTGCGCAATTTTAAAGCGTGACATCTTAGGTATCAATTTACTCAGCGTAACATCTTTTATATTTTTACCAAAAAATAAAATTTAAAAAATGTGATGTTTATTGTGTTTTGTTATTAAAGTGTTGAGTTTGAAAAAACCGCTGTGCAAATACTGTAGGACATCAAAAATTGCAACAATCGCCATTTTTAATTTTATTATAACCCCCTCCCCTCCCCTCGAGAACTGGAGGATCCTCTGCTAGGCCCCCCACTTGCTGTGTCACTGAGAAAGCCAGCGTACTTCTATTACCCTTCCTGAATGGACGGATCCTGGATATAATTACTCGGCGGGCAGATTGAACCGCACCTGACGGATCTGAAATATTCCACCACTGCGTCACCATAGAAAGATGATCATTAGGAGCAGTATCCAGTATTGTCAGTCTTCATCAACGGGTGGCAACCAATCAACAATGGATTAAAGGGTCTCATCTCCCCTGGGGGCCCCAATATCTTGCTGACAGCAATGATCTAAAAGGACCAAGTTTCCTGGGGGTCACTATCCCACTAACACCAAGGATTTTGGGTGGGGCTATTCTTATTTGGGGGCCACAATCCCACTGACACCAATGATTTAAGGGTCTATTCTCCCCTGGGGCTCTGATTTCACTGACACCAACGATTTAGGGGTCCATTGTCGCCCTGATCTCACTGACACCAACAATTTGGGGGTCTATTCTCCCCTGGGGCCCTGATCTCACTGACACCAATGATTTAGGGGGTCTATTGTACATTGGGGCCCCGTTCTCACTGACACCAATGATTTGGTGGTCTATTCTTCCCTGGGGCCCTGATCTCACTGACACCAAGGATTTATCCTATGAGAACCGAAGACCTATTCTCCCTGAGGGTAATAATCCCACTGACACCAACGATTTGGGGGTCTATTCTCCCCTGGGGCCCTGATCTCACTGACACCAATGATTTGGGGATATTCCACCCTGGGTGCCACAATCCTACAAACCCCACCGATTTGGGGGTCTAGTCTCTTCTCTGAAGGGGCCTTTATCACTCTTACACAAATAAATCAAGCTATTCACTACTGGGGGGGGGGGGGGGCATTTTACTGACAGCCATGGCTTAAAGAACTATTTTTCTGGGGTTCACATATCATTTACACTAATGATTTGGAGTGTTATCCTCCCCGGGGTCCTGATGCCACAGACACTGATGAACTGAGGGGCCATTCTCCCCTGGGCGCCACTATTTCACTGGCACCAATGATTTGAAGAACTATTTTTTTCCCTGGGGTTTGCTATCCCACTGACTACAAAGATGTTGGGAGGAGGGGAGAAAAGCTCCCAGCATTCCCTGGGAACCACAATCACGGTGACATTAACGATTTGGGGGGGGGGGTCTAGTGACACCTGGAGCCCTGATTTCACTGACACCAACGATTTGGAGGTCTGTTGTTCCTTGAGGCCCCCCGATCTCATTGACACCAATGATTTGGGGGTCTATTCTGCCCTGGAGACCTGATCTCACTGACACCAATGAACTGAGGACCTATTCTCCCTGAGCGTAATAATCCCACTGACACCAATGACTTGGGGATATTCTACCCTGTGTGCCACAATTACATGAACACCATTGATTTGGGGGTCTAGTCTCTTCTCTGAAGGGGCCATTATCACTCTTACACAAATAAATAGAGGAACTATTCACTACGGGGGGGGGGGGGGGGCATTATTTTACGGACACCAACGATTTGAATAACTATTTTTTTCCTGGGATTCACTATCCCACTGACTCCAAAGATGTTGGGAGCTCTTCTCCCCTAGGGAGGGGCACTATCTTACAGACACCAATGATTTGAAGGAATACGTTTCCTGGAGTTCACTATCCCAATGACACAATAATGTCGGGAGGGGCTATTCTCCACTAGGGGCCACAATCCCACCGACATTAATGATTTGGAGGTCTATTCTCCCCTGGGGACACGATCACATCAATGATCCGAGGATCTATCCTCTCCAAGGGTCACAATGTCACAGATTTGGGGGTATTCTTCCCTGGGAACCACAATCCCAGTGACATCAATGATTTGGGGGGCCACCATCACTCTTACACAAATGAACTGAGGAGATATTCTCTCCTGTGGGCCACCTGTGCTGTACAATTACAGATGTACCGGGCCCTGGTATCGCTAAGGATGAGAATCCCTGCTCTAGATATCCAACATTGGGCGCGGCTCCATATGGGCTCCCCTCCTCTGCTGTATTTCTTTTTCTTCATATGAAAAACTAAACCATGGCTTTGAGTTTACTGCAACTTCAAGATGCTGGACAACCCGCTTAGGCTCCTCCCTTCTAATGCGTTGCAGGGAGCTCAAGTAATCGCTTTGTCCACATTCCGATAAACTGAAGATCTGTGTCCAGTGCCCCTTCGGACTTTGACAGATAACATGTCTAGGCTCTCCTTCCACCGTCGTGTTTTTTTTTCCCCCACATTCCCCTAATCTACTCATTTTAAAATGATGCGCCATTGGTTTTACACTCCCAGAGCCAGTGGAGCGCAATGCACATATGTGAAGCACATCTCTTGATCAGGAGACTGGGACTGGGAGTACAGATAGATCACTGTTCCTGATCACTAGGAACAGCAGAGAGATCTCTCTCTCTCTCTCATCCCTCTCATCTCTCTCGTCAGAACAAGGATCGGCCTTGCTTACATAGGCAGATCCCCGTTCAACCTCTTTCCCACGATCGCGGGTGGGACGTGCCTGCTGTATCTAATGCACGGCTAGACGCACAGATACATCGGTTCGCGCAGCCGGGCCGCCCTGCCGCAGTATATGTGCAGTGGGTGGTCTGGAAGTGGTAAAGAAAAAAAAAAAAAAACTGTTTACTTCCACCCTACATCGGAAGTGATGTCATGACGTTGCTCCGGTCCTTTAAGACATCAGGTCTCTGTCCATCTCTGACCAACCGCACCGGCGGACCGTTTCTCGAGCGCATCGGTGAAAACGGTAAGCCCGAGAAATACCCACGAGTGGCGGGAGGGGATGTCTCCCCCCCCCTCCACCTTCTGAAAGTGATCTAGTGGCTAATGGAGAGAGAAAGCCAGCCGCCGGCTGAAAAAAAAAAAAAATACTGGGGTTACGGACGACCCCGCTAAACCACTTGCAAACCGCAACGTATGTATGTCAGTCTATCAATCTATCTATATATTTTGCAGCCGGCAAGGGGGTAATATGTGACGGGAGTCACTTTGGGTGGAGGGTTTGTGGAACCCAGCTTACCGTGAAGAGCACTGGAAGCTCCTTGTCCAGCTCCCCCGGCCCCTCCTATGTGTAATTCACCCTGTGTCCATTAGGGGCACAGGGTGACTGAAACCTCCAGTCAGGTCTGCACTAACTCACCGTACAACCACACCGGACTCAGCATTTCCTTTTACCCCTATTATCCAGGGTTCTATATGTGTGGTTTGTGCTGAAGGAATGAAGGGGCTCTTTCACTTGGGACGTTAAGATTTCTGAACAATATCCCTCAAGAAAATATGAAGATAAATAAATTTCAGCTTTCAGACTGCTAGATTGTTTGAGGTGTGGCTGTATCCGGTTGTTCTATTGTTTCTGTCTGCCTTGGGGGCAACCTATTATGGGATGTATATGTGGATTAGCTGGGAGAGGGGAAGATTTCGCCAGCAGCCCCTCCTGTCTGTGTGTCTCTGGTTACTAAATGTAGTTTACCCCGCCCTGTGTCATTATGCAAAGAAGGGGTGATTGTCCCCCAAGTGTATATCTCTCTGTGTGTTGTCTTTGAATAGTCTTATGTTTTCACCCTACACTGATGCTTCGACAAAGTGACTTTGTGACCTTGGATCGTGCTGGTACTGGACAAAGGAAGCGTATATGGCGGACAGACTCATCTTGAGTACGGGGGTCCCTGGCAACACGCCTCTGGTTTTCAAATCGGCCCCTTTACTTATCCCCACTAAAAGTTCCAACTTACACTCTTTAGCGAAGAGCCTCTTCCTCCTGCCGAGTCCTCCTTCCGCTCCTCCTGACGTTTCCTCGCTCTCCTCCTCAAACTGGAAAAAAGCAGAACGTTAAATAAAGTGTATGCGAGACTTCACCTTGTAAAACAACCCAGCATAAAATAGAAATGAAAAGGCAAAAAATTGTGTATAGATATAATAATACAAAATAAATAATAAAAAAACAGAAAACACATTCTAAATAAATGTTTCCCCCTTTTTTTTTTTTTTATTATAAATGATTACGTTCCCTTTGTTATCAGTTACACAGAGAGGTAGGAGGAGGAGAAACAGCAGCACACTGGTCTTCCCAGTGACTGTGGGGGGGTGTCAGGACAAGTCTGATTATTGGAGAGCAGGCTGAGTTCCCAGCACAGCTAGAGAACTGACCATGCTGTGTTCTCCCGCTTAGTCTGGTCAGTTTTTAAAAGGAAAGCAGAGGGGCTGGCAGGAACACCAGGGATTTCACACAAAGCAAGTGATACAAAGAACAGGATACTTTATCATACAAGTACATGGTACAGCAGCCACATATCGGGGTAGCTTGCTATGGGGGGGGGCACTTGGAAGAGGAGAGGAGTCAGGAGAGTCAGCGGGGAACCCCCCCCGAGAAGAGGCGGATTGGGGCTGCTCTGTGCAAAAACATTACACAGAGCAGGTAAGTGTGACATGTTTTGTTTATTATTACAGAATAAAATATTACCTTTAGTATCACTTTAACTTTAGTGTGTTTTTGTGACCACATCATGTGACATAAAAAATTAGAACGACCATCATTTTATTCTCTGAGGTCTCTTTTTTCAGAAATATATGGGGGATTTAGCGTACATTCACACTTGGTCTGTAAGTGTGCGCAGAAATCACACCGCGCTTATGTGTGCGTTTCTGTGCCACAAACTTTGGGAAACCCATTTAACCTCTTGCTTACTGGGCACTTAAACCCCCTTCCTGCCCAGGCCAATTTCCAGCTTTCAGCGCTCTCACACTCCGAATGACAATTGCGCGGTCACGCTACAGTGTACACAAAATTAAAATGGTTATCATTTTGTTCACACAAATAGAGCTTTCTTTTGGTGGCATTTAATCACCACTGCAAAAAATAAAAAGTTTATTTTGCTAATAAATCATTTTTCTTCACAAATGTAGCCCAAAATTTATTCTGCCGAATTTCTTTGGTGAAAATAACCCAAA
This sequence comes from Lithobates clamitans, assembly GCA_037952925.1. Classification (NCBI taxonomy): domain Eukaryota; kingdom Metazoa; phylum Chordata; class Amphibia; order Anura; family Ranidae; genus Lithobates; species Lithobates clamitans. The sequence continues at coordinate 222,935 of JBBGZY010002843.1, forward strand.
TCAGTGTTTATTATTTAGTTTGTGTGAAAGTTAGAGAGTCCACAAATTATGGGATATATATCCGAAAATTGGCCAAAATGCCAGGACAGTACAATAACCCCCAAAATGACCAATTTTTGGAAAGTAGACAGTCTGAGGTATTTAGTAAGAGGCGTGGTGAGTTTTTTTTTTGAAGCTCTGATTTTTTGGAAAATTAAAAAAAAAAAATTCACATTTTTTTTCCTTTTTGTACACACTGTCACCAGTGCAGTACAGAGTCATCATATAACTGGTGTGGTGGAGATCAGAGACTAGTGACAGTATGTTAAAAAAAAATAATTGCTTTCATCTTATTTTCTATTACCTTTTTTTTTTTTTTTTTTTGTTTATTTTTTAACACGCTGCGACCAGCACAATACAGTGTTACCATATAAACTAGAGCTGCAAAATTAATCGTCAAGAATAGTTATCGCGATCTTGACTGACGTGTTTCACAATTCATTCTATACAAAGAATTCTCTCTGCTCTTCTGAAGCCACAGCCCTCAAAAGAAAGGAAGAGAAAAACCGGGCAGTCTGCCAAGAATCAAAACATTCTTTATCAGTTGAACTTAAGTATAAACATTGTAATTTGTCAATGGAATAGACTTTGTGTGTACGTGAAAAAAAGTTTAAACACTAAACCTTTTTCTGACATTTGTTAGTTTCAAGTTAAAACCTTTTTTTTTTTTTGCTAGAAAATTACTTAGAACCCCCCAAATATTATATATATTTTTTTTAGTAGACACCCTGGGGAATAAAATGGTGGTGGTTGCAATATTTTATGTCACAAATTACTTTAATGAATTAAAAAAAAAAACAAAAAAACTAAGCAGTAAAGTTAGCCCATTTTTTTGTATAATGTGATAGATTTCACGTCGCGAGAATCGGCAATCTTTTTATTCTAAGCAAATAAATTGTGATTCTCATTTTGGACAGAATCGTGCAGCTCTAATATAAACACTACTACTCTGGGGAAGTGTGATCAGGGCGCTTTACCGTCATTTTAGCAGTGCTTTTTGGGCGCTAGATTTTAACCCCCGCTAGCGGCCGAAGAAAGGGTTAATAGTGTAGCGCTGCTGCCGAAGCACTTTGCAGGCACTTCAGCAGTGGTGCCCATTCATTTCAATGGGCAGGGGCAGTGGAGGAGCGGTGTATACAGCGCTCCCAAACCGCCCCAAAGATGCTGCTTGTAGGACTTTCTTTTTTTAATGTCCTGCCAGCGCAGCACCCAATAATGAAAGCACTCGGGCTCTCACGCTGGGGAGGCGTTTTTCAGGCGCTTTACATGCGCTATTTTTAGCTCTTCAGCGCCTGAAAAACGCCGCCAGTGTGAAAGGGGGTCTTTGATTGCTCATACCAGCGAATTTCATTGGTATAAACAATCATTTTTACTGAATGAAATGGATTTGTTATGTATTATTGTAACTAGCTGTGATTGGCCACAGCTAATCACATGGTAAAGATGGGCTGTGATCACTGTGTGACCAATCACAATTAGCAACACAATTATACACAACAAATGGCATTGAAAGGAAGCCATCCATTGCTTACAATAGTCATGTGATCTGCTGTGATTGGTCACATGGTACCACAGTGGGCCAGTACAGTGATCGGTCATCAGCCGTGTCCGGTAGACCGGTGGCGACAGATCGCACCGCAATGCGGCTACACGCGAGTTGCATTCTGGGAAGAATTCATGACGTAGGACCTCCACCTGGAGCAATGAACGTCCTGCCCAGCCGTCACATGACTACAGACCAGGTGGGAAGAGGTTAACAAATGAACGGCAACGCAAGCGTGTTTGTTTATAGCATTTCATAAACGCGTTAAAACATGCAGCTTTAGCTGTGAACGCTTAGGCTGCATTCACACCTGAGCTTTTCATTATCAGGGCAGAAAGTCGCACGTCAAAAAGGTCACCAATGTAAAAAAAAAAGCAGAAAACCGCCTGCAATCTGCCCAAAAAGAATCTCATGTACTTTTTGTTTGAGCTTCAGGCTACAAAACGCTGAGATGTGAACAGGGGCCATTTAATGGAATGGGATTTTGCTTGTTGGGCGTTTTTACGAGCTGAAACCGCTCAGGTGTGAATGCAGCCTGAACTAATCTTCAGGCCTAAAATGATTGTTAGGGATGAACCAAGTTGGGCGTCATTCACCCCAAATGTTCAGTGGCGTCACTAGGATTGCTGTCACCTGGTGTGGTAAAACATGTAAAACAGGCGTGTGGGACGATCAGACCTCGGGTACCCGCCTGTCTCTGCCTGTCTCTGCCTCGTCCCCACACATCAGGGAAAGGGAAGGAGGGAGCCGCTGGGCTCCTCTAAATGCAGCGCCGGTGTCAGGCTGGGTTTGATGTCACCCTCTGGCGAGGCGCCCCCCCATAGGGACACCACTGGTCCTGTCTGGACTGAGGGGTCTACAGGGACTCATCATTGAGAGAGCTGAGCCTGTTTTATTGTGTACACAGAGCACATGTGACCTCAGCCCTCCACATTGATGGGAGACTCTCACACACAGCAACACAAACCGTTCCTATCAATTCATTCCATATTATCATCTCACCGTCTGATCTTCATCTTCATCCGCCATCTTCACTTTCTCCCGCAGCTCCTTCGCTCGCCCGCTTCCGGGTGTACAAATATGGCGCCCTCTACCCCCGCCCTTTGTTTAAACCACGTGACCAGCTTTTCCGCTTTGCGAACATAGGTCGCTGCATATCATGTGATCCATAAGAGCTGCGAGGAGGACTAGGTGTACCAACATGGCTCCGGTTCCTCCGCCCACTGCCATTTTAGGTGATCGGATTGGACGGGAGGGACCTGGGAGGAGCAGTGGGAAGGGCCCTGTTTGGGGGAAGTGCAAGCGCAGAGTTTAAATCCTCAAACTTCTGTGAGGAGGCTGAAAGCAGCAGGTGAGTATAGAGGCTGTGCTCCCCCAGCAAACTGCGGATACCGTGCAGAGCTGTGTGCTCCCACAACTCTCCCCTGAGCAACCAGCCCCCCCCTCCATCCACAGCTCTCTCCTTAGAAACCAGCCCCCCCCCATCCATCCACAGCTCCCACCTTAGAAACCAGCCCCCCCCCCATCCATCCACAGCTCCCACCTTAGAAACCAGCCCCCCCCATCCATCCACAGCTCCCACCTTAGAAACCAGCCCCCCATCCATCCATCCATCCATCCATAGCTCTCCCCTTAGCAACCAGCCCCCATCCATCCACAGCTTTCACCTTAGCAACCAGCCCCCATCCATCCATAGCTCTCCCCTTAGCAACCAGCCCCCCATCCATAGCTCTCCCCTTAGCAACCAGCCCCCCATCCATCCACAGCTCTCACCTTAGCAACCAGCCCCCATCCATCCACAGCTCCCACCTTAGAAACCAGCCCCCCCCCATCCATCCATAGCTCTCCCCTTAGCAACCAGCCCCCATCCATCCATAGCTCTCCCCTTAGCAACCAGCCCCCCATCCATAGCTCTCCCCTTAGCAACCAGCCCCCCATCCATCCACAGCTCTCATCTTCGCAACCAGCCCACATCCATCTACAACTCTCCCCTAAGCAACCAGCCCCCATCCATCTACAGTTCTACACTTAGCAACCAGCCCCCCATCCATAGCTTTCACCTTAGCAACCAGCCCCTTTCCATCCATTCACAGCTCTCACCTTAGCAACCAGCCCCCCATCCATCCATCCACAGCTCTTACCTTAGCAATCAGCACCGTCCATCCATTCACAGCTCTCACCTTGGCAACCAGCCCCCACCCATCCATCCACACCTCTAACCTTAGTAATCAGCCCCCATCCATCCGTAGCTCTCACCTTAGCAACCAGCCCCCCATCCATCCACAGCTCTCACCTTAGCAACCAGCCCCTATACATTCATCCACAGCTTTAACCTTAGCAACCAGCCCCCATCCATCCATCCACAGCCCTCACCTTAGCAACCAGCCCCCCATCCATCCACAGCTCTCACCTTCGCAACGAGCCCCCCCAATCCACACCTCTAACCTTAGCAACCAGCCCCCATCCATCCTCAGCTCTCACCTTAGCAACCAGCCCCCATCCAGCCATCCACAGCCCTCACCTTAGCAACCAGCCCCCCATCCATCCACAGCTCTCACCTTAGCAACCACCCCCCATCCATCCACAGCTCTCACCTTAGCAACCAGCCCCCCATCCATCCATCCACAGCTCTCACCTTAGCAACCAGCCCCCCATCCATCCATTCACAGCTCTCACCTTAGCAACCAGCCCCCCATCCATCCATTCACAGCTCTCACCTTAGAAACCAGCCCCCCATCCATCCATTCACAGCTCTCACCTTAGCAACCAGCCCCCCATCCATCCATTCACAGCTCTCACCTTAGAAACCAGCCCCCCATCCATCCATTCACAGCTCTCACCTTAGAAACCAGCCCCCCATCCATCCATTCACAGCTCTCACCTTAGCTACCAGCCCCCCATCCATCCACAGCTCTCACCTTAGCAACCAGCCCCCATCCATCCATAGCTCTCACCTTAGCAACCAGCCCCCACCCATCCGTCCACAGCTCTCACCTTAGCAACCAGCCCCCATGCATCCACAACTCTCACCTTAGCAACCATCCTCCATCCATCCATAGCTATCACCCTAGCAACCAGCCCCCATCCATAGCTTTAACCTTAACAACCAGCCTCCATCCATCCACAGCTCTAACCTTAGAAACCAGCACCCACTCTTCCGTCCACCAATCTCACTTTAGCAACCAGCTGCCATCAATCCATCCATCGCTCTCACCTTAGCAACCAGCTGGCATCCATCCGTGGATGGATGGGGGGATGGTTGATAAGGTGGACATCACACTTGTATTTTACCAATCCTAAAATGCAGACCATTCCCTCTTATGCTGCGTACACATAAGCAGACTTCTCGTCGGACTGAACTCACAGGACTTTTCAACGGAGTTCTGAGGAAACGGATTTGCCTACACACGATCCCACCAAAGTCCGATCCTTTTGAACGTGATGACGTAGGACCGGACTAGAAAAGGAAGTTCAGTAGCCAATAGCTGCCCTTGCGTCGCTTTCGGTCAGTCGGACTAGCATACAGACCAACGTTTTTTTTTTTTTCTATAGGAATCGAGTCGAAAGATTTGAAACGTTCTATTTCTAGGCCTGTCCGAATTTTCGACCGAAAAGGTCAGATGAAGCCCACACACAATTGGAATGTCCGCCGGAATCGTTCCGTCAGACCTTTGCTGCCGGGAAGTCCGCTCGTGTGTACGCGGCATGAGTGTTCTCTGCATAATGCTGCATGATGGGAGGAGGGTCAGGTCACATGACTGACAGGTCACATGACTGCGCTCTCCTGATAACCTGAAATAAATATGTAGTGGGGGGGGGGGTGCAGTGCTGGACATGTAATAAACATTGATATCCTAGTCTATGAATGTTCATAGCTCCCCGAGATACCGGCTGCCTGGAACATGGAACGGTCAGTGATTGGATAGTCGGCGTCTTATAATCTGATAACCTGCCAAATGTTTTCTGTCTCTGACCAGGAACCATGAGGAAAAGTGCAGTCACCAACCGGCAGTCTCTGATACCCCTGCGGGTCCAAGACAGCAACCGAGCAGCAGTGGCCACCCCGCAGACGTAAGTCCCTACAGACTTCTGGGACGTAAGATTGGGTTCGATAGAGATTTTTTTTTTTTTCCCTTCTGCTCAGGAAGTTGGGGGAATCCTCTTCAGAAAATAAAACTGGCAGAGATTCTAATCCTCACTTTCTTCAAAAGGAAAAGAAAATTGCCTGTAGTACAGTGACCCATCAGAATCTATTTTGTGCTGACCTTGAATTCTGATTGGATGTTACCCCACTTAGGAAGAGGTATGGATACCCTTGAGGAATTTTGGAAGGGGATCAGTTCATAAGGCTCTGTTTACATCTGTGTTAGCCATCTAAAGAGCAATCTGCAGTGGATCGCTTTTCAAAGGGCATTTGGCAGGCGGTGACGAGGCGATATGTCATCTTCCTGTTTCAACTCCGAAAAGCTGGCACCACCATTTCCCAACTGCATTGTACACGATTGTGGCCCCATTCAGTTGACTGGGTAGTACCACCAGCTGAATGTAGAGGGGGGGGGGGGGTATTTTTGTCTTGGCATTTGTATACCTCCATATAAAGTAAAAATAAAATGTGTTTGGGGATTTTAAGCAATCATCAGGTCTAAAATTGTGCATTTTACTTGCTTGCTTATTAAAGTGGTGTTCCGGCCGAAATTATACTTTTTAAATAAAAATACCCCTATAATACACAAGCTTAATGTATTCTAGTAAAGTTAGTCTGTAAACTAAGGTCTGTTTTGTTAGTTTATAGCAGTAGTTTGTTATTTTATAAACTTACAGCAGGTCGTGGCCATCTTAAGTGTGGGCATCTGAAGCCAGACTGTATTTCTTCCTGGATCTCATCCTTGCAGATCTCGCACATGCTCAGTGCAGCACAAGCAGTGTAATAGGTTTCAGGTCAGGTCTCCATAGCAACGGCAGTTTCAGAGGAAGTTGCCGCCCCTTCCCAGAAGGCATTGCAAACAGGAAATGATGCGATGGGCCGCGGCCAGGGAGGAGGAAGTGAAAAATGAATACAGCAGATATAAAGTAGGTGTTGAGAAAAAAAATATCCAATTTGTTTACAGTGCACAGTTTAGTGAGGGATGCTGAAGAGTTGAAAAGGGGATGGAACTCCACTTTAACATGTACAATGGATATAAAATGTCAGGTTTCTGTTATGTACAATAAATGAGACAAAGATAAATCATTTCAGAATTTTTCCACCTTTTTAATGTAACCTATAAACTGTACAACTCCATCTAAAATCAAACTGAGGGGATAGTAAAAATAAAATAATGTGGTTGCATAAGTGTGCACACCCTCTTATAACTGGGGATGTAGCTGTGTTCAGATTTAAGCAATCGCATCCAAACTCATGTTAAATAGGAGTCAGTACACACCTGCCATCGTTCTAAAGTGCCTCTGATTAACCCCAAATAAAGCTCAGCTGTTCTAGTAGGTCTTTCCTGACATTTTCTTAGTGGCATCCTACAGCAAAAGCCATGGTCCGCAGAGAGCTTCCAAAGCATCAGAGGGATCTCATTGTTAAAAGGTACCAGTCAGGAGAAGGGTACAAAAGAATTTCCAAGGCATTAGATAATACAGTGCCTTGCAAAAGTATTCACCCCCTTTCTAATTTTTCGTGTTTTGTTGCCTCACAACCTGGAATTAACATGGATTGTTTGAGGATTTGCATCATTTCATTTACAGAACCTGCCCACAACTTTGAAGATTTTTTTTTTTTTATATTGTGAAGCAAACAAAAAATAGGACAAAATAACAGAAAAAGTCAATGTGCATAACTATTCACCCCCTAAAATCAATACTTTGTAGAGCCACCTTTTGCGGCTATCAGCTCCAAGTCGCTTTGGATAAATCTCTATGAGCTTGCCACATCTTACCACTGGGATTTTTGCCCATTCCTCCTTGCAAAACTGCTCCAGCTCCTTCAAGTTGGATGGTTTGCGCTTGTGAACTGCAATCTTTAAGTCTGACCACAGATTTTCTATTGGATTGAGGTCTGGACTTTGACTAGGCCATTCCAACACATTTACATGTTTCCCCTTAAACCACTCAAGTGTTGCTTTAGCAGTGTGTTTGGGGTCATTGTCCTGCTGGAAGGTGAACCTCTGTCCTAGCCTCAAATCGCACACAGAGTGGTACAGGTTTTGCTCAAGAATATCCCTGTATTTAGCACCATCCATCTTTCCCTCAACTCTGACCAGTTTCCCAGTCCCAACTGCTGAAAAACATCCCCACAGCATGATGCTGCCACCACCATGTTTCACAGTGGGGATGGTGTTCTTTGGGTGATGTGATGTGTTGGGTTTGCGCCAGACATAGCGTTTTCTTTGATGGCCAAAAAGTTCAATTTTAGTCTCCTCAGACCAGAGCACCTTCCTCCATACATTTTGGGAGTCTCCCACATGACTTTTCGCAAACTCAAAACGTGACATTTTGTTTTTTGCTGAAAGTAATGGCTTTCTTCTGGCTGCTCTGCCATAAAGCCCAACTCTATGGAGCGTACGGCTTATTGTCATCCTATGTACAGATACTCCAGTCTCTGCTGTGGAACTCTGCAGCTCCTCCAGGGTCACCTTAGGTCTCTGTGCTCCTCTCTGATTAATGCCCTCCTTGCCCGGTCCGTGAGTTTTGGTGTGCGGCCGTCTCTTGGCAGGTTTGCTGTTGTGCCATGTTCTTTCCATTTGGTTATGATAGATTTGATGGTACTCCTAGGGATCATCAAAGATTTGGATATTTTTTTTTATAACCTAACCCCGACTTGTACTTCTCAACAACATTGTCCCTTACTTGTTTGGGGAGTTCCTTGGTCTTCATGGCAGTGTTTGGTTAGTGGGGCCTCTTGCTTAGGTGTTGCAGGCTCTGGGGCCTTTCAAAAAGGTGTGTATATGTAATGACAGGTCATGTGACACTTAGATTGCACACAGGTGGACATCATTTCACTAATTATGTGACTTCTGAAGGTAATTGGTTGCACCAGAGATTTTTATGGGCTTCATAACAAAGGGGGTGAATACATACGCACATTCCAATTATCAATTTTTTTATTTCTGAAAACCAGTTTTATGTATATATTTTTCTAATTTTACTTCACCAACTTAGACTATTGTGTTCTGATCCATCACATATAATTCAGATTAAAAAAAAACATTGAACCTCTGTCCTGTTGCCATGGTAACAGATTAAATGACTTACAGAGACACCCATTCTAAGGCTTCAAAGAGAACTAAAAAGAATAATAAACTGACGAGCGGGACAACCTTGTGGACCATACCTCTGCCTTTCTACCCTTTTTCTTCTTTCTCTTTCCTTTTCTCCACCTTACGATTAAAGCTCATTATCAGAATTTATTTGACCTATATACACTCTACCTGTAAACAATATGTATAGTAGGTAAAAATCATTTAAATACCTACAAAAGTAACTAAGGAAATGATATATATATCTTTAATTTAGGTTTACGTGAACCCAATGTTTAATATTTGAAATTTCATGATATTTACCTATATAAACCCTACTGTAAAACAATGAGCTTACTTTATAGATCCTTGTAAACTTACTTTATGTATCTTTATAATATTGTATACTCAATAAACTTCTTTTGACAAGGAAAAAAAAACATTGAACTAAAGGCTGTAATGTAACAAAAATAGGTAAAAAGCCAATGGGCTTAATACTTTTGCAAGGCACTGTACCATGGAACACAGTGAAGACAGTCATCATCAAGTGGAGAAAATCTGGCACAACAGTGACATTACCAAGAACTGGACGTCCCTCCAAAATTGATGAAAAGACGAGAAGAAAACTGGCCAGAGAGGCTGCCAAGAGGCCTACAGGAACAATAAAGGAGCTGCAGGAATATCTGGCAAGTCCTGGCTGTGTGGTGACAACAATCTCCCATATTCTTCATATGTCTGGGCTATGGGGTAGAGTGGCAAGACAGAAGCCTTTTCTTTTAAAGAAAAATATCCAAGCCTGGCTAAATTTTGCAAAAACGCATCTGAAGTCTCCCAAAAGCATGTGGGAAAATGTGTTCTGGTCTGATGAAACCAAGGGTGAACTTTTTCGCCATAATTCCAAAAGATTTGTTTGGCGCAAAAACAACACTGCACATCACCAAAAGAACACCATACCCACCGTGAAGCATGGTGGTGGCAGCATCATGCTTAGAGGCTGTTTTTCTTCAGCTGGAACAGGGGCCTTAGACAAGGTAGAGGGAATTATGACCAGTTGCAAATACCAGTCAATATTGGCACAAAACCTTCAGGCTTCTGCTAGAAAGCTGAACATGAAGAGGAACTTCATCTTTCAGCATGACAACAACCCAAAGCATACATTCAAATCAACAAAGGAATGGCTTCACCAGAAGAGGTTAAAGTTTTGGAATGGCCCAGCCAGAGCCCAGACCTGAATCCCATATTTTAGTTTTTTGTTTTTACTTCCCGATCTGTGGTCTTGTCAAATTGAAATGTAGTGCATTGAGCAGAGAACATTGGGGGATGAAGGGGGACATGAGCTAAATGGTTTGAGTTGTGTTTTTTTTTCTCCCTTGGCAGCTAGAGGGTAAATCCTTTCATTCACTGTGAAATATTGACAGAGGTCATGTGACTTGTATACCCACCAATAGGGTGTTTGCTAAGAGCTGTAAAGCTACTGCTTTATAATATATACAGTATCGTACAAAACTGAGTACACCCCTCACCTTTTTTTTTTTTTTTTTTTTTTTTTTTTTTTTTTTTTTTTTTTTTATATTCTACATTTTTCTTATGTGACAACACTGAAGAAAGGAAACTTTGCTACAATGTAAAGTAGTGAGTGTACAGCTTGTATAACAGTGTAAATTTGCTGTCCCCTCAAAATAACTCAACACACAGCCATTAATGTCTACACTGTGGGAACAAAAGTGAGTACACCCCTAAGTGAAAATGTCCAAATTGTGCCCAATTAGCCACTTTCCCTCCCTGGTGTTATGTGACTTGTTGGTGTGAATGGGGAGCAGGTGTGTTAACGTTGGTATTATTGCTCTCACTCTCTCATACTGGTCACTGGAAATTCAACATGGTACCTCATGGCAAAGAACTCAGAGGATCTGAAAAAAATCATTCTTGCTCTACATAAAGATGGCCTAGGCTATAAGATTGCCAAGACCCTGAAACTGAACAGCAGCACGGTGGCCAAGACCATACAGCGGTATAACAGGACAGGTTTCACTCAGAACAGGCCTCGCCATTCGACCAAAGAAGTTGAATGCACGTGCTCAGCGTCATATCCAGAGGTTGTCTTTGGGAAATAGATGTATGAGTGCTGCCAGCATTGCTGCAGAGATTGAAGAGGTGGGGGGTCAGCCTGTCAGTGCTCAGACCATACGCCGCACACTGCATCAAATTGGTCTGCATGGCTGTCGTCCCAGAAGGAAGCCTCTTCTAAAGATGATGCACAATAAAGTTCACAAACAGTTTACTAAAGACAAGCAGACTAAGGACATGGATTACTGGAACCATGTCCTGTGGTCTAATGAGACCAAGATAAACGTATTTGGTTCAGATGGTGTCAAGCGTGTGTGGCGGCAACCAGGTGAGAAGTACAAAGACAAGTGTGTCTTGTCTACAGTCAAGCATGGTGGTGGGAGTGTCATGGTCTGGGGCTGCATGAGTGCTGCCGGCACTGGGGGGCTACAGTTCATTGAGGGAACCATGAATGCCAACATGTACTGTGATATACTGAAGCAGAGCATGATCCCCTCCCTTCAGAGACTGGACCGCAGGGCAGTATTCCAACATAACGACCCCAAACACACCTCCAAGATGACCACTGCCTTGCTAAAGAAGCTGAGGGTAAAGGTGCTGGACTGGCCAAGCATGTCTCCAGACCTAAACACTATTGAGCATCTGTGGGGCATCCTGAAATGTAAGGTGGAGGAGCGCAAGGCCTCTAACATCCACCAGCTCTGTGATGTCATCATGGAGGAGGGGAAGAAGACTCCAGTGACAACCTGTGAAGCTCTGGTGAACTCCATGCCCAAGAGGGTTAAGGCAGTGCTGGAAAATAATGGTGGCCACACAAAATATTGACACTTTGGGCCCAATTTGGACATTTTCACTTAGGGGTGTACTCACTTTTGTTGCCAGCGGTTTAGACATTAATGGCTGTGTGTTGAGTTATTTTGAGGGGACAGCAAATTTACACTGTTATACAAGCTGTACACTCACTACTTTACATTGTAGCAAAGTGTCATTTCTTCAGTGTTGTCACATGAAAAGATAGAAGAAAATATTTACAAAAATGTGAGGGGTGTACTCATTTTTGTGAGATACTGTATGTTTGGGGGTTATAAGTAATTTTCTAGCAAAAAAAATACTGATTTAAACGTGTAAACGGAGTGTGTCAGAAAAAGCCGGGTTAATTGGTTAATTGTAATTGCTTGTTTTTGGTTTTTCTCCAGCAAAGAGAGGCCTGGGCTGGGTAAGTTGAGTATAACTAAGCCGACTTCTGGGACCTCGGAGAGGAAGACCAGCTTCTTTGGAAAGAGGTAAAATTACTGAAATTAAAGGAGACCTTCATTATAGAATGTAACTTTTCCGCTTCCATTCTTACCTAGTTAGTACTGTCCTGCTCCTGCAGCTCCCTGGGATATCCCCATCACATATCTCAGGATGCTGAAGGGGTATAGACCCAATGAGGGCAGACCTGACAGCATGTCACTGGGGGCCGGCTGCAAGAACTTGGAAAAGACAGCCGGCTCCCAATGTCATAGGAAGGAAAGATGGCAGCAAGGGAGCCGGTATGTGGCCGCAGGAGAAGGCTGGGTTGTGCTTTCTGCTAAGAACTCTCAATAACCAGTAAGATGGGAGATAGAAAAGGGGGGGGGGGGGGTGTCTGGGGAGCTCCTCTTTAAATGGCACTTTTCATAAAGTGTGTGTCTGAGAAAAAAATGTATGAAGTGTCACTTTTCTTAAAAAATGATGGACAGGCAGGAGTTTTAATGCAGTAGAGACATGCCTAGTCTTCTGTGCACTAACCTTCCCTTACCTGCCTGTCTTCTCTGTGCAAAACCATGACACAGGGCAGGTACGTATAACATGTTTGTTATTTTTAACAAAAAAAAGAGACTTTAGTATCATGTTAAGGTTAAAAAAGAGGGGAGAAAAAATGCATTGGAACGCATTAAAAATGTGCATTCAGAAAAAAACATCCAGACTGCATTTTTACGTTGTGTACTGGCTGAAGTACATCTCTGCAAAAGACGCACATTTCACCATATTTTATCCCTTTTGAAAACTCGGCGTACAGAAAAACGCCTGTTGATCCTGCCAGAAATCCAATGAGCTCCTAACTTCCTGTGGTGAGCTGACATCACATTGTGAAATCCCAAGCAGTATTATCCCCTCCCCCTTTGCCCCTCTCCACATGCCTACATTGGTGTCTTCTCCACCTGACATGGGGTGAGCTGCTGATCCCTTTTATTTATTAACCACTTCAGCTGCCCTTCATGACCAGGTTGTTTTTTTTTTTTTTTTTTGCTATTCAGCACTGCGCTACTTTAACTGGTAATTGCGCAGTCATGCAACGCTGTACCCAAATTTAAGTTTCTTCTTCCTTCTTCTTTCTTTCTTCTTCTTTCTTTCTTCTCCTTTCTTCCTTCTTCCTCCTTTTATTCCTTCTTTCTTCTTTCTTCGTATTTGATCACCACTGGGTCCTTTACTTTTTTTATTATAATTAGGACCAAAAAAAAAATGGACTTTCTGCTATAAAACATATCAAATTTCTTAAATTTAGGCCAAAAATGTATTTTGATACATCTTTGGTTATAAAAAGCGACTTGTAGTGGGACTGTGATAGTGCAGTGGGCAATTGTACACTAACTGCCACTGACCTCACCAATGACACTAATACAGTGATCAGTGATGACACTGTACTAATTGCACTGTCTGGGAAGGGGTTAACATCTAGGGGCGATCAAAGGGTCAACTGTTTGCCTAACAATGTGTGCTGTTTTTTTACTAAATAACAGTTTGCAAAGCAGGGAGAAGGAACAAGCAGGTTGTTCCCTCTGTACAGAGCCCTGTGTTTGTCAATGCAGTGCTATGGGCTGTGATGGGACACAGCCGATCAGCAGGTGCTGGCCTTGAATCATTGGCCGGGACCTGCTGAAAAAAATTGCTGTACATTGAGAGTGGGTGGTCCTTAAAGCGGAAGTAAACCCATCCATTTCCAGCACGTGCCGGGAAATGTAACACTCCCATTGGTTGTGCTCTCAACCAAACTGTCAAACCATCCAATGGCTACTGTCATAACTGATCACATGCGCAGCATCATGGCAGCTGTGGATTAAACAGAGGCAAAGATGGCAGCTTCCTTGGCTGAAAACGATAGGGGGGTTTACTTACACTTTAAGTGGTTACAGGGATTTGTATAGAGCTAACAATGTACACAGCACTTTACATATTGTACATACAAACCAGTGCCTTCCCTCTGGAGCTTATGATGTAATGTCCCTATCTCACATACACATACTAGGGCAGATTTAGACAGGAGGCAATTAACCTCCCAGCGTGTCTTTGGAGTGTGGGAGGAACCCCATGCAAGCACAGGGAGAACATGCAAACTCCATGCAGGTAGTGTCCTGATTGGGATTTAAACCGAGGAACCCAGTGCTGGCTTCCAGGTGTACTAACTATTAAGCCACCATTCTACCCACTGCCAGCAGCTTCCATACCTGGTGGTGATTTTACATGGAATAACAAAGAGGTTATGTAAAGAGGGACGGTTGGGGGACTCAGGCAGGAACCAATGTTTGTGACCGTTTTGATCTGACCGCATCGTATTTCTCCAGGGCCAGCGGAAACAGGAACAGCCAGTATGGGACTTTTGGAGGCTCAGAGAAGATAAAGGACCCCAGACCCCTCCATGACAAATCCTTCATCCAGCAGTGCATCCGGCAGCTGTGCGAGGTGCGCCTTGTCTTTGTGTTTTATGTTAAAGCGGAGCTCCACCCAAAAGGGGAAGCTTTGCTTGCACCCTCCCCCTCGCCACAATTGGCACTTTTTTTTTTTTTTGGGTGGTGGGGGAACGAGTACCTTGTTGTGACAGGTACCCGCTCCCACTTCCAAGTAAGATAGGTGATCGACGTGAATTTCTGGCCCCTCCTCCTTCCCCACTACCTTCTGGGACCATTCAGAAAGCACAGCGTGTCTTACGCATGCGCAGTAGCAAACCATTCGTAAAACTTGAAGGCTTCACTGCCGGGTTCCCTTACTTACAATGTCTTCACCTGCAGCCGAATGGTGAATTGGCTCGGGCGAGATCAACATCATGGGATCCTTGGACAGGTAAGTGTCCTTATATTAAAAATGTCAGCAGCTACATTATTCTTTTTTTTTTTCCCTCAGACTGGAGCTCCTCTTTTTTAAGTTGAGCCTGAAGGTAGAATGTACAGTACAATGTTGTAATAAATGGGATCATAGAGCCCCCACCTTGTTAACTCTTGTACTGCCACCGCTCTATGTAGTCCAGGACCTCCATGGTGGGTGTTTGGAAGAGTAGCAGGAGATTTGTGCGCTGTTCTTCGTTCGGTAGTATGAACACAGAAGCACTCGGCTCTGAGCACTTCCAGGTTCAGAGGTGTCCAATGCCACTGCCACTACCCTGGACACTACCACTGGTCATCCAATCGGAAATGTCCATGTCATGCAGACAGCATTGTGGACACATAAAGAAAGACCCCGCCTCCTTTTAAACAAGAGGGGATTCCAGCATAATGTGATTACGGCTTTGGGTAAATTATTATTATTATTATTATACAGTATTTATATAGCGCCAACAGTTTACGTAGCGCTTTACAACTTGAGGGTAAACAGTACAAATACAATACAATTTGATACAGTAGGAATCAGAGGGCCCTGCTCCTTAGAGCTTACAATCTAAGAGGGGAGGTCAAGAGATACAAGAGGTAATAACTGTGGGGGATGTGCTGATTGAGAAGATAAATGTACAGTTGTTAGGTGGGGGCCAGATAGGCTTCTCTGAAGAGATGAGTTTTCAGGGATCGTCTGAAAGTGGATAAAGTAGGAGAAAAACAGACGGATTGGGGTAGAGCATTCCAGAGGATGGGGGAGGCTCTGGAGAAGTCCTGAAGGCGAGCATGGGATGAGGTGACAAGGGAGTTTGAGAGCAGGAGGTCTTGGGAGGAGCGAAGAGAACGATTAGGTTGGTATTTTGTGACTAGGTTAGAGATGTAGCTAGGGGCCAAGTTGTGGATGGCTTTGTAAGTTATAGTTAGTATCTTGAATTTAATTCGGTGACTGAGTGGCAGCCAATGGAGGGATTGGCAGAGGGGTGTAGCAGACGCTGAGCGGTTTGTGTGGTGGATGAGCCTGGCCGCAGCGTTCATGATGGACTGAAGTGGGGATAGCCTATTTAGAGGTAAACCAATGAGGAGGGAGTTGCAGTAGTCAAGGCGGGAGATGACCAGGGAGTGGATTAGAAGCTTTGTGGTGTCAATGGTTAGGAAGGGGCGTATCTTGGAGATGTTGCGAAGACAGAGGCGGCAAGCTTTGGATAGTGATAGAATGTGGGGTCGAAAGGTTAGTTCAGAGTCCAGGATTACACCTAGGACCTTGGCGTGGGGAGATGGGTTGATAGTTGAGCCGTTGATCTTGACAGGGAGATCAGGGGAAGTGGCACCTGAGGGAGGAAATATCATGAGCTCGGTTTTGGATAGGTTGAGTTTGAGAAAGTGATGTGACATCCAGGCTGATATGTCTGCTAATAAGTTGGTAATGCGTGAGGAGACAGATGGAGAGAGCTGGGGGGTGGAGAGATAGATTTGGGTGTCATCAGCGTAGAGATGATATTTAAAGCCGTGGGAGGCAATCAACTGACCCAAGGAGGTGGTGTAGATTGAGAAAAGGAGAGGTCCGAGAACAGAACCTTGGGGGACCCCAACGGAAAAAGGAAGAGGAGAGGAGGAAGTAGAGTTGTAAGTGACACTGAAGGAGCGGTGGGATAGGTAGGATGAGAACCAGCGAAGAGTGCAGTCACGGAGACCAAAGGAGTGGAGTTTTTCGAGGAGGAGTGGGTGGTCCACTGTGTCAAAGGCAGCAGAGAGATCCAGGAGAAGTAGTACAGAATAGTGTCCATTGGCTTTAGCCATTAGTAGGTCATTTGAGAGTTTAAGGAGAGCAGTTTCCGTGGAGTGTTGAGGGCGAAAACCGGACTGAAGGGGATCAAGAAGTTTATTCATGGTCAGATGGTCACTTAATCGGTTGTAGACCAGTCTTTCAAGAAGTTTGGAGGAGAAGGAGAGTAAGGAGATGGGACGTAAGTTGTTGAGATTGGTGGGATCCAGTGAGGGCTTTTTTAGTATGGGGGTGACTAGCGCATGTTTTAGAGAGTTTGGGAAGATGCCACAAGAGAGGGAGAGGTTGAAAATGTGAGTTAGAGAGCGTAGAATCGAGTCAGAGGGTGAGCGTAGCATTTGCGAGGGAACAGGATCCAGGGGGCAAGTGGTTAGATGAGTGCTAGATAAAAGTTTAGCAACCTCAGTAGTAGTAGCAGGGTTGAATGAGGGAAGTAATGACTGTATCTGTGGACATGGGGTGTTGCATGGGGGAGGTTTTTGCGCATTGGCGATCTCCTCATGAATTGTATCAATCTTAGTTTTGAAGTGATTGGCAATCTCCTGGGCGGTGATTGAGTTGGTGGGTGGAGGCAGTGGAGGACAGAGTAGAGTGTTGAAGGTAGAGAAGAGTTGACGTGGACTGGATGAGAAGGTGTTGATGAGTGTGATAAAGTAGGTCTGTTTGGCAGTGTGAAGGCAGGAGTAGTATTTTAGGAGGGCAGATTTATATTGTGTGAAGTCTTCCTGGGTCTTAGTCTTATGCCACAGGCGCTCAAGAGCGCGGCTACGTTTTCTGAGACTTCTGGTGTCATCTGTTTGCCAGGGTTGTAGCAGTCGGGGCCTAATTCTGCGTGTAGTGAGGGGGGCCAGCTTGTCTAGGGAGGAGGACAGTGAGCTGTTGTAAATGAAAGTAGCTAGGTTGGGGCAGGACAGGGGGGAGATTTTGTCATAGAGGTGATCAGTAGCAGAGTAGAGAAGAGAAGGGTTGAGGTGGCGAAGGTTTCTGCGTGTAACTGTTGGGCGGTTGGAGGGAGAAGAGGTGGAAGACAAGGAGAGAGCAAAACTAATAAGGTGGTGATCAGAGAGTGGGAATGGATTGTTGGAAAGGTTGCACGGAGTGCACAGATAGGAGAAGACAAGGTCAAGGGTGTTGCCGTTGGAGTGGGTAGGAGCCTGTATCCATTGCTTCAGGTCAAGCGATGAGGTTAGACTGAGAAGTTTAGAAGTAATAGTAGTGTTAGTGTTGACAGGGATGTTGAAGTCCCCAAGAATAATTGTGGGGATTTCAGAAGAGAGAAAGTAGGGTAGCCAGGCAGAGAAGTCATCAAGAAAGGCTGATACCGGTCCAGGGGGCCGGTAGATGACAGCAATTCTTAGAGAAATGGGAGAGAAAAGACGAATGCAGTGTGCCTCAAAAGAGGAGAGTGTCAGAGAGGGAGGTGGGTGAAGAACCTGATAGGTGCTGCATGGGGCTAGAAGGATTCCCACTCCATTTCCATGGGGCATTTCCTTCCTAAGAGCCCGCCCACTCCTGGCATCAGTGAGAGGAGTACTGAGATTGGGTGCTGTGATGTTTTCCGCACTCTGGGTCTAAAACTAAGGTATGTAATGAAAATAGATGGAGGAACATCAAAATATAATCAGATTGTGGGGGTTTCCCCAAAGATATGGTGGCCAGTTTCTACTTTTTTTTTTTTTTTTTGGCTTTTACTTTAAAGAATAAAAAAAAATACAAGCAGATTAAACTTTCTTTCTTCTTTCTCCTTCGTCTTCCTGAGTAATGGTCTGCGGGCATAAAAAAAAAGAGACCAATCATGGTCCTTTCTGCTACTGTGGGGACCAATTCTTCCACCAACCCTAATAAACAGATACTGATAGCGATCATATTGACAGCGGAGACCATCTGCCCCCAATAGCAAGTGATGACAGGACAATTCTAGAAGATTTGAATGAAATCACTAGGAGAGTGGCCACAGCGCCAGCACTCTGGGGGGACAGAAACCTTAATTTTGTGAAGTCTATACGGGGTTTAGTAGACTCTATGCACAATTTTTAAATGGTATGAGTCTGTCCCGTAAGGAAACCAGGTGTCGAACGGGAATCCCAAACGGCCTCCCAGTCCGTCCTCATCGTGGTGTTCCGCAATATTCCACAACCACCGCTGCCGGAGGGCAGAGAGATCAGGGAAGGAGGCCAAAAGCAAATGGTTTTATGACACAGGTAGGTTTGTCAGTGCACTCAGACCGGAGCAAATGCTCCAAGTCCAACTGCACCAGTCTTCGAGAACCATGCGGGAGTTAACTTCCGAAGACATGAGAAAACTGGAGATATCTGAAAAAATAGGAGGAAGGACTATTGTAGTTAGTGGACATCATGCTAAGGAGATTAGGGATCTGTTATCCACAACATGAGATATATTGATATTTTATTTTTGGCCCAGGCCTGAGGGTCTGGCAAGGTGAAAAAATTAGATTGACCATAGTGGGGTATTTGGGGGTTATGGTCATGGGTGCATAAGCTTCGCAAGCCAGACCCCTTTTCCAAGCCTACAGAGTGGTGACCATTAAAGGGGTCAGGAAATTGGGGGGGGGGGGGGCTTGAGGACCTCGGAAGAGTAAATGTTGGAGAGCCTCTAGAGATTGCAGTAGTACTGCCGCCTCCAAAACCGTGGAGGTGTTTGACAGATCTGGACATAACCACCATCTGCCCGTCACCAATAGCAAAGCCAGAAAATGTTTATAAATGTTTGGGAGGGCTAAACCACCTCTGGAAGTGGTTCTCATTAATGTGGCCAGTTTATACTGCGGGGGCGAGAACCCCACAAAAAGGTTGAAAAAAGATTTTGAAATCCACTGGGGAGAGTGGCAGAAGAGATAATTGAATTTAGGGAGTATCTTCATGTTTATCAAATTAACACGGCCTAATGCCCCGTACACACGATAGGATATTCCTATGGAAAATGTGTGATAGGACCTTGTTGTCGGAAATTCCGACCGTGTGTAGGCTCCATCACACATTTTCCATAGGAATTTCCGACACACAAAGTTTGAGAGCTTGCTATAAAATTTTCCGACAACAAAATCCGTTGTCGGAAATTCCGATCGTGTGTACACAAATCCGACGCACAAAGTGCCACGCATGCTCAGAATAAATTAAGAGACGAAAGCTATTGGCTACTGCCCCGTTTATAGTCCCGACGTACGTGTTTTACGTCACCGCGTTCAGAATGATCGGATTTTCCGACAACTTTGTGTGACTGTGTATATGCAAGACAAGTTTGAGCCAACATCCGTCGGAAAAAATCCATGGATTTTCGGAATTTCCGATCAATGTCCGACCGTGTGTACAGGGCATAAGAGTGACAAGTTCTTCCATGCCTTCAGCCGAGTCTTGGCAGTTTAAAAAACTGGTAGAATGTTAAGCCGAACTTAATTGGCAGCTTTGCCAGAAACGATCACCCCAAACATCTGAATTCGTCAACCCGAGCAGATTAAACTTTAATAAATTAAAACAAACCCCCAGCTTTTTGTCTGTTTCACTCGGACTCCTCTCTGCTTCTCCCCGCAGTTTCTGAATGAGAACGGCTACTCCCAGACCCTCACCATGAAATCACTACAGGGTCCTTCAACCAAAGATTTTCTGAAGATATTTGCCTTCATCTACAGCTTCATCTGCCCGAACTATGAACTCCCGGGCACCAAGTTTGAGGAGGAGATCCCCTGCATATTCAAAGACCTGGGGTGAGTGTCTCCTCCGACATGACCTGCTGACAGGGAAAAGCCTTGAGTCCTCCGCCCACTGTCCTAAAATGAGGAATAAATGTCTCTTAATTTTGGGATATGTGATGGAATGAGACTGGGGAATACCTTCTGTTCTTTGAAGGGCTTTTTGGTTGCTTTAGTCCCTTCTCCAGTATGGTCACACTGTCTTGAGTCCCAAGTATTACTCCAAAGAAGCCATGGTTTCCATACACTGCAATAATGATGGCCAAATAGCCTGAAACAGCTGTATGCAGTCTGGCTGAAATGTGTTTTATATTTGCAATATACAGGCCTAGTTATGGATGTGCATATGGATTTTGGGGCATAAAGTAACTATTTTCATGGCTCCTCCCACTGCTCTGAAATGAGGATTATTCCTCTCACTTTTTTTCTTTTTTGGAAGATACAATGGAAGGAGACCTGTGAATAATTCGTTTTTAGGAGAGGGTACTGTGCTGTTCTGTGCTCAAATGTTAATACCACAATCTACCACTAGAAGGCAGTAATATCTAGGAATGCCAGTACGTATCTCTGCTCTATACAGTGGTGCAGGCTTTCCGATCATTGCAGACCGTGCTTAGTGCTTTAGAATGGTACCTGGTGAGGGATGGCAGTGGACAGATTCAAGACTACTGATAGCAATACGAATGGAGCCCTTCTGTATAATATCTTCTATTGTATTGTGGGAGTTTTGACTTTGTTGAATATTTATTTATTTTAATATATTGTGTCAACAGTTTGTGCAGTGCTTTACATTATAAAGGAAGACAGTACAGTTACTATACAAGAGGGTTATGAGGGCCCTGAACCTGAGAGCTTGTAATCTAATAGGGTAATCCCCTCTTTAATATGGAATGTGCCTTTTTATTACTGCTGAGAATGTGTAAGTTGCTGTTCGGATTGTCTAAATACTGTCTGTGCTGGCCTAGCTCCTCCACCCCTCTCCTTGCTTGTATGTATTTTTATTTTTTTTTTATTACATTTTTTTTTTCCCTCTTCCTCAGGTACCCCTTTCCTCTGTCAAAAAGCTCCATGTACACAGTCGGAGCCCCCCACACTTGGCCGCAGATCGTGGCGGCTCTAGTGTGGCTAATAGACTGCGTTAAGGTAACGACTTTCAATATGGATACTGAATTTTCTTTACCCCCTCTCATCCTCCCTGGGGTCCCTGTAAAACGGTGGTTCTCAACCCTCTAGTGCTGTGACCCCTTGATAAAATTTCCACATTTGGGTAAAATTTCCCCAATTTGGGTTGTCACCACTCAAGGCAAGACAAGTAATTTGCACCCCCTAACCCACTGACATTTAGTGCTCCCCGAGTCCCTTCCACTCGTACAGTATTAAAACCCCTGAATGGTACATTTTAGGATGTTCTATTCGCTCTCTCGCTCTCTCGCTCTCTCGCTCTCTCTCTTTGTTCTCCTTTCTTTCCCTTTTATCTCTCTATCCTATTCTCCCCCCCCATCCCTCTCTCTTGCCATCTTTCTCGTTCTTTCTCTTATTCTTTCTCACCCTTTTTTTCTTTGTTCCTCCCCCTCTTTTCCTCTCCCTTCCATGTATTCTCTTTTTGTATTCCTTCTCTTACTCCTTGGTAGGGGGGAAAGGGATGAGTGGCAGCGCTGGGGGGGAGTTGGGATGAGTGGCAGCACTGGGGGGGGAGTTGGGATGAGTGGCAGCGCTGGGGGGGGAGTTGGGATGAGTGGCAGCGCTGGGGGGGGAGTTGGGATGAGTGGCAGCGCTGGGGGGGGAGTTGGGATGAGTGGCAGCGCTGGGGGGGGAGTTGGGATGAGTGGCAGCGCTGGGGGGGGGGAGTTGGGATGAGTGGCAGCGCTGGCGGGGAGTTCTGATCAGCCAACTTAGGTGCTCTTTATCAAGGTCATCTACTGATCTGAGAACTGTAGTGGGGACTTTTAATGGCATCTGTAACGATATCAAGTACGGGACATGACAAGCTGTAGCTAGCTGCCATCTTGTGTGGAAGTAACCATGACAGTTTTGCTAACCATGTAACCTCACAGAGAACTCTGAACTCCGTCTTCCCCACCTTAGGAATTCAAAGCTTTTTAAGTTCAACAGAAAAGGTTATCTCAACAGAGAAAACAGAGCAGGCTAAGTCCGTAGGAAAACATTTGCTGTAAGGGCAGTGTTCAGGCCTGTCGTAAAACTGTCACCCTCCCCACTCAGAGAACAAACAGACCTCGGTCGTAAAGTTTCTGAATACACCTCATAAGAATAGGTATGAAATTTCAGCATGTTTCATAACTTCTGACTTAGTAATAGCACAGACATAATCTGGACATATTTAGCTTCCTCAGATAATATGGAACGTTTCAAGTCCAGACACCCCTATGTCAGGTCATATGGGAAACCCCTGGGACCACTTATTCCTCCAAAGCAGGCTATACGTTATAGATATGGCATGTTTAGACTTGTTTTGAAGGAAATCTCAAGTTGAATAATAATATGGATATTTGGAGTCTGTCAACACTACAGATGCAGATATATGAGTATGTATTACAAAATCACCTGGGATGTGGTCATGAGTGTAGACACCTCCCAGCAACCAACCCCTAAAACCAGCTGATCAGATGATTGGTTACTGGTCGCTGTCAACACCCCCTTTGATTTGACAGAAAAGAGGAGATGCCAAGACAATGGTCAGTTCTCCTTTTACCATCCAAGAAGAAACATCTGCCAAGTCGAGAACCGATTACCTAGCTCATCGATCGAACTCTGATCAACCCTCGGACATTAATTGCAAGTATCCTTCCTTCCCAATTCTACCTTATTGCTTTGTGGCTGTATATTGTCTTTATCTTTTGAAACATCTTTTTTCTGTAAATATTTTATTTGCATCAACCTTGACCTTTTCATAATAAACCCTTATGTTGAAAAGTGTTAACCTTGTCTCTAAAGCTCTTAATGCAAGCTATAAACGAACCTGCCTCTTGAAGGGCGCTACTGTTATAGAGTAAGACTCTGAGCAGACCTGTCTGTAGTGGCAGTGTGTGTGGCAGACGCTTATTCTAAAATTATAATTGGTATTGCAAAATTACGAGTCTCCCCCGGCTCGGTCTTTTAAACGGGGGTGGTGGCAGTTAAAGGGTTAATTGTGTAATTAGCCCAGTGACAATCACTCTCAGGCTGCTCACACCTAGATTGTGGTCCTGCAAGCTGGAAAATCTTTGTGCTGGGCGCAGCTGAGAGTGGCATTGTTACGTAAGTGACAGCGTGGTGTGAGGTTGGCCGGTCCTTTGTCGCGAGTTAGCGAGGAGGGCAGGGATCTGACACCCGCGTTCGTCACATATTGGCTGGCAGCGTAGCGGGATAGTTTCGCATTAAGAGCATTCAGTGCATTGTTAGGAATTAGCTCTGCACTGAAGGATTGTAACCTTTGTGGAAACAGTCCTTAGAGACAAGCTGGTGCATATTTTTTGATTTTTTCAAGAGAGACATACAGCAACAACTCTTTCCTACACCTTCTTCCTATCTCTTCTTTCTGTTCTATCTCTTCTGCTTGCAAAATGTCTGGGTTATCAGCATATAAAAAGATGAGCAAGAATGAACTGACTGTTGAGTGCACAGAAAGAGGAATTGACGTTGGTGGCAAAAATCGTGAAGGCTTGATACATGCCTTACAGGAGTTTGATATCCGTGCACACCAGAACCTGGGGGAAACTGGACCAGAAAGGGTTTCCGCTACTCCAGAGCCCAGTGGTTCAGAGGCGGCCTCACCAGATGGGCAAGCAGAGACTGACACTGGAATACCACGGATTGTTACCTCCAAGCCACCACACGAGCAGGCTAGCATCAGATTGCCTGAAACCATCATAGACTCTCTTCAAATGCAAGAAACTCTACAAAACCTCAGGGAGACGGATCCTGTGGTGTACTTGCAGTTTCTGGAACGCCAGGCCGAGCGGGAGGAACGCAGGGCTGAGAGGGAGGCTGATCGTCGGCACGAACTGGAGATGGCTAGGCTCCAGCAGCAGCGACAGGCTCAGAACCTCGGATCCCTAGAGCACAGGGATGCCTCTCTGCCAGTGACCCCGGCAGCCAAGTTTCCAGTTATGGAAAAGGACAGTGACATTGACGTGTATCTACTGTCGTTTGAAAAAACTTGCCGTCAGTACCATCTGCCCCCAGCACAATGGGCCCGGTACCTGACACCAGGGCTACGAGGCAAGGCCCTGGATGCTTATGTCGAACTGTCAGAAGAACAGTGCGACGATTATGCGGCCCTAAAAGCTGCAATCATCCAAAAGTTTCAGCTAACCCCGGAAGTGTACCGGAAGCGTTTTAGGTCCTTGCAAAAGGGGCCTGGGGACTCATACATGGATGTGGTAGGTCGCTTACGTACCACATTCCGGCAGTGGACTAAAGGCTTGGAAGCCGATTCTTTTGAATCCCTGGAAGATCTTATGATTGCAGATCAACTTTTGCACATCTGTCCTACAGACGTCAGACAGTTTGTGCTGGAGCGAAAGCCAGCCTCTGCCAAAGCAGCAGCAGAACTGGCAGATACCTATATCCACTCTCGGGTATCTGACCATCGCAAGGCTCCTCTGAATGGCTGGAAAGGAGGGAAATCGCACACGGCAACCCCTCCTCTGCCTACCAAACAACTTCCTCAGCGGTCGGAACCTGCAACTCCTGGAGCCAAGGCCTTCCTAACGGACAAACGCAAATGCTACAACTGTGGGGGAGCCGGACATCTCAGGGCGCAGTGCCCTGAGCAGAAGAAGACGACATCACCTGGCCATCCGGCTAGCAACCCTTCCGCTGTGCTGCTCGTCAGTGGGAAACCTCCCGGAACCAATGCCAACTTGCAGCCAGTCATCGTAGGCCACCGGACTGTAACAGGCTTTCGTGACACCGGAGCCGAAGTCACATTGGTCAGACCAGAGGTTATAGAAGAAACAGACATCATCCCAGAGAAGTTCCTTACCCTCACCGGAGTTGGGGGGACCCGTTCCTGTGTACCCCGTGCCTATGTTTTTATTGATTGGGGTGCCGGATGTGGGATGAGAGAGGTGGGTGTCTCGGAGGAGATCCCCACTGCAGTGTTGTTGGGTTCTGATTTAGGTACCCTTGTTTCATACTATGCCCCTGCTAAAAGCACCCCATATGCTCCCACGGATCTCTCTGGACCTCCCAAGGTACTGTTTACAGATGTTGGGGTAATATCTGGGCAACCTGTAGATGGACAGAGGGAGGGGGAGGGTGGAGTGGAAGTGCAAGGTCCTCCTTCTTCAGAGACAGGAGAGGAGGCCCCCTTGCTAGTGAAGGTAACTGATGTATGTTCCAATGATGCTGAACTGATAAAGGTTAAATGTGATGATGATGATGATGATGATGATGATAATGATGATGATGCCTTGCCAGTATTGGTGGTCACTCGCAGTGCTGCAAAGGCAGCCGAGGTGCAGGCCCTGGTCGCAGAACAGCAGGAGGAGGTCTCTGGGCCCTCTCCCTGTTCTGACCCAGTGGACTCCACCTCTGTTGAGCCTCCGCAGCTGTCCATGTTTGCCACAGGACTGCTGGCTGGGACCTGTTGTTCCGCCTTTGAAACAGCACTGCAGACAGACCAAACACTAGCACAGCTCAGGAGTCTAGCTGATCGCCCCCCTGCAGAGAATGACAAACAAAAGGTCTATTGGGACAAAGGTAAACTGTACAGAGAAAATATGCCTGCAGAGGGGAATGAGGCTGACCTAGGTAGCAGGCAGCTGGTTGTACCCAGTCAATTTAGGGGACAGCTGCTAAAAGTGGCTCATGAGATTCCCCTCGCAGGGCACTTGGGGATCACTAAGACCCGAGGGCGGTTGATACATAACTTTTATTGGCCTACAATGCTCGCTGACATAGCTGACTACTGTCGGTCCTGTGTTACCTGCCAGCGAGTTGGCAAGGCAGGGGATGTACACAGGGCTCCGCTAAAACCTTTGCCTGTGATTGACGAACCTTTTAAGAGGGTGGCAGTGGATATCATTGGGCCTTTGGCCATCCCTAGCAGTTCAGGCAAACGTTTTATCCTTACAGTTGTCGACTATGCCACGCGTTATCCAGAGGCGGTGGCTCTCTCCTGCGTCCGGGCAGACAAGGTCGCTGATGCTCTGCTGGGAATCTTCACAAGAGTGGGATTCCCGGCTGAGCTCATTAGCGATCAAGGCCCTCAGTTTGTGTCCGACTTGATGCAAGCTCTCTGTCGGAAAATACAGATGACGCATATCATGGCCAGTCCTTATCACCCACAAACGAACGGTTTGTGCGAGCGTTTCAATGGAACCTTGAAACAAATGTTGTGCACCTTTGTGCACTCCCAGGGTAAGGACTGGGAACGATATCTGCCTCATCTGCTGTTTGCTTACAGAGAGGTGCCTCAGGAGTCCACAGGCTTTTCGCCATTTGAACTTTTGTACGGACGGAGGGTAAGAGGACCCCTGGACCTAATCCGTGAGACCTGGGAGGGCAAGATTGCCGACTCAAAGGTCTCTGTTGTGGATTATGTCCTAAAATTCAGAGATAAAATGGAGACGCTGGTGGAAATTGTGCGGGAGAACATGACCCAGGCCCAGACTAGGCAGAAAGAGTGGTATGACCGTAACGCTAGGGAGCGGACCTATGACATTGGTCAGAAGGTGTATGTTCTGCTTCCCCTGCGGCAGAACAAACTCCAAGCAGCATGGGAAGGCCCGTACACCATCACCCAGCGTCTGAATGACGTCACCTACTTGGTCAGGTTGGGAGAAGGGCGTAGACGGCAGAAGGCCATTCATGTTAACATGATCAAAGCCCATCATGAGCGCACGGCCTATGTCATGCCGGTCTGCAGCAGGCCAGAGCCCGAGGAGGCTGATCCACTTCTGGACCTGCTAGCAGACACCAGGGAGGTAGACTCAGAACTCCTGATAAACTCCAATCTTACCCCCACCCAGGTACCTGGACTGAAGCGAGTGCTGGCAGTACATGGTAGCAGGTTTACGGGAAAACCTGGGAGGACACACCTCGCTGTCCACCAGGTGGACACCGGGGCACATCCCCCCATTAAACAGTCGGCCTATCGCGTCTCCCTGGAGGTGCTGGCCGACATGAAAAGGGAGGTGGAGGAAATGCTGCAGCTGGGGGTGATTCAGAAGTCCCACAGTGCCTGGGCGTCCCCAGTAGTCTTGGTCCCCAAAAAGGACCAGACGACCAGGTTCTGTGTGGACTACCGGAAGCTGAATGCCATCACTACTGCAGATGCCTACCCCATGCCCCGGATTGATGAGTTGTTAGATAGGCTGGCGGCCGCCCGTTATATAACAATCATGGATCTGAGCAGGGGGTACTGGCAAATTCCTCTGGCCCCTGAGGCTCGGGAAAAGTCGGCCTTCATCACCCCATTCGGATTGTTCGAGTTTACCGTCATGCCGTTTGGGATGAAGAATGCCCCAGCTACCTTCCAGAGAGTCATGAATGACTTACTGGAGGGGCTGGAAACCTTTGCCGTAGCCTACTTGGATGACATCGCCGTGTTCAGCCCTACCTGGGAAGAACACCTGGTGCACCTGTCACAGGTCCTAGACATACTGACAGCTGCCAATCTGACTGTCAAACCCAGTAAGTGTCAGATTGGCATGACTGATGTGCAGTACTTGGGACACCAGGTAGGAGGAGGTACCCTGAAACCCGAGACAGGGAAGGTTGAGGCCATCCTGGCCTGGCCTACCCCTCAAACCAAAAAGCAGGTTATGTCTTTCTTGGGGACCGCTGGCTACTATAGGAAATTTGTATGTAACTATAGTAGCCTGGCCAAACCTCTGACTGACCTAACCAAAAAGAAACTGCCCAAGGTGGTGTCTTGGACACCAGAATGTGAGCAGGCATTTCAGGCCTTGAAGGGGGCCCTGGCCAGCGCACCTGTGCTGCAGGCTCCAGACTTCACCCGCCGTTTCCTTGTGCAGACGGATGCCTCTGCCTTTGGATTGGGTGCAGTCCTGAGCCAGGTGGACGAGGCCGGAGAGGAGCATCCCATCCTCTACCTGAGCAGGAAGCTGCTTCCCAGGGAAGTAGCATATGCCACGATCGAAAAGGAGTGTCTTGCGATCGTGTGGGCTCTCCAGAAGTTACAAACGTACCTTTATGGACGGCACTTCACTGTGATCACAGATCACAATCCCTTGAGCTGGCTAAATCGTGTTGCTGGGGAGAATGGCAAACTACTTCGATGGAGCCTAATTCTTCAGCAATACGATTTCACCATCCAGCATAAGAAAGGCAGCGCCCATGGCAATGCTGATGGGCTGTCACGACAAGCCGAGCCTGCAGGAGTCGGTTGCGTCAGGAGGGAAATTGTAGTTCCCTCCCATGCAACCACCTAAGGGGGGAGGTGTAACGATATCAAGTACGGGACATGACAAGCTGTAGCTAGCTGCCATCTTGTGTGGAAGTAACCATGACAGTTTTGCTAACCATGTAACCTCACAGAGAACTCTGAACTCCGTCTTCCCCACCTTAGGAATTCAAAGCTTTTTAAGTTCAACAGAAAAGGTTATCTCAACAGAGAAAACAGAGCAGGCTAAGTCCGTAGGAAAACATTTGCTGTAAGGGCAGTGTTCAGGCCTGTCGTAAAACTGTCACCCTCCCCACTCAGAGAACAAACAGACCTCGGTCGTAAAGTTTCTGAATACACCTCATAAGAATAGGTATGAAATTTCAGCATGTTTCATAACTTCTGACTTAGTAATAGCACAGACATAATCTGGACATATTTAGCTTCCTCAGATAATATGGAACGTTTCAAGTCCAGACACCCCTATGTCAGGTCATATGGGAAACCCCTGGGACCACTTATTCCTCCAAAGCAGGCTATACGTTATAGATATGGCATGTTTAGACTTGTTTTGAAGGAAATCTCAAGTTGAATAATAATATGGATATTTGGAGTCTGTCAACACTACAGATGCAGATATATGAGTATGTATTACAAAATCACCTGGGATGTGGTCATGAGTGTAGACACCTCCCAGCAACCAACCCCTAAAACCAGCTGATCAGATGATTGGTTACTGGTCGCTGTCAACACCCCCTTTGATTTGACAGAAAAGAGGAGATGCCAAGACAATGGTCAGTTCTCCTTTTACCATCCAAGAAGAAACATCTGCCAAGTCGAGAACCGATTACCTAGCTCATCGATCGAACTCTGATCAACCCTCGGACATTAATTGCAAGTATCCTTCCTTCCCAATTCTACCTTATTGCTTTGTGGCTGTATATTGTCTTTATCTTTTGAAACATCTTTTTTCTGTAAATATTTTATTTGCATCAACCTTGACCTTTTCATAATAAACCCTTATGTTGAAAAGTGTTAACCTTGTCTCTAAAGCTCTTAATGCAAGCTATAAACGAACCTGCCTCTTGAAGGGCGCTACTGTTATAGAGTAAGACTCTGAGCAGACCTGTCTGTAGTGGCAGTGTGTGTGGCAGACGCTTATTCTAAAATTATAATTGGTATTGCAAAATTACGAGTCTCCCCCGGCTCGGTCTTTTAAACGGGGGTGGTGGCAGTTAAAGGGTTAATTGTGTAATTAGCCCAGTGACAATCACTCTCAGGCTGCTCACACCTAGATTGTGGTCCTGCAAGCTGGAAAATCTTTGTGCTGGGCGCAGCTGAGAGTGGCATTGTTACGTAAGTGACAGCGTGGTGTGAGGTTGGCCGGTCCTTTGTCGCGAGTTAGCGAGGAGGGCAGGGATCTGACACCCGCGTTCGTCACAGCATCTATATTCACAGGTAGTGTTACTCACTGTGTCTCCGGCTTCACTGTGTCTCTGATTTTGTGGTGTCTCGTAGCAGTGACTCCTATGCCGAAATCAGGAGATGGGGTCTCCTCCAGCCCCTCCCACTTCACATTCCTTACCAGTCAGCTGACCTCTAGTTTCTGCCCCCAGCCATGCCGTGAACTGAATGGGCGTTGCGAAGAGGCTGAGTGTGCGGCCGCAGGCTCCAGGAACAGCTTAGCCGGGTGGCCGCAAAAAGGCTGGGAGAGCCATGCGGGCTTCAGGAACAGCCCAGGATAAGGTGACCCCTGTCAATTCGTCATTCAACCCCGAGGTTGAGAACCACTGCTGTAAATAAAAGGTTCCGAATGCCCACGGGGGAGGGAGGGGTTGGAGATCATGTGACCACTGACCACTGTCAAAGTGGTCACCTGATTGGGAGCTAGTCATGCCAGGTCTACTGATCGTTGGTGTAGACCGAGAGTTGTCTTTGACAGCTCAGTCTCTGTGCTGGGAACATAGTGATTGCGCTCTCAGCACAGAAACCTTGGCTGCTCAGTGACGCCTAGGTGCAGGTGTTAAAGCCCACCCTTTGCTGCCGCACATGTGTGTTATGTTATTAAATGGCAAACAGGTAGACCGTTATTTACCCAGTGCCTGTTGTTAATGTTGCACTCATGTCTGTGAGCTTTGTTGCTACAAACACTGTTTACAGAGCCAATCCAATTGGCTCTGTACCTTAGGATCTCTGAGATTGGTCATTGGGATCACATGATGTAAATGGTGTGTGTGTGTGTTTACATAGTTACATAGTAGGCGAGGTTGAAAAAAGACACAAGTCCATCAAGTCCAACTAATTTTGATTATGTGTCAGTATTACATTGTATATCCCTGTATGTTGCGTTCATTAGGTGCTTATCTAATAGTTTCTTGAAACTATCAATGCTCCCCTCTGAGACCACCGCCTGTGGAAGGGAATTCCACATCCTTGCCGCTCTTACAGTAAAGAACCCTCTACGTACTTTAAGGTTAAACCTCTTTTCTTCTAATTTTAATGAGTGGCCATGAGTCTTGTTAAACTGCGAAAAAGTTTTATCCCTATTGTGGGGTCACCAGTACGGTATTTGTATATTGAAATCATATCCCCTCTCAAGCGTCTCTTCTCCAGAGAGAATAAGTTCAGTGCTCGCAACCTTTCCTCATAACTAAGATCATCCAGACCCTTTATTATCTTTGTGGCCCTTCTTTGTACTCGCTCCATTTCCAGTACATCCTTCCTGAGGACTGGTGCCCAGAACTGGACAGTATACTCCAGGTGCGGCCGGACCAGAGTCTTGTAGAGCGGGAGAATTATCGTTTTATCTCTGGAGTTGATCCCCTTTTTAATGCATGCCAATATTCTGTTTGCTTTATTAGCAGCAGCTTGGCATTGCCTGCCATTGCTGAGCCTATCATCTACTAGGACCCCCAGGTCCTTTTTCCATCCTAGATTCCCCCAGAGGTTCTCCCCCCAGTGTATAGATTGCATTCATATTTTTGTCACCCACATGCATTATTTTACATTTTTCTACATTGAACCTCATCTGCCATGTACTTGCCCACCCCATTAATTTGTTCAGATCTTTTTGTAAGGTTTCCACATCCTGCGGAGAAGTTATTGCCCTGCTTAGCTTAGTATCGTCTGCAAATACAGAGATTGAACTGTTTATTCCATCCTCCAGATCGTTTATGAACAAATTTAAATAGAATTGGTCCCAGCACAGAACCCTGGGGAACCCCACTACCCACCCCTGACCATTCCGAGTATTCCCCATTTATCACCACCCTCTGAACACGCCCATGTAGCCAGTTTTCAATCCATGTACTCACCCTATGGTCAATGCCAACGGACCTTATTTTGTACAGTAAACATTTATGGGGAACTGTGTCAAATACTTTTGCAAAATCCAGATACACCACGTCTACGGGCCTTCCTTTATCTAGATGGCAACTCACCTCCCCATAGAAGGTTATTAGATTGGTTTGGCAAGAATGATTCTTCATGAATCCATGCTGATTACTGCTAATGATACCGTTCTCATTACTAAATTCTTGTTTACATACTATTGATGTTAGGCTAACTGGTCTGTAATTCCCAGGGATGTATTTTGGGCCCTTTTTAAATATTGGTGCTACATTGGCTTTTTTCCAATCAGCCGGTACCATTCCAGTCAGTAGACTGTCTGTAAAAATTAGGAACAACGGTCTGGCAATCACTTGACTGAGTTCCCCAAGTACCCTCGGATGCAAGCCATCTGGTCCCGGTGATTTATTAATATTAAGTTTCTCAAGTCTAATTTTAATTCTGTCCTCTGTTAACCATGGAGGTGCTTCCTGTGTTGTGTCATGAGGATAAACACTGCAGTTTTGGTTCCTGAATCCCTCTGATTCACTCGTGAACACTGAGGAGAAGAATAAATTCAATATCTTCGCCATCTCCCCATCCTTTGTAACCAGATGTCCTTCCTCATTCTTTATGGGGCCAATATGGTCTGTCCTCCCTTTTTTACTGTTTACATAATTAAAGAATTTCTTGGGATTTTTTTTTTGCTCTCCGCTATGTGTCTTTCATGTTCTATCTTAGCCGTCCTAATTGCACCCCTACATTTCTTGTTGCATTCTTTATAAAGTCTGAATGCTGAGGATGATCCTTCAACCTTGTATTTTTATGAAGGCCTTCTCCTTTGCTTTTATATGCATTTTTACATTGGAGTTAAGCCATCCAGGACTTTAGTTTGCCCTTTTAAATTTATTACCCAATGGGATACATTGGCTAATGCCCTTATTTAATATGCTCTTAAAGCAAACCCATCTCTCCTCCGTATTCTTTGTTCCTAATACATCTGTGAGCCTTCCCCCTTCATTGTAAAACCAATTAAGCTCAACAGATTTGTTGTTGGGTTTTGTGTTTGTAGCCTGTAGTTTTTACCTTTTGCCAGTCTGCTGAAATTTTATATTTTTTTTTAATTTATTTATTTTTTTCTCTTTATCAGCTGATGTGTGCAATACAGCAGGAGAGTCATGTGTTCGAGGAGCCTCAGTTGGGTGCAGAAAGTGAGAATGGGATTGACTTCAATCAGGTACGGTCACCTTTGTCTCTTTTTATCCCATATCTATGACAGTACAGGGGTCATGTGTCCCAAAGATCGCCCCTGCGATCGGCGACGTTATGACGTCACGTCCGGGCCGGTGAAAGTAAACAAAGCCTAGGACGTGGCTGGAAAGGTGACAATTTATTTTTATTTTTTATTTTTTTTATTGACCCCACATCTCTCCATAGAGGAGCTGTCACGCACTATTCCTATTACAAGGGATGTTTACATTTCTTGTAATAGGAATAAAAGTGATCCAACAAAAAAAAAAAAGTGCCCCCGTCCCCACGTGCTAGCGCACAGAAGTGAACGCATACACAAGTCGCGCCCACATATGTAAACGGCGTTCAAATCACACCTGTGAGGTATCGCCGCATGTGTTGGAGCAAAAGCAACAATTTTAGCCCAATATCTCCTCTGTAACTCTAAACATGTAATCTGTAAAAAATTTAAAGCGTTGCCTATGGAAATTTTTGAACACCGAAGTTTGGCGCCATTCCACGAGTGTGCGCAATTTTAAAGCGTGACATGTTGGGTATCTATTTACTCGGCGTAGCACCTTCTTTCACATTATACAAAAAAATTGGGTTAACTTTACTGGGTTAATTTAAAAAAAAAAAAAAACACGTTTGAAAAATCGCTGCTCAAATACCGTGTGACATAAAAACCGCCATTTTATTCCCTAGGGTCTCTGCTAAAAAAAACATATATATAATGTTTAGGGTGTTCTGAGTAATTTTCTATAAAAAAAAAAAAAAGATTTTTTACATGTAGGAGCGAAGTGCCAGAATTGGCCTGGATGGGAAGTGGTTAAACACAGCGAGTCGAGTTAATGCCAAAGAGCTCAATTTTGGTCTCTAAACACAACACTTTCTACCAATCCTGATGTTCATAGGCAAACTTCAGATGGGCTTGCGGGCGCTGCAGGATTTCAGTCCATGGTGGCGTATTGCGTTACCAATGGTTTGTTTGATGACTGTGGCCACAACTGCCTTGAGATCTTTCACAAGCTCCTCCTGTGTAGTTCTGGGCTGATCCTTCACATTTATCATGATCATCCTCACCCCATGAGGAGAAATCTTGCATGGAGCTCCAGACCAAGGGCGATTGATGGTTATTTTGTATTTCTTTCATTTGTGAATAAAATGTTGCCTCCTTCTCACCAAGCTTCTTGCTGATGGTCTTGTAGCCCATTCCAGCCTTGTGCAGGTCTACAATCTTGTCCCTGATGTCCTTTTGACAGCTCTTTGGTCTTGCCCATGATGGTGAGGTTTGAATAGAAGAGATTCTAGGGACAGGTGTCTGTTATACACATAACCATTTGTCATTAGGAGCACCTTCTTACATTGACAGGACTACCACATGAGCACATACTGTAGCCAGTCTGTGATAGCCAGAATTATTGTTGGTTGGTAGGGGTTCAAATACTTATTTTACTCACCAAACTGCAACTCCCATTTGTATCATGTGTTTTTTTCTGGATTTCTTTTTTTTTTTTTGTTGATATTCTGTCTCTACACCTATGATAAAAATGTATAGACTCTTCATTTCTTTGTAAGTGGGAAAATCTGCAGGGGATCAAATAATACATTTTGTTGCTGTATGGTCATAGAAGGGTCATCGTACGGGGGTCATATGTCCTTCTTCCCTCGTATCTCTGGTCGTACGGGGGTCGTGACTCGTGTGTCCTTCTGTCCCTCGTATCTCTGGTCGTACAGGGGTCGTGACTCGTGTGTCCTTCTGTCCCTCATATCTCTGGTTGTACGGGGGTCGTGACTCGTGTGTCCTTCTGTCCCTCGTATCTCTAGTCGTACGGGGTCATGTGTCCTTCTGTCCCTCGTATCTCTGGTCGTACAGGGGTCGTGTGTCCCTCGTCTCTCTGGTCGTACAGGGGTCGTGTGTCCTTCTGTCCCTCGTATCTCTGGTTGTACGGGGGTCGTGTGTCCTTCTGTCCCTCGTATCTCTGGTCGTACAGGGGTCGTGTGTCCTTCTGTCCCTCGTATCTCTGGTCGTACAGGGTTGTGTGTCCTTCTGTCCCGCGTATCTCTGGTCGTACAGGGGTCGTGTGTCCTTTTGTCCCTCGTATCTCTGGTCTTACAGGGGTCGTGTATCCTTTTGTCCCTCGTATCTCTGGTCGTACAGGGGTCGTGTGTCCTTTTGTCCCTCGTATCTCTGGTCGTACAGGGGTCGTGTGTCCTTTTGTCCCTCGTATCTCTGGTCGTACAGGGGTCGTGTGTCCTTCTGTCCCTCGTATCTCTGGGTGTACGGGGGTCGTGTGTCCTTCTGTCCCTCGTATCTCTGGTCGTACAGGGGTCGTGTGTCCTTCTGTCCCTCGTATCTCTGGTCGTACAGGGGTCGTGTGTCCTTCTGTCCCTCGTATCTCTGGGTGTACGGGGGTCGTGTGTCCTTCTGTCCCTCGTATCTCTGGTTGTACGGGGGTCGTGTGTCCTTCTGTCCCTCGTATCTCTGGTTGTACGGGGGTCGTGTGTCCTTCTGTCCCTCGTATCTCTGGTTGTACGGGGGTCGTGTGTCCTTCTGTCCCTCGTATCTCTGGTTGTACGGGGGTCGTGTGTCCTTCTGTCCCTCGTATCTCTGGTTGTACGGGGGTCGTGTGTCCTTCTGTCCCTCGTATCTCTGGTCGTACGGGGGTCCTGTGTCCTTCTGTCCCTCGTATCTCTGGTCGTACAGGGGTCGTGTGTCCTTTTGTCCCTCGTATCTCTGGTCGTACAGGGGTCGTGTGTCCTTTTGTCCCTCGTATCTCTGGTTGTACGGGGTCGTGTGTCCTTTTGTCCCTCGTATCTCTGGTCGTACAGGGGTCGTGTGTCCTTTTGTCCCTCGTATCTCTGGTCGTACAGGGGTCGTGTGTCCTTTTGTCCCTCGTATCTCTGGTCGTACAGGGGTCGTGTGTCCTTCTGTCTCTCGTATCTCTGGGTGTACGGGGGTCGTGTGTCCTTCTGTCCCTCGTATCTCTGGTCGTACAGGGGTCGTGTGTCCTTCTGTCCCTCGTATCTCTGGTCGTACAGGGGTCGTGTGTCCTTCTGTCCCTCGTATCTCTGGGTGTACGGGGGTCGTGTGTCCTTCTGTCCCTCGTATCTCTGGTTGTACGGGGGTCGTGTGTCCTTCTGTCCCTCGTATCTCTGGTTGTACGGGGGTCGTGTGTCCTTCTGTCCCTCGTATCTCTGGTTGTACGGGGGTCGTGTGTCCTTCTGTCCCTCGTATCTCTGGTTGTACGGGGGTCGTGTGTCCTTCTGTCCCTCGTATCTCTGGTTGTACGGGGGTCGTGTGTCCTTCTGTCCCTCGTATCTCTGGTCGTACGGGGGTCCTGTGTCCTTCTGTCCCTCGTATCTCTGGTCGTACAGGGGTCGTGTGTCCTTCTGTCCCTCGTATCTCTGGGTGTACGGGGGTCGTGTGTCCTTCTGTCCCTCGTATCTCTGGTTGTACGGGGGTCGTGTGTCCTTCTGTCCCTCGTATCTCTGGTTGTACGGGGGTCGTGTGTCCTTCTGTCCCTCGTATCTCTGGGTGTACGGGGGTCGTGTGTCCTTCTGTCCCTCGTATCTCTGGTCGTACAGGGGTCGTGTGTCCTTCTGTCCCTCGTATCTCTGGTCGTACAGGGGTCGTGTGTCCTTCTGTCCCTCGTATCTCTGGGTGTACGGGGGTCGTGTGTCCTTCTGTCCCTCGTATCTCTGGTTGTACGGGGGTCGTGTGTCCTTCTGTCCCTCGTATCTCTGGTTGTACGGGGGTCGTGTGTCCTTCTGTCCCTCGTATCTCTGGTTGTACGGGGGTCGTGTGTCCTTCTGTCCCTCGTATCTCTGGTTGTACGGGGGTCGTGTGTCCTTCTGTCCCTCGTATCTCTGGTTGTACGGGGGTCGTGTGTCCTTCTGTCCCTCGTATCTCTGGTCGTACAGGGGTCACTCAACTGTCCAATTTCTCCTTCTTGCACTGTCAGCTGTGTATGCTTCAACTTCTCCAAATTTTTGCTCTGCGGTGTGTGTGTTTTGTGTGTGTTTGTTGTGTTTTTTTTTATCGATCACAATGTGCTTTTGAACTTGCTAGAAAATGTAATTTATTCCAGGATAGTTCATTTCCTAGTACACCCCCTCCTTCCATGTCCTAGCCCTCTTCTCTTCTGGGTATGTCTAACTGCTGTTTTAAGCTGGCTCTGCTCCTCCGGCCTTCACCTCCCTACATAACCTTTTACGTAGCTTCCAGGGGAGGTGCAAAGAAAAATACTATAGAGTGTCAGAGTGATCGCTAAGGCTGCTGACCTCACATCCAAGATGGCGGCACCCAGCAGCAGTCTCAGAGCTTTTGAATGTCTACACAAGGGAGGATTATACTGGTTCATAACATGCCTAAAATACGTTGCACATATATAATCTTATTGGAAATATTTTTTTTTTTTTTTAATGAATGGTCTGCTGACAGGGTCTCTTTAACTGCGAACCTGTCCCGGATCAGGCCTGTAATCTTGTTTTTGTGTGGTTGTAGGTGTTTCTGGACTACACTGTGAAGTGCTATGATCAGTTTATGGAGGGCAGTGATACACACGAGGAAGCGGACGCGGAGGTGTGCGCCAAACTCAGTAAGTGGTGTTCTAGAGCTGTTCTAATCATAGTCTGTTCGCTAGCTGACGTCCCTCAGACCCCATTCACACTCCGGTATATCGTAGCTCGAAGCTTCAAAATGCTCAGGAAAAAAGAATTGAACAATGCTCTGCAAACCACGTGGTGAGTGTTTTCTAGCAAGGTAGAACAATAACAGTCCCCCTCCCCTCCAGACCATCCAGTGCTCTGAACTGTGCGCTCCCTCACTCCCATTTACTTCCCCATCCCTACTACATGATGTTAGATTTTTTTTTACTCTAAGAGTATATCATGAGTTTGGAATTTAAATGCTTAAACCACCCTGGCGGTATGATTATGTGAGATTTTTCTCAAATATAATAATATATATATTATACTGCAGGCAGGGCACTAGGGACAAAAGGGAGGTGAAATGATTTGATACATTCATGTAATTTGTAAGATTACAGTGTACTGTATGTATTATGTTTTGTGTACTTTTTGAATTTGCCGCCGGGCTCCGCCCCCGCGCGTCGCGACGCTTACAGGGAACGGACCCTGGCACACAGAGCATCAGGCAGGGGACACAGCCCACAGACACAGTGAGGGGACATCGCAAGATCCTGGTGACAAGGTAAGTAACCCGGACCAGGATTCTGCAATGCAATCCCGAGTGTGGCTCGGGATTAGCGCTAATGGTACTGATGCATTAAAATTTAACCACTTCAGATCCGCGCTATAGCCGAATGACGGCTACAGCGCGGACCTACTTTGTCAGGTCTTCCATAATCGTCCTCCCATGCTCGGGCGGTCTGCGCGCCCTGTGGTCAGCGAGTCTATGAGACTCGCTGGATCATAGATCGGAGTAAGGGGTCGATCCTGACCTCTTACCACGTGATCAGCTGTCGGCCAATAACAGCTGATCATGTCATGTAAACAGAGCCGGTGATCAGCTGTTTTTTCTCCTCGCGCTGATAGCGTGAGGAGAGAAAAAAAAAAGTCGCTCACCGGGCGGCTGTCAGAGGGAAATCTGTCCCGATCAAGGAGAGCAGCCGCCAGCTCATCTGTGCCACCTATCAGTGCCTACAGTGCCACCTATCAATGTCACCAATCATTGCCTCATTCACAGTGCCGTCTATCAGTGCCACCCATCAGTGCACCTTATCTGTGCCCACCAGTGCCGCCTCATCAGCGCATATCAATGAAGGAGAAAAAATTGCTTTGTTTACATATGAGATCCTCTCTCATTGGCACCGCCGATCGCACTGTAAACAGCCGCTGTCATTGGCCGTTGACTGCGATCTGTGACTGGCTGTGTCCGAGGGACACGGCCAGCACAGAACTTCCGCGATGCGGGAGCGCGCATTGCGGAAGTAAACAGCTGGACGTCCAGGGACGGCTGCCCGGCAGATAGCGTCCGCGCTGCAGCCGTCTTTCGGCTATAGCGCGGGCGCGAAGTGGTTAAAGTGGTTGTAAAGGCAGAAGGTTTTTATCTTAATGAATTCTATACATTAAGATGGAAAGCCTTCTGTGTGTAGCATCCCCCATCATACTTACCTGAGCCCCCTCTCTATCCAGCAATGTGCACGAGTGCCTCGGCCATCCGGGACTCTCCCTCCTGATTGGCTGAGACACAGTAGCGGCGCTATTGGCTCCTGCTGCTGTCAATGAAAGTCAGTTATCCAATCGAGAGAGAAAGGGGACGGGGCCGAACTATGGCTCTGTGTCTGAATGGACAGGGAGCTGCAGCTCGGCTCGGGTGCCCCCCTAAGCAAGCTGCTTGCTGTAGAGACAGTCGACCGGAGGGAGGAGCCAGGACCGTTGGCGAGGGACCAGAGAAGAGGAGGATCTGGGCTGCTCTGCGCAAATCTTCTGCACAGAGCAGGCAGGTATAACATGTTTGTTCTTTTCAAAGGTAAAAAAAACAAGACTTTAGTATCCCTTTTAACACCTACCAAAAATGTAAAATCTACATAAAAATTAAACAAAATAAATTAACCCATCTTCCAAAAAAAATGAAAAATAAGAATAATTAAGTAATCGTTCACAAAAATGAATACATATAAATAAATGAACCCCTAATGCCTCACACCCCCCCCCCCCCAAAAAAAATGAATAAATAATTAACCTTTTAACCCTAACAAAATAACGCATAAATAATAAAAACAGATGAAAAAGTTGCAAAAATTAGCTATGAATGAAAAAAAAAAAAAGCAACAAAAATTTTTTTTAAAAACATGACTCTTGGGTATGAATGTGGCCTCCAATATGTGACTTTTAAACTGTGCATTCGGGCTTCTGACTGGCAGCTGTATCTTCTTCAGAGGCGCTGTATGCTGTGGACGAGTGTCACCTGGAGTCACTGCAGGCGGAGACTCGGAGCTTGGCGGAAGAAATCGAGAAGCTGGAGAGAGAAAAGGAACAAGAGCCGGTAAGTGCCGGTCTTCTGGGTGCAATTCCATGTCTTAGGATGGGAAGATTGAGGGGCCCATCCTAAGATAGCAGTGGATTCCTTGTATTGTGCAGCAGCCTTTTGTTTCTCCATTCCGCCCCCCGCCCCCCCCGCCCCATCCACAAGATCAAGTTGTCACTCTTACACAGCGGGATTCTCCAGGTTTTTTTATCTTCATTACAGAGACCCTGTCAGCAATCTTAAAAAAAAAATTGCAGGTAAAAAGCACAGAAAAAAAGTGTGTGTGTGTGTGTGTGTGTACATAATTGTGAAGTGGAAGGAAAATTAATAAATGGTTTTCAATTTTTTTCAGATATTTATTTCTAAAAAAAAAAAAAATGTGTGTGGCATGCATTTATATTCAGCCCCTTTACTCTGATACCCCTAACTAAAATCTAGCGGAACCTTCAGAAGTCACCTAATTAGTAAATAGAGTCCACCTGTGTGTAATTTAATCTCAGTATAAATACAGCTGTTCTGGGAAGCTCTCAGATGTTTGTTAGAGAACCTTAGTGCACAAATAGCACCATGAAGGCCAAGGAACACAAAATTCCGGGAACATTTCATTCCAATATTGCTTTTAATCACGTGCTATGTGCCTTGGAACATGCCAGCTCTCTCGCTTCTTGTGTGTCATAGCCCTCTCCTCTTCTTCTGGGAGTGTCCAGTTACTGTCTGAGCTGGCCTAGCTCCTCTGCCCCTCCACTCACCTCCCAACTTCAACTTCTATTTAGCTTCTGGGGGAAGACGGGGGGTGTGTGTGTGTGTGTGTGTGTGTGTTTCCCCAATGGAGTTGGTTTGACTATAATGCAAATGCGACTTTGAAAAACAGATGATGCGCTTATGCAGAATTGTGTACATTTTTTTTTTTTTTTTTTCTATAATTTTTTTTTTTCATCTCTCCAGGGGGGACATCCTTGTATAGGACAGTAGTTGGAAGTGGCACCCCCTAGGCACGTTTACCTGGATACCAGTGGATTGATCTGATTTATTTTGCTGTTTCAGGACCGATTGGCCTCCATGAGCAAACTGAAGGCCTCCCTGCAGACCGACATCCAGAAATATCAGAATTACCTGACCGAGATGGAGTCTCATTCTGCGTTGATGGACCAGCGTGTCAGCAGCATCAGCGAGGAGCTGGAGGCCACGGGTGAGTGCATGTGCTGAATCCTGCCTGGGCAACACAGAACAACCAATCACAGTTCACAAAATTGGCATTAGCTGATTGGTCGTTGGGGTTCTTGCTCTTCAGCATCTGATTGCACTTTCTGATTCTGACTCTTGTTGTAAAGTTTAGCTGAAAGGAGTTTGTCATGTGAGGTCCGCATTTTACACATGGTATGTTGGTATATTTATAGTTATACTGTATATTCTGTGGTTTGCCTTTATATGCAAACCTTTGCATATTGTACACTTCACATCAGACCTTGCCCCCAAGGAGCTTGCATTCCAAAGTCTCTACCATACATATGAAAACCTAAAGCAGCCAGTTAGTTTTGATGGCTCAAATGTCTTCTCTGCTACCCCCCACTCTCCGGTATTATCAGTAGTTAGGAGGACTCAGAAATAGTCACCAGACTTTCCTCTCACTTCCTGTTTTACTATGGGACAGGAAGTGAGGGGAAATCTTTGCAATAAGGCAAAGATGGCAGAAAAAGAGTGACAGGTTATAATCCTCCCTTACTCTATCCAAAATAAGGGGGGTTGCCCATAGTTCTACTTTAACTCTTGGTGTTCCTGCACTTTGTACAAAGTGGCTGAATTCCTGGAATTCAGCTTTAAAGTATACCCCGGATTGGTGTATCGGCATATATGAGCCCTCCTAACTACTTATAATACATGAGCCTTAAAGAAGGGGGGGGAAACATTCATTGGCTGTTTTTTAGGTTTTCTTGTTATGAATTAATGATAATAAGATTTTGGACTCCTATACATTTTTAATGGTACTCTCCTTAGGCTTTGTACGTGTGATCTTCAACTCTGGGTCCTCTTTAAGGGCTGAGAGTAGCTTCACTAGAGTGACTGCACCCTGTGTGAATCTGATTGGCCAGCTGATAACTCCATCGACTCGTTTATACTTGGTAATAACCTGACTGGGGTAACCCTTATGCCCTCTACTGGATGATTTTTTTTTCATGTGTCCCAGTGAGGGCATTTTCCTTTCACTTTCTGTTCTATCTGATGCCATTCAAATATACAAGCAGTGGAGACAGACAGCGAAATCAAAGTTTTTAGCATGGTCTCCTCTCTTGTTCTCCAGAGCTGGAGTATGAAGCGATGAAGCAGGAGAACCTGAGACTGAAGAACATCCTGGACAACCAGAAATACTCTGTAGCCGACATAGAGAGGATCAAATATGAGGAGAACGAGGTTAAGGAGACGCACGCCAAACTGAGCAAAGAGCTGGATGAGCATAAGCAGATTCTATGGGGCGAAGAGCTCAAGTACGCCAGGCTCAAAGAATCGGTAATGACCTTTTATTGTATTTCACTACAAATTCACTTCAGTACGTTGCAGTCAGATCTCAGTTTGAAGCGTCCAGATAAAGCTGGAAAGCCCCAAGCCACCCCAAGTGGCCGGTCCTTGGGTTTTACATAAACACTAGTTGCTGAGCCATGTGAATATGCACTTGGTTGATTGGAGAGGAGCACCCAGAAAAATGTCTAACTAGTTGAAGATAAAAGTATACAAGTGGAGCCAATGCGTTTTGGGGAATTGCCTCCCCCTTCTTTAGGGCTGTATTTCTTGGAGAATTTTTAGGCACTGGGAGCGTTAAATATATTCGATCAGCGGCTCTGCAGTATTCCAGCGTTGTCGAGCAGGGACAGCTGACTCAGTCTAACCATTCACCAAGAAATGCAGCCCTGAAGAAGGGGGAGGCTATTCCCCCAAAACACATTGGCCCTATTTCATGAGTTTTTATAGTTGTTTGTTGAAGATAAAAGCCAACACGTTTCGGGGCTGGATTTCTTGGTGAATGGTTAGGCTGAGCAAGCTGTCTCTGCTCTACAACACCGACATACTGTAGAGACGCTGATCGAAAATATGTAACTCTTTCAGAGCCTAAACATTCTCCGTGAAGTACATCCCTGAAGAAGGGGGAGGCGATTTCCCCCTAAACATGTTGGCTCCACTTAGATACTTTTCTCTTCAATAAACAAACCACTATAAAACTCATCAAGTGGAGCCACTGTGTTTTGGGGGAGTTGTCTCCCCCTTTTTAGAGATGTATTTCTTGGAGAATGGTTAGGCTGAGACAGCTGTGTCTGTTCCACAACGCCAGCATACTGCAGAGCCACTGATCGAATATATTGTACACTAAATTACCAAAAGTATTGGGACACCTGCCTTTAAACGTACATGAACTTTATTGACATCCCAGCCTTAGTCAGTAGGGTTTAATATTGAGTTGGCCCACTCTTTGCAGCTTTAACCACTTCAGTTCTTCTGGGAAGGCTGTCCACAAGGTTTAGGAGTGTGTCTATGGGAATGTTTGACCATCCTTCCAGAAGAACATTTGTGAGGTCAGGCACTTATGTTGGATGAGAAGGTCTTCCTCCCAAACTTGGTGTAAATACACAGGCCCAGGTATTCTAGTCCCTCCCACTGTAAACTGTTTAACATCTATAACGCACCAAAGGAAGCTGCTTGGATTGGGAC
Organism: Lithobates clamitans; assembly: GCA_037952925.1. NCBI lineage: Eukaryota > Metazoa > Chordata > Amphibia > Anura > Ranidae > Lithobates > Lithobates clamitans. The sequence goes on from JBBGZY010002843.1 coordinate 267,005, forward strand.
CTTGGGGAAACAGACACACCACAAGCATATGTGGTCATTTCCTGAACTATAATGGATGAAGGAAACCCCAGAGACTCTGGTGGCCCTGCTAATGACCATTCCAACCCCAGAAGATCTGACTGCACTGGACAGGAGATGAGAGCCTGGTATGAACCTGCAGTCTGGAGCAGTTCTAACGCTTCCAGTACCAATACAAATCTGCCCCTGTTGGGGAAATTCATAGCTTCATCCTAAAGTTTATTACAGTATTGGTAATTCCACACCTTTTTTATATAGATTGATTACATATGAACCATGTTTGGTGAATTCTGATTTCACTGACTCAATTGCATTTTTTTTTTGTTTTTTCTTCAGGTGGACACAGAGATAGCCGAGTTTCACAAGTTGGCTCGAAAATTACGCATTATTCCATCCACCGCAGAAAACGCCAACGGTTATGACCTCCAGATCGATTGTAACCTAGACAGCGAGGAGAGTCTGCACCACTGCCGAAACCAGATCAATGTAAGGATCACGGGGTGGATCACCAGGAGGCAATACCAACGTTGTGCTAATAGCGTATGCTTCTCTGTTCACATTGGCCTTCATCTAGACATCTCTTGAGGCAAGAAGTGTTCTTGACTGAAACCCGTGGAAATGTTAAAACCTGAAAACACTGAAGCTATGGAGCGGGCACAGATCCTGCCTTTCATTACTGGGACGATCAGTCTCCCTAATCAGTAATGATCGTTGACTTTGATGGGGCAGATTTGCAGCACCTCTCTATAATACATGTATATTTCTCAAGGCTTTATCCCTATAAAGATCCTGGAAGTACAGGAAGATATCTCTGCCTGAAATGCACACGGCTCCTGTTCTGGGACAACACACAACAGGTTTGTGGTGTCAGCCCTGTCCAGTTGCGTTTTGCTGCACTACTCAAACCCTCTCATCACCACAACACAGACCCTAATTAAATGAAGTCCCGAGATAAGAATAAGAAGGGATGATTAGACAAAGGAAGTGTGCAGAGGACACCGTTGTAAATTTCTATTATTATTATTATTATTATTATTATTTATTATTATATAATGCACTCACTGGCCACTGTATTAGGTACACTTTGCTAGTACCGGGTTGAACACCCCCCCCCCCCTTTTGCCCTCATTCTTTATGGCATAGATACAACAAGGTTTAGGGAACATTCTTTAGAGATTTTGCTCCATAGTGACATGATAGCATCACGCAGTTGCTGCAGATTTGTCGGCTGCACATCCATGATGCCAATCTCCCGTTCCACAACATTCCAAAGGTGCTCTATTGGATGAGATGTGGTGAGTGTGGAGGCCATTGGAGTACAGGGACCTCATTGTCCAGTGGTGAGATGATTGGAGCTTTGTGACATGGAGCATTATCCTGCTGGAAGGAGCCATCAGAAGATGGGGACACTGTAGTCATAAAGAGATGGACATGGTCAGCAACAATACTCAGGTAGGCCGTGGTGTTTAAACCATGATCAATTGGTACTAAGGGGCCCAAAGTGTGCCAAGAAAATATCCCCCCCACACCATTACACCCCCCACCACCAGCCTGAACCGGTGATACCCCATCCCCCACACCATTACATCCCCACCACCAGCCTGAACCGGTGACACAAGGCAGGATGGATCCATGAACCAAATTCTGACCCCACCATCTGAATGTCACAGCTGAAATCCAGACTCATCAGACCAGGCAATGTGTTTCCAATCTTCTATTGTCCAATTTTAGTGGGCCTGTGAGAATTATAAAAAAGGTATGACCTCTTAGCCGCTCACTCTGGATCCAGCAAAATAAATAAAGAATTATGTGTGAATTGTAGCCTCAGTTTCCTGTTCTTAGCTGACAGGATTGGCACCCGGTGTGGTCTTCTGCTGCTGTAGCCCATCCGCATCAAGGTTGGATGTGTTGTGCATTCAGAGATGGTATTCTGCATACCTTGGGTGTAACGAGTGGTTATTTGAGTTACTGTTGCCTTTCTATCATCTGGAACCAGTCTGCCCATTCTCCTCTGACACCAACAAGGCATTTTCCTCCACACAACTGCCGCTCACTGGATATTTTCTCTTTTTCCCACCATTTTCTGTAAAACCGAGAGATGGTTGTGTGTGAAAATTCCAGAAATACTCGGACCAGCCCGTCTGGCACCAACAACCAGGCCACATTCAAAGTCACTTAAATCCCCTTTCGTCCCCCATTCTGATGCTGGGTTTGAACTTCAGCAAGTTGTCTTCACCAGGTCTAGATGAATTGCTGCCATGTGATTGGCTGATTAGTAATTTATGTTGCCAAGCAATTGAACAGGTGTAAAGTGGCTGGTGAATAAATACTGTAGCTGCTGACTTTTATCCACTTCCCGCCCAAGGTACGTCATATCATGTCCTAGACTTTGAGCGGGTATATCTGAATGATGCCTGTTCCGCCACTTGATGGTTCTTACGGGTGCTTCTACCGACTCGCCGCTTCCATCGGCAAGTCAAAGAACGGATCCGCCGGCCCCGGATGGTGATCATAGAGATTTCCAGCGGACCAGATGGTCGCCGGAGTCTCTATAATCGTTCAAGGGCCGGGCACAATGTTATGACGTCACGCCCGGCCTCTGGATTCAAACGAATGGCGCCGCCTCGTCTGGGAAGCAATGATCATTTTTTATTTTAGGCTTCCCAGCCTAGAGGTGAGATGTGGGGTCTTATTGACCTCATATCTCACTGTAAAGAGGACCTGTCATGCCATATTCCTATTACAAGGGATGTTTACATTCCTTGTAATAGGAATAAAAGTGATCAAAAATATATAGTGTGTGTGTGTGTGTGTGTGTGTGTGTGTGTGTGTGTATATATGTATATATTTTTTAAAAGTGTCAAACTAAAAAAAAAAAAAGTAAAATTAACAATAAAAAAAAAAAAAATTTAAATCGACCCTGTCCCCGTGTGCTCGCACGCAGAAGCGAACGCATACATAGGTCCCGCCTACATATGAAAACAGTGTTCAAACCACACATGTGAGGTATCACCGCCAACATTAGAGCAAGAGCAATAATTCTCCTCTGTAAATCAAAACATGTAACCAGTAAAAAATTTGAAACCGTCGACTATGGGGATTTTTACATACCGAAGTTTGGCGCCATTCCACGAGCGTGTGCAATTTTGAAGCGTGATATGTTGGGTATCTATTTACTCGGCGTAACTTCATCTTTCACATTATGCAAAAAAATTGGGCTAACTTTAATGTTAGCCGGTATTAGACGGTATTTCCACAGCAATTTTTCTAACACTTTTTTTTTTTTGTTTGTTTTAAGCATGAAACTGTTTTTTTTTTGAAAAAAAAAAAAAAAACGTGTTAGAAAAATTGCTGCGGAAATACCGTGCGAGATAACCTCTATTGTATTCTCTAGGATCTTTGCTAAAAAAACATATATAATGTTTGGGGGTTCTATGTAATTTTCTAGCAAAAAAATTATGAATTACATGTAGGAGAGAAATGTCAGAATTGGCCTGGATGGGAAGTGGTTAATCTAAGGACACTTACCTGTCCAAGGATCCAGCGCTATCCTCACCCGAGCTGATTCTTCAAGTTTCGGGTCCAGGCGTTGGTATCTTGACTAAAGGAAACTAGCAGTGAAGTTTTGCGGCTTCACAGCTGGTTTGGGTGAAGTTCTGCTTTTAAAGGATAAAGTTCAGCTTTTGGAGTATGTTGAATCCAAATTCAGAGCGTAACATGCACCAACACATGTTCTCTATGTGAGATCGCTGGTCTGCCAAACCCCTTTGCTAAGTCAGTGCCAGAGATCTCCAATCAGCAGGGAGAATGAAGTCTGCTGGTTGTACCGTCAGACCAATGTACAGAGATGACGGATTTCACACAAACGTCTTCTCTCAGCAGACTGTCCCTGGAGTGGGAACATTTACTTCTAAACTGAGTACAATGTATTACAGAAACTCTATGCAGTTTTATTAGCAAGTCTTTTCTGATCCAACACAAATCCTTTGTCCTTTCCTTTTCTATAGCTCCCCTTGCTGGAGATGCTGACAAAGTCAGAGGATCAGATAACGAAGGCTCTTAATAAGAAGATGGAGATTGAGGAAGTGAATGAACAGGTGGGATGGAGCTCTGATTACCATTCAGATCCTTTTATATAATGTAGAATACAGTTTTCTTACATCTGTAGCAGATTCTGTTTTCATTGTGCTGGTTGGGCTGAGGATGAATGGGACAAATTGAATGCCGGCTGTCATTACTTTTTAGTTCGTTGAGGGACGCAGGAAGTCTTGTACGATCTGGTTATACTGCCACCTACAGGAGGATTGAACACTGCCCAAAAAATTGTAGGCCAGCCTTGGAAAACTCCTCCCTCCTCCTCCCTTCATTTTTTGCTAGTGTGCCAGGAGAATAAACGTCATTTGTTCAGCTCTGTTGTTTTGATAGCTTTTCTCCTTCTGTCAGCATTCCTGCTGAGCTGGTCTCTATATACAGCCATCCCTTGATTTGGAGTGCTGTACCCAAAACCTGCTGGACATTGTGTGATTTTTAGGTACTGGATTCCCCATTGTGGGGTCTTCAGACCTCTGTGTACTCTGGTAAGTTGGCTGCAGAGGTCCAGAGCCATGGCATTGCCTCAGTGTTTGCTCTGTCTCTGAAAACCTCGCTCTGTTGAGCAAGACTGTTTGGGCCAATGCAGCGGGAGCTGCCTTACTGTTTGCATCCCTGGGCACCTTTCAAAATTCCAGCTACTACTGGTTCTACTGCAGAAAGTGTAAATGCTGAGCACATGACGTTAAAAGCAGGCGTTGCCACCGGGTGATGTAACCGGGTGGCCCCGCCCCTTGCCTATCTAAGAGCTGTCAAAGCGAGGAGACAGCATACGGCAGGTAGCCACTTATAGAGGCGAAGCGTTTTTGTCATTTTGTTCGGGTCCAGTGGGCGTTGTGATTGACGATGGATGTACATCAAGGGAATCTTTCTCCTTCTTTATTAAAAAAAAAAGGACTTTTTGACACTTCTTCCTTGATGCGGGAGATCGAAGCCCGGCTCGTCTCCCCCTCCGTTCAGCGGCGCCGGCATTGCAACTGTGGGCGCCGGGCTGTGGCTTCACAGCCTGGCACCCACTGCGCATGCACGAGCGGCGCCGCGCGCCGTGATTGGCTCTGTCACCTGGGACCTGTAATGGTCCCAGATAATTGACAGGAGGGAGCAGAGCCGAGCCCTTCCTGTGCCGAGGGGGAAGTGATGTCACCAGCCCAGGCACTGGAAGAGGCAGACTACGAGGGACCCCCTAGCAACAGGCATTTAGAGGTAAGTAAAAAAAAAAAATTTCCAAATGTTTTTTTATATTTTTTTTTTTTTAGGCACAGTCATGAATTTTTTTTTTAGAGTGGAACACCACTTTAACAACAAGCTATTTCTTCACACCATCGTTTCTCGACCAATCCGAATTTTAATCGTTCTGAAAAGTTAGAATTCGTTAAAATTACAAAATAAATTCCATAACGAAACAAAATTGGTAACATTATGAATCTAAACTAAACCAATGTTCTGCACATGTCTAATGAGCAATGTCATCCACTGGAGAAGGAGTCTCCAAACTTTCTAAGCAAAGGGCCAGTTTACTGTCCTTCAGGCTTTTGGGAGACTGGACTGTGGTCAGTGGGAGTAGAAAATGCCCCGGCTATAGTGCAGCTCGCTGTACAAATTCGGCAATGCCGAATCTGACTAAGCTCCTGCACATGCGCAGGAGTGACGTCTTCCCTGCCCAGCCAATGGAAGACAGCAATCAAGACCTGGATTCCAGCTGCTCGAATATGTCAGCTGGGAGCTCAGATGCCACATCGGTAAATATAGCTCCACTTTAGGGTACTTTGGCCTTTCACCTCAACCAGCACATCATCCTTCCATCCCTCTGTCTGACTTCAATTCACCAGAAGACGTTCTTCCTCCATAATCTAGATATAGTCCTCAGAGCTTATCTTGCAGCCACTGCTTTCTTCAGATAGACTTACTCTGCCTTGTCATTCCTGATGGTCTCCATAATGGGTGAAACCATTTCTTGTTCTACCATTTCTCAGTGGCTCAGGCAGAACATCTTTTAAGCCTGTGGTCTTAAGGATCGGGTGCCACCCTTTCCTGCCAAGCACATTCCTCCTAGATCTGTAAGTGGCTCTTGGGCTCTTCAGCATCAGACTCCTGTTTCTATTTTAACCCGGCAGTACAAGATCTCCTGTGTCCCTCAAGGAATGCAATACATGGAATTTGAGTGAGTACAAAATCCTATTTTTACTGTAGTTTCCACGAATGTGTCCCAATTTAATTGTAGAAAAGATTGCACGCTTATTTGAATCCTTTACTTCCTGTAGCTGAGATCCATGAACTCCGATAAGAGGAATGATGTGAAGAAACACAAGGATGAGGCCCAGAGGCTGGATGATCTCTTACTGCAGAAGAATCGGGTAGAGTCTTTGTTTTGATGTGTGCAAGCTAGGATTATGGGAATTGGTGCCCCCACCATTCGTATAATTCTTGTGATTATCCCAGGATGCAGAGGAACAGGAGAAGAAATGGGCAGCTGAGCTCCAGTCTTTAGAGAAACATCGCCAGTTGCTGGAGTCTGGAGTGAGCAAAGGACTGGAGGAGACTATGAAGGACCTGGAGAGGGCCCAGCAGGAGTAAGTACAGAACAGGGGCTCTGACACACACACACACAGGGCTGCACAGCTCCCATCCTTGGGAGGCATAGGCTCAACTGTGGGCATAGTATGTGTGTGTATACAGGGCAGCCATCAGACATTTTTGGGCCCCTTACACAGCTTTAGGCCTGCCCCCCTCCCCCCCTCCCCGAGCCTGACCACCAACATTCCCCAGGGCTTGCCCACGAGCCATCCTACTGAATCCGCACACCGGCCACCCCACCTGTACGCACTCAGCCCCCTCAATCCTGTATATATATCAGCCCCCCCCCCCCCCCCAACACCTGTATATATGCCGCCGCCCCGCCCCACACCTGTACATATGTCGGCCCCCCACACACCTGTATCGCAAACAAACTGAAAAATTCAGAAAAAAAAACACCATCAAATGCAGCCACTGTGCCCATTTAAAAGTTAACACTGTGAACCCCCCCCCCCCCCTCTTGCTCTCTGTCTGCCCAGCACTTACCCTATCTTGGTGGGACAACGGGTGACAGTGGCGAGCTGTGTCCTCCATGCGTCTCCTCTTCTCCTCCTGATAGGCGTCTAATCGCAGTGCCTGTCGTTTTAGCCAATCAGGTGACGGTTAACACACCCATGTTTCCTGATTGGCGGAGGGGCGGTTCAGTGTTAGAACAGCGAAATATTCATTCGCTGTTCTAACACACCTTGGTGAACATCGCAGTTCACCAAGGTGTGTTAGAACAGCGAATAAATATGAGTGTGTGTGTGTGTGTGTGTGCAGAACTTTTTTCAGGGGGGAGCATCATTTTAAGGTCACCCAGGGCTTAGTCATTATTGCATAAAGCGCAGGCATAGGCATGCAAAGGTTTGCGAAACCTGATGATGAAGCTTAGTAGAAGGATCAAGCTGCCATTTTCTTAACTATTTCTAATTTCTACTGGAAAGATATGTGTTATATAAGAGAATTAATTTTCACTTTGTATTGGAAGTTACTCAGGCGTACCATGTCCATATAAATGGCCTAGAGAATGTACATCTTTTTATATTGTAATACATGTTGTGGGTGGCCATATTTTGATCTTGATGAAAACAGCTATACTGTATGAGCATTGGAGCCAGTGTACTGTATAAACCCATGGAGCATCAAGCTCATAACCTGGAAACCTGGCTTATGAAGGGTTAAGGGAATCCCTTTGCTGAGAGCAAACAGTGGCTGACCTTATGCAAAGCGATCTGAGATAACAAGTGTATAGATAAGAGTAGCAGAGTTGGGAAATGCATACACAGTCACTCCATGTAGAATGGGTGTGAACACTAGATGTGTGTAAGAAGTCCTCTCCAGCTCACCAAACCCTCTCTTGTTCTTCTATTGCTGGTCCACAGCCACTTCCCATTTCCTCTACATGTGTAAATTCTGCTTCTCCCGGACACCTTCACTTGCTCGCCTGATGCCGCCCAGTTTCAAAAAGACCGCGTTTCGTTTCCATTATCCAGAGGCAGGAGACGTGGCCGCGGCTAATCCTCGGCAGGCTGGCCACACCCCGTTCCCTTATCCCTGCCCAATCGCTGCCTTTCTCCTCACAGAAGGCTCTGTTACATCACAGTGAGTGCCCAATAGTTAAGCTGCCCCAGGGATCACAACGGGGTGGAGGAAGGGATCTGTGCTGTGCCCACATGGATGTTTTTTATACAGACAATGATCCTGCCCGGCCAAAAAGCCTAATTTAGAGGGGGACACACGGTGGGGCAAGGGATAACCTGAGCACCACCATTCCACTTGTGGGTGGAGCCGGCTAGATCTACATCTTCTCGACTCTCTCTACACATTAGGGAAGGGACTGGAGGTGGAGCCAAGCAGCCGAGCGAATGAGTCTAAGCCAGATCATGTCAGAGAGCAGCAGCAGTCGGCAGACTCCGAAAAAAGTCTGCGGCGGACTGCTCAGGTCATGGACACCTTGCTGATTCCGGGGGGGGGGGGGGCACTTAACCTACCTTGCCCCCTCCTGCGGACGCCCATGGGTCTATTGTGATCCCAAAGGAACAGTTCCAATTCTGCCACGTTCTTCCATCCCACAATGCAATGGGAGTGCCTCAGTGGGCAGTAATGGAAAGGTCATTGGCTTTCAGAATGAATGAGGTGTCTGGCAGAGCTCTGTTGGCTCTGAAGTTGGGGCTCTGTATAATTTGGGGGTTGAGGGTTTCTTGGGTATACAGAAAACCTTGTGCAGAATACTTGGAAACATCTGATACTCTTTAGCACATTCATGACAAGTGATAAGTCTACAAATTTTTTAATTTCTATGAATAATATGTAATCACATACTTCGAAACTGCCACGTTGAAATTCCATTTTATAGCGGAAGTTTTTTGTCAGGTGCTTTTTCCTTCCTTCCTTCCTTCCTTCCTTCCTTCCTTCCTTCCTTCCTTCCTTCCTTCCTTCCTTCCTTCCTTCCTTCCTTCCTTCCTTTCTTCCTTTCTTCCTTCCTCTTTCTTCCTTCCCCTTTCTTCCTTCCTCTTTCTTCCTTTCTTCCTTCCTCTTTCTTCCTTCCCCTTTCTTCCTTCCTCTTTCTTCCTTTCTTCCTTCCTCTTTCTTCCTTTCTTCCTTCCTCTTTCTTCCTTTCTTCCTTCCTCTTTCTTCCTTTCTTCCTTTCTTCCTTCCTCTTTCTTCCTTTCTTCCTTTCTTCCTTTCTTCCTTTCTTCCTTTCTTCCTTTCTTCCTTTCTTCCTTCCTTCCCCTTTCTTCCTTTCTTCCTTCCTTCCCCTTTCTTCCTTCCTTCCCCTTTCTTCCTTTCTTCCTTTCTTCCTTTCTTCCTTCCTTCCCCTTTCTTCCTTTCTTCCTTTCTTCCTTTCTTCCTTTCTTCCTTCCTTCCTTCCCCTTTCTTCCTTTCTTCCTTCCTTCCTCTTTCTTGTTTTAGATGTATTTGTCTTTCTCTTTAGTTCACAATCTCTATTTCCCATTCCAGGTTGCAGCTTGTTGAGTACCAAACTGAAGAGGAGACCAGACAAGTGGGTAAGAAGCTGGATCGGGTGGTGACCGGTGTGTCCTGTCATGTGGCAGCGCTCGAGGTGAGGAACCGCCCACAATTCTATCATCATCTCTGCCATGAATACAAAACCGTTTGGGGACCAGGAGATCACCATTCTTCTGTAAAAAAGCAATTTAAAGCAGAAGTGTTTTTGAAACCTTTTTTTAAAAACGTTCCCTTGCAGTGAAGTTGCACCCACACTGCAAGGATTAACTGCTTGTTTAGGTCCCCACCCCCTCCTCCGCACCACTAGACTACTCCTCGTAGCATCTTCACCCCCCTCCCCTCCTCTGCACCGCTAGACCACTCCCCCGTGGCATCTTCACCCCCCCCCCCCCCATGCTCCAGCGGTCTAAGGAAGGTCCTGATGTCATCAAGATTGATGTCTGGTCCAAAGACCTGCCCCTGAATTTGACATAATAATAGCAAGGAACAGTCCACCAGCCGAGCATGTGGCAGCAGCGAATTGGTAAGTAAAAGGTTCTTTTACCCTTCCCTAGAACAAATGGGCAGCCAACCTATGCAGTTTGAAGGGGGGGTGGGGGGAGGTGTGCACGGCCCATCTGCAAGAGAGCATTTTCATATTTTCCAGGGTCGTGCCAGAATGGATCCGGTTCACCTCAATGTATTTTTTAAAAAATTCCAGACTGCTACTTTTTTTTTCCTCCAATAACTGCATGTCCAGAGAGTATATGTCCTGGAAAGGAAAAATTATACCAGGATCATGGCTGCAGCTACCTTACAGCCACCCCATCACTTTTACAAGGCTCGGAAGGGCCCACCTTTTCCACCCACCGTTTCTGTGCTCTTCCATTCCACTAGGGTGCCCAGGACCGCTGAAAGCAGTCTGGTTGGCTGGCCACGGAGCAGATGGAGGCACATTCATTCCCTCATCTGCCCAAGGGCCCGGGGCCAGTAGGGGGCCCCATGGGCAGGGTGATCAGGGCAGCGGGCGGTTTTGCAGAGAGGCAGGCAGCTGTGGGGAGGTTGGAGGTGTACTGCAGCAGTGACAGCTAGAGGTGGGGGGATTTGTTAGGAGGTGAGAGCTGTGAGAAGGTGAGGGGGGTTGTGAATAGATGAAAGCTGAGAAGGGAAAGGTGAGCAATAGTGGGTGTTGTGCTGAGCTAATAGCTGGGGGGGGGGTGTTTTTGGAGGGGGGGTTGTGCAGAGAAACAGCTATGACCAGGTTGGAGGTGTTGCTCGTTGGGAATGGGGGGGGGGGGGTTGTGTAGAATTAAAGATGGGATGTTGAAGAAAACTGTGGATTGAGGTAAACTGTAGACATGGGGGCGCAAAAGTGAAATGTGGAAGGGGACAGGGATAAGGTGTAGTTTGGTATGAGGTTAGTTGTGTACTGAGGGTGTAAATTGTGGATTGCAGATGCAGAGGTGAGTCGTTTATAGGTGTGGGGAAGCTGCTAAAGTGAGCTGTGGAGGAAGAGGTGAGCTGTGGAGGAAGAGGTGAGCTGTGGAGGAAGAGGTGAGCTGTGGAGGAAGAGGTGAGCTGTGGACCGACCGGTTGGGAAAGAGGTGAGCTGTGGACCGACCGGTGGGGAAAGAGGTGAGCTGTGGACCGACCGGTGGGGAAAGAGGTGAGCTGTGGACCGACCGGTGGGGAAAGAGGTGAGCTGTGGACCGACCGGTTGGGAAAGAGGTGAGCTGTGGACCGACCGGTTGGGAAAGAGGTGAGCTGTGGACCGACCGGTTGGGAAAGAGGTGAGCTGTGGACCAGTGGGGAAAGAGGTGAGCTGTGGGGAAAGAGGTGAGCTGTGGACCGACCGGTTGGGAAAGAGGTGAGCTGTGGACCGACCGGTTGGGAAAGAGGTGAGCTGTGGACCGACCGGTGGGGAAAGAGGTGAGCTGTGGACCGACCGGTGGGGAAAGAGATGAGCTGTGGACCGACCGGTGGGGAAAGGGGGGAGCTGTGGACCGGTGGGGAAAGGTGAGCTGTGGACCAGTGGGGAAAGAGGTGAGTAAAGAGGTGTGCAGAGGTGAGCAATAGATGGTTTCTTTGGGGGAAGGGGGTTATGTAAGTACTGTCACTATTCTCTGAGGGGGGGGGGAGCCCTGACTGAAACCAATCTTTTGTGGCCCACTGCAGCAGCTGAAAGCTGACATCTGTTCCAGCTGCTTCGGTGAGAGTCACGAAAGATTGGCTCCAGTTATTTCCCCCACCTGCTGCACTGATCCAGATTTATCTTGCTGCGTGAACACCCCACCCCCACCCCCAGCTTTACATTTTTTATTTTATGCTTTAAATGCCCCCCCATGCTCATGTGCAAATGCAAACGTGCCAATTTAAATGTGATTGCACCACACATGTGAGGTATCGCTGCGGACATCAGTGAGAAATAATAATCACACCAGATCTCATGTGTAACTTTAAACTGATTGCCTGTAAAGGGCTGTTAAAGTGTCACCTATAGATAGAGTATCTCACAAAAGTAAGTACACCCCTCACATTTCTGTAAATATTTTCTTCTATCTTTTCATGTGACAACACTGAAGAAATGACACTTTGCTACAATGTAAAGTAGTGAGTGTACAGCTTGTATAACAGTGTCAATTTGCTGTCCCCTCAAAATAACTCAACACACAGCCATTAATGTCTAAACCTCTGGCAACAAAAGTGAGTACACCCCTAAGTGAAAATGTCCAAATTGTGTGGCCACCATTATTTTCCAGCACTGTCTTAACCCTCTTGGGCATGGAGATCACCAGAGCTTCACAGGTTGTCACTGGAGTCCTCTTCCCCTCCTCCATGATGACATCACGGAGTTGGTGGATGTTGGAGACCTTGCGCTCCTCCACCTTCCGTTTTGAAGATGCCCCACCAAAACAGCCATACAGTCTGAAAGACGGTGCCGCTCGTGCCATGCGTTCCGTCCACGGAGCCACTTTCCAAATCAACATATATGGAATAGGAGGACATAAGAGAGGTGGGTGGATACATATCTGTACTTGAAATGCAGTTTTGGATGTTGTGCCAATCCAATGAAATGATAGTACAAACATATGATGGTGTGGATTATAGTAGACTGATTGTACAATGGACAGGGAAGGGGCATGCTGTGTGTGTGTGTTATGTGCAAGGAAATCTGTTTATTTTACATTATAGTTTAGCATTTTATTATATGGAAGAGTTAAATTCTTGTAATGATGTATTTGCATATAACACGCACGCAAAAAATATTAAAAAAATATAATCTATTATGCGCGCGCACACACACATATTATTGTGTGTGTGTATGTATATGTGTATATGTATATGTGTATATATATATATATATATATATATATATATATATATATATATATATATATATATATATATATATATATATATATATATATATATATATATATATATATTATTATTATTATTATTATTATTAATTTATTTTGCTAGGGTAGGCATTAAGAGTTACAGGACAAGTAGATGAAGTGAACATTATGTTTGATGTGTCTGAGCTTGTTTCCTAGAGGGAATAACTAAATCATGTCAAACCTGTTTATCTGCAACTGGCTCCTTCTGGCAATAGAATCATTAAGCACATGAGCTGCCTGGCCACTCCTTTCATCCCATGTGTAACTTCAAACTGATTATTTGTAAAGGGCTGTTAAAGCGTCACCTATAGATATACAGTATCTCACAAAAGTTAGTACACCCCTCACATTTTTGTAAATATTTTTATTATATTTTTTCATGTGACAACACTGAAGAAATGACACTTTGCTACAATGTAAAGTAGCGAGTGTACAACTTGTATAACAGTGTAAATGAATTAATAAATTAATGTCTAAACCGCTGGCAACATAAGTGAGTACACCCCTTAGTGAAAATGTCCAAATTGGGCCCAAATTCTTAATATTTTTTGTGGCCACCATTATTTTCCAGCACTGCCTTAACCCCCTTGGGCATGGAGTTCAAGAGAGCTTCACAGGTTGTCACTGAAGTCCTCTTCCTCTCCTCCATGACGACATCAGGGAGCTGGTGGATGTTAGAGACCTTGCGCTCCTCCACCTTCTGTTTAAGGATGCCCTACAAATGCAAAATATGGTTTAGGTCTGGAGACATGCTTGGCCAGTCTATACCCTTTACCCTCAGCTTGGAGTGGAACCTGTCCTGTTAAGCTGCTGTATGGTCTTGGCCACCGTGCTGCAGCTCAGTTTCAGGGTCTTGGCAATCTTCTTATAGCCTAGGCCATCTTTATGTAGAGCAACAATTATTTTTTTTCCAGATCCTCAGAGTTCTTTGCCATGAGGTGCCATGTTGAACTTCCAGTGACCAGTAAGAGAGCGAGAGCGATAACACCAAATCAAATATAACTATCTATGTCTATGGTCTGGTATTTCTTCTTTGAGTGTCCCTGAGTTCTCTTCTCTGTGCTTTCTGTCAGCAGAAACAGCTATCGCTAAGGCCGGGCTCTGTATTAAGCAGTGGAGGCTGGTGGTATACATTTTTGGGGGGGAGCAGGGTCACAGGCACCCTTGCACCCCCTATGGACGGGCCGCCACTGGTATATAGGGACAGAAGGGCTTTTATTGGCTTCTTTTTCTTCTTTAATGCTGTCCTCCTAAGGGGACCATCCTCTTTATTACTCCATAAACACTGTGTTGGTCTGGGCTGCAACTAGCGGGTAAAGTAACTGCACTGCTCCAGGTCAGTCCACCTCAATTCCAGTCACTAGTTCCACGTGAAGAGGTGCAGGTCTGGCTCACAACCGAGGAATATTTTGAAGAAGAATGTGGATAAGCACACTCAAATATGCTGAAGATCGCAGGAATTGGAAATGGTCCATCGATGCACACCTATACAGTACTTTCAAGCATTTGCAAAGGAATTTATTATTATATAATATATATTATAATTTTTTTAAATAACAAACCTCTCTATACTTACCTGCTCTCTGCAAAGGAATTGCAGAGCAACCCCAATACTCCTCTTCTCGGGTCTCCTGCTGGTGCTCCTGGCTCCTCTGTCCAGTTTCTCCACAGTAATCCGCTTCCCATGGGGGGCATTCATGCGCGCTCGCTCCTGAGCCCCACTGCTGCGTCCATTGACACAGACAGCGAAACTCGGTTCCGTCCTCCGCTCCCTCATCACTGACTTTGACAACACTGGGAGACAATGGATTCTGGTGCCCCAGCAAAGCTATTGAGACCCGGAAGTGAGGGGGGAGAGAAGAGCTGCAGATGTGCACAGTGCTGGAGGGAATGAGGGCTCGGGTAAGTATAAGGGTGGGGCGGGGGGGGTGTTAAGGGTCAAATTCAATGCAAGAACTGCATTAAAAGGGTTGTAAAGGCAGTTTTTTATCTTAATGCATTCTATGCATTAAGATAAAAAACCTTCTGTGTGTAGCAGCCTGCCCAGCACCCCCTAATTACTTACCTGAGCTCCTTCTCTCTCCAGCGATGTCCAGGAATTGGCTGCCGTGGATGTCAGTCAGCCAATCAGGGGAGAGAGGGGGCGGGCCGGGGCGGGGCTCCGTGTCTGAATGTATACACAGAGCTCTGACTCGGCTCAGGTGCCCCCCATAGAAAGCTGCTGGCTGAGGGGCACTCAATAGGAGGGAGGGGCTGTTCTCTGCAAAACTAACTGCACAGAGGAGGTAAGTATAACATGTTTTTTTGTTTTTTTTTTTTTTGTTTTTTAAACAAGACTTTAAAATCACTTTTTAAAGGTAAATGTTGTGGCTTTAGAACCTCTTTAATAAAGGAACAACGTTGACGCGTTTCACACTACAACTGTCTAGAATAAATGCTTGTGGTGGGAAACGCGTCAACATTTTGTTCCTTTCCAGGTGTGGCCAAGAAATCTATTCTTTTTTCAAAGTAGGCTGACACTGGTGCCTTTACCAAATGGGCCAATGTGTGTAGGAACATTGGCCAGTAGGATCCTTATTCACTGAAAAGGTTTACACATTACACATTGATTGGATAAAAGAAGACGTTTCCCACTAGGTGATCATTATTTCAGTCGGATCAAATGCAGTTATTTTTTACAGGCATTTATATAGCACTCACCATTAACATAGCGCTTTACAGTACTGTGCGTTTACAACAGTCCATACCCTCCAAGGAGCTTAGAATCTAGAGTCCTGATCTCACATGCACACACATAGGGCCAATATAGATCGGGGCCAATTCTTCCAGGGTACCCAGTGGAAATCCATGTAAGCACAGGGAGAACATGGAAACTTTATACAGATGACCCCGGTGTTGCAAGGCAGAAGTGCCAACCACTAAGCCACTGATGGAAGTGAGATCCAGATTTGTTATGGATGTTGTTAGAGAATGGTTCATTAGAAAGACACATAGTCTAGAGTGATGCCTTAAGTTGAACTTATAAACTGCTTATGTTCGAAGAAGCTGAAATGCACACGCAAGGCTTATCTGCAAAAAACATGTATTTCTTATTAAAGAATATGCAACAGCAGCTAGCAGGAAACCGCTTGTGGTCACAAGTAAGTCTTATCTCGGTACATTATCAAGAGACATTGCGTATCTCACACCTCGGCCTTGGACCAATGTCCCAAGTGCTATAGTTTAGTTAGGGGTCAAGGAGGTATATTTAGACAAGGATTTTATAGTCATATCTCTAGACAGAATACTATGCAAATATGTGTGATATATATTGTATAACTCATGATACCTGTACTTCTATGAGTGGATATTCTAAGGGATTGCCCCTTAATGCTGTATAATGATGTTACCCTATATAACATGTGAAAAAAACCTCAATACACTCGTACTCTTGATAACCCAAATCTGTCTATGGCGTCTTGATTACCCGATCGATCAAGAAAATCTCTGTGTCCACTGAAGTGCAGCTCGAGCAAAAGGGGCGCACCTTTCAGTCACATGATGACTTGTGTTGGTGTCTCAGGCTGATCTTTCTTGGTCTTCTGTTTCAGAAACATGTGCAGGAGAAGAGCCTAAAGACAGAGCGGGAGTACGAGGCGTTCATGAAGCAGGACTTGCTGGCCGATCTGCGAGAAATCCTGGCCAAATACAAACAGAAGGCAGAGATTTTGGAGAAACCGCCCAGCCAATGAAACTCCCTTTTTTTTGTTTGCACCCCTGCGTGCCGTCCTGGACTGTAATAGAGAAGCCACCCAAGGAATGAAATGCTGTATTTTATTCACACTTCTATGTGCTGTTCCACACTTTGTGGTTTACATTTTTGTTTATATTTATGTTTGTGTTTGTTCTTGTCACCTCAGTAAATAGCAAATCCTTCCTCAAACCTCTTATCTGAAATTGAGTCCTGCAGCTCGTTGGGTACCCAGAATCCAAAACTGCCGTGACCCGCTTCAGGTTTAAAAATTGACTTGATTGCACAGGGACTCCTTCATTCCACAGAACGGCTCCACGTGGAGATTTTATATGTGAGCCCCACGATGGTGTCATTCTTACTGCCAGAACCCAGGTTTTCTATACTCTGCACTTGAGGGCGTTAAGAAAAAAACATTTAATGTACTATAATTCCTTGCATAGAATCTTTATATTTTTTTCTACTATTTATTCATATGTATTTTATATAAAAAAAAATGAAAGCACTTTTTCTAGTAACTTTGCAGTCTGTTACACAGCAGTGGCATGTCAGGTGAGAGCCTACAGAAGACGAGTAACACCCTTCCTTTTTTTTTTTTTCTTCCTTTTTTTAACTGCCGTTATTTAAAATTTTTTCCTTGTCTTTTTGCCCTCTACTTCTGTCTCCCCTCCCTTCCTATAACAATAAAAGGTGACATTCTACCAATCGCCTTTACCATCTTCCCCTTAGCACTGGAATGTATACTTTGTTTTTTTTTTTTGTGGTGAAGTGGACCTGTACCCGCGCTCCTCATCCCTCGTCATTTATTTGATGTTTTTTCTTACTTGGTTGCTATTATAGAGTTGGTTTGTGTCACTCCTCCAAACCGTTAGCAGCGTTCTCTTGGTTTATACTTTTACCGGTTGTTATCTCTGCAATTTTGAAACCGTATCTGATGGTTCTGCTTTGTAGCATGTGGCGGAAGTTGCTGATGTATCTTTTCTCATGTTGTTCTGATATGTAATAAATGAATAAAAAATTATTTTGAAAAATAAAAAATGTTCACCTCTAACCTCCAGCGTTTTTTGTATTTTATTCTGTTAATGATGTGTGGGACTTGTGACCCTCAATGGACTCCAACAAAAGGATTTTACAATTGGAGCCAAAATCCTAATATTTTTTTTTTCTATTCTGGTCTGTTGAAGAATGCAAAGTCTTTCACCTTAACCACTTCAATACTGGGCACTTTCACCCCCTTCCTGCCCAGGCCAATTATAAAGTGTTTTATTTATATATATAATATATATATATATATATATATATATATATATATATATATATATATATATATATATATATATATATATATATATATATATAAAATATCAACAGGGGTTATAACCCTCCCTTACACTATCCAAAATAAAAAAACGAAAAAAGTTTTGCCTTTAGTTCTACTCAGCAGCTGCATATAGACTATATATTGATCTACAGTTAGATCCATATATATTTGGACACAGGCATAATTTTCATACTTTTGGCTCTGTATGCCACCAGAATAAAATGCAACAGGGAAAAAATCCAAATTAATTTGAAATGTAGACTTTCAGCTTTAATTCAAGGGATTTAACATAAATATCATTCCAAATTTTAGAAACTGCAATTATTTTTATACACAGTCCCCCCATTTTCAGGGGCTCAAATGTAATTGGACAAATGAATATAATCAAATAAAATGTTCGTTTTTTTTTTTTTTTTTTAATTTATTTTTATTGCAGTAGACTAATAATCCCAGGAGGGTTCTGACTACGCGGCTATGAGCCAGAGGCTCGACAAGACCCAGTAGGCACACCTCCACTGTCAGCGGTATCTGGATGGTGGTAACAATGGAGACATCCAATATATAGATAGAAAAAAGCCTTTGCGCTACTATAACGTGTTCAAAAATCGTGTGAATAAATAAATAGGTGGTCAATAAACGTAAGTGTCCACCATAATTGTGAGGTGGAAAATAAAGTGGAAAATAAAGTGCAATATAGTGCATTATTATTATTATACAGGATTTATATAGCAGTTTACGCAGCGGGACCCCTGATGAAGTCACGTGGATGACGTAATGCGTAGGAAGTGGCCGGAAGTGGATGTTACTCAATACCGGAAGTGACGTGAAAACGGCTAAATAACGCCACACTGTTACAATTTTGCTCTTAAACCTTGTTTTTTATGTAAGGGGCGAATTTGTTTTCATTAAATTGGTTTATTATGTTAACATACTACACCATCGGAGGTTTCTTTTCTTCCCCTCCCCTTGTGTGAACTTAACATCACGGAGGTGTATAGATCTGGATACAGAATATCTGCACCAGCACAATCTATACTGGGACGGAGTACACCCTGGTGGCTACTATCAGAATAGCAGAAAACCATCCAACTACTTACATGCTGATGTTCTAAGGATTGGAGGTGAGAGTTCTGTGAGCTCACTTGTGGATTACATATATTTCTTTTCTTTTTCATTAAGTTTTGCGGGCAACCTGGTTTATTTATAAGTACAGTATTTTGAGAAAATCACCATTGAGTTAGTTGCCTGATTAGAAGAGGACTAATACGTCACTATATGAACTTCTCCATCAGTTTTAACCATTTTGAATGTCCCAGATCACTTTTTGATTTATTATTTATTTTATATTTATCTACCATCCTTCATTTATCACTCATATTTGTATATTATCTATGTTTTATTCAGCACGTTTTCACTGTTGCGCGAGATCATTACTTGTATTTATAACAATGGAGACAACCATAGCTACCTCCCTCCAAAAATGGTTTATTTGAGGACAGGACCAGAATATATGAATAAAATCTGCCGACGGAGCAACACACCTCCAGCACGAAGCTGGAACAGACGGGTATATTTTATGCAGACGCGAAGCTGTGTAATAAGTCTTCCAGAGACGAAGTATAAAAAGCCACTTGAGAGTTTTCAAATTGAGCACTAAAAGCATGCCGAAGCTGCACGAATCGAATCAAATATGAGTTAGGCAATTCCTATTTCTGTTTCAAACCATCAAAGGTCTGCAACCGACCCCCGGCACAAATCTGGTCTATATATTTAATACCCCTAATAGCCCGGATATTAGGATCCGGAATTGACATAAACTCTGACAGTAAAGGGTTAAACCAAAGGGGAGTATGTGGTGAGATATGTCCAGAAGGCATGGGGTGCAGAGAAAGGGCCGCTGACCATGCTCTCAGGACAGTTCGCATGGCCGCTGTTAGTTGAAAAGGTGCAGAGGGTCCACGATAGATTAAGTTCCACAATGCCTCATAGGAGCCCAAGCATGCTGCCTCCAGAACCACTGCTTCGTTGGACTCATCAGAAACTAACCAATTGTGTGCGTGTAAAATGTTCATTTTTAATATTTTGTTCATAATCCTTTACTGGCTGAAGTCTGGAACCCATGGACATTCCCAAAGACTGCATTTCCTACTCTCTGATGACGCTTCCTGAAGACGGGTTCTAACCAAACGTACGTCGAGGCGGTACTTGGTCACGCAATTACATCACATCCGGTTCCCGTGGTTGTCTGTCTGTCATGGGTGGAACGCACGCTGTTGCCGGGAATTGCAGGGATCTACCTTGGAACGACATACCCATTGCTAACGGCACGCTTTACAGCCTCCGTGCCGGGCGATGGCACTTTCTATGTGAGTAGCCCTTTGGCTATGTTTGTTTTTACTAATTTTTTATAACAGTGTTACACTATGTTTGGTTCCTCTCCATCTGTTTTATATCCCATACGTGAGACCCTGTGATGTGAGGACAGGAGTCCGGTCTACTTTTCTCCAGTGCAGCAAGCATTATCTTGCTAAAGCCTATTTGACCTTTTTTTCATTAAATTGGTCAACTCCATCTGGTAAGCGGACATCCACTCCATGAGCATTTTTGTTTGGGTGATCTTCAGTGACGGTGAAGGGATTCCACTGTTCATGTTTTGATACCAAGATCCAGACAAGGATTTCACTTCAACACTTTTTTATATATGGACTTTTATTTATATATGTTTCACTTATGAATCACATGTTAGTAGTTATGTCTTATGTTATACTTACTTGAGACACCAATGATCCAAATATTGTTGTGTTAGGATTGTCCAACAATTTATCTGTGCTATCACTTTCAATGGTTTTAGTCACACTATTTAAACACATTAAAGTGGGGTTCCACCCAAAAAAAAAAAAAAACTACATGAAAAATCCTAAAAAAAAATACAAAAAAACATTTGGATATTTTTTTTTTTAACTTACCTCTAAATGCCTGTTGCTAGGGGTTCCCTCGTAGTCTGCCTCTTCCAGTGCCTGGGCTGGTGACATCACTTCCCCCTCGGCACAGGAAGGGCTCAGCTCTGCTCCCTACCTCCTGTCAATCATCTGGGACCCATTACAGGTCTCAGGTGACTGAGCGGCCAATCACAGCGTGCGGCGCCGCTCATGCATGCGCAATGGGTGCCAGGCTGTGAAGCCACAGCCCACAGTTGCAATGAACAGAGGGGGAGATGAGCGGGGCTTCGATCTCCCGCATCGCTGGACCCTGGGACAGGTAAGTGTCCAATTAAAAGTCAGCAGCTGCAGTATTTGTAGCTGCTGACTTTTAATTTTTTTTTAAGTTTGGTTTACATAGGCAGGCTGGTGTGCTGGGAATAACACAGATATTTTTTGGGCATTTGTTTCTTAGCATTTGATTTTTGTTTATTTAGCGCTCCCCATTCTCTCTTTTCACATGTGCACTGATGATTTTTCATCCAGTTAGGGTGTAGCTGCTTTTTTCATTTATTTATATTCATCAGGTTTGTCATTGTTTTTAGGCGCGAAATTCCTTTTTTATTTTCCTCCTCTCTGATGCTTTGCCAGGTTCTAATGCCGCGTACACACGGTCGGACTTTTCGTCTACAAAAGTCCGACAGCCAGTCCGACAGACTTTTGGCGGACTTGCGGCAGACTTTCTAACGAACGGACTTGCCTGCATACAATCACACAAAAGTCCGACGGATTCGTACGTGATGACGTACACTGGACTAAAATAAGGAAGTTGATAACCAGTAGCCAATAACTGCCCTAGCGTGGGTTTTTGCCCGTCCGACTAGCACACAGACGAGCGGATTTCTGGGTCAGGCGTAGTTACGACGTAAAGATTTGAAGCATGTTTCAAATCTAAAGTCCGTCAGATTTGAGGCTGGAAAAGTCCGCTGAAAGTCCGGGGAAGCCCACACACGATCGGATTACCAGCCAGCTTTAGTCCGTCGGCGTCCGTCGGACTTTTGTAGACGAAAAGTCCGACCGTGTGTACGCGGCATAACTGCAGCTGTCTTCAGTTGTTCTTTGTTTGTGGCTCTTCCTGCCTTTTTTTTTTTTTTTTAAATAATCTTTATTCATTTCTTCATAGTATACAAAATTTCAAGATATCAAATTCTTAAATACCGTATATACTCGAGTATAAGTCGAATTTTTCAGCACATTTTTTTGTGCTGAAAGTGCCCCCCTCAGCTTATACTTGAGTCAAGCACTTTTCTGCAGCAAAAAATTTTATTTTCCGAACCGACTTTGGGGCCCCGTATCTCAAGGCCACTTGGTGCTAGGAACCCCAAATTTGGCGTGCAAACACAGTGGAACTGGTACCACAACATATCCAAAGCTGGGGTTCCTAGCACTAGGTGGCCCCGATATACGGGGCCCCAAAATCGGTTCAGAAAATGTCATTCTCTGCTGCAGAAAAGTACTTGACATTTTCTGAACCGATTTTGAGGCCCCATATCTCAGGGCTACTTGGTGCTAGGAACCCCAAATTTGGTGTGCAAACCCAGTGGAACTGGTACCATAACATATTCAAAGCTGGGGTTCCTAGCACCAAGTGGCCCTGAGATACGGAGCCCCAAACCCGGTTCGGAAAATGTCATTCTCTGTGCAGAAAAGTGCTTGACATTTTCTGAACTGATTTTTGGGGCCCTGTATCTCGAGGCCACTTGGTGCTAGAAACCCCAACTTTGGTAATTTTATGCTGCTAGTTCCACTGGGTTTACACACCAAATTTGATTTGGGGTTCTTAGCACTAAGTGGCCTCGAGATACGGGGCCCCAAATTCGGTCAACTGTGTCCATCTGCAGCAATGTCATTTCGGGACCCTTTGGGTTCAGAGACCCCAAATTTTGGCTGCAGCTAGGGGGCATCTAGGAACCATTAACTACCAAGTTTGAAGTTCAGGGGACCTATGGCTGCAAATGGGCACAGTGAGGCATGCAAATGGGCACAGTGATGCTGCAAATGGGCATTGTTGACCCTCTTTTCCACTTACAGTAGCTGTGCATTTCTCACCCTCGTCTTATACTCGGGTCAATAAGTTTTTCCCATTTTTTTTTTTTGTGGTAAATTAGGGCCTCGACTTATACTCGGAATGACTTATACTCGAGTATATACGGTACACATATATCATATACATTACAGAACATTTTCTATCCAGTTTCCCCTTTTACTCATACCCCCCACCTCTATAAATATAACTTTTAACCCACCCCCCTACCATTTTCGTAATTATTTATTATCAACTCTTTCAAAAGTTAACTTTAGAACCGTAAAAACCACCTCCTTCGTCTCCTCCTTACACACACCTTACATGGGGTATCCCAATTCCTCTAACCAGGGCTTCCAAATTTTTTTAAACTCTCTCAAATTTCTTCTCCTTGCGTATACTACTCTTTCTTTCCACACTCTTTCCGCCTTTAGTTTTGCCTTCAGCAAGTGAAATTCTCAATTGGGTTGAGATCAGGTGATTGAATCGGCCATTGCAGAATATTCCACTTCTTTTCCTTCAAAATCAACTGGGTTGCTTTTGCAGTGTGTTTTGGATCATTGTCCATCTGTACTGTGAAGCGCCGTCCAATCAACTGCTGCATTTGGCTGAATCCGGGCTGACAGTATATCTCTAAACAATGTTACGAGGCCTTAAGAGCTGTAATTCCTCTGATTTGGATGTACATACCCTCAAATTAAACCTGAGATGGTGCACTTTCAGCCCATATCCATTATATAACTATAGCTTGAATATGTTTTGATAAATACCTGAAAAAATGAAAATTGTGCCTGTGTCCAAATATATATGGACCTAACTGTGTGTGTGTGTGTGTGTGTGTGTATATATATATATATATATATATATATATATATATATATATATATATTTTATCCAATTTGCATAACATGTGAACCAAGTTTCAGGCTGCTTTATAGAATAGAATAGAAAATAACACAATAGAATAGAAAATAAAAGAAAAAAATAGAATATAAAAGAATAGAATAGAAAATAGAACAGAAAAGAAAAAAATAGAAGGAATATAGCGGTCTTCTGAATATATATTTTGAAAATAACGAATATACAAAACAAATCTGAATACACAAAACTAATTCCAATAATGAATCATTCTAACCTAAGGAATATGAAGAAAATAAATTATTAACTTAACAAACAAATCTGAAATGAAGCAAAATGAATGTTTTCCTTGTGTGCACATCTCTAATCAATACAAAAATGTGATTTTGCGTGTCTTTTATCCGTAGCTAATCCTGTAGGGATGATCTGTCACAGAGAGAATGACAATGCCAGAATGCTGCAGCTTGCTAACCCGTCCCCTCCGCTGCATTTCTCGCAGGTTGTGTAATCCTTCCGTTCTTTCTCAGTAAATTCTGCTGAATAGGTGGGATGAGGTCACTGTGTGGCCTCCTGAGGCTCTTGCATTCCAGTTTGCTTTACTGCTGACATGCAAATCAAGGTGCCAAATCCACAGGCAAAGGTGTAGCTCATAGAGGAGCCGTGGTCAGGGCAGGAGGAGCTCAGGCCAGGCTGTAGTGCAGGGGATTCGCAGGCAGAGGATGCAGCAGGAGGAATTCCAGCAGAGCAATAATACAAGGAGGGCAGGAGGAGTTCAGGCAGAGGCTTAAAACAGGTAAAGGTCAAGGCAGGAGACGTTCTGGATCAACACTCATACAGATAGAGCAATTACACTGCTGGAGGTGGGAGCAGGAAGCATTCAGGCAACGCTCACCCCTCCATGGCACGGTCCCCCCGCATTCACCCCTCCATGGCGCAGTCCCCCCCACACTCACCCCTCCATGGCGCACCCCCCCCACACACTCACCCTTCCATGGCGCACCCCCCCACACTCACCCCTCCGTGGCACGGTCCCCCCGGACTCACCCCTGCACGCCACAGTTCCCTCAATCTCATCCCTCCGTGGCGAGGTCCCTTCCGCGCTCACCCCTCCACTACACGGTCCCCCCCCGCGCACTCACCCCTCCACTACACGGTCCCCCCGCGCACTCACCCCTCCACGACACGATACCTCCCGCATTCACCTCTCCACGGCACGGGCCCCCTCCCCGCACTCACCCCTCCATGACACGGTCCCTCCCGCACTCACCCCTCCATGGCACGTCCCCCCCGTACTCACCCCTCCACGACATGGTCCCCCCTGCACTCACCCCTCCATGGCACAGTCCCCCCCCCCGCACTCACCCCTCCACAACGCAGCCCCTTCCGCACTTACCCCTCCACTACACGGTGTCCCCCCCCCCCGCACTCACCCCTCCACTACACGGTCCCCCCCGCGCACTCACCCCTCCACTACATGGTCCCCCCCGCGAACTCACCCCTCCACTACACGGTCCCCCCCCCGCACTCACCCATCCACTACACGGCCCCCCCCGCGCACTCACCCCTCCACTACACGGTCCCCCCCGCGCACTCACCCCTCCACGACACGATCCCTCCCGCACTCACCCCTCCACGGCACGGGCCCCCCCCCCGCACTCACCCCTCCATGACACGATCCCTCCCGCACTCACCCCTCCACTACACGGTGTCCCCCCCCCCGCACTCACCCCTCCACTACACGGTCCCCCCCGCGCACTCACCCCTCCACTACATGGTCCCCCCCGCGCACTCACCCCTCCACTACACGGTCCCCCCCCGCACTCACCCCTCCACTACACGGTCCCCCCCGCGCACTCACCCCTCCACTACACGGTCTCCCCCGCGCACTCACCCCTCCACGACACGATCCCTCCCGCACTCACCCCTCCACGGCACGGGCCCCCCCCCGCACTCACCCCTCCATGACAGGATCCCTCCCGCACTCACCCCTCCACTACACGGTCCCCCCCGCGCACTCACCCCTCCATGACACGGTCCCTCCCACACTCACCCCTCCACGGCACGGGCCCCCTGCACTCACCCCTCCACGACACGATCCCTCCCGCATTCACCTCTCCACGGCACGGGCCCCCTCCCCGCACTCACCCCTCCATGGCACGGTCCCCCCCGTACTCACCCCTCCACGACATGGTCCCCCCTGCACTCACCCCTCCATGGCATGGCACAGTCCCCCCCCGCACTCACCCCTCCACAACGCAGCCCCTTCCGCACTCACCCCTCCACTACACGGTCCCTCCCCCCCGCACTCACCCCTCCACTACACGGTCCCCCCCGTGCACTCACCCCTCCACTACACGGTCCCCCCCGCGCACTCACCCCTCCACTACACGGTCCCCCCGCGCACTCACCCCTCCACTACACGGTCCCCCCCCCGCACTCACCTCTCCACTACACGGACCCCCCGCGCACTCACCCCTCCACGACACGGTCCCCCCCGCGCACTCACCCCTCCACTACACGGACCCCCCGCGCACTCACCCCTCCACGACACGGTCCCCCCAGCACACTCACCCCTCCACGACACGGTCCCCCCCGCGCACTCACCCCTCCCCGACACGATCCCCCCCGCACTCACCCCTCCATGACACGATCCCTCCCGCACTCACCCCTCCACGGCACGGGCCCCCCCCCCGCACTCACCCCTCCATGACATGGTCCCTCCCACACTCATCCCTCCACGGCACGGGCCCCCTGCACTCACCCCTCCACGGCATGGTCCCCCCCGTACTCACCCCTCCACGACATGGTCCCCCCTACACTCACCCCTCCATGGCACAGTCCCCCCCCCGCACTCACCCCTCCACAACGCAGCCCCTCCCGCACTCACCCCTCCACTACACGGTCCCCCCCGCGCACTCACCCCTCCACTACACGGTCCCCCCCGCGCACTCACCCCTCCACTACACGGTCCCCCCCGCGCACTCACCCCTCCACTACATGGCCCCCCCCCCCACACTCACCCCTCCACGGCACGGGCCCCCCCCGCACTCACCCCTCCACGGCACGGTCCCCCTGCACTCACCCCTCCACAGCACGGTCCCCCTGCACTCACCCCTCCACGGCATGGTTCTCCTGCACTCACCCCTCCACGGCATGGTTCCCCTGCACTCACCCCTCCACGGCATGGTTCCCCTGCACTCACCCCTCCACGACATGGTCCCCCCCCCCACTCACACCTCCATGGCACGGTCCCCCCGCACTCAGCCCCTCCGCAGCTTCCTCGGCTTCTCCTTCCGGCCAACCCGATCTGCCTAATGTCGTTGATTCGCTAGTGTCACAAGTGGGTGGGTTTGGGGCACAGTGCTCTGCGCCCCGAGCCCAACCTTTTTCTAGCCAATTAGAGCTTCAGGCTCTAATCATGTGGCTTTTTTAAAAAAAAAACTCATACAAACGTATGAGTCCGGCGCCCTGCATGCATCCCCGCATGCAAATTTGGGGGGGGGGGGGGGGGGCGGTGCCATAGTGACATGATAGCATCACGCAGTTGCTGCAGGTTTGTCAGCTGCACATCCATGATGTCAATCTCCCGTTCCACCACATCCCAAAGGTTCTCTATTGGATGAGATGTGGTGAGTGTGGAGGCCATTGGAGTACAGGGACCTCATTGTCCAGTGGTGAGATGATTGGAGCTTTGTGACATGGTGCATTATGCTGCTGGAAGGAGCCATCAGAAGATGGGGACACTGTAGTCATAAAGGGATGGACATGGTCAGCAACAATACTCAGGTAGGTCGTGGTGTTTAACCACCTCAATACCGGGCACTTTCACCCCCTTGCTGCCCAGGCCATTTTTCAGCTTTCAGCGCCGTCACAATTTGAATGACAATTGCGCTCATACTACACTTCATTTTCTTCACACAAATAGAGCTTTCTTTTGGTGGTATTTAATCACTCCTGGGTTTTTATTTTTTTCTTAAAAAAAAAAATGACCAAAAATTTTGAAAATAAAAACGTTTTTCTTAGTTTCTGTCAGTAAATTTTGTAAATAAGTCATTTTTCTCCTTCACTGGTGGGCACTGATTAGGTGGCACTGATGAGGCACGAATATGCCGCACTTATGGGCACTGATAGGTGGCACTGATGAGCACTGATAGGCCGGCACTGA
Organism: Lithobates clamitans; assembly: GCA_037952925.1. Classification (NCBI taxonomy): domain Eukaryota; kingdom Metazoa; phylum Chordata; class Amphibia; order Anura; family Ranidae; genus Lithobates; species Lithobates clamitans. Next base: position 295,093 of record JBBGZY010002843.1, read on the forward strand.
TAGGTGGCACTGGTGGGCACAGATAGGCAGCACTGATGGGCATTGATGGGTGGCATTGATGGGTGGCATTGATGGGCAGCAGTGAAGAGCATTGATGGGCAGCACTGATAGCACTGACTGGCATCACTAATGGCCACTGATTGCTGGCACTTGTGGGCACTGATTGGTGGCACTGGTTGGCACTGATTGCTGGCACTTGTGGGCACTGATTGGTGGCACTGGTTGGCACTGATTGCTGGAAGTGGTGGCCAATCATTGCTGCCACTGGTGGGCACTTCATTGTAATCAGGGCACTAATGATCAGTGCCCTGATTACATCCCTAGCTGTCCCCTGTGAGGAGGTGCTGCTGATCGGCTCTCTTCTCCCCTTACATTCTGTCAGTGTGAGGCGAGGAGCGCCAATTACCGGCATCTCCGTGTTTACATGTGACCGGCTGTGATTGGACACAGCCCATCACGTGGTTAAAGAGCCACGGCCGCGATCGCCGCGCTGCGCGCAAGAGAGGTAATTCTGGGAGGCCGTCATATGACGTCCACCCAGAACGAGAGACGCACCGCTCAGCCGTCATTTGATGGTGGGCGGGCGGAAAGTGGGTAAATGATGCTCATTTGGTACTAAGTATACCAAAGTGTGCCAAAAAAATATCCCCCCCTCACCATTACACCCCCACCACCAGCCTGAACCGGTGATACAAGGCAGGATGAATCCATGCCCCAAATTCTGACCCCACCATCTGAATGTCGCAGCTGAAATCCAGACTCATCAGGCCAGGCAACGATTTTCCAATCTTCTATTGTCCAATTTTGGTAAGCCTGTGCCAATTGTAGCCTCAGTTTCCTGTTCTTAGCTGACAGGTCTTCTGCTGCTGTAGCCCATCTGCTTCAAGGTTGGAAATGTTGTGCATTCAGAGATGGTATTCTGCATACCTTGGATGTAACGAGTGATTATTTGAGTTACTGTTGCCCTTCTATCTTCTGGAACCAGTCTGCCCATTCTCCTCTGACCTCTGAAATCAACAAGGCATTTTCCTCCACACATCTGCCGCTCACTGGAAAATTTCTCTTTTTCCCACCATTCTCTGTAAACCCAAGAGATGGTTGTGTGTGAAAATCCGCGAAATACTCAGACCAGCCCGTCTGTCACCAACAACCAAGCCATGTTCCAAGTCAATTAAATCCCCTTTCTTCCCCATTCTAATGCTCGGTTTGAACTCCAGCAAGTCGTCTTCACCACGTCTAGATGCCTAAATGCATTGAATAGCTGCCATGTGATTGGCTGATTAGGATATTTTTATGATTTTTTTTTTAGACATAAAATGATCTTGGACTCTTTTATTGAATTTCGATCTGGCATTCCTTTCTGTATTTCTATGGTTTAAGCTACTGTTGGGTGCCCATCGATGGAAGCCTTGCTATGTGGGAGCCGCCCCGTCTGAGCTATTGAGGTTGATTGACATTTTCCTTCATCTGTCTACACATGCAAGTTCCCAGCGCCTCTGTATGTTGTGCTGGAGTACACATGGGGATAGGACATTCACATACAGGGGGCGCTGTCCTGGAGGAGGGGAGATCAGACATTCACATATAGGGGGCGGTGTCCTGGAGGAGGGGAGATCAGACATTCACATACAGGGGGCGCTGTCCTGGAGGAGGGGAGATCAGACATTCACATACAGTGGGCGCTGTCCTGGAGGAGGGGAGATCAGACATTCACATACAGTGGGCGCTGTCCTGGAGGAGGGGAGATCAGACATTCACATACAGGGGACGCTGTCCTGGAGGAGGGGAGATGACACATTCACATACAGGGGGTGCTGTCCTGGGGGAGGGGAGATCAGACATTCACATACAGGGGACGCTGTCCTGGAGGAGGGGAGATCAGACATCCACATACAGGGGGCGCTGTCCTGGAGGAGGGGAGATCAGACATCCACATACAGGGGGCGCTGTCCTGGAGGAGGGGAGATCAGACATTCACATACAGGGGACGCTGTCCTGGAGGAGGGGAGATGACACATTCACATACAGGGGGTGCTGTCCTGGGGGAGGGGAGATCAGACATTCACATAGGGAGGTCAGACATTCACATACAGGGGGCGCTGTCCTGGAGGAGGGGAGATCAGACATTCACATAGGGAGGTCAGACATTCACATACAGGGGGCGCTGTCCTGGAGGAGGGGAGATCAGACATTCACATAGGGAGGTCAGACATTCACATACAGGGGGCGCTGTCGTGGAGGAGGAGAGATCAGACATTCACATAGGGAGGTCAGACATTCACATACAGGGGGCGCTGTCCTGGAGGAGGGGAGATCAGACATTCACATAGGGAGGTCAGACATTCACATACAGGGGGCGCTGTCCTGGAGGAGGGGAGATCAGACATTCACATAGGGAGGTCAGACATTCACATACAGGGGGCGCTGTCCTGGAGGAGGGGAGATCAGACATTCACATACAGGGGGCGGTGTCCTGGAGGAGGGGAGATCACACATTCACATACAGGGGGCGCTGTCCTGGAGTAGGGGAGATTAGACATTCACATACAGGGGGCGGTGTCCTGGAGAAGGGGAGATCAGACATTCACATACAGGGGGCGCTGTCCTGGAGGAGGGGAGATCAGACATTCACATACAGGGGGCGGTGTCCTGGAGGAGGAGAGATCAGACATCCACATACAGGGGGCGCTGTCATGGAGGAGGGGAGATCAGACATTCACATACAGGGGGCGGTGTCCTGGAGGAGGGGAGATCACACATTCACATACAGGGGGCACTGTCCTGGAGGAGGAGAGATCAGACATCCACATACAGGGGGCACTGTCCTGGAGGAGGAGAGATCAGACATCCACATACAGGGGGCGCTGTCATGGAGGAGGGGAGATCAGACATCCACATACAGGGGGCGCTGTCCTAGAAGTGCCCCCATCCCCCCCGCTCACGCATAAATTTGAATGCATGCATCGGTCCCGCACCCACACAAACATCGATCGTCCCACACATGTGAGGTATCACCGCGAACGTTACATCATGGGTAGTAATTCTATCGCCAGACCTCGTCTGTACATCTAAATTGGTCACCTGTAAAGGCTTTACAGATAAAATTTACGTAGTTTGTCGCCATTCCGTGGGCTTGTGCAATTTTAAAGCATGACATGTTTGATATCTATCTACTCGCCGTAACATCATCTTTTATACCTTATAAAAAACTGGGTTATGTTTTGTGTTTTTGTGCATTAAAATTTAAAAAAGTGTATTTTTTTTCAAAAAAGATTGCATTTGAAAAACCGCTCCACGAATACCGCGTGACATCAAAAACTGCAACACCCAACAAAGTGTATTCTCTGGGGCCTCTGCTATAAACAAAATATATATATAATGTTTGGGGGTTGTAAGAAATTTTCTAGCAAAAAATACAGATTTTTACATGTGAATAAAAAGTGCCAGAAAAGGTCTGGAGCTGAAGGGGTTACATGACACTCCCTCCAATACAGCCCCGCCTACTGGGATGAGCCTGTCTCCTACTATAACTCCCCCCCAGGAAGCTTTGGTACAGTCCGCCCCTCTACAGTCTCACTGTACAGTGAAGGGAGAGCAGCTCGGACGGAGCCAATAATGCCGATGTGCGGGGGTCTAGGGGGTGTGAAACCAGCCACCCCGGAGGTTCAGCAGATCTGTGATCAGGTGAGTGAGGCGGCAGGGGGCGCTGTGTGATAATTACCCGGAGAGGGGAGAGATAACATTCCTAATCTCTACAATAGAGAGGGGAGTGGCCGGGGTGGGAGGGTCACATGACAGGGTGATGAGATACAATGTATGTTCTGTGTGAGAGGAGATACAATGTATCTGAGTGGAGGGCGGTGCTGTGTGTGGAGTGTCAGCTCTTCTATCAGCTGTATCCTCTGTGTGTTGCAGGGTATGCTGGGGATTTGTAGTCCCGATGTCATATATGAGGAACTACCAATCCCAACACAGCCAGTATGACACTGCAGAGATGTACTGGGAGGGTGAGCAAGTCTTCAAAGCCCCTCCATATTGGTGATCAGTGTAGTCCCCCCCCCTCCATATTGGTGATCAGTGTAGTCCCCCCCCTCCATATTGGTGATCAGTGTAGTCCCCCCCCCCCTCCATATTGGTGATCAGTGTAGTCCCCCCCCCCCTCCATATTGGTGATCAGTGTAGTCCCCCCCTCCATATTGGTGATCAGTGTAGTCCCCCCCCTCCATATTGGTGATCAGTGTAGTCCCCCCCCTCCATATTGGTGATCAGTGTAGTCCCCCCCCTCCATATTGGTGATCAGTGTAGTCCCCCCCCTCCATATTGGTGATCAGTGTAGTCCCCCCCCTCCATATTGGTGATCAGTGTAGTCCCCCCCCTCCATATTGGTGATCAGTGTAGTCCCCCCCCTCCATATTGGTGATCAGTGTAGTGTCCCCCCCCTCCATATTGGTGATCAGTGTAGTGTCCCCCCTCCCTCCATATTGGTGATCAGTGTAGTGTCCCCCCTCCCTCCATATTGGTGATCAGTGTAGTGTCCCCCCTCCCTCCATATTGGTGATCAGTGTAGTCCCCCCCTCCCTCCATATTGGTGATCAGTGTAGTCCCCCTCCCTCCATATTGGTGATCAGTGTAGTCCCCCTCCCTCCATATTGGTGATCAGTGTAGTCCCCCTCCCTCCATATTGGTGACCAGTGTAGTCCCCCCCCTCCATATTGGTGATCAGTGTAGTCCCCCCAATGTATTGATGGTTGGTGCACTCCCCCCTACCCCCATGTATTTGGCACTCAGTGCAGTCCTCCCCCCCATGTATTGGCGATTGGTGAAGTCCCCCTCCTGTATATTGGCGCTTGGCATATTCCCCCTTCTATTGGTAGTCATTGTAGTGCCCACTTTATAGGTGGTTCATGTCATCCCCACCCCTTTATTGGTGGTAAGTATAATTCCTCCTATGTTTGTGGTCAGTGCAGTCCTCCCTATATTGGGGGGTCTATGTAGTGCCCCGATATATTGTTGGTGATTGTAGCGCTCCTTTACATCGATGGTCGGTGTGTTACTCTCCTTGGAGTGATCCTTATCCGAAATTCTGTGTTTTACATCCCAGTTCTGATGAGTGATGTCATACCGGACCTGTGACCTGCCGAAACATGATCAATCCCATAGGAAATCACTGCCTTTTATACTCTCCTTCTCTTTGCACGAAAAATAAGTTTGTTAAAAAAAATAAAGATAAAATCGTATGATTGGGGCATAATCTAGATTGGTGTATGGGGGGGGGGGGGGGGGGTGTTATGTATAATAAAAAGTTGCAGAACTTTTTGTCCTGTGAGATTGTGTGTACTTTCCTTTAATGCAAACGTTGGAACGTTTGAATGTTCTATTTTTCTCAAAACCGTGTGATTTCCCTATGATACTCAGTGCCATCTAGTGGCCACATTGTAGTATTTTTTCCCATTCACGCAATTTATTTATTTTTCTTCAATGAATAACCTTCAATCTTCAGAGAATCTAACCTGAGAACATTCGATTTGTCCCATTCACACTGAATCAACTTGCATGCAGTTTCCATAGACAAACTGCTATGCATATTTTTTTATAAATACACCCCTTGAGGTAGGAGACCATATCGAGGCGCTCATCAATGTCTCTTCTTTTCCAGTTCAAAGTGGAGGTGGAGCAGAAATCCGGGAAGAATTTCGTCACTTTCGAAGCCATTGAATTCAAGACTCAGCTTGTTGCCGGAACAAATTACTTCATTAAGGTAATGTAGAGTGCAATGGAGGAAGCCTCAGAGGAGAAGATGTGCCGTATTACTTATTGTATTTATCACCCAGAAATGTATTCTAGTCATCGCTCAATTCATTAAGAAATAAAAATAAATAACAAACCTGTTTATACTTACCTGCTCTGTGTAATGGTTTTGCACAGAGCAGCCCTGATCCTCCTCTTCTCAGGTCCCCCGTCAGCGCTCCTGGCTCCTCCTCTTCTCTGAGTGCCCCCCTAGCAGAACGCTTGCTATGGGGGTACGTGTGTGTGTGTGCTTGCTTCCGAGCCCCACATAGAACGGGGGTCAGCCCCACCCCTGCTCCCTCGCTGACTGTGATTGATAGCAGCGGGAGCCAATGAGGAGGGAGAGAGTCGGGACAGCAGCCACTCTCATGCACATTGCTGAATCAGGCTCAAGTAACTATTAGGGGGGCGGTGGGGGGAGCTGCATACTGAAGGTTTTTTACCATCATGTCTGTCAGGCTTTATAACTACAGTAATACGTCGGATTGTGAGTAACGCGGTTTACGAGCGTTTCGCAATACGTGCTATTATGTTTTTTTAATCCTACTCAGTTTGCGAGCAAAGAAAACACCACCGCTCCAGGCAGATCCACCGAGACAAATACTTCTCCTCTAGAGACAGAGAGCCCCAGGTGCTGGCTAATGCATGTACAAATGAAGATGAGCCGAAGAAAGTTTCTCATGCCTTTTATTGAAAACTTGGGATCACAGTACAAACCCTAGCAAAGCGATACAGAAAATATCTGACGTGTTTCACACTATAATAATAGCTATGTGTAAACACTTTTATTATTATTTTATTTATTACACACATAGTGTGAAACGCGTCAGCTTTTCTGTATCGCTGTGCTGTGGTTTGTACTATGTGATCCCAAGTTTTCAATAAAAGGCAGTGCGGAGTGCGGCTTTCCAGAGTTCTTCCGCTTATCTTCATCAGTTTGAGAGCAGGATTCAAGCCAATGGGGTGTGCAGTACCGCGTTTGACCAGAGTTGGGGGGGCGCCAGTGACACTCGGAGCCACTCAGAAACACTCAATTACCGAGTGTCTCTGGCGCCCCCACGTGTGGCCACATGCGGTACTGCATACTATAACAAAATCCTATAACTAAATATCAATGTGATAATAAATTATTTAACACAATAAAAAAAGAAAGATGAGATATATTAATGTGATGAACCACAGTGTACAAATATCTCAATAGGACAGCATACCACTGTGAAGAAATGTAACATGATTGATGAATTTGGATAGGTTTCAATGAGTAACCCCAGTAATAGATGGCTTGCTCATATATTCAGCTGCTCATTAGCATTGGCTGGCTTCTGGCTTTCAAAGAACTTCCGCAGTATGAAACAACAAAAAAAGAGACCATTGCGCAGATAGCTTATAGGGAATATTTAATATACTAAGGGTAAACTTCACTCACACTTTCCAGCAGAGTGACTCGCATATGGTAAAGTCAGCTGGGAGGAGCCAGTGACGAGCAGTGCTGTGTGTGCACTGTTGGCGTGTGAGGAGATCCCAGCTGTTAGCTGTATGCAACTGACTTTACCATATGCGATTTTCATCCTGCTGGAAAGTGTGAGTGAAGTTTACCCTTAGCTTATAGGGAATATTTAATATACTATCTGCGCAATGGTCTCTTTTTTTGTTGTTTCATACTGCATTGGAGCCAGTGTACTGTATAAACCCATGGAGCATCAAGCTTAAAAAAAACAAACTCTTGTGAGCTACCATGTGAAAATCCAAATGATAATTAGAAATGATTAAAGCACAGCTGCTAGCATTGATCACGTCCCATGTGCTCGTGCCAAATAAGAATTTATACCAATATAATGCTGCACTATCCAAATGTAATCAAATGATAATCGTAATAAATCCCAATATTACTGACTGCAGTTAAATATTGGTGGTGAGATATTCCATTCCTATGTAAAAAAAATCTAGTGAACATAATGAAATCGTATGCGATTTAAAATTGCGATCCTGTGCGATACTCCCAATGTCAATCGGTGTCCTTCTATATACACATGTTGCATTGATATGCAACAGAGAAATATGCAACCCTGTGCGATTATTGCAGTGACAACCTGTGATTTACATAAATCTATATAAGAGTGCATCAATATACAATAATCAATATAGAAATAAAGTGAACCGTGTTTAAAGTGCTCTTGTGCCAAACTAATTCATGCATTAATCTGTGTCCACAGAATCGCAACATAAAGTCCATTCATAACTACTCCATTCTTCTGGTTCTCATTACAGATGATAAAACAGTAAAGTGCTCGTGTCCACTCTTCTGCTCCCCCTTTGGTGTATGCGCTCACCTTTAGAGCATGTGATCTCGCACCTAAGCTTGGTCAAAACAACACGTTTTTTAAACCACCTGTGGGTTTATGGTCAGCATTCAGATCCTTGGAAGGTTGCTTGTAGCAATATTTATATGGAAAAACAGAGGAAGCTGGATAGTGTATTACCGTTTTAAAAGTTTTATTCAAAATGTCAATATTCCCTATATTAGGGTACTCAGATTTGATAGGTGCTATGAACGCACCACTCTGTATCAAGCCAATCAAATATAAAGATGCTGTATTGGTGTGTCCTTTCCCGCTCTGAGAACACTCCACTGTCTCACAGGATGGTTTGTGAGACAGTAGAGTGTTCTCAGAGCGGAAGAGGACACATCAGCACAGCGTCTTTATATTTGATCAGTGGCGGCCCATCTATAGGGGGCGCACGGGAGCCGTCCCCCCTCCAGGCAGTCAAAAGTTAAAACTGGCCCTTTAAAAAAAAAAAATAGAAAAAAAGGTCCCTAAGTGCACTGTGTTCGGATGCCGGACTATGGGAAGCACCACGTCTATCACGAGATGGCAGACGCGCTGCTTCATTTGCAGGCTTTTGTCCCTCTCCGTGCTTTCCGACTCGCCGAGTAGCTTCCGCCCGGCGCTCGTAGTATCTATTACTACGGCCAGGCGGTTTGATTGACATCTGAGTTAGATGTCACTTCCTGTTTTCTCTCTCCCATTGCGCCCGAGAGAGAAAACCGAAATTATGAGCAGTGGACTCCTCCATCGCCGCTGCCAGTGGAAGAAGACACAGCAGGAGAGGACAACACAGCAAGGCAAGTGCCGCTGTGCCGGTCCGGACCTCCCGGGGGGGAGAGGGGTTTGATGGGACACAGGCTGCATTTGATGGGACTCTGCTGGGGACACCTTATGTAAGGAGGGACTCTGCTGGGGGCACCTGGTGTAAGGAGGGACTCTGCTAGGGACTCTGTTGGGGGAAACCTGATGTAAGGAGGGACTCTGCTGGGGGCACCTAATGTAAGGAGGGACTCTGCTGGGGGCACCTGATAGCATCTGGTAGCAGGTGACACACTCGGGGCTCCCACTGATTCTGCATTATGGTGAGTTGAATAATTTAATTTTATATTACAATGTAATAATAGAAATAATGGGCTTCAATCATCCTGATACCATAACAACCATGGTGCCAGGATGATTGAAGTGCTAACACCAGGTGTTTGGAGTATCTTTATCTGCTGATTGTTAAACTTTCTAGAATACACATATTTCTATTGTGTAGGATCTGGGCCTGCTGTCCCTCCATTGCTCTCTCCCTCCATCCCTTGTTCATCTCAGATGCTAATCACACCACCTTAGAGACACGCCCATTATTTTGCTGAAACCACGCCCATTTTCACCAAGCGGGAGGGGTCAAAAAAGAAAGGGCAGGGTCTGGCGCTCCCCCAAATCCTAAAACTTCACCAGTTGCCACTGTATTGAATTGGGTTGTTAGAGTGGTGCGCTCATAGCACCTATTAAATGTGAGTATCCTAATTTAGGGAATATTGACATCTTACGGTAAATAAAACTTTTAAAATGCTAATACACTATCCAGCTTCCTCTGTTTTTCCAAATGAATATTTTTGCAAGCAACCATACAAGGATCTAAATGCTGACCATAAACCCGGTGATGGTTTAAAAGCGTGTTTTGACCAAGCTTAGGTGCAAGGTCACACATTTTTAAGATGAGCGCATACACCAAAGGGGGAGCACAAGAGTGGACACGAGCACTTTACTGTTTTATCATCTGCAATGAGAACCAGAAGAACGGAGTAGTTATGAATGGACTTTATGTTGCGATTCTGTGGACACAGATTAATGCATGAATTAGTTTGGCACAAGAGCACTTTAAACACGGTTCACTTTATTTCTATATTGATTATTGCATATTGATACACTCTTATATAGATTTATGTAAATTACAGGTTGTCACTGCAATTATCGCACAAATTTGCATATTTCTCTGTTACATATGAATGCAACATGTGTGTATGCTACACAGGTTGACATTGGGAGTATCGCATAGGATTGCAATTTTTAATTGTTTATTATCGCAATTTTAATCACATAAGATTTCATTATTATGTTCACTAGATTTTTTTTTACATAGGAATGGAATATCTCATCACCAATATTTAACTGCAGTCAGTAATATTAGGATTTAGTAAGATTATCATTCGATTACATTGGATAGCGCAGCATCAAGCTCATAACCTGGAAACCTGGCTTATGAAGGGTTAAGGGAATCCCTGTGCTGGGAGCAAACAGTGGCTGACCTTATGCAAAGCTTAAGTGATCTGAGATAACAAGTGTATAGATAAGAGTAGCAGAGTTGGGAAATGCATACACAGTCACTCCATGTAGAATGGGATATAGGGAGGACAGAGATAGTCAACTGAAAGCACCACATCCCATGATTGAATAATGAACTGGGAATAAAGGCTAATTTGCCTAAAGAAGGAGAGGGAGGGGAAAAGATTTTCCCCAGGGACTTTTAAGGTGCTGTTTAAATCAACAATGTAATCAAAAATTCTGTACACTCATATTAAATAAAATTACTGTTTTATTAAATCACGATTAAAATATCTATGCCTCACGTGAAGAATGAGACATGCTTATAAAAACAATTTAACATAGGCAATTTCACCCAAAATTATTCACATTAGACAGTGCAACATAAAGCAACTACTTAAAGGTGCCATGACAATCTGCCGCTCGACATGTTTCGCTCTAATACGAGCTTCTTCAGGAGTTTAAAGGCAATGATTGTGGTGGACTCTAAATGATGGGAGAATAGCCAATAATCAATACATAAGTTTAAACATATATAGAATACATCTAATGAATATTAAATTCAATTAACAGAGTAGAGATTGATACAGAGCATTTAAATGCATACATATAAGTTTAGGTACCAAACGCTTCAACCAAATATATATATGAAAGATTTGAGTTTATACATCTTACCAGGCTGTAGCGCACCAATACGACATAAATACTTCAATAGAATGACAAACTGCTGCTGATTTCAAACCGGGGGGTTCTCATATATAAGGGACATCGCTGCCATAGTGTGACCACAGGGGAACATAAAGTTTTGAAACGGCCCTTTAAAAAGCGGGATAGATTAGAGATTAGAAAGGAGGGATCGCATCCAAAATCCTTCATATTTAATTTAGGGAGTATATTACCTTTGATAGAACCAATCATGGATCTTTACCTAGAACATAAAAGTCTCACGGCATATACACATCATGTAGATAGGGGTGGCACCATGGTCTAGTGAACTAGTCACTGATGACTGCACAAAAAATAGTGCAGGGGGAGCGATCACCATCAAGGATGTTTTCTAGATAAAGAAAGGGGAATGCAATAAAAGGGACCATTAGAGTTCAAAAAGTGCAGCTTACTGTCAATTAATGGCAGTGCTGCAGAGAGAGAACTTACTTTAGAGACAGTAATCCGGCACGCAGGCTTGAGAGAGCTTCACGCTGCCTCTGTTGAACAGCGCCGGTAGCAGAACTGTGGGCGGTATATAACCGCCTTTATATACCCCCATCGCGGCGGCGTCTGATCTCGCCGCCGGGATGCGGACGCTTGTTGAGACTGACTGCGTCATGACGTAGGGGGACGTAGCGGCGTCGTTCTGACGTCAGCAACGTACATGGGGCTTAGTGCGCATGTCGGTGTAGTTTTGGAGCCTGTGAAGCATCCGGGTGCCAAAGGCGCCATCTTGGCTAAGGGAAAGAATAAGGTAAAGGCGAATAGAACTAAATTGAAGCATTGTGCCTGTCTTTAAATACTGCTGCTGTTCTAAAAACATTGAAAAAATATTCCCAACAGTTCTCAATGAAGGCTCATGTGCATCATTATTAGGTGTCAAGACCCCATCCTGACATGACCAGACTCAATTTAATAGGGCCACCACCATGGGGGCGATTGGTTCTACACCCCCCAATGGTGGGTGCCCCGGGCGTCCGTGTGGTCTGAATTGACAGAGATGGTCCCAGTATGAGAATATTTCCGGGGAGTTGTTGCCAAACATAAGAGATAGAAGCAAAACTTTTAGGTAAATGTTTGCAACTACAGCCTGCAAGATGCAATACAAATAACTTGCCCTTGAAACGGCTGTTGACCCCCTGCCTCCTTCCCCACCTCCATTGGCCCATCCTCACCTCCCGACTACTGCTACACCCCGCAATTATTATAAACTTAAATCCTCCAAATTCCCTGCCCTGCAAGGTAATCCCAATGTATGGGCATTCACTAACCAAGTTACCAAGGAGATTATGGAAACTAAATGGAGAAACACTTCCAAAACCAATCTGACTCCCTCCCAAACCAAGGCTTTAAAATCTTTACAATCAAATCAAAGTATCATAATTAAGCCTGCTGATAAGGGCGGTAACCTAGTGGTGATGGACAAGGGCCAGTACGAGTCTATGGTGCTGGCCATTGTCCAGAACCATGAATGGTACCGCAAAGTGTCATCAACTCATGTTACTTTAACAATTAACCGTTACCAACACCTAATTGGCTCGGCCTATCGCAGTGGTCTTATCAACAAGTCCACTTGGGAATTCTTAAATGTCACATCTCCACGAATACCCACATTGTACGCTCTCCCTAAAATTCATAAAAGCCAGACTAAACCCCCAGGCCGCCCGATTGTCTCTGGTAATGGCAGTCTCACTGAGACAGCCAGTCAACTAATTGATGACTTCCTTAGGCCCCACGTCGAGGGTCTGGTGTCCTATCTCCAGGACACCAATGACCTGCTACGCGCCCTCGATGGGGTTTCCCTTCCCGGGGGCGCGTGGTTGGTAGCCCTCGACGTGGAGGCCTTATACAACTCTATTCCCCACCAGCAGGGGGTGGAGATTGTTAAAGACTTTCTCTTTCAAAGTCATGAGATATCTTCTCAGTACAATGGATTCATTTTGAATTTGTTGCTGTTCGTTCTGTCTAATAATATCTTCCTATTTGGGGGATCCCACTACCTCCAGATACAGGGGGTGGCTATGGGGACCAAATGTGCCCCCTCCTACGCCAACCTGTATCTGGGGGGGTGGGAACGGGAATTATTTTCCAGAGACGATATGCAACAATATATGGAACAAATCCCCTTATGGAGGAGATTTATTGACGACATTTTTTTCATATGGGTGGGCCCCAAAGATCTTCTTCTGTCCTTTTTTGGAAAGCTTAAAAATCAATAGGTTCAATCTTAAGTTCACGGTTGAATTTAGTCAATCCAGTTTGACCTTTTTGGATACCCAAATCACAGTTAAATCTGATGGCAGCATCAGAACAACCCTATACCGTAAACCTTCCGCAGGTAATTCCCTGCTGCATGCCACCATTTCCCACCCAGCTCCCCTTATTACTAGTGTGCCCTATGGGCAATACTTGCGAGCAAAACGCAACTGTAGTGATGAGTCTGACTTTGAAAAGGAAGCTAAATGTTTACGTCTACGCTTCCTCAACCGAGGATATAGCAAAAAATGCCTTAAAAAAGCATACCTTAGAGCTAAAAATCAAAATAGAGCCTCTCTTTTACATAACACCAGATCTAAAAAAGCTAATCCTGGCGTCAGACTCATCACTACCTACTCTAGTCAACACAAACAAACACGTGACATCCTTAACAAGTATTGGTACTTATTAATGGGAGACGAGAAAGTGGCCAAACATCTAAAACCATATCCGGAGATTACTTTTAGACGATGTTGATCTCTGAGGGATTCATTGGTACAGAGCCATTATGAAAGTCACATTGTCAAAATTAAAGAGGCTGACAGGGGCAGCAGACCCTGCCATCATTGTTCCTATTGCAGATACATTTTAGCCACCCGAAGCCTTTTGTTGCCCAATGGGCACTTGTTCAAACCAAGATTTGCAGTAACGTGTCAATCCATTGGTATAGTGTACATTATGTTATGCGATTGTAAGATGTTTTACATCGGGAAGACTAAGAGACCCTTTTTCTGTCGAATTAGGGATCATGTCTCCCTGATACAGAAAAAAAGAATGGAGACCCCCATCAGCCGTCATGTTGGCCTGCAGCACAACTTTGACGCTAATTGCTTACATTTCTTTGCTTTGGAACACATTCCCCCTGGTGCTAGAGGGGGAGACTACGATAAGCTCCTCCTTCAAAAGGAGGCACGCTGGATACACAAGTTGTCGGCTCTCCAGCATCCAGGCATGAACGATGCGTTCAGTTTTAAGCCATTTCTTTGAAAACTGAAGCATCCCTAGCCTTGGTTTGGCCTTGTCCTTCCTTTCTTATTTCCCGGTTTTTCTTGCTTTTCTCTTTCCTTTTCCCCTGCCCTTTTCTATTCCTTTCTTTTTTTCTCAGGTCATTAACTATATTCAGTATTTTCAATGCTGTATTGATTTGGCATCACATGTATGTATGAGCCATATAAAATAGTTAGCAATAGTTGTAATATGACCATATGTATTTTTGTATGTTACATTTGATATCATTGAACCTCCACTGAGTTATTTGTATTGCATCTTGCAGGCTGTGGTTGCAAACATTTACCTAAAAGTTTTGCTTCTATCTCTTATGTTTGGCAACAACTCCCCGGAAATATTCTCATACTGGGACCATCTCTGTCAATTCAGACCACACGGACGTCCGGGGCACCCACCATTGGGGGTGTAGAACCAATCGCCCCCATGGTGGTGGCCCTATTAAATTGAGTCTGGTCATGTCAGGATGGGGTCTTGACACCCAATAATGATGCACATGAGCCTTCATTGAGAACTGTTGGGAATATCTTTTCAATGTTTTTAGAACAGCAGCAGTATTTAAAGACAGGCACAATGCTTCAATTTAGTTCTATTCGCCTTTACCTTATTCTTTCCCTTAGCCAAGATGGCGCCTTTGGCGCCCGGATGCTTCACAGGCTCCAAAACTACACCGACATGCGCACTAAGCACCATGTACATTGCTGACGTCAGAACGACGCCGCTACGTCCCCCTACGTCATGACGCAGTCAGTCTCAACAAGCGTCCGCATCCCGGCGGCGAGATCAGACGCCGCCGCGATGGGGGTATATAAAGGCGGTTATATACCGCCCACAGTTCTGCTACCGGCGCTGTTCAACAGAGGCAGCGTGAAGCTCTCTCAAGCCTGCGTGCCGGATTACTGTCTTTAAAGTAAGTTCTCTCTCTGCAGCACTGCCATTAATTGACAGTAAGCTGCACTTTTTGAACTCTAATGGTCCCTTTTATTGCATTCCCCTTTCTTTATCTAGAAAACATCCTTGATGGTGATCGCTCCCCCTGCACTATTTTTTTGTGCAGTCATCAGTGACTAGTTCACTAGACCATGGTGCCACCCCTATCTACATGATGTGTATATGCCGTGAGACTTTTATGTTCTAGGTAAAGATCCATGATTGGTTCTATCAAAGGTAATATACTCCCTAAATTAAATATGAAGGATTTTGGATGCGATCCCTCTTTTCTAATCTCTAATCTATCCCGCTTTTTAAAGGGCCGTTTCAAAACTTTATGTTAACCTGTGGTCACACTATGGCAGCGATGTCCCTTATATATGAGAACCCCCCGGTTTGAAATCAGCAGCAGTTTGTCATTCTATTGAAGTATTTATGTCGTATTGGTGCGCTACAGCCTGGTAAGATGTATAAACTCAAATCTTTCATATATATTTGGTTGAAGCGTTTGGTACCTAAACTTATATGTATGCATTTAAATGCTCTGTATCAATCTCTACTCTGTTAATTGAATTTAATATTCATTAGATGTATTCTATATATGTTTAAACTTATGTATTGATTATTGGCTATTCTCCCATCATTTAGAGTCCACCACAATCATTGCCTTTAAACTCCTGAAGAAGCTCGTATTAGAGCGAAACATGTCGAGCGGCAGATTGTCATGGCACCTTTAAGTAGTTGCTTTATGTTGCACTGTCTAATGTGAATAATTTTGGGTGAAATTGCCTATGTTAAATTGTTTTTATAAGCATGTCTCATTCTTCACGTGAGGCATAGATATTTTAATCGTGATTTAATAAAACAGTAATTTTATTTAATATGATTGTACAGAATTTTTGATTACATTGTTGATTTAAACAGCACCTTAAAAGTCCCTGGGGAAAATCTTTTCCCCTCCCTCTCCTTCTTTAGGCAAATTAGCCTTTATTCCCAGTTCATTATCCATGTAGAATGGGTGTGAACACTAGATGTGTGTAAGAAGTCATCTCCACACCAGACCCCTCTTGTTCTTCTTCTATTGCCAATCCACGGCCACTTCCCATTTCCTCTACATGTGTAAACTCTGCTTCTCCCGGACACCTTCACTTACTCTCCTGATGCCGCCCAGTTTCAAAAAGACCGCGCTTCGTTTCCATCATCTAGAGGCAGGAGACGTGGCCGCGGCTGATCCTCGAACTCTGGCCACACCCCGTTCCCTTATCCCTGCCCAATCGCTGCCTTTCTCCTCACAGAAGGCTCTGTTACATCACAGTGAGTGCCCAATAGTTAAGCTGCCCCAGGGATCATGGCGGGGTGGAGGGAGGGATCTGTGCTGTGCCCACATGGATGTTTTTTATACAGACAATGATCCTGCCCAGCCAAGCAGCCTAATTTAGAGGGGGACAGATGGTGGGGCAAGGGATAACCTGGGCACCACCAGTTCACTTGTGGGTGGAGCTGGCCGGATCTACATCTTCTTGACTCTCTCTACACATTAGGAAAGGGACTGGAGGCGGAGCCGACCAGCTGAGCGAATGCGTCTGAGCTAGATCATGTCAGAGAGCAGCAAAAGTCTACAGCGGACAGCTCAGCTCATGGACACCCACTTGTCTTGTGCAGACACCTTGCTGATTCCAGCGGGGGGCACTTGACCCCCCTTGCCCCCTCCTGCGGACGCCCATGGTTATAAACCCTCACATTTTTTCACCTGAAAGTGGAACTTCAGTCATTTTTTTTTATCTTTCCATCTATTAAATCTTCTGCCGTTGTTGTTTTAACTTTGGATAGTAAAACATTTTTTCCCCAGATGTCTTCCAGGACAGCCCTTTGAGAGATGGAGCCCCTCCCATCGACCCAGGAAACACATTGCCACAGTTCAAAAGGTGGTCCCTGTTCAGTCATTTGTGTTTTCCTCCGTCGGAGGTACATGTTGCCAGGAACCAGGAGAAGGACTACATCTCTCAGGGGCTGCCTGAGGGGAGCGGAGCCGCACAGGGGGACCGGGTCCTATCCAGCGGTTTCCAGGTTAGTCCTTACCTTCTTTCTTTTTTTGGGCTTGGGTACCATCCAGCTGATAGAAGCAGACCTGTTACCCCCCTCCTTCCAGTGCTGAGGTGTGCCAGTGGCAGGGTGATGCGGATTCCCCCCAGGAGCGGTGTAGATGGATTCTTCCATCCCAGCTCCTTACTACAATTGGGGTGGGGGTCGGAGACGCCGTTGCATCATTTCCAGCAGAACCGCGTCATCGATGTGTGCCGAGACTTCTGGTTCGGGGTCTCTAGAGGCACAAGGAGGAGGGGAAAGCCCACACTGAGCCTACAAAATCCCAACCAGCGTCCAGCTATACCGGACTAGCGGTGGGATCTGGAGCTCCAGAGGGGGACCATGGAGGCTAATCCCCAGGACACTCAGGTGGATGCAGGCACCAGCCAAACCCAGGTAGGCTTCTGGGCAAGCCCTTGCTGTGTTTTTTTTCTGGGGTTTTGTTGTAAGGCTGAGATTTGTAGTACCCCATGGTGGTGGATACCTCATAGTCCCAGGTATATGCTGCGGTGGTTGCAGCATGGGTGTTTTTAAAGTGGGGTTCCACCCAAAAAAACAAAAATACCTGAAAAATTCTAAATAAAAAAAAAAACCCAAAAAATTTGGATATTTTTTTTTTTTTTACTTACTTCCTAAATGCCTGTTGCTAGGGGGTCCCTCGTAGTCTTCCTTTGCCTGGGCTGGTGACATCACTTCCCCCTCGGCACAGGAAGGGCTCGGCTCTGCTCCCTCCCTCCTTTCAATCATCTGGGACCCATTACAGGTCCCAGGTGATTGAGCGGCCAATCGCAGCGCCGCTCGCGCATGCGCAGTGGGTGCAAGGCTGTGAAGCCACAGCCCGGCGCCCACAGTTGAAATGCCGACAAGCGGAGGGGGGGGGGGGATGAGCGGGGCTTCGATCCCCCGCATCGCTGGACCCAGGGACAGGTAAGTGTCCAATTAAAAGTCAGCAGCTGCAGTCTTTGTAGCTGTTGACTTTTAATTTTTTTTTTTTAATGGACCCCCCTAGGTGGAACTCCTCTTTAAAGAGGGTTAAAAGGTTTTCCGATGCTAAGATTGTTTGTTTGTTTGTTTGTTTATTCTTTATTTCAGGCTAAGGAGACCCCAAAGGAAGACAAGTCAGGCCGCAAAAAATGCCCCAATTGTGAAAATTGTCCTCAGACTCTAACAAAGCCTTATGCAGACAGTGTATTGCAGGCTTACTTAAAACTAGGGTTGTCCCGATACCGATACTAGTATCGGTATCCGCACCAATACCGAGCATTTGCCCAAGTACTTGTACTCGGGCAAATGCTCCCGATGCCTCCCCCGATACCTTGAGAGTCAGCTGTGATCGGCTTTCAGCTGCTGTAGTGAACAAGCGGTGATCAGTGCTTGTAACTCCACCACACACGATCACCACTGACTGTCACCACATCCTCCATGCCCTCGCCGTTCCGCTGTCCCTCGCCGTTCCGCTGTCCCTCGCCGTTCCGCTGTCCCTCGCCGTTCCATAGTTAGTCAGGTTGAAAAAAGACACAAGTCCATCCAGTTCAACCATAAAAAAAACACAAAATAACCCCCAAAAAATATCGTACAATCCAGTATACCAGAGGAAGGCAAAAAAACCCCAGCAGAGCATGCTCCAATTTGCTACAGCAGGGGAAACAATTCCTTCCTGATCCCCCAAGAGGCAATCAGATTTTCTCTGGATTAACTTTACCTATAAATGTCAGTACTCAGTTATATTCTGTACATTTAGGAAAGTATCCAGACCATTCTTAAAGCAATCTACTGAGCTGGCCAGAACCACCTCTGGAGGGAGTCTATTCCACATTTTCACAGCTCTTACTGTGAAGAAACCTTTCCATATTTGGAAATGAAATCTCTTTTCCTCTTTCCGTAAAGAGTGCCCCCTTGTCCTCTGTGTTGACCGTAAAGTGAATAACTCAACACCAAGGTCACTATATGGACCCCTTATATATTTGAACATGTTGATAATATCCCCCCTTATTCTCCTCTTCTCAAGAGTGAATACATTCAGTTCCTCTAATCTTTCCTCATAGCTGATCTCCTCCATGCCTCTTATCAGTTTGGTTGCCCTTCTCTGCACTTTCTCCACTTCCCCGATATCCTTTTTGAGAACTGGTGCCCAAAACTGAACTGCATATTCCAGATGAGGTCTTACTAATGATTTGTACAGGGGGGCAAAATGATATCTCTCTCTCTGGAGTCCATACCTCTCTTATACAAGAAAGAACTTTGCTCGCTTTGGAAACCGCAGCTTGGCATTGCATGCTATTATTGAGCTTATGATCTACCAAAACCCCCAGATCCTTCTACACTACGGATTCCCCCAGTTTTACTCCCCCTCTCCGCTGTTCCTCTCCAAGTCCTCCTCCTTTCTTTGTGTATGGACAGTCAGCTGACTCTGTCCATTCACATAACTGAAACATTGTAACCTTCTGTGATTACGATGTCTCATGTTATGAATGGAGAGGAGCCGCTGTCTTCTCTTCATTCAGTGCAACTGAGGCTGCAGAGAAAGGGATTCGGGAATCTCTATCCTCGGTCTCTTTCTCTGTCTCAAGGGGGAGATATCAGGGGTGTTAGGACCCCTGGTATCTCACAAAGCCCCCCAACAGGGCTGATTAAAAAAAAAAAACACAAAGTATTGCAATAAATAATAAAAAAAAATATTGTAAAAAATAATAAAAATGTAAATAAAAAAAACACACAGACAGCGTCCACCCCCTCCCCCCCCCTATTTTTTTTTGTAAAAAAAAAAAAAAAAAAAAACACTGCCAAGTGACATTAAAAATAAAAGTATCGGTATTTGTACTCGGTCTTAAAAAAGTGGTATCGGGACATCCCTACTTAAAACAGAGGCAGACTCTCCCTTGGCTAAATTCCTTGGCTCCTTTAAAGATGAGATGGCATCAACCTTAAAATCTCTCAGAGTTAATCGCAGATGTAAACACGTCTGCTTCCACCAGTAGAGCAGCTGCGATTCCCTCCTCACCGGGCCTTACAACACCCAGCTCCGGGGAGCCCCGTACAATCAGGGAGCATAGCCCCGCGTTAGTTAGCCCTGAATCTTCTGATGCAGACTCCGATCAGGATGAGGATCAGGCTGTAGCTAACAAAGCAGCAAAATACAAGCTGTCTCTGGAGGATGTAGATGAGCTGTTGAGCGCCATTTATGATACGCTGGAAATTGATGAGGAAGAAACTCAATTGACCAGACATGATAAGATGTATGAGGCTATGGGGAAAAAGAAAGCTAAGGTATTCCCTATACATAACTTTCTGACCTTGTCCGTGAGGAATGGGCCGAGCCAGATAAAAAAAGTCTTCTTTCCTAATTCCCTTAAAAGAAGATTCCCCTTTGATGAGAGCCCAGAGGCGGTCTGGAATAAAAATCCTAAACTAGATGCCCCTCTGTCCAAAACAGTCTGACCTTGATTTAGAGCAGGGACATGCAATTAGCGGACCTCCAGCTGTTGCAGAACTACAAGTCCCATGAGGCATAGCAAGACTCTGACAGCCACAAGCATGACACCCAGAGGCATTATGGGACTTGTAGTTTTGCAACAGCTGGAGGTCCGCTAATTGAATGTCCCTGCTTTAGAGGATAAGGGTCATTTAAAGGACCCAATGGACAGGAAAACAGACATAGCCTTAAAGAGGGCCTGGGATGCTTCTATGGCAGGCTTGAAACCAGCTCTAGCCACTTCACGGACAAGATAACCTACAAGTAAAGTGGTTGTAAACCCTTCCATATACCCAGTAAAGTGACCGGCCTCAGGTGATGCACAGAGATGAAACAAATCCTCCTACATAACTTGTACCTGATTATCTGCAGTTTTCTCTTTTATATCTGTTCTAAGTGCTGAATTTTAAAGAGGAACTGCAGTCTGCTCACATAATTTGTAATAAAAACCTCTTTGCCATTCTGAAGCTTCCCTCCAACCACTTTGCATATTATTTTATATATACTGTGATTCTGTACTTGCCAAATATGCTGCATAAATCTCCCTCCACTGAGTCTGTCTGCAACCATTTATAACTGTGGGCAGCTGAAGCTGCTGTCTGTTCACTTCCTGGATTTACAGAGACACACACCTGCAGCTCTCATTGGCCCTCTTATGACTCATCCCCCTCCCTTCCTGGCAAACTCCCACAAGAGTGAGAGAGAGATCTGTGCATGATGTCATAAGCCTAGGCTAATGACCAGACAAACAGGAAGGGGTTTACTGGCAGACAAAAAATGTTTTACTATCTAAAGTTAAAACAACAACAAGGGCAGAAGATTTAATAGATGGAAAGATGAAAAAATTACTGAAGGTCCGCTTTACAGTGTGCCTGAGAGTTCAGAAAAAAAGGGAGGCAGAGAGCTGACATACACTCTGCAGAGCTCAATGAGGAGAGGAGAGCCCTGACAGGGGCTCCTTCACCCTCTCTCCCCTGGCAGCCGGCACCATCTTCTTTCCAATGACACTTTAGGTTGTAGACGGCCCTCTGTCATCACTTACAATGCAGGACTGGTGGTGCTGCATTGTAGATGATGACAGAGTGACAGGAGGGGCTGAAGAGAAGCATTTTTCGGGGGGGATCAGTTGCATGGAAAGGTGGTCCTCCCCAGTAGCAAGGGATAGGGAAAGTACAAACTATATAAATGCACCTTTAACCCTTGCAGTGCAGAGGGAGCCCCACTGAAGAGGTAGTTTTAATGTTTGCTAGCAAGACTTTTACTTCTAAAATGTTAAGAATGACCGCTTCACTTTATTGGAAATTAGATGCAGTTACAGTATTGATGACGGTTGTGTTTGTCCTTCTCAGGCTCACGTAGGAGATGATCAGTATATACATCTGCGGATCTACAAGAAGCTCCCGTGTTACCAGGAGGAGATGAGCCTCACCGCCTTCCAGGTGGGCAAGACCAGAGAGGAACCCATCGTCCACTTTGAACCCAGCCACTGACCAATCCGGACGCAGCTCTCTGCTGCTAGTTTTATTTCTCTTTCTTAATAAAATAATAAATCCGATAATGTGTTGTTGCCATTTAATATCATCTTTTATTATAATGATAAGAAGTATCATTTCCACCATGGAGGGTGCAGAAACAAAGTTCTCATAGCACTAAGGGGGTCCAATACTGGATGAACCCCCTTTCTAGCAATCTTTGCAATAAGAAAAAAAATTGCTTCTGCAAGTCGGTTCTGTCCTGTCCTTTCCTCCCATTGCAGTATTGGTAGGACTATCATGGAGTGTTGATTATATGTATACAGTGCTGACACATTATGCAGCCTGGGGTCCCATCTGAAGTCCTTTGGTACTTAAAGTATAACTTCACCTTTCGTTACATGTTACACCCATATTTAGGGTGTAACATGTTATGAACAGACCGGCGCCCGCATCTCCCCGATTCCCTGATCTGACAGCTAGCGGGGATCTCACCCCCCCACTAGCTGTCACAACTTTTAAAAAAAACAAGCCCAGCCGCATCACTCATTCACAGTGTCCAGTGAATAGAAAACTACAAGGTCCAGCAGCCTTTGCGGCTGTCGGCCTGTAGTTTTCAATGAACTACCATGACGCTGTGGTGGTTCATTCGCTCTTCCTGTCAGATTGTATCGGCTTGCTCATGCGGGACATACGGGCACACTGTTGGACTGCAGGAGACCTGCATGGGACCGGCGATCCGCTGATCGATGGTGCAATGCTTGAGACGCAGGGGTCTCAAACTGGCGGCCCTCCAGCTGTTGCGAAACTACAAGTCCCATGAGGCATTGCAAGGCTGACAGTTACAAGCATGACTCCCACAGGCTGAGGCATAATGGGGTTTGTAGTTTTGCAACAGCTGTAGGGCTGCCAGGTTGAGACCCCCTGCTTTAGACACAGGGATCACCAAACAGCGGCCCTCCAGCTGTTCTAGAATTGCACATCCCAAGAGGCATTGTAAAACTCTGACATTCATAGACATGACAAGGCATGATAGGGATTGTAGTTCCTGCACAACTGGAGGGCCGTAGTTTGGAGACCCCTGCAGAAACCAAAAGTAATAAAGTGGAACCTTGGTTTACGAGTAATGCGGTTAATGAGCGTTTTGAAAGACGAGCAACTATTTTTTTTTTTAAATTCTGACTCGGTTTGCAGGTGTTGTCTAGCACAATGAGCAGAATTCAAGCTAATGTGTGAAGTACCGCATTTGGCCAGAGGTGCGAGGGCGCCAGGGACACTCGGAACGGTTCGGAGCTGTTCGGAAATACTCAGTAACACTCGGAAATAGTCAGTTCCCGAGGCTTTCCGAGTTCAGCCGAGCTGTGCTGTCCCCAAGTATTTCTGAGGCTCTCCGGCGCCCCCCAACCTCTGGCCACATGCGGTATTGCATGCAATTGAAGTCAATGCGGAACAAATTATCTTCGTTTCCATTGACTTTTATGGGGAAACTTGCTTTGATATACGAGTGCTAGGGATTACAAGCATTCTCCTGGAACGGATTATACTCGTAATCCAAGGTTCCACTGTAAATGCATTTAGAAAAAAAAAACAAAACGTACATTTATTATTTTTTGTTAAAAGGTGAACTTATCCCACTGGAGGTGGAGACAATACGACCTATATATACATATTCTGTAGAATTGTAATAAGGAATGCGGTATTTTCCTTCCTGCTGCCTGGAAGCCGTTTCAGTCCAGGAGAGGAGCCGGTAAACTATTGGATCTTCAAACTGAATAGTCCCGGTCCCATCTACCAGTGTTTAATATAGTCATCTAATTCCATTTTGTATCTACAGAGAGGACCAGCCTATATTATTATTTTTGATCCTATATAATCTTTTTTTTTTTAACCATACAGTGGCTCCTTTGTTAATGCAACGTAACAATTCATCTCATGTTGGTGAATAACATCCTGCCACCTGCTGGCAACTCAGGAACATCACATTTTTCTGTGTTAATACAAAGTCTCTGTTCATTTTTATGATGAATCTTCATGGAATTACACTGCCACCTACTGGCAGCTTTGTAACATCACACCTTTCTTGTGTATAGCAAAAGCAGGAGCTCCGCATTGAAGAGAAAGAACAGACAGCGCTATCTACAGGACACAAATAGAACTACAAAGATTCCTGTTATAGACAGCAGACAGAAACCTGACAATATGAAGTCCAACAAATCTTACAGCAAGGGGAGAGAGACTGCAATAAGCCTGACCATACACACCAGAGTTCACTTAAAAAAAGTGTGTCACCGTTACCCTGCAAAACTTAGAACTAAATTCCAGGCAGATGCTAAATAACTATTAGAAAATGAACACATTTTTGAACATTAGTATAATAGTAGTAATTAGGATAAGTACTTGCATGTATCTTAATATAAAGTAATCCCATGTGGGGGAATATTCACACTTTTAGTGCTCTCCCGGGGACAAGGGCTGTCTTAATAGCATCATGGGCTCCTGGGGCAAAGTAATGCACTGGGGCCCCTACCAGTCTGCCCCAATTTACACACACAACTCTCAATAATTGAAGTATAAATAATTGATAGAATTAAACATTTATTTATTAGTACTTTCAATAAAATCTATTTTAACCAATAAGAAAACATGCCAGAAATCAAAGACTAATCAACACAAAGGGCACAATACGGAGGGGTCAGGAGGGCACAGTACAGGGTGGAAGCAGGGCACAGTGCTAGGGTCAGGAGATCACAGTATGGGGGGGATTTAAGGGGAACACAGTACGGGGGGTGGGGGGGTGGAAGGGCATAGTATGAGAGAAGCAAATGGGCACAGTACAGGAGTCAGGAAGGCATGAAGCAGTGGTGGCTGGTGTTTTTTTTCTTTTTTCGTTGGGGCGGCTGACGGCACTCCACCGCCTGCTTGCTCACTGTCTGCTGGTCTGTCCGGTACGTACCCCACCTAGGTGGGGGGCTGTGGGCAGCAGCTTCTGTGTCCTCTCCTCCAGCATAGTGGCTACCACCGTGCGCCTCCTCTCTCCTTCTAGGCGCTAAGCGTCCAAAAGGATCGCCTGTCCTTTCAACCAATAGGGTGATGGGTCTCACGACCCGCTTCCTGATTGCCCGGGAGGAGGATTAGTGTGAGAATAGCGAATATTCATTCGCTAGTCTCACACACACTCCCATTGAAATCCATGGTCCAGTGCCCTGTATGTAGATCAGGGGGTCGGATACCCCTAATGGACAGGCTGCCACTGGCATGGAGGTTAAGGAAGAACCCCCGAGGTGGAACATCTTATTACTGCTGCTGCTTGTGCTGGTGGGATGTATACTACTCCAATCCTCCTATTCATTTCATGTTATCAGCGCAGTACACATCTCGCCCACACAAGCAGTGGCAGTGGTAAAATTCTCCGCCTCTGCGGTTCTTCCTTAACCCCTATAAAGTGCTGGAAACTTCTGGAGGAAAGTAGTGGGGGGAGATGTCATTCGGATTGTAGATTTAGCCCAGTGACAGGCTGCTGCTGGCCCTGCAACACGGCACCATCGTTCCTCCAAAAATCAGTAACAGAAGCTTTCAGGTCTTTGGAAACAATTCACCACAAAAGGCAAAACATATCCCCTTGGCGAATTCTTTAACTGCTTAACAGAATTTGTGGTATATTGCCTCTCTTGCCCCTGCGGCCCGCTTTATGTAGGCCGCACTATCAGAACCTTACGAAAAAGGTTCGGAAAACATAGTCGCTCCATTGAAGACAAAAGCGACCTCACTATTCCAAGACATTTCACTGAATTCCATCAGGGCTCCACCAATGACCTACAGGTCTGGGTTATATTGTAGTAGTTTAATTTTGTTAGTCAATGAGATTGTCACAACGCCAATTTGTAACTATACCAGAGGAACTAATGAACCTCCTATTCATGCTTACCTTCCAAATCTATAGAAATACAATTTGAATGCTATTTATATTCCTTTACTCTACATTATTTTATTTTTATTTCTATTTTTATCTTTATATTTTATTTTTATTTTTTATATTTTTATTTTTACTTTTATTTTTAGTTCCGATTCTATTTTCATCTTTATTTTTGCTCTATTATTTATCATTATTATCTTTATGTTTATCAAAGAATTCTTTTCTCTACATATATTTATTTTTTCTCTATAATGATTTTTTCTTCTTTACTTTTATTTATTTTCATTAGTATTTCTATTCCCATCAAATTTTACTTTATTTCAATTTATTTACCCACCCTTAGTCCTGTGTTGTGTACATATACAGTATCTCACAAAAGTGAGTACATCCCTCACATTTTTGTAATTGTTTTATTATATCTTTTCATGTGACAACACTGAAAAAAATGACACTTTGCTACAATGTAAAGTAGTGAGTGTACAGCTTGTATAACAGTGTAAATTTGCTGTCCCCTCAAAATAACTCAACACACAGCCATTAATGTCTAAACCACTGACAACAAAAGTGAGTACACCCCTAAGTGAAAATGTCCAAATTGGACCCAAAGTGTCTATGTTTTGTGTGGCCACCATTATTTTCCAGCACTGCCTTAACCCTCTTGGGTATGGAGTTCACCAGAGCTTCACAGATTGCCACTGGAGTCCTCTTCCACTCCTCCATGATGACATCACGGAGCTGGTGGATGTTAGAGACATTGAGTTCCTATACCTTCAGTCTGAGGATGTCCCACAGATGCTCAATAGGGTTTAGGTCTGGAGACATGCTTGGCCAGTCCATCACCTTTACCCTCAGCTTCTTAAGCAAGGCAGTGGTTTTCTTGGAGGTGTGTTTGGGGTTGTTATGTTGGAATACTGCCCTGCGGCCCAGTCTCTGAAGGGAGGGGATCATGCTCTGCTTCAGTATGTCACAGTACATGTTGGCATTCATGGTTCCCTCAATGAACTGTAGCCCCCCAGTGCTGGCAGCACTCATGCAGCCCCAGACCATGACACTCCCACCACCATGCATGACTGTAGACAAGACACATTTGTCTTTGTACTCCTCACCTGGTTGCCACCACACACGCTTGTCACCATCTGAACCAAATAAGTTTATCTTGGTCTCATCAGACCACAGGACATGGTTCCAGTAATACATGTCCTTAGTCTGCTTGTCTTCAGCCAGTGGCGGAAGTATAGGGGTCGCTGAGGTCGCCATGGCAACTGGGCCCCATGCTGCAGGGGGCCCTTGAGGGCCCCCTGTTTATCTTGTAAGGATTAGCGGCTGAGATCGATCTCCCCATCATCAGCCGAACTGTAATCGGCACTGTGCGGGGAGCTTGTCACACTGATCAGTGAAAGCAGTGTGTGCTGTGCTCTTTGTCTCCCCCTGCAGTGCAGTACCCGGCAGGAAGAGGTGAGGTAAAGCACTGCCGTTTTTGAAAAGGCTTTCTGTATGTGTGTGTTTGTGTGTGTTTTATATGTGTGTTCTTATGTATGTGTGTTCATGTATGTGTGTTCTTATATGTGTGTTCATGTATGTGTTTGCATGTGTTCATGTGTGTATTTATATATGTGTTTGCAGGGCCATCTTTAATAATGATTGGACCCTGGGCAAAAATTTTCTTGGGGGGGCCCCCATGCAGTTTCGCTCTCCACCTGCTCTGAGACATGCAATAAATAGCAGCTAGACTCAAAATCAGTTTACTGAATCAGATCAGGCAGCTATTACGATTGGTTGCCAGAGGTTATAGTGTATCATTACCTCTCATTGACTGGTTGCTAGAGGTTACAGCACACATTACGGATCACTGATTAGTTGCTAGAGGTTACAGCACATGATTTCTGCTTGTTGATTGGTTGCTAGAGATTACTGTGGATGTGACCTCAGGGGGGCATGATATACATATCAATGCGGCCGCTATTTACATCTGAATGCTGCCACTATTTACATATGAATGCCGGCAATTTACATGTAAACACAGGGTCTGCAGGTGAGTCATCTGTACACAACAATAGGGCAGAGCTGGGCAGCATTAGTAACAGAGCTTCACACTAAGATATTAGGACACAGCACAGGACTAAAACCTCAAGGGACAAGGGAATTTAAACCAGGATAGTTGGCAAGTATGAGGTAGCTGCTTTGGGCCCCACAACAATGACAGGCACCTGATGATTCCTGCCGATGTGCCCTGCTGTGAGAATCTCCAGCCTCAGAGCTACGGATGCCACCGGAGCGGCCGAGGACTGACCTATCACTGCTGCCCAGTTGGAACAGAGGGAATATCCAGGACCACTAAAAGAACCACAAATACCAATGCCTGTATAACACAGCTCAAATATGACTTTTAAAGCCAATTAAAGCTTTAACTAATTTTTAACGCTCAGAGCGTCTCTCTTTTACTTCTTCTCCGGTCTGTGGTGGGCAGCCAGTGAAAGTGACACATTTGATTAAGCACCTTCAACAGAACACAGCTAAAACCAGAGGAAGCTGCAGGGAATAACATTAGGGGGTCTTCAAAATACGCCGAATAAAGTCATGCATCTAGTAAGCAATATAAATTTGTGTTTCTGGGTTCTTGAGCTAAAACTGAACTTTTATACATTGCAAACCCTCAACTATGGTTCATATTACCTTCATAGAAAAGGGTTACACTACTGTATAGGAAGCTGACAATCAGTTTGACACCAAACATGCCCATGTTACCAGGTCCAGAAGGCTGAGGGACACATTCAACCTCCTAAGAGAGATATACAGTTGTGCCCAAAAGTTGACATCCCCTGGCAGAAATGGTGACATTTTGGCATTGATATTGAACGTTAGTAACACTGTACTACTTTGAGTGGGGGGGGGGGGGGGGGGGATTTTCAGTTAGGATCACTGCTATAAGCAATAGTTTTAACTGTCATGAATGGCTTTCATTCATAACAGCTTGCTTATTGTGATGCTGTGATTAGCTACAGCTAATCACATGGTACAGGGTGCCAGGTACCATGTGATACCTGTGGGCCAATCACAGCATGCATGACAGTTTTGCTTACATTGTAATTAGGGTTGCACCAATACCAGTATCAGTACCGATACTAAGTATTTGCACGAGTATCGGTACTCCTGCAAATCCGCCGATACCTGAAACTGATCATTTCAGGCTCGGTTCTTTCAACTGTCAGCGGGATTTCCCTACTGACAGCTGAAATATAAACAAAAAAATAAACGGCAAAAGCAAAAAAAAATGCAATTACAGGTTGTTAAGAAATGGGGCTGTCAAGTCCTTAACCACTTTAACACCAGGCACTTAGGCACCTTCCTGCCCAGGCCAATTTTCAGCTTTCAGCGCTGTCGCAATTTGAATGACAATTGTGCAGTCATACAACACTGTACCCAAACAAATTTTTTATCATTTTGTTCCCACAAATAAAGCTTTTCTTTTAGTGGTATTTGATCACCTCTGCGTTTTTTATTTTTGCGCAACAAATAAAAAAAGTCCGAAAATTTAGAAAGAAAACAAGTTTTTCTTGTTTCTGTTAAAATTTTTTGTAAATAAGTAAGTTTTATTCTTCAATGATGGGCACTGATATGGCTGCACTGCCGGGCACCGATGAGGTGGCACCAATGAGGTGGCACTGATGATGGGCACTGATAGGCAGCACTGGTATGCGGCACTGATGGGCACTCATAGGCGGTACTGATGGGCACTCATAGGTGGCACTGATGGGTAATTATGGGTGGCACTGATAGGTGGGCACTGATTAGTGGCACAGATGGACACTGATGGGTGGCACTGTTGACACTGATTGGTGGCACTGATCACATTGATGGGTGGCATTGCTGGGCATCACTGATTTAAAATGGTGCCAGTCAGTGCCCATTTGTGGGCACTGATTGGCACAGATTGGGCACATGTGGATGGCCATGGGGTACATACCTGGCCATCAACATGTTGCCCCCCTCCCTGCTGGTCCTGGCGGCTTCCTTGGTGGTCTAGTGCGGGCATACGAGGGTGGGCTGCACTGATAAACAATCAGCACAGACCCCCTGTCAGTAGAGCCGCAGATCGGCTCTCCTCTACTCGTGTCTGTCAGACGCAAGTGAGGAAAAGCCGATCAACGGCTCTTCCTATTGACATCGTGATCAGCCGTGATTGGACACGGCTGATCACGTGGTAAAGAGCCTCGGCCGGAGGCTTTTTACCAAGATCGGTAGAGCGCTCCACTGATCGCCACGATGTGACGCCCAGTCAGGATAACTGAACCACCGCCCGGCCGTCAATCTGCTATATTCCGGGCGGGAAGTGGTTAACAACTGATGACTCATTCAGCTGTCAGTGAGGTTCCCCTTTGACAGCTGAAGTGTAAACAAAGTCCTGCCAATTGAAACTGTAAAAAAAAAAAGCAGCCAGGCAATGTTTATCAACAACATTGCTCAGCCGCTAAAACAGAAAGATAAAAAGAAGCATTATTTCATTTTGTATATATTTGTTTTTATTCATCTACAGATTAAAGGGATGAACTTCAATCTGTAGTTGAAGTCAGTTTAAAGCAACCTGTCAGGTAAAAAAAAAAGTTGTGTGGTTTTTTTTTTATTAAATGTTTCACTATTAACCCTTAATTTACTCTACCCAGCCCTAATTAACTCCTTATTCTCCTTCTCCATTTAATATTTTTTTTTCCTACTGATTTTTTTTGTTCCCCTCTATTTTATAAACAAAACTATTAATAGTTAAAACTTTTTTGTTTTTGTTTGCTTTGTTCGTTATTATTTTTACACCTTTAACACATATTTACACATTTCACATTTAAAAAAGAGCAAAATAAAAAAAAAAAGTATTTAATGTGTAAATAACTTTTCAATGCTTTGTACCATTGCTGACAGCTGAAGTGTAAACAAAACAGTTGCCAGAAGGTATCGATAATTGGTATCAGCGAGTACTAAAAAGACAAATGATATCGGTGCATCCCTAATTGTATTCATGTGATCGCTATGATTGGTCATAGTGATCAGGTTACCCTGGCTGCTCACAGCGGTCGGGTTCCAAGCACCGTGGAGGCGGTGGTCACGTGGTTGCGCTGCTGAGCAGTGCCAGTGTGCATGTGCTAAGTGACGTACCAGTACAACGCTTAGCCTTTAGCCACCGCCCCCTGCAGTAAATGTACTGTAGGCTGGAGGCAAGTGGTTAAAGACATCTGCTTTGTTTTTGGGTTTAATACCACTTTAACTCCTTGGTGCCGACAGTACGCATATATACAGCCTTTCAGTGGGTGGGATTTAACGCTGAGCATCCGCATACATGCGGCCCTGTGTAAGCTACTTACCGTGCTGAGAAATCACTCCCTGCACGCTCCCAGCGTGGCGGCCGGCAGGATTCTGTAAGCTTCCAATGCATACTTGCGATCGGGAGCTTTCCGATCCATGTGACCCGAATGCCCACCTCCCAGCTTTTAGAACTCTTAAAGGGCCGGGAGGCGGTCAGCGCCAAGGGGTTAATGACTGTGTTCCTGCCCCCGCTTTAGTCACACACAGACCCTTTGGCGATTAGAACATGAAGTTAGACACATGAAATGTACCTCCTAATATTCATTATCGTTTATTACTGATCAGTATGCCAGGTAACACAATAAGAACTCAGACCAAGTATACTTTATCCTTAAAACATTATTAAACTGTAACATTACATATAACATTTTCTTATTTTTATTAAAAAAATAAAAAATCCCCCAAACACAGCAGAGTTACCCTCGCAGGATTTTTTTTTTTTTAGCCGTCCTCAGCAAAAAAACCCACCATCCCACATATATCTATGCCAGCCATTGTCAAAGCATTCATAGCTTAGTAAGTAACTTCAAAGCAAACTTCGAGAAAACTGAGGCCCTAAACATATCCTTGCCCAAAATTACTTTATCCCAACTTCAGTCTACATACCACTTCCCTACTGGGCCATAGTAAAATGACGTCCTTGACTTTGTGAGGTGATATCTGAATGATGGGTGCAGCTAGAGGCATTATTCAGATATCATTATTTCCAGCCGGCGATTCTGTGCACCATAAAAATGCTCATAGTAGCAGTTCCGCCACTTGATCATTCTTATAGGCGACGGGAGGGGATGTCTCCCCCCTCTCGCCACCATCCGGTGCTTCTCCGGGCTCTCCCGTGCCATCGGGGGGCCCGGAGAAAGAATCGGCCTGTGCCGGATGACTACGATAGAGATTTCCGGTGACCAGATGGTCACCAGTCATCTCTATGACCGTCGGAGGCCCGGGCACAACGTTATGCATAGTTGCCGACAGTCCTGATTTTCCCAGGACAATCCCGATTTTGGGACCCTCGTCCCGATTGGAGGCTGTCCCGAATCGGGATCTCCATCAGGAAAATCAGGAATGTTGTTTTTTTTTTTTTTGGAGCAGCTGGCTCCAGCAAAATGGCCGCCGGCGCCACCGCTCGATCTTCCCCCTAGTGTTCAGTGGAGAGAGGAGGGGGGCTCGATCCATGCAGCCAATGAATCGGCTTCTTTAGCTGCACGGATTGGCCCCTCCCCTCTCCACTGAACACACACCGCCGCCGTGTCTTGCCGAAAAGTTCCCTAGCTCAGCTGTTTCCGCCAGCTCGTACTGCGCAAGCGATGCGCTTGCGCAGTACAGGGGGTCCTTACTTGCCGAGGGGAACTTTCCCGGCCGCTCCTGGATGAGGGGAGGGTCTGCACTGAGGGGGGGGCTGCACTAATTGAGGGGGGTCTGCACTAATAGAGGGGAGGTCTGCACTGATGGGGGGGGGCTCCACTGATGGAGGGGGTCTGCACTGATGGAGGGGGTCTGCACTGAGGGGGTCTGCACTGATGGAGGGGGTCTGCACTGATGGAGGGGGTCTGCCCTGATGGAGGGGGTCTGCACTGAGGGGGTCTGCACTGATGGAGGGGGTCTGCACTGAGGGGGTCTGCACTGATGGAGGGGGTCTGCACTGAGGGGGTCTATACTGACTCAGCTGGGGGCACCTGATGCGAGGACAGACTCTGCTGGGGGCACTTGATACGAGGATAGACTCTGCCGGGCCACCTGATACGAGGACAGACTCTGCCGGGCCACCTGATACGAGGACAGACTCTGCTGGGGACACCTGATGCAAGGACAGACTCTGCTGGGGACACCTGATGCAAGGACAGACTCTGCTGGTGTCAGGCGATGTGGCTAGTGACACGCTCAGGGATCCCACTGATCCAGCATTATGGTGAGTTGAATGATTTAATTTTATATTACAATGTAATAATAGAAATAATGCGCTTCAATCATCCTGACACCATAACAACCATGGTGCCGGGATGATTGAAGCATTAACACCAGGTGTTTGGAGTATCTTTATCTGCTGATTGTTAAACTTTCTAAAATACACATATTTTTATTGTGTAGGATCTGGGGCTGCTGTCCCGTCATCCCCCTCTCCCCCTTTCCCTCTCCATCCCTCATTCATCTCACACTCTAACCACACCCTCCTGAGCCACGCCCATTAAAGCCACGCCCACTATTTCATGTAAACCACGCTCATTTTTCGCCACGCCGTGCTTCGCGTGCCACACTTGTATTTTTTGCTAAGCCACGCCTACAAACGAATGCCCCGCCCCTAATTATTGTACGGCTCCGCCTACAGCCAAAAAAGTGTCCCACATATTTTTTTTTGCAATGTTGACAACTATGCGTTATGACATCACGCCCGGGTACCCGGATGTAAACAAAGCTGCGATCGCGGATGTCAGCATGAGATCGGTGAATTTTTTTCTCGATCTCATGCTTTCCAGTCTGGAGGAGAGATGTGGGGTCTTATTGACCCTGCATCTCTCCATAAAGAGGACTTGTCACATGTTGTGATGTTTACATTCCTTGTAATAGGAATAAAAGCGATCAAAAAAATAAAAATGTAAAAAAAAGTGTAAAAAAAAAAAAAAAAAGTAAAATATAATTAATAACAATAAAAAATTTTTTAAAACGCCCCTGTGCCCGGTAGCTCGCACTCAGAAGCGAACGCACATGCAGCCCCGCCCACATATGTAAATGCCATTCAAACCACACATGTGAGGTATCGCCGCATGCGTTAGAGCGTGTGCAACAATTCTAGCACTAGACCTCCTCTGTAACTCTAAACTGGTAACCTGTAAACTCTACCCAGACTCCCCAATGTGCTGCTCCAGGGCCTGCTCATCTGCCTTGACCCCCCCATCCCTACCTATTCCCTCTCCTTTCCTTCCTCTCTCGCTTTTCCTCTCTATCCTCTTCTTCTCCTCCCTTTTATGATTCATGTAGCAGGATCTTAAAACTAATGCTTTTTGGTCGTATCATAACATGGATATTTTATAATTTACTATCCAGAAATCAAGCCGAACTAACATTTACCTATGTTTCTATGTTGTACCGACTTATATTCATAGTTTGTTAACCAGGCAGACTGAACTCTACCATGTTTTTGATGTATTGAACGTACTGCCATATACTGTTTGGCATTGTATTACTTTGTAAACTTAATAAAAACATATTTGACTCTAAACTGGTAACCTGTAAAAATTTTCAAAGCATCGCCTATGGAGATTTTTAAGTACCGACGTTTTGCGCTATTCCATTAGTGTGCGCAATTTTAAAGCATGACATGTTAGGTATATATTTACTCGGCGTAACATCATCTTTCACATTATACAAAAAAGTTGGGCTTACTTTACTGTTTTGTTATTTTTTAATTCGTGAAACCTTTTTTTTTTCCCAAAAAAAAGGCGTTTGAAAAATTATTGTGCAATTACCGTGCGAGATAAAAAGTTGCAATGACCGCCATTTTATTCCCCAGGGTGTCTGCTAAAAAACATATATAATGTTTGGGGTTCTGAGTAATTTTCTAGAAAAAAAATTATGATTTTTACATGCAGGAGAGAAGTGTCAGAATTGGTCTGGTATTTTGGTTAATATATATATATATATTGGTTAAATGGCAGCAGAAGACTTTTAAATACCTTGGAATTCAGACTCCTACCTCCTTGTCTACCCTGACAGATCCAAATTATATGCCCCTAATGCAGACGATTCATACGTGTCTTAAAACATATGATAAATCGGACATCTCTTGGTTTAGCTGTATGAATGTCGTCAAGATGGACATTCTGCCTAAATTTCCTTTACATCTTCCAGGCGATCCCTGTCCCCCCTCCGCAAGGCTTCTTCCAGATGGTCAATAGGACTATTCGTAATTTTATCTGGCAACATAAGAGGCCTAGGATTGGTTCTTCCACTTTAACGTTACCAAAGATTAGGGGAGGTGTTGCTCTTCCTAACCTGTTGTTCTATTTCCATTCAGCGTCGCTAATCAGGATAATTGATTGGTACCATGGTAAATACACTAAGCTGTGGACATCCTTAGAAAATGACCTGATTTCTCCTGACCTCACGTCATTACCGTGGACAGACCCGACACATAGACCCCCTACTAACCTACTGCCCCTTATGACTGCTGCTACGCTACGAATTTGGGACAGTTACCTTACCAAAGGTTTGCTGTCCTCGAGACCTAGTCCCTTGACCCCACTCTTTGGACTCCATTCTTTCTCTCTGGCTTGTATTAGTTGACTTGCACCCGATATATTATATCACTACAGTATTAACTCTTATGCCCTGTACACACGATCGGATTTTCCGACGGAAATTGTGCGATCGGAGCTTGTTGTCAGAAATTCCGACCGTGCGTAGGCTCCATCGGACTTTTTCCATCGGAATTTCCGACACACAAAGTTTGAGAGCTGGATCTAAAATTTTCCGACAATAAAATCCGTTTGCGTAAATTCCGATCGTGTGTAGACAATTCAAACACACAAAGTGCCACACATGCTCGGAATCAAGCAGAAAAGCAGCACTGGCTATTGAACTTTATTTTTCTCGTCTCGTCGTACGTGGTGTACATCATCACGTTCTTGACGTTCGGAATTTCCGACCAACTTTGTGTGACCGTGTGTATGCAAGACAAGTTTGAGCCAACATCCATCAGAAAAAAAACGTACGAGGCATAAGTTTCTTTCATGGAAAAAATCTGATGCTCCTCTGTTGAGCCATACGCCTCGAGCTGGTAAACAAATTCCCTTATCTTGCATGCTCCCCGCATGCCATAACCCGACTGGTGCCTGGCTTGAACACACTCAATTGACGCACTTTCTGGACAAAATACCGAACATCGCCGACTTATATAGGTCGCAAACAGCCTTTGAATCGTTGATGTCCCAATCTAGCAGACCGGACCACGCATTATCCCAGATATACCAGATTCTGGTTCAGATCTCTTTCCAAGATACACCACCATTCCTTTCAAAGTGGGAATGGGAACTTAATGTATCTCCTGATGATATGGAATGGGGCAAAACACTGGCGCTTTCCTTTAAATTGTCTATCTCATCTCATGCTCAAGAACGAAATTACCGAATTGTATCTAGGTGGTATCGCTGCCCCACTATTCTACATAAAATCGATCCTAACATACCAGATAGGTGCTGGAGATGATTACGGGTCCCCGGCACCATGAAGTACATATGGGACACTTGCCCAAGAATTACCCCCTTCTGGGATAAAATTCTCCACCTCTATGACAGACTTGTGGGGGACAAATTAACAAATGAACCTTGCATAACTATACTGTCTATGTTGCCGGGCTCCTATAAGCAAATCAAAAAGAGCTTAAAGCGGAGTTCCACCCAAAAGTGGAACTTCTGCTCATTTGTCTCCTCTCCCCCTCCGGTGCCACAATTGGCACCTTTCGGGAGGGGGACAGGTATCCGGTTCCCACTTCCGGGAGTCCAGGCCGCGGCTGCATGACATCACCGCAGGGCTCCCTGGAAACATCAGCTGCGGTGCCGACATTGCGGGACTCCAGGACAGGTAAGGGTCCTATTGTTAAAAGCCAGCAGCTGCAGTATGTGTAGATGCTGGCTTTTATTTATTTATTTATTTATTATTTATTTATTTATTATTTATTTTATGCATTTATTTTTTTTGCCGAAACACTGCTTTAATTTGTAATTTTTTGACGGCTGCTCGCTCCGTTATCGCTAGATCGTGGCGCCAAATGGCGATGCCCTCTCTAGCCGATTGGGCTTGTGAAATGGACAAGATCGAACACCTGGGGCGTATGGTCGCATGGGATGCTGAAAAGAGTGAATCTCACACCATTATGTGGACTGTATGGTTGCACTTCCGATTCTCCTCCAATTTTGATGATTTTTTCACAGATACAGTTACTGATGCTTCTCCTGGACCCTCTCACGTGTAAATGGCTACCCCCTATCTTCCCATGTTTTTTTTTCCCTTTTTTTTTTTTTTTTTACCCTTCTTTCACTTATATGTACATAAGGTCATGGTCATCTTTATGGTAGCACCACCAGTTTTTCATAGGTTGAGCTTGGTTTTCTATAACTTTGGTATGGTTGGACTACGGGTTAATTAATAATACAGTCAGTATGCTCATTTTACCATGCCTTAAATATCTATATTTTATCGTACTTATGTGATACTTGTTCTATTGTTATTATTGTGATATCACTGTACACTTGTATATTCGTTGGAGTCGGGTTGATACTGCCATGCTTTCGTTCTGCATTGTTTAATCTTGATTAAAACTTAATAAAACAGATTCACCATAAAAAACACCATCCTCCTGGCTTTTTTTTTTTTGGCACCCCAGATGGGACATGAACCTCCTGGCTTTCTAATACAGCACCACTGCTCTGACACAGAAGCTTGACATGGTTGTAAACCTCAGACATGAAATATGAAGAAAGCATATCCCTAGCATGTACTTGTCCCATTCCAAGGCACTAAGTGCTATATCTATCTGCTGCCGCCTTCTTCTACTATCAGCATGAATCACTTCTGACACCAAGAGGAAAAAAGGTGACGGGGAGGGAGCTCCAGCACACAGTCTGCCATTGACAGCTTCAACTCTGCTTCTGTTTGCTGTGTGAAGGGGGGTACCTTCCCACCAATCATCTCTCACTGAGCTCTGCAGTCTTTCATTTCAGCTCCCTGTCCCCTGTTTTTCAGAGCTGGGAGATCCTGTGTAAATTCTGCACTTTTAATGGATGTGGTGGAGAGAAAACTGCAGATAAACAGGTACAACATATGTGGGATGATTTGTTTCATCCCCGTGTATCACTGGAGGAAGAAGGGTTTACAATCACTTTAAAGTATAACTAAAGGCAACTTTTTTTTGTTTTAGTTTTGGATAAATTGGAGACGGATTAGATCCCCTGTCAGTTTTTATTGCTGTTTCCTCTCACTTCCTGTTTTGGCTATGGGACAGGAGATCCCCCTATGGGACACAGATGGCAAAAAAAAACTGACAGAGATTATAACCCTCCCTTACTCTATCCAAAAAAAAGTTTTGCCTTTAGTTAAACGTTAAGCCCATGTCTGTCTCTCCTGCAGAGAGTTCTTACAAACGTGTGGATTTACTAAAGGTGAATAGACTGTGCAATTTGCAAGTGCAGCTGCTCCAGAGCTTAGAAAATGAGGTAAAGCTTCACTTTACAAAGAATACCCAATCACATGCAAGGAAAAAAAACAACAGCATTTTTGCTTGCACATGATTGGATAATGGAAGTCAACAGAGCTTCCCCTCATTTGCTAAGCTCTGGAAAAGTGCACTTTCCAAGTGCACAGTCTATTTGCTTTAAGTAAATCCACCTCACACCGTTGTGCACACATGCATTTCTGGCTGCTCACTTGTGGCCACAAAGACTCCATGGGGTGGGTGGAGCCCTGAACGATTGGATGGCTGTCCACAAAACCTGGGCCCAGGGCTTCATGCCTCCCACTTCTCTATGAAGCCTTTGGACTCCAGGACCCAAACTGGGTTTTACCAAACTTTGGGGAAACAGAGAAATCAATTTTGTCTGTATGACACAAGCAACCTGAAGCCCCTCAACCTGCTTACATGAGAACCCTGGGTGACACACACTCACACACACACACATACACACATACACATACACACACACACATACACACATACACACACACACATACACACACACATACACACACACACATACTAACATACACACACACACATACACACATACTAACATACACACATACATACACACACACACACACGTACACACACACACATACACACACACATACACACATACACACACACACATACTAACATACACACACTGTCCCTGTACTAGCTTGGAAGGAGTTTAACACCCGGGCGATAAAAGGGTTAACTTTTTGCCTAGCCAGTGTTTGTGCACGGTGCCGGAGGTGCTTTTACTAGGGGAAGGCATGGATCCATGCCTTCCCTACTGACAGAACGGCGATCCCCCTTGTTTACATAGGCAGACTGCCGTTCTGGCTCTCTGCCTAATGATCGGCGGTTGCCAGCGGACATCGAGTCCGCAGTACCCGTAGATCAGCTCATGCTGTGTCTAATCACATCAGAGAGCGGGTCGGCGGTGGTGCGCATGTGTGACCTAGACCCAGAAGTGTCTGGGGCGCAAAGCAGCTGCCCTGCCACAGTATATGCACGGTGGGTGGTCCACAAATGGTTAAAAAATGCTTTTTAAAAAAAAAAAAAAATCATGCCCAACAAAAATACTGACCAAGATCTTTGACCCTTGCTTGACCCAAACACATAACTCTGGCACTGGCCTGGATCAAACCTTGATCTAGCTATTTTTTTTATTTTGTTTTTCTTTTCTTTTTTCTTTCTTTCTTTATTTTTACACACATTTTGTTTGTTTACACAGGCTTTCTCCCTGCAATGAGAGAGAGATACAATGTATTATATAGGCTATCCTGTATGTATACAAAGTATCTCTCTCTCCCTTCAGAGAGAAAGTAAACACAGGGGCAGGTTGCACAGTGACAGATCACTGTGACAGCCAATCAGAGGCTATCACAGCAATCAGAATAAGGAAAGGGATGGTCGCCACTCAGGATGACATCCAAAATGGCATTTCTTTATTAAATACACGTACAAAGCTGTAAAACAGCCTACGCGTTTCTTACCTTAGTCCATAGTCATGGCTCACAGCGCTCAGGTGACACAAAACCGAGAGCCCGGGGTCCTGGCAAGAGCCTGGTCTCTGTGCTGGGAGCGCCCTGTGCGGCGACAGATACGCATATATGTGGCCCCACAGAAAAAAGTACAGTTCAGTGAGGCCGCATATATGCGGAAGGGGGTTCAACAGACCTCTTAATACATACAGTGTAATACAGAGAGAGAGAGGGAATGTTGCTCACCTGATATATGATATAGGCCATCACTGCTACCAATATTACTGTAAAACTGAGACCAACACTGAGACAAATATCAGGCCTTCTAGATGATTAGGAATCTGTAAATACAATGTCAAATAGACTCCCTGAACACTTTCCTCTTCCATCTAACAACTGTACTATTTTCTCCATTAGCTCATCCCCCACAGCTATTACCCTTTTGTATAACTTGACCCTCCCTCCTAGATTGTAAGCTCTAATGAG
Organism: Lithobates clamitans; assembly: GCA_037952925.1. NCBI lineage: Eukaryota > Metazoa > Chordata > Amphibia > Anura > Ranidae > Lithobates > Lithobates clamitans. The sequence continues at coordinate 335,899 of JBBGZY010002843.1, forward strand.
CAGGGCTCTCTGATTCCCCCTGTATTGAATTGTATTGTAATTGTACTGTCTGCCCTCATGTTTTAAAGCGCTTTGTAAACTGTAGGCGCTATATAAATCCTGTATAATAATAATAATGATAAACTATAATATATTATAACAAGGTATAGGAAAGGAAATTTATTTGATTTTCCAGTATACATATGCATCTTACCCCTGATGATTGGCAGTCAGCCATGAAACGTGTTGGGTATACAACTAAGGGTGCCTATACAAGTTTATTGCAGTCATGAATTTCAACATCATCATTATTCACTGTTTATATATTTATTGTGTGATTTTTTTCACCTATGATCTGTAATTTTATTTATACATTTAATTGTATCTATTTTAATAATTATGTCCACTGATTGATTGTTTGCATAAAATCTACTCCTACAATTATCATGTTAATATTCTTCTTATATAGATAATAAATCATTTTTAATATAATCATATCTATTTTATTATGCCTACACATATCTTGGACTACCCCTAGGGGATTATGACACCAAAACAAATTAAATTTATCCAAAACAATTCTCAGATCTTCATTCATGACTTTACTAACTACAATGTTTCCTTTCCTATACCTTGTTACAATATATTTAGGGAGGCAGGCATTTCATTGTTTAAATCAAGGTTGCGATTGGTCACTTTTGCTTCCAATTTTTCAAATACATATGGGTGGAAGACACCTGATTTCTAGTGACCCCACGCAAAATTTTTTTTAAAATCATTTTTACATGTTTATTGTTATACGATATTAATGGCCCTTAGTTCATACTATATTTTTTTCTACTAATGATCAATTTATTATTTTTTTACAACTACCTATAGAGACCCATGTGATCTCTTAAGGACCTCCCCCTTCACCATTTTTCAGCCAGCCCAGAATACGGGCGGCAGGGCTGGACACTTGGTCGTCTCATTTCCGGGGGTTGCAATGCGCTCAGGTCTCTCCTCTCCGTTCATCTTAGCTGCAGGATGGAGGTGGGGTCTGACCTCAGCACATCAGCGTCATGTTCAAGCGTGCCCCACGGGCGGCGCCAATTGATGCCGGTGGGTGATGGCATGCTTGTTTCTCCACCTCGCGCCGCAGCCGAGGTGGGTGTGCACCTACTGGGATGTTATATACCCCAGGTGGTGGGCTCCCTCACCTCCTTTCTGCTGTCTAGATGGCTTCACATGACTTTGGCATGGACCTGCCCAGGACCAGGGGTATATCAGCTGGGATTTTATATACCCCAGGTGGTGGGCTCCCTCACCTCCTTAATGCTGTCTAGATGGTGTCACATTACTTTGGCGGGGACCTGCCCAGGACCGGGGGTATGTCAGCTGGCATGTTATATACCCCAGGTGGCGGGCTCCCTCACCTCCTTTATGCTGTCTAGATGGTGTCACATGACTTTGGCGGGGACCCGCCCAGGACCGGGGGTATATCAGCTGGCATGTTATATACCCCAGGTGGTGGGCTCCCTCACCTCCTTTATGCTGTCTAGATGGCGTCACATTACTTTGGCATGGACCCACCCAGGACCAGGGTTATGTCAGCTGGGATGTTATATACCCCAGGTGGTGGGCTCCCTCACCTCCTTTATGCTGTCTAGATGGTGTCACATGACTTTGGCGGGGACCCGCCCAGGACCGGGGGTATATCAGCTGGGGCCAGCCGGACGTTCACTCCAAAACTTATCTCAAGGAAGGGATCACTCTGAGCCACACTCATATCACATAGGAGATGGTAGGTTTATTCACGTTCTCATACATATACACCTTTTAAAATACACTTGTTCACTCACACACCATCATGGGTGTGTCATTTCCTTACTAATCTCTATACACATTTTTTGTTGTTTCTGCCTACTTGCACACTCTTTTTAGGTGTGCTATTTACTTTCATAATCTCCATGCACATTTTATTACACACACACACCTCGGTCCCACAGGGATTACTCAGTACACAGCTCCTTCACACTCATACAATCCCTCATTTAAACATCTACATGTTTGATATGTGTCACACATTTTCAGTTTATTAAGTTCTTGTTTTCATTCACGTTTTTTCACAGATTTGGGTCAAATTTGCACACACGATATCTTTTGGATATGTGACGTGACTGTCTGGTTTGTTCCATGGCTGCTGTTCCTCCTGGCCCTTTCCCAGATTTCTTTTGGGGGTGGGTGTTACCCTGCCTCAACCTTAGTTGGGGCAAACACTTCCAGATCACCATGCCATTCCCATACTGGAGCTGGGTTCTACTTGCTGACTTTTCCGTAAGTATCTTTAGGAAAAGGGGGTGTATTTGACATTTCCTTCTTTGCGTCGCTTTAACTGACAATTGTGTTGTCAGAGGGCGTAGCCAGATGCCCTATGACGAAAGCAATGAGGAAACTAGTCAGGGCCTGATCACGCAGCATGATGAGGTACATCAGAAGGGACAGTGTTGCAAACCTATTGGATTGAAATTTACTGACACGACACCCAAAATTTACTGGCACCGCCAAGTTTTTACTGCCTTTTCCAAAAGTTTAAAAATTACTGTTTTAAATGCAAATGTAAGTATTTAGGTTACAAACAACTACAATATGCAATTAGCAATGTGATTTAAGGTAGATAATAAGGCAAAAAAACATTTATTTTATTTTCGATATAGTAAGTAGCTCAAGGACAGGAGGGCAAGAAATTAGAATGGGTCAGGTGCACACATGAAATTTTACTCTCAAAGTGACACTGACAGCAGTGTGCAGCAGCACAGATGATGATGACACCTCACTGACACGACACGTCCCCTCCTGAGTCACAGTGACAGTCTCTCTCCAAGCCAGGTGGTCCCTTCAGTCCACTCCCGTCTAAACAGCACTGATGGTCCCACTCCCAGCCTGCCTTGCTCCCGTCCCGCTGACCCGCACACAAGGCTCTGGCTGCTCTGCTTGGCTCCCTTGCACTATGACATCACAGGACATGCTCAAACACCGCCTCCACCAGAGCCACCTGAACACACTGTAGCAGGCACTCGGATGGTCTAACCCGGCTCTGGACCGAGCCGAGTGTAACAGTTATATTTTTTTCTGACAACCTTTTACTTTTACTGGCATTTACTGGCGGGAGAAATTTGCCTCTTTTTTACTGGCTGCCAGTAAAAACACTGACGGTTGAGGGAGCGACTTCACAAGTATAATTTTACTTATGCTTTTAACTTATGTTTCTATTGTTAGTGTACATCTATGAGGGTTTATTAAATAAACATACCTTTTGGAAAATTGGATTACGCTATGTGCACCCTTATTTTTCTCCCCCTCTGCTTGAGTAAGGTAGGAAGGGACAGTTGTGAAACATGCAGGGATCCAGAGCTGGGAGGGGAAGGGGGAGTGTAACATGCAGAAGGTCCAAAGCTGGGGGGGTTGTGTAATGTGCAGAGGTCCAGAGCTGCGGGGTGGGGGGTGGGTTGTGTAATGTAAAGTGGTCCAGAGGTGCAGGGGGTTGTGTAATGTAAAGGGGTCCAGAGGTGCAGGGGGTTGTGTGATGTAAAGGGGTTCAGAGGTGCAGGGTGCTGTGTGATGTAAAGGGGTCCAGAAGTTCAAGGTGCTGTGTGATGTGTCGTGAATAATAAGTCATAATAAGTTGTGCCTTTTTAAGGACAGGTTTCCCGCACAATAATTATTATTGAGTAATTTTAACGAGGATATTTTTAAGATACAAAATCAATCTATATGACACAGTCTATGCATATGAAACTTGTTCACGGAGACATGTGAGCATACGAAATAGTCATTTATTGGTTGACAAACACAAATAATCACATGAAATTAAGATACCGATTACGTTACATGAACATCTTGAAAATCAATAAAACACAAAAATGGGCATACCGTCCCTTCGACATAATACCACCATGATAACTTCTCGGTAGAATCAATAACCTTGTGAACTTGACAATTAAACAGAACGTCTGTATTTCACACGTACAACCGTTACTATACTGCAGGTAAGTAAGTGGTTAAAAATGTGAAATAAATTAGACGTTTGTTTTGTCAATAAATGTGGCAACTATGCAAAAAGAAAAATATAATGAAAACTTGAATCTTTAGAGAAAAATCTACAAGGCGGTTATTGATTCGGGAGAACGATTATCAATTGTATACCATTCAAAAATTCAATATTTGTGAGAACATACAAGATAAAATCAACATGACATAATTACCCATTCCAGGATGGCTACTGTTCCTATTGGCTGGTTACCAGAGTTAAGATGGCTGACGTAGTTTCAAAATTGATACTCTTAAAGAGGATTTACTTCTTGTGACCTCCGAGTTCTAAGTATTAGGTGTTGAGGAATCTTCATGAATGTAAAGATATATATTCATGCATGGTGCATGAGTGTCAGTTTGGGAGTGTGTGTGTCTCCCAGTGTCCCCCCTCAGGGTGGATCCCTGAGCTTCCTTCTGAGCTCTCCCTCTGAGCTCACTTCCTCCTTCTCCCTCTTTTTTTTCTCTCCATGGCATCTCACTTGCCTCTAAATACCATTTCAGATAATGAGACCATAAAAATTATAATGGCTCTGCCCAAAAGGATGTGGCTTCTTTTCTACTGGTTAAGGAGAAACTTAATCATTTACCTTTCCTGGAAATGTAGTGAGTTCAAATAATACCACCTTTAACCACCAGGTGTCTCACATGTATCTTTTTAAGTTAATACATTCTATTTTCCTAATGTGTATAATGGTAAGGATAGTATATACCTTTAAATATTCTGGTAATCAGTCTAATATAAAATACACTCAGTATAATCTTGGTTAATAATTTTTACATAAAACTGGTTACATATCTGTGTCTCTGTAAATGTGTCTATAAAAACTGGTCTATCTATGAAAGACGCATGTTATATATACTAATCAATACTACCTAAAAATTATTATCTATATGGATACCTGTATAATTCTGGTATCTCCAATGGATGTTTGTTTATCTAAACATAGGCTATAGTCTTATATATTTATAAACATATTTATATGTTTTTCCTAATACTAATTAGTTTCTTAAAACATTTCTACTTATAAAATCACACTTTCATATAGATTTTCGTCATACCAAACAGGGGCGTAACTAGAAATCACAGGGCCCAATAGCAAAATGTTGTATGCCCCCCCCCTGCAAACCGTCCCCCCTGCAAACCACCCCCTCCACAAAAAAAACAACTAATGCCATTAAACAACAGATTACCGCACCCATGTGGAGTACCCAGGCAACAGCTTATATTAATTTTGAACAACAAAGTATGCCACCGTCGCCTGCCACCAGATGCAACTTGTCACGGAATGTCACTTGCCACATCACCCGCCACACATTGCAGATTGCCACTTGCCACGTCGCCTGCCACCAGATGCAGATTGTCACTTGTCACACGTTGCAGAATGTCACCTGCCACATGTTGCTGATTGTCCACTTGTCATGTCCCGGATTGTCACTTGCCACGTCACCTGCCACACATTACTGATTGTCACTTGCCATGTCTCAGATTGTCACTTGCCACACATTAGATTGTCACTTGCCACGTCACCTGCCACACATTACGGTTTGTCACTTGCCACTTTCTGGATTGTCACTTGCCACACATTACGGATTGTCACTTGCCATGTCGCCTGCCACATGTTATGGATTGTCACTTGCCACGTCACCTGCCACACATTACGAATTGTCACTTGCCACGTCCCGGATTGTCACTTGCCACACATTACGGATTGTCACTTGCCACGTCGCCTGCCACATGTTACAGATTGTCACTTGCCACGTCACCTGCCACACATTAAGGATTGTCACTTGCCACGTCGCCTGCCACATGTTACAGATTGTCACTTGCCACGTCACCTGCCATACATTACAGATTGTCACTTGCCACGTCACCTGCAACACATTACGGATAGTCACTTGCCACGTCACCTGCCACACATTACAGATAGTCTCTTGCTACGTCACCTGCCACACATTACGGATTGTCACTTGCCACGTCCCGGATTGTCACTTGCCACACATTACGGATTGTCACTTGCCACGTCGCCTGCCACATGTTACAGATTGTCACTTGCCACGTCACCTGCCATACATTACAGATTGTCACTTGCCACGTCACCTGCAACACATTATGGATAGTCACTTGCCACGTCACCTGCCACACATTACGGATTGTCACTTGCCACGTCCCGGATTGTCACTTGCCACACATTACGGATTGTCACTTGCCACGTCGCCTGCCACATGTTACAGATTGTCACTTGCCACGTCACCTGCCATACATTACAGATTGTCACTTGCCACGTCACCTGCAACACATTATGGATAGTCACTTGCCACGTCACCTGCCACACATTACGGATAGTCACTTGCCACGTCACCTGCCACACATTATGGATTGTCACTTGCCACGTCCCGGATTGTCACTTGCCACACATTACGGATCGTCACTTGCTGCCACATCCCGGATTGTCACTTGCTACTTCACCTGTCACACATTACGGATTGTCACTTGCCACGTCCCGGATTGTCACTTGCCACACATTACGGATCGTCACTTGCTGCCACGTCCCGGATTGTCACTTGCCACGTCACCTGTCACACATTACAGATAGTCACTTGCTACTTCACCTGTCACACATTACGGATTGTCACTTGCCACGTCGCCTGCCACATGTTACAGATTGTCACTTGCCACGTCACCTGCCATACATTACAGATTGTAACTTGCCACGTCACCTGCCACACATTACGGATAGTCACTTGCCACGTAACCTGCCACACATTACGGATTGTCACTTGCCACGTCCCGGATTGTCACTTGCCACACATTATGGATCGTCACTTGCTCCCACGTCCCAGATTGTCACTTGCCACTTCACCTGTCACACATTACGGATTGTCACTTGCCACGTCGCCTGCCACATGTTACAGATTGTCACTTGCCACGTCACCTGCCATACATTACAGATTGTCACTTGCCACGTCACCTGACACACATTACGGATAGTCACTTGCCACGTCATCTGCCACACATTACGGATATTCACTTGCCACGTAACCTGCCACACATTACGGATTGTCACTTGCCACGTCCCGGATTGTCACTTGCCACAAATTACAGATCGTCACTTGCTGCCATGTCCCGGATTGTCACTTGCCACTTCACCTGTCACATATTACGGATTGTCACTTGCCACGTCACCTGCCACATGTTACAGATTGTCACTTGCCACGTCACCTGCCATACATTACAGATTGTCACTTGCCACATCACCTGCCACACATTACGGATAGTCACTTGCCACGTAACCTGCCACACATTACGGATTGTCACTTGCCACGTCCCGGATTGTCACTTGCCACACATTACGGATCGTCACTTGCTGCCACTTCCCGGATTGTCACTTGCCACTTCACCTGTCTCACATTACGGATTGTCACTTGCTGTGTCACTTTTATGCTGTGTCCCAGAGTCAGGCAGCAGAGAGATAAGGTCATCTCTCTGCTTCCCGAGGCTGCCTGCACAGTGAGGGGGGAACTGCACTGCAGGGATGCAGGGAGGGCGCCGGGCGATGAGAGATGATGTCATCTCTATGCACCCCCGGCTGCCAGCTCCCAGATTGGCCAGCCCGCTCACACACGAGCCGAGCCGCCCGGCTGACTCACCGCCTGACAGCCCTCAGAGCGGACCCGCGGAGCCGCTCACTCTCACCCGCAAAGCTGCCCGCTCTCGCCCGCAAAGCCACACACTCTCGCCCACAAAGCCACCCACTCTCACCTGCTGTTACCCGCGGAGCCGCCTGTGCCTGTCCTCACCGGGTCCGGGTCCCTAACAGCTGCTGGCCCCATAGCAGCCGGGTGTGTCGCTATGGCGGTAGTTCCGCCACTGATACCAAAGTTGTTGGGTCCGCAGATGCCAAAATTATAATATGTCTCTGTGGCCTACAATGTCATAAATAGTTTGAAAGGACTTATAATAACTTTATAGATACTTTTAAATTATTTTTGACTTGCACCAACTTGAAATCTTTCCCACCGTGTGTTGAATTGAACTTAGTTCAAGGGATGTTTAGATAATTTAGTTTGTCCAAAGCGTTCCTCAAATTCACACAATAGGTTTTGTTGGCCAAGGTGTTAGCTAGTTAAACAGTTCGTCACTCGACCACAATAGGTTTAGGCCAGGTGAGGTAATTTCTGTGTGATAACAGTCCGTATAACCTTGTTTGTTATGGCTGTAAGGGTAGTTTTTGTTTATTCACTAATACCATGTAAATATCTCCTTGTTTTGTGACAAGAGCAGCCATTGTCCCATCGAGTTTTCCTCACAATACATGCTTGTAAAAGTCTTCAATATTTGATGTAGTAGAAGAACTTGGAAAAACATGAGAACGTCTATTTTGTTTTAAAGGTCTCCAAAAAGGGCAACAGTTCAATAACTGCAATAATCATGGTTCATCTGCTTTCTTTTGAGGCCTAAGAAATTCTCATATTTCTGCCGGTAAATATAAAACGTATTTCTTCATGAATTCACAACAGATGTAAAGGGGTCCAGAAGTGCAGGGTGCTGTGTGATGTAAAGAGGTCCAGAGGTGCAGGGTGCTATGTAATGTAAAGGGGCCCCAAGGTGCAGGGAGTTGTGTAATGTAAAGGGGTCCAGAGGCGCAGGGAATTGTGTAATGTAAAGGGGTCCAGAGGTACAGGGTGCTGTGTAATGTAAAGGGGTCCAGAGGTGCAGGGGGTTGTGTAATGTAGAGGGATTCAAAGGTGCAGGGTGCTCTGTAATGTAAAGGGGTTCAAAAAGTGCAGGGTCCTTTGTGATGTAAAGGCATCCATAGGTTCAGGGTGCTGTGTGATGTAAAGGAGTCTAGAGGTGCAGGGTGCTGTGTAATGTAAAGGGGTGCAGGGTGCTGTGTAATGTAAAGGGGTCCAGAGGTGAAGGGTGCTGTGTGATGTAAAGGGGTCCAGAGGTGCAGGGTGCTGTGTAATGTAAAGGGGTCCAGAGGTGTAGGAGGTTGTGTAATGTAAAGGGGTCCAGAGGTGCAGGGGGTTGTGTAATGTAACGGGGTCCAGAGGTGCAGGGGGTTGTGTAATGTAAAGGGGACCAGAGAGTGCCGCAGTTGGCATTGGCAACTGACGCAGTTGACGAAAAAGATGTCAGTGGTATATTAGATAAAAAAGACGTCAGTGAGCGGAACTGTCGATAAAAAAGATGTTGGTAAGGGGTGCAGTCGACGAAAAAGAAGTCCTTGCAGTCTGTCGGCCCAGTCCACAAAAAAGATGTCGGCGGTGCAGTAGAAAAAGGGTCGAGAGTCCGAGGGATGAGGATGGGTGACAGAGAACCCAGCGGATGAAGCTGGGAGCGGCGAAAAAGACGTTGGCGACCCAGTCGACAAAAGACATCAGTGAGCGGCGCAGTCAACAAAAAAGAAGTCGGCGCAGTCGAACCAGCCAGCCCAGTTGACAAAAAAGATGGTGGCGCAGTCGACGAAAAAGACATTCGTGAGGGGCGCAGTCGACAAATAAACAAGACGACCCTGTCGGACCTGTCTGACCTGTGGGCCCAGATGACAAAAAAGACGTCAGTAAGCGGCGCAGTCGATGAAAAAGACATTGGTGAGAGGTGCACTTAACGAAAAAGAAGTTGGCACAGTGGACCCAGTCAACCCAGTCGGCCCAGTCAACCCAGTCGGCCCAGTTGACGAAAAAGATGTCAGGGGCAGTCGACGAATAAGAGGTCAGCGAGTGCCGCATTCAATGAAAAAGATGTTCGATGAAAAAGACGTCAACAAATAAAGAAGTCGGCGCAGTCGACCCTGTCGGCCTAGTGGACAAAAAAGATGTCGGCAGCGCAGTCGGCAAAAAAGACGTCACTGAGCAGCGCAGTCAATGAAAAAGACATTGGTGAGCAGCGCAGCCGAAGGAAAAGAAGTCGACCCAGTTGACGAAAAATATGTTTGTCAAGTGCGCCGCTGAGGGCTTTTTATTGAAGTGCGTCACATCACCAATGTCTTTTTCGTCAAGTGTGTCATGTCGCCGGCATCATATTTGTCAAGTGCGTTGTAGACGGCTTTTTCGTGAAGTGCGTCACGTCACCAACGTCTTTTTCGTCAAGTGCGTCATGTCGCTGACGTCTTTTTTCGCCAAGTGCAAAACAGTAAATGTAAAGCAAAGAATAAAAACACAAAATGTAAATTGCTGCAAAATTGTGGTAAAAACAAGCCCTTGTTCACACTGATTCACATCAGATGATTTGACATGCGATTTGACATGTCAAATTGCATGCCAAATCGCTGCTTATTGCCAGCAATGGCACCGTCCAAATGGGTTTGACGCCGACTTTGTGGCACCACACCGATTCCCAAAAGTAGTTCCTTCGTTACTTTTGGCGACTCCGAGTGCAATTTCAATAGACATCTCTACAGGAACCTGCACAGATGTCTCTCAAATCGCCCCTAAAGTCGGACTAAAATGTGGATTTGAAATTGTTCAAGTTCAGCTTAAGTTGCACGACTTCAAAACCACATTTCAGTGCGAGTTTACGTACCCCAACAGCAAGCAGCTTGCTATGGGGGCACCCGAGCCAAGCTGCAGCTCCATGTGTCCATTCAGACATGGAGCTGCCATTCAGCCCTGCCCCCTCTCTCTCCTGATTGGCTAACTGACTTTGATTGACAGCTGCGAGAGCCAATCAGGAGGAAGAGTCTCGGATGTCCAAGGGACTCGTGGATATTTCTGGACAGAGATCGGGCTCAGGTAAGTATTAGGGGGACTGAGGGGCTGCTACACACAGAAGGCTTTTTATCATAATGCATATAATGCACCTTCTGCCTTTAACCACTTCAGCCCCGGAAGGTTTTACCCCCTTCCTGACCAGAGCACTTTTTACAATTCGGCACTGCGTCGCTTTAACTGCTAATTGCGCGGTCATGCAATGCTGTACCCAAACGAAATTTGCGTCCTTTTCTTCCCACAAATAGAGCTTTCTTTTGATGGTATTTGATCACCTCTGCCGTTTTTATTTTTTGCGCTATACGTGGAAAAAGACCGAAAATTTTGAAAAAAAATGATATTTTCTACTTTTTGTTCTAAAAAAAATCCAATAAACTCAATTTTAGTCATACATTTAGGCCAAAATGTATTCGGCCACATGTCTTTGGTAAAAAAAATGTCAATAAGCGTATATTTATTGGTTTGCGCAAAAGTTATAGCGTCTACAAACTAGGGTACATTTTCTGGAATTTACACAGCCTTTAATTTATGACTGCCTATGTCGTTTCTTGAGGTGCTAAAATGGCAGGGCAGTACAAAACCCCCACAAATGACCCCATTTTGAAAAGTAGACACCCCAAGGAATTTGCTGAGAGGCATGTTGAGCCCATTGAATATTCATTTTTTTTTGTCCCAAGTGATTGAATAATGACAAAAAAAAAAAAAAAAAATTACAAAAAGTTGTCACTAAATGATATATTGCTCACACAGGCCATGGGCATATGTGGAATTGCACCCCAAAATACATTTAGCTGCTTCTCCTGAGTACGGGGATACCACATGTGTGGGACTTTTTGGGAGCCTAGCCGCGTACGGGCCCCCGAAAACCAAGCACCGCCTTCAGGATTTCTAAGGGCGTACATTTTTGATTTTACTCCTCACTACCTATCACAGTTTTGAAGGCCATAAAATGCCCAGATGACATAAAATCCCCCCAAATGACCCCATTTTGGAAAGTAGACACCCCAAGCTATTTGCTTTGAGGCATGTTGAGTCCATGGAATGTTTTATATTTTGACACAAGTTGCGGGAAAGTGACAAATTTTTTTTTTTATTTTTTTTTTTGCACAAAGTTGTCACTAAATGATATATTGCTCACACAGGCCATGGGCATATGTGGAATTGCACCCCAAAATACATTTAGCTGCTTCTCCTGAGTACGGGGATACCACATGTGTGGGACTTTTTAGGAGCCTAGCCGCGTACGGGACCCCGAAAACCAAGCACCGCCTTCAGGATTTCTAAGGGCGTACATTTTTGATTTTACTCCTCACTGCCTATCACAGTTTCGGAGGCCATGGAATGCCCAGGTGGCACAAACCCCCCCCAAATGACCCCATTTTGGAAAGTAGACACCCCAAGCTATTTGCTGAGAGGCATGGTGAGTATTTTGCAGCTCTCATTTGTTTTTGAAAATAAAGAAAGACGAGAAAAAAAATTTTTTTTTTCTTTTTTCAATTTTCAAAACTTTGTGACAAAAAGTGAGGTCTGCAAAATACTCACTATACCTCTCATCAAATAGCTTGGGGTGTCTACTTTCCAAAATTGGGTCATTTGGGGGGGTTTTGTGCCACCTGGGCATTCCATGGCCTCCAAAACTGTGATAGGCAGTGAAGAGTGAAATCAAAAATTTACGGCCTTAGAAAGCCTGAAGGCGGTGCTTGGTTTTCGGGGTCCCGTGCGCCGCTAGGCTCCCAAAAAGTCCCACACATGTGGTATCCCCGTACTCAGGAGAAGCAACAGAATGTATTTTGGGGTGTAATTTCACATATTCCCATGGCATGTTTGAGCAATATATCATTTAGTGACAACTTTGCGCAAAAAAAAATAAAAAAAATAAAAAATTGTCTCTTTTCCGCAACTTGTGTCACAATATAAATTATTCCATGGACTCAACATGACTCTCAGCAAATAGCTTGGGGTGTCTACTTTCCAAAATAGGGTCATTTGGGGGGGGTTTGAACTGTCCTGGCATTTTATGCACAACATTTAGAAGCTAATGTCACACATCACCCACTCTTCTAACCACTTGAAGACAAAGCCCTTTCTGACACTTATTGTTTACATAAAAAAATAATTTTTTTTTGCAAGAAAATTACTTTGAACCCCCAAACATTATATATTTTTTTTAAAGCAAATGCCCTACAGATTAAAATGGTGGGTGTTTCATTTTTTTTTTTCACACAGTATTTGCGCAGCGATTTTTCAAACGCATTTTTTGGGGAAAAAACACACTTTTTTACATTTTAATGCACTAAAACACACTATATTGCCCAAATGTTTGATGAGATAAAAAAGATGATCTTAGGCCGAGTACATGGATATCAAACATGACATGCTTTAAAATTGCGCACAAACGTGCAGTGGCGACAAACTAAATACATTTTTAAAAGCCTTTAAAAGCCTTTACAGGTTACCACTTTAGATTTACAGAGGAGGTCTACTGCTAAACTTACTGCCCTCGATCTGACCTTCGCGGCGATACCTCACATGCATGGTGCAATTGCTGTTTACATTTGACGCCAGACCAACGCTTGTGTTCACCTTAGCGCGAGAGCAGGGGGGACAGGGGTGCTTTTTTTTTTTTTTTTCTTTATTATTATTATTTTTTTATCTTATTTTTAAACTGTTCCTTTCATTTTTTTTTTTTTAAATCATTTTTATTGTTATCTCAGGGAATGTAAATATCCCCTATGATAGCAATAGGTAGTGACAGGTACTCTTTTTTTTGCAAAAATTGGGGTCTATTAGACCCTAGATTTCTCCTCTGCCCTCAAAGCATCTGATCACACCAAGATCGGTGTGATAAAATGCTTTCCCAATTTCCCAATGGCGCTGTTTACATCCGGCGAAATCTACGTCATAAAATGCTCGTAGCTTCCGGTTTCTTAGGTCATAGAGATGTTTGGAGCCACTCTGGTCTCTGATCAGCTCTATGGTCAGCTGGCTGAATCACCGGCTGCATTTTCAGGTTCCCTGTTGAGACAGGAGAGCCAGAGAAAAACACGGAAGATGTTGGGGGGGGGGCATTCCCTCCCACTGCTTGTAAAAGCAGTCTAGAGGCTAATTAGCCACTAGGATTGCTTTTACATGAAAGCCGACCGCTGGCTGAAAAGAATGATACCAAGATGATACCTAAACCTGCAGGCATCATTCTGGTATAACCACTCAAAGTCGTGAATGGCATACCTGAAGACAAAAAAATGGTTAACAATAAAGCACAGTAAACGGTAAGGTATAAAAAATTGCATACCTGAAAAGCAAACATGATAAAACATAATAACAATAAAACATTGCAGAATAGAATACAGTAAAAAAGAGCAGAACAATAGAGAGAGAATAGAGAGAGAGAGAACAATAAAACGACAACTATTTTTATTTTATATTTTTGTTTGTGTTTTTTTTTTTTTTTTTTTTTTACACTTTTTTTTGTAACTAACTTTTATAACTGTAACTGGTTCCAGGTTCGGGTCTCTCAAAATGCGATGGCATCTCGGGAGACCCTGTGAAAGTGCGCCTAGTCTGTGCAATGCTGTACCCTACGCTAATACTCAACTAGTGAATGGTAGCGTTCAAAACATTCACCAATGCAAAGACCAGGATTGTCAGGACAGGAGGGACAATAATAGCGGGTGTAATGCCTATATCCGCGCTTGCTGCAGACACGACATCTTTTTTGGGGGGGTTCGTTGGGTAGGGGTACTCGGGAGGACATAAAGAAAATGCCTCTCATGCAGCCGACTGCATTTGGTTGGGGATGTGAATGGGGGAAGTACGGGCGCTGCAGAAGCGGTGGGTTCCCAATTAGGATTGGCGAATGCAGCAGGAAGGGCATTATGGGCACGACGGTCCTGTGTTTGTCTTTTTGGTGGCAGCGGGACACTACTTGTGCTTGCCACCTCACCAGCTTGAACTGCACTTATGGGACTCGCCACGTCACCAAGTGTTACTGCAGTGCTGGTTTGACTACGACCGGGGTGTACTAGGCCGCTGGCGCTTGCCAGTTCACCAAAACGCTACAAAAAAAACTGTTAGCGATCACAGGGATCCGGCCTGACTCTGCGAACGCTGCAGTTATGCGTTTAGTGTTTTGTAAGTGACAGTGATCGATCGATACTGCACTTGGGTGGGCTGGGCCGGGCCGGGCGGAGGGGCAAAACGCAGGTGCTAGCAGGTATCTGGGCTGATCCCGCTAACACTGCGTTTTTGGGAACCCTAAACTGCTGGGGACACTAGTATAGATCTGATCAGATCAGATATTGATCCGATCAGATACTATACCACTAAGGGAGGTGTATGCTGCGTGCGTGGGTGTTAGCGGTACTGGCGCTAATCTGACGCTGCCTGGGGCTGGTGCTTGCCAGTTCACCAAAACGCTACCAAAAAAACTGTTAGCGATCGCAGGGATCAGGCCTGACTCTGTAAACGCTGCAGTTATGCGTTTAGTGTTTTGTAAGTGACAGTGATCGATCGATACTGCACTTGGGTGGGCTGGGCCGGGCGGAGGGGCAAAACGCAGGTGCTAGCAGGTATCTGGGCTGATCCCGCTAACACTGCGTTTTTGGGAACCCTAAACTGCTGGGGACGCTAGTATAGATCTGATCGGATCAGATATTGATCCGTTCAGATACTATACCACTAAGGGAGGTGTATGCTGCGTGCGTGGGTGTTAGCGGTACTGGCGCTAACCTGACGCTGCCTGGGGCTGGTGCTTGCCAGTTCACCAAAACGCTACCAAAAAAACTGTTAGCGATCGCAGGGATCAGGCCTGACTCTGCGAACGCTGCAGTTATGCGTTTAGTGTTTTGTAAGTGACAGTGATCGATCGATACTGCACTTGGGTGGGCTGGGCTGGGCTGGGCGGAGGGGCAAAACGCAGGTGCTAGCAGGAATCTGGGCTGATCCCGCTAACACTGCGTTTTCGAGAACCCTAAACTGCTGGGGACGCTAGTATAGATCTGATCGGATCAGATATTGATCCGATCAGATACTATACCACTAAGGGAGGCATATGCTGCGTGCGTGGGTGTTCGCGGTACTGGCGCTAATCTGACGCTGCCTGGGGCGACGCATATCACCGCCGGGCGATCAGGGGGCTAAACATTTATTCGGTAATAAACGGCGGGTGCCCTGACACTATAAAAAATAAACGAACTAACCAGCGTCACCCGTAACAGTTATACGGTGATCAGTGGTGAAAGGGTTAACTAGGGGGCAATCAAGGGGTTAAAACATTTATTCGGTAGTATAGGGGGGTCCCTGTCGCTATAAAACGCTGACGGCGAACCTAAATATTTACGTTCCTAACTAGCGTCACCAGCGACACTAATACAGCGATCAGAAAAATGATCGCTTAGCGACACTGGTGAGGGGGGGTGATCAAGGGGTTAAAACTTTATTAGGGGGGGTTAGGGGGGTATCCTAGACCTAAAGGGGGGTAATACTCACTGCCCTAACACTAACTGTCACAAACTGACACTGCAGTAATCAGAAAAAAAAAAAAAAAAAAAAAATCCTGCTAATGTCAGTTTGTGACAGGGGGGGGGGGGGGTGATTGGGGGGGGATCGGGGGGCGATCGGGGGGGGGGGATCGGGGGTGTAAAGTATGCCTGGCATGTTCTACTGTGTGTGTGTGTGTGTGTTGTGCACTCACTTGTCATCTCTCCTCGGCGCTGGAACGGAAACTGCCAGACCGAGGAGAGATGACATCACATCCTCTGCCTGTGTGAAACGACACACAGGCAGAGGAGGATTCCCATTGGCTGGGAGCGATCGCGAGGGGGGGGGCCACGATCGGATGGTCTCCCCCTCGCCTCCCGACGCTCCCAGTCAAATGCCGACCGCCGATGGCACCGGGGGGGGGTCCGATCGGACCCCCCGCCCGCGGGAGGCAGATCACGTACGGGTACGTGATTTTGCCTGCCCGTGCCATTCTGCCGCAGTATATATGCGGTAGGCGGTCGGCAAGTGGTTAAAACTCCTTTCAATTTTGTTTCCTTTACCCCTTTTCCCCACCCCACAATCTGTATATATCACCTTTGCGTCTGTCCTCTCCTTTAGGGATGAGCTTTGAGTTCGAGTCGAACATGAGTTCGGCTTGAACATCGGCTGTTTGATCGTTCAACAAAGATTGAACATTATGGGGCATTCGCGCCAAATTCGAGCGGCTCGTCACCCCGTAATGCTACGTAATTGCAGTGCATTGCTGGCTGATGAGCAATGAGAGCTATAATTGGCCAAAGGCAGGGTGCCTTTGGGCAATTATGGCTTGAGGGTTAAGTCCACGCCCCACACTATAGAAGGCCGTCTGCATGTCGGCCTTGTGTAGTGTGTTGCTGGCGGAGAGAGAGATAGAGAGAGAGAGAGAGAGAGAGAGAGAGAGAGAGAGAGAGAGAGAGAGAGAGAGAGAGAGAGAGAGAGAGAGAGTCATTTAATTTACTTTGATCATGCAGTTTATGTAGTTAGCTAGACCGTTCCTGCTGTACTGTTTCTAATATACTTCAGGCAGGCAGTTGATTCAGTTAGCTGCAGTGTATTTAATATATATATATATATATATAGATATATATATATATACAGTGGGGACGGTAAGTATTCAGACTCCCTTAAATTTTTCACTCTTTGTATTATTGCAGCCATTTGCTAAAATCATTTAAGTTCATTTTTTTTCTTCATTAATGTACACACAGCACCCCATATTGACAGAAAAACACAGAATTGTTGACATTTTTGCAGATTTATTAAAAAGGAAAAACTGAAATATCACATGGTCCTAAGTATTCAGACCCTTTGCTCAGTATTTAGTAGAAGCACCCTTTTGATCTAATACAGCCATGAGTCTTTTTGGGAAAGATGCAACAAATTTTTCACACCTGGATTTGGGGATCTTCTGCCATTCCTCCCTGCAGATCCTCTCCAGTTCTGTCAGATTGGATGGTAAACGTTGGTGGACAGCCATTTTTAGGTCTCTCCAGAGATGCTCAATTAGGTTTAAGTCAGGGCTCTGGCTGGGCCATTCAAGAACAGTCACGGAGTTGTTGTGAAGCCACTCCTTCATTATTTTAGCTGTGTGCTTAGGGTCATTGTCTTGTTGGAAGGTAAACCTTTGGCCCAGTCTAAGGTCCTGAGCACTCTGGAGAAGGTTTTCATCCAGGATATCCCTGTACTTGGCCGCATTCATCTTTCCCTCGATTGCAACCAGTCGTCCTGTCCCTACAGCTGAAAAACACCCCCAAAGCATGATGCTGACAACACCATGCTTCACTGTTGGGACTGTATTGGACAGGTGATGAGCAATGCCTGGTTTTCTCCACACATACCTTGAGCAGGGGCGGATCCAGGGGGGGGGCAACAGGGCAATTGCCCCCCCCGAAATAATAGCACTGTCTGAATTGTCTCCTGCCGCTGCCGGCCCGAGTCTCTCTCTCACATGTGCCGATCAGCGGCGCCGAGAGAGAGAGACTCACGTCTATGTATGTAGTACAGGCGGCGGCGGTCACTCACACTGAAGGTGGATACATACCAGGAGGAGGTGGGTGGAGCCTCTTCCCTGCACTCGTTGCTAGACGCCAGGCGGCCCAGGCGTTAGCAACGAGTGACGTCAGTGAGTGAGTCACCGTCATGTCGGAGCGGAGTTCGGACTCCAGTCTCAGCCTCCGCCGCGGCTGACAGTGCGGGCAGCCCTGTAGGTGACAGTGCGGGCGGCTCCACTGTGGCTGACAGTGCGGGCGGCTCCACAGTGCGGGCGGCTCGGTCAGTGAGTGAGTCGGTGAGGGGGGGGGTAGCTGGGCGGCTCCATGTGACTGTGAGTGGTCTGCTGGCCAATCAGGGAGCCGGCGAGCACAGGAGCAGAGAGATGACATCTCTCACCACCCTGAGCCCGCCCTGCATCCCTGCAGTTCCGCCCTCACTGTGAAGGCAACTGTGGGCAGCAGAGAGATTACATCATCTCTCTGCTGCCTGACTCCGGGACATAGCAAGAGACCACCTTAGTAGGAAAGTGTGACACGGCAGGTGACAATCCGCATCTGGTGGCAGGAGACGTGGCAAGTGACAATCCACAACGTGTGGCAGGAGACGTGGCAAGTGACAATTCACAATGTGTGGCAGGAGACGTGGCAAGTGACAATTCACAACGTGTGGCAGGAGACGTGGCAAGTGACAATCCACAACGTGTGGCAGGTGACGTGGCAAGTGACAATCCACAACGTGTGGCAGGTGACGTGGCAAGTGACAATCCACAACGTGTGGCAGGAGACATGGCAAGTGACAATACACAACGTGTGGCAGGTGACGTGGCAAGGGACAATCCACAACGTGTGGCAGGAGACGTGGCAAGTGACAATCCACAACGTGTGGCAGGTGACAATCCACAACGTGTGGCAGGAGACATGGCAAGTGACAATACACAACGTGTGGCAGGTGACGTGGCAAGGGACAATCCACAACGTGTGGCAGGAGACGTGGCAAGTGACAATTCACGTGTGGCAGGTGATGTGGCAAGGGACAATCCACAATGTGTGGCAGGAGACGTGGCAAGTGACAATTCACAACGTGTGGCAGGTGACGTGGCAAGTGACAATCCACAACGTGTGGCAGGTGACGTGGCAAGTGACAATCCACAACGTGTGGCAGGAGACGTGGCAAGTGACAATTCACAACTTGTGGCAGGTGATGCGGCAAGTGACAATCCGCATCTGGTGACAGGTGACGTTGGAAGTGACAATCCGCATCTGGTGACAGGTGACGTTGGAAGTGACAATCCGCATTTGGTGGCAGGTGACGTGGAAAGTGACACACTCAGGGCTCTCACTGATTCTGCATTATGGTGAGTTGAACTATTTAATTTTATATTACAATGTAAGAATAGAAATAATGCGCTTCAATCATCCTGACACTATAATAACCATGGTGCCGGGATGATTGAAGTGCCAACACCAGCTGTTTCCCCGATAAATTGCCCGCAAAAAAAAAAAGGTATTTTCTGGCAGTGCCCCTCCCGAGATTAGACTCTGGATCCGCCCCTGACCTTGAGGGACCCCAACGATAAGAGGAGTTGGAGAAGAGGAAGTGGAGTTGTAAGTGACACTGAAGGTGTGATGAGATAGGTAAGATTCAAACCAACGGAGAGTGCAGCCATGGAGACCAAGCAAATTGAGTTTGAGGAGGAGGGGGTGGTCAACTGTATCAAAGGCAGCAGAAAGGTCCAAGAGTAAGAGTATGGAATAATGACCATTGGTTTTGGCTGTTAGTAAGTCGTTTGTGAGTTTTAGGAGGGTGGTTTCTGTGGAGTGCTGTGGGCAAAATCCAGACTGAAGGGGATCAAGAAGGTTATTCTCAATGAGGTGGTCGCTCACTCGATTGTAGACTAAACATTCAAGGAGTTTGAAGGCAAAAGGGAGTAAAGAGATGGGTCTTAGGTTGTTAAGATTGGTGGGGTCTAGTGAGGCCTTTTTTGGTATGGGAGTGACTAGCGCATGTTTTAGAGGGTTGGGGAAGATGCCAGTATAGAGGGAGAGGTTGAAGATATGAGTTAAGGAGTGTAGGATTGAGTCAGATGGTGACCGTAGCATTTGAGAAGGAACAGGGTCCAGGGGGAAGGAGGTTAGGTGGGCAATAGAAAAAAGTTTAGTGACTTCCTCTACAGTAGCTGGGTTAAAAGAGGGAAGTATTGATTGTGCAGGAGGACAAGGAGTGTAAAGTGAGGGAGATATCTGTAGAGCGGAGATCTCAAGATGAATTGTCTCAATCTTATTTTTGAAGTGATTAGCAATCTCCTGGGCAGTGAGTAAGTTAGTGGGTGGGCGTAATGGAGGACGAAGTAGAGTGGTAACGGTAGAAAAGAGTTGACGGGGACTGCGTGAGAGGGTGGTAATGAGAGTGATAAAGTAGGTCTGTTTGGCAGTGTGGAGGCAGGAATTTTTGGAGGGCAGATTTATATTGGCTGAAATCTTGCTGTGACTTAGTTTTACACCACAGACGCTCAAGAGTGCGGCTACGTTTTCTGAGGCTTCTGTTATTGTCTGTCTGCCAGGGTTGTAGTGGTCGGGGCCTGATTCTGTGCGTAGTAAGGGGGGCGAAGGTATCCAGGGTGGATGACAGTGAACTATTGTAGACAGAAGTGGCCAAGTTGGGGCAGGACAAGGATGAGATTTTGTCGTAGAGACAATCTGTAGCAGAAAAAAGAAGAGAAGGGTTAAGATGGCGAAGGTTTCTACGGATAATAGTTTGGTAGTTGGAAGGCGAGGAGGAGGCAGACAAGGAGAGAGTGAAACTAATAAGGTGGTGATCAGAGAGAGGAAAAGAAATATTGGAGAGGTTGTGCGGAGTGCATAGGTAGGAGGATATGAGGTCAAGGCAGAATGTGTAGAAGCGCTTGTCCATTGTTTTAGGTCAAAAGAGGAGGTTAGGCTCAGCAGCTTAGAAGTAGCGGGAGTGTTAAGATTAACAGGGATGTTGAAGTCACCAAGAATGATTGTTGGAATTTCAGAAATAAGAAAGTAGGGTAGCCAGGCAGAGAAGTCCTCAAGGAAGTTTGATACAGGTCCAGGGGGCCGATAGATCACAGCAATTCTCAATGAAACTGGAGAAAATAGATGAATACAGTGAGCTTCAAATGAAGAGAAGGACAGAGAGGGGGGTGGATGAAGAACCTGAAAAGTGCTTTGAGGGTATAGGAGGATTCCAACACCACCTTCTTTCCGTCCACTAGGCCTGGGAGAGTGAGTCCACAGGAGGCCACCATAGGAGAGAGAAGAAGGAGAAGGAAGGTCAGATTCTTGAATCTAGGTCTCAGTAATTGCAAGTAGGTTCAGGGAGTTAGTGATACATAGGTCATGGACGGTGGTGAGTTTGTTACAAACAGAGTGGGCATTCCAAAGGGCACAGGAGAAGGGGAGGCTGGTTCTAGGCTGAAGAGGAATAGAAATGAGATTGTGTGGATTGTAGGTGCTATCAGAGGATGGGGGTGCTGGGTATGTTGGTCAAAGGTAAATGATGGCGGTCCAGGACTTGGGGAAATATCTCCAGGAGTTAGGAGAAGCAGAAGGGTGAGAGAGATGACATGGGAGTGTGACTTATGTGGGGGGACACATCCCAGTGGCCTGCAGGTTTTATTGGTATATGGATTCAGAATTAGCAGGAGCTGATAAGTGCAGTAATAAGGTGAAGACAGGAGTGAGGGTGAGATATATAAGCTGTGGGGTGGAGAAGACTATATATATATATATAGATCTCACTGCAGACCATTCCTGTGTACGTATTCAAATACACTTTCTGGCAGGCCGGCCAGGCAGGTTATTCAGTGATCTGCAGTGCATAAAATATATATACTGTCTCCTACATATATATATATCCACTGCATTCTAGTCTAGCCAAGCCTATATCTGACTGCAGGCCATTGCTGGTGTACGTTTTCAAATACACTTTCAGGAAGGCAGGCAAGTGATTCAGTGATCTGCAGTGCATTAAATATATATACAGTCTCCAACATATATATATATCCACTGCATTCTAGTCTAGCCAAGCCTATATCTGACTGCAGGTAGTTCCTGGTGTACGTTTTCAAATACACTTTCAGGCAGGCAGGCAGGTGATTCAGTGATCTGCAGTGCATAAAATATATACATATACAGTCTCGTACACAGGGCTTTTTTTCTCAAACAATAGGTGCTGGAACTCAACCATGACCCCCAAAACCCCTCCCCCCACTCACCCCCCCAAATCACATCAAATAGTGGGTGTGGTCATATTTCACAAACAGTGGAAGGGTCTTAAAGGGGCATTAAATATCAGGATTGCGTTACATACAGAGTGCAGATTTCATGGGGGTTACACACAGAGTGTACACTCTGTCCATGGTGTCCTGTATATGACATGTTCCTGATTTTAAAATAAAGCAATTTAGATTATTATTTCCTGGTGTGCGGCTGTCCGGATTTTCTCGTTTGCACACAGCTTCAACTAGCATTAGCCAGCACCTGGGACCTCTTATCTCTGGAGAGCAACATCTATTTTACACCTGGTCAGATCTACACTGGTGCGGGGATAATACTCGTAAACCATCATTAGTTACCTTGCGGCTACAACTCCTTTTAGGAAGACGGATACTCTCATGGTCATTGCCCATGGAAACAGACGAGGTCAAGCTGCTACTTCACGTACTATCGCCTCCTGGTTAGTCAAGTCCATCAAGAAGGCATACTCCATGTGTCATCTGGCAATTCCCGAAGGCATCAGGGCTTACTCGACCAGGGCAGCATATTGCAGGGTTTCACCGGAGACGATTTGCAAAGCAGCGACTTGGTCCTCCGGACACACTTTCATCATTTCATTCTCACTATAGAGTGGATTCTGCTCACTTGGCTATGGCAGACTTCGGTAGATCTGTTGTTAGAGCCAATTCTTCCGCATTATAAGGAATAAATATTATTTTCTTGCACCCACCCGACTGGCGAGTTATTTCCCAGTGTGTGCTGCCATGGAGGCGTCAGGAAAACGGAAAATTGTATACTCACCTTTTCGTAATTTTCCTTTCCTGACACCTCTCCATGGCAGCACACAGATTCCCACCCCGTTTTATGGTGATATATTTACAGAGAATGCAGCGGGGTGTCTCCCCTTCAAATTTATAGCTAACCAATCCTGTCAGGTTGTGGGGGCGGAGTCACAACCCAGTGTGTGCTGCCATGGAGAGGCGTCAGGAAAGGAAAATTACGGAAAGGTGAGTATACAATTTTCTGTTTTTGCGCGTTGGAATTGTCACAGATGATCAGAATTTCCGGCCGGAACTTTTTCCGTCGGAAAAATAGAGAACCTGCTCTCAATCTTTTGCTGGCGGATATGCCGCCAGCAAAAGTCCGATGGAGCATACACACGGTCGCATTTTCTGACCAAAAGCTCTCATCTGACTTTTGCTGGCGGCATTTCCAATTGTGTGTACGCGGGATTAGATCAAAAGGGATAAACTGTGTGCAAAGAAAAGAACTTGGCAAACTGCCTGGATTTTTAACAAGGTGTAAACGCAGGAAGTTTAACCACTTAGAGTCTAAATCTTTTTCTGACACTTGTTTAAGTTAAAATCAATATTTTTTTGCTAGAAAATTACTTGGAACCCCCAAACATTATATATATATTTTAGCAGAGACCCTGGGGAATAAAATGTCAATTGCTTCAATATTTTATATCACACTGTATTTGCCCAGCAGTCTTTCAAACGCAATTTTTTTGGGAAAAATACACTACAATGAATAAAAAAACAACAGTAAAGTTAGCCCAATTTTTTTTGTTTTAATGTGAAAGATGATGTTACGCCACAAGAATCGTGATCTATCTTCTAAGCAAAAAAATTGTGATTCTCATTTTAGCCAGAATCGTGCGTACATATATATTTATTCTACATGTGAATATTATTATAGTGCATAGCAGGAAACTGCTAGAAATTCGTGAAACGCAAAACACACACACTTGGCAGCACATTATAAATAGTATAATAAAAATACATCTCCATTCACACAAAATATATAAAACGCAGAGCAACCATCAAGCCACATTTCCATTTTTGGATGGATTATTTGTTCTACATTCATAAAGGAAGCCTTAATTATATCCTAGTAAATACCATAGGTTGCAATTTGACTCTGCCTTTTCCAATCTATGAAGACAGTTACAAAATACACACACACGCACACACTAAAAACGGAGAGTGCAAAATCTGGTGCAGATTTTGCATTCTCCACTTTTAGAAAATCAACCCCACAGCGACACCTACACAACACATACAGAGAAGGTGCAAAGATAAAAGTGCAACAGATAATAGAAATCCTATAGCAAGGAGAAGCTGAGCCAAAACAAGAAACACATTGAATGTCACATTTTGTTTTTCTCCATTGTATCTCCTAAAGTTTAAACCATAATCTATAATGTGATGTACTGCTAATAAATGTAGATGTTAAATATTTATCCCAGTTGTTCAGCTCAGGTCATAGATCAGTTTTGTGTATTCATGGCACGGTCATCTGAAGTGTCCCCATTACATACAATGTATGGGAGGCTCTGAAATCCTGCCATGGTGACTGATGAGGGGTCACTGTGCATTTGGATCTCCTCTGTCTCTTCCAGTACCTGAATCCGCTTTAATGTGGTCAGATCCATTCTGGGTGAAAGCGGCCAACAATCCATTCGCCAGGTCATTCCGAATCACTTTTCTGCTCCCTCTACACCTGGACAGGATCTGAGCATATAAAATCCAGGATGAAAGGTCAGGTGGGGCATTGAATGTCCTCATAGATCACCCAGGATTGTCCCCAGAAAATGACCACCCTAGTACAACGCTGTTGTAGGATGACAACCATACCAGCAGATCCAGCACTGGAAACCGGACCTACTGCAACTTATGGAAATAAACCCAGACACAGATACATAGTAGGAATGCACTGATAATCCTTTTTTGTATCGCTGATACTAAGTACCGATACTTTGCTGTGCGATTTGCATCCATACAAAATGAATGGGCACAAATCGCACTGCATGCGATTTGAACAGGAAAGCAGTGTGAGTCCTGTCAGAAATGCATGAGGTTTCCCCACCACGTCTGTGTGAACCCAGCCTTGTCAGAGATTTTGAGCTCACACAGGAGTGGAGAAACCTCCTTGCATGACGGGTTCCATCCAGTAGTGTATTTAGGTTTTGTGCTGCCCTAGGCCTGACTAAACTTGCGCATCCCCTAATTTAAATATGACCCACCCCTTCCTGTCAAGGCCACACCCTTTGCTGTTTAAGACCCGCCCTGAAATTTTCAAGTGGGGACACTAGTTCTGAGGGCCTGGGGGGTGGGGGCAATGGATTCCCTTAATTTGCATAAATTTCTTCTCACTTCCTGTTTGGCTGTGGGGCAGGAAGTGAAGGGAAATCTCTGCAATGGGACAGGGATGGTAAAAAATAAACTGACAGGGGCTATAACCCTCCCTTACTCTTTCCAAAATGAAAAAAAAAAAAAAAAGCGTTGCCTATAATTCCAGCCACCAGCATAGCTTAAACATTGCGCCGCTTTATGGGGGCGCTAGACTAATTTGCCTCTCAGCCCAGTCCGCCCCATAAGACTGGCGCTACACTAACAGCGCAAGCTGGCGGGGACTCTTTCCGTGCTGCCCCCCTTGCAAAGTGCTGCCCTAGGCCAGGATACAGCGTTGGTTCCACCAGCTCTGGCTCCCATTCGACTGTGAACATCTTCAGCTCCTCCTGCCTTTCCCATGGCTCTGCTCCCACAGCCTCTAGCGGCTCTCTCTACCCAGCTCTCTATCGCACTGCATTTCTGTTCAAATTGCATGCAATATTTTGCAGTGCCATTTGCGCCCATTCATTTTGTATGGACACAAATGACACCACAAAGTAATGATTTCAGTATTGTCTGCATTTTCACGAGTACAAGTACTTGTGAAATTACTCGGTATCGGCCTCAATACCGAAATCAGTATGGTGCATCCCTCTCTAAATCCACTGAATAACTATTCTCATTAACAACATTATAATGTACTATAAAGGAGAGATAGAAGACCACTCACCCATCTTATAATGCAGACCACCACCACTAAGACCAACACTGCAATCAGACACGCTCTTGCCATTCCATATGAATCAGAACCTGTGAGAGTAAATAGGATTTGAAATAACGAATACAGAACATGTAATAAATATACAATGTATAAGTCTGTATGGTCGGTGGTCATGTGACATCTCACCTGTATAATCCTCCATCAGGAGTGCAGAGAAGAGACAACAAGACACAATGTTACTATTCTGTGTCACACTCCCACTATGACCCCCCCAGAGAAGAGGAGACTGGACCCCAATCTATAACACCCCCATACATGGAATATAACAGGACCCCCCATAGTCACCAATACCTTCTGTTTCCAGCATTCTGATGAACATCGTATTGTTGTGAATTCATGAAGAAATATATTTTATATTTACTGGCAGAAACATGAGAGATGCTTAGGCCTCACCAAGTAGATGAACTGTGATGTTAAATAGTTGAACTGTTGCCCTCTTGGGGACTTTTAGGATAAAATGGACATTCTCATGTTTGACCAAGCCTTTCTCCACCACCTCAAATATTGAAGACTTTTACAAGCATGTATTGTAAAGGAAGCTGTTGGAACAAAGACTGTTCTTGTCACAAAACAAGGAGATATTTACATGGTATTGTGAAGAAACAAAAAACTGCTACAGGACACAAGGGTATATAAACTTTTCTCGCATAGAGATAACCTCACTTATTGTGTTCGAATGAAGAACGTTTAAATAGCTAACACCTTGGTTAACAGAACCATTGTATGAACTTTAAGGATGGGTTAGACAAACAAGTCAGTTCTAAACACCCAGTGAGAATGTTCAAGGTCCCTCTCAACACATTAGAGAAAGTTGAATATTGTGCTAGTCCAAAATAATATAAGATATCAATAAGGTTATCATAAGTCATTTTAAACTATCTCTGACATTGTAGGTCACAGAGACATTATAATGTTGGCGTCTGCGGACCCAACAACTTTGCTATGAAGAAAATGTATATGAAAGTGTGATTTTATAAGTAGAAGTGTTTTAAGTAATGAATTAGTATTAGGAAAAACATATAATCATGATTATAATCATATAAGATTGTAGCCTACACTTAAGATAAACAAATGTTCAGTGGAGATACCAGAAGTTATACAGGTATCCATATAGATAATCATTTTATGTGGTATGGATGAAATATATATCAATGTGTGTATTTCCTAGATAGACCAGTTTTACAGATATGCATTTATAGAGATACAGTTATATAACCAAGTTATGTAATGATGATTAATCAAACTTATACTGAGTGTATTTTACATTAGACCGAGTACCAGAATATTTAAAAGGTATATACTTATCCTTACCATTATACACCTTATGAAAATAGAACGTATTAATTTAAAAGGATGGACTCAAAACACGTGTGAGACACCTGGTGGTTGAAGGTGGTATTATTTGAACTCACTAAATTTCCAGAGGAAGTTAATCATTACGTCTCCTAACCCAATGGGAAGTGAGCCACCTCCTTTTGGGCAGAGCCATTATAATTTTTATGGTCTCATTATCTGAAATGGTATTTAGAGGCAAGGGAGATGGGAGACAAGGACCGACCAACGAACGGAGGGAAGGAGGAGAGAGCTCAGGGGGAGAGCTCAGGGATCCACCCTGAGGGGGACACTGGGAGACACACACACTCCCAGACTGACACTCATGCACCATGCATGAATACATCTCTTTACATTCATGAAGATTCCTCAACACCTAATACTTAGAACTCGGAGGTCACAAGAAGTAAATCCTCTTTAGGAGTATCCATTTTGAAACTACGGCAGCCATTTTAACTCTGGTAACCAGCCCATAGGAACTGCAGCCATCCTGGAATGGGTAATTATGTCATGTTGATTTTATCTTGTATGTTCTCTCAAATATTGATATGTTCTCACAGATATTGATGTATTGAATATTATACAGTTGATAATCATTCTCCCGAATCAATAACCGCCTTGTAGATTTTTCTCTAAAGATTCAGATTTTTCATTATATTTTTCTTTTTGCATAGTTGCCACATTTATTGACAAAACAAACATCTAATTTATTTCACAATTTTAACCACTTACTTACCTGCAGTATAGTAACGGTTGCACATGTGAAATACAGATGTTCTGTTTAAGTGTCAAGTTCACAAGGTTATTGATTCTACCGAGAAGTTATCATGGTGGTATTAGGTCAAAGGGACGGTACGCCCATTTTTGCAAGTGTTTTTATTGATTTTCAAGACGTTCATGTAACACAATCGGTATCTTAATTTCATGTGATTATTTGTGTTTGTTTACCAATAAAATTTCTATTTCGTATGACCACACGTCTCCGTGAATACGTTTCACAAGCATAGACTGTGTCATATTGATTGATTTTGTATCTTAAAAATATCTTCGTTAAAAATTACTCAAGGATAATTATTGTGCGGGAAACCTGTCCTTAAAAAGGCACAACTTATTCTGACTGAATATTCACGACAGTATCATTGATCAGCCGGTATTCCCGGATCTTCTCACTGATCGGGTTTGTGATCCTGACCCGGAATCTCCTCTCGGCATCGTCTCTCTGCACACTGGGGATAATCAGCGTCCTATTGTCATCTATCAGCCGGTATCTTTCAGGGAGAGGCTCCCCGTCCACCTCCCAGGTCACAGCGCTCTCTTCTCCAGAGAACTGGACGCTCACAGCCGTGTCCTCACCCAACCGGCTGAAGTTACTGGTGATGTTGGAGATGAGAACCGGATCTGGAATGATCAGGACAGTCACCAATACAAAGCCCAGATATGTGGAATAGAGTGCTAGCTTTTGTACACATGCCAATCAATACCCACAGGGCCGCTGATAGAAATCATGGGGGCCCCATATAGCCTACCTGATGGGGCCCCCTTCAGCCCCACCCCTGGCCCTGACCCCGCCTCAAAAAAAATGAATGGTTATGGCTGGACAGTGTCAGCAGAGCAGTGGATAGTGTCAGGTTTTCTTTAATACATTTTTTACAAATACATTTATTCATTTTTTTTCAATTAAATTTCTTATTTTTTAAAAATGTTTCACAACTCTTTTTTTTTTGGGGGGGTGGGGGGGGGGGTGGTCAGTGGATGGTATTAGTAGAGAAGTGGAGGGTGTATGTATGTACATACATACCTACAGTTGTATGCAAAAGTTTAGGTACCCCTGACAATTTCCATGATTGACATTTATAAATATTTGGGTGTTTGGATCAGCAATTTCATTTTGATCTATCAAATAACTGAAGGACACAGTAATATTTCAGTAGTGAAATTAGGTTTATTGGATTAACAGAAAATGCACAATATGCATCAAAACAAAATTAGACAGGTGAACAAATGTGGGCACCCTTGTCATTTTGTTGATTTGAATACCTGTAACTACTTAGCACTGATTAATTGGAATACACAATTGGTTTGGTGAGCTCATTAAGCTTTGAACTTCATAGACAGGTGCATCCAATCATGAGAAAAGGTATTTAACCACTTCAGCCCCAGAAGGATTTACCCCCTTCCTGACCAGAGCACTTTTTACAATTTGGCACTGCGTCGCTTTAACTGCTAATTGCGCGGTCATGCAATGCTGTACCCAAACAAAATTTGCGTCCTTTTCTTCCCACAAATAGAGCTTTCTTTTGATGGTATTTGATCACCTCTGCAGTTTTTATTTTTTGCGCTATAAACGTTAAAAGACCGAAAATTTTGAAAAAAAATGATATTTTCTACTTTTTGTTATAAAAAAAATCCAATAAACTCAATTTTAGTCATACATTTAGGCCAAAATGTATTCCGCCACATGTCTTTGGTAAAAAAAGTCAATAAGCGTATATTTATTGGTTTGCGCAAAAGTTATAGTGTCTACAATCTAGGGTACATTTTCTGGAATTTACACAGCTTTTAGTTTATGACTGCCTATGTCATTTCTTGAGGTGTTAAAATGGCAGGGCAGTACAAAACCCCCCCAAATTACCCCATTTTGGAAAGTAGACACCCCAAGGAAATTGCTGAGAGGCATGTTGAGCCCATTGAATATTTTTTTTTTTGTCCCAAGTGATTGAATAATGACAAAAAAAAATTTACAAAAAGTTGTCACTAAATGATATATTGCTCACACAGGCCATTGGCATATGTGGAATTGCACCCCAAAATACATTCAGCTGCTTCTCCTGAGTAAGGGGATACCACATGTGTGGAAATTTTTGGGAGCCTAGCCGCGTACGGGGCCCCGAAAACCAATCACTCCCTTCAGGATTTCTAAGGGCGTAAATTTTTGATTTCACTCCTCACTACCTATCACAGTTTTGAAGGCCATAAAACGCCCAAATGGCACAAACCCCCCCAAATGACCCCATTTCGGAAAGTAGACACCCCAAGCTATTTGCTGAGAGGCATGTTGAGTCCATGGAATATTTTATATTTTGATAGGTTGCGAGAAAGTGACAAATTTTTTTTTGCACAAAGTTGTCACTAAATGATATATTGCTCAAACAAACCATGGGCATATGTGGAATTACACCCCAAAATACATTCTGCTGCTTCTCCTGAGTATGGGGATACCACATGTGTGGGACTTTTTGGGAGCCTAGCCGCGTACGGGGCTCTGAAACCAAGCACCACCTTCAGGATTTCTAAGGGCGTACATTTTTGATTTCACTCCTCACTACCTATCACAGTTTTGAAGGCCATAAAATGCCGAGATAGCACAACCCCCACAAATGACCCCATTTTGGAAAGTAGACACCCCAAGCTATTCGCTGAGAAGCATAGTGAGTATTTTGCAGCTCTCATTTGTTTTTGAAAATGAAGAAAGACAAGAAAAAATTTTTTTTTCTTTTTTCAATTTTTAAAACTTTGACAAAAAGTGAGGTCAGCAAAATACTCACTATACCTCTCAACAAATAGCTTGGGGTGTCTATTTTCCAAAATAGGGTCATTTGGGGGGGTTTTGTGCCATCTGGGCATTCCATGGCCTCCAAAACTGTGATAGGAAGTAAAGACCAACGCTTGCGTTCGCCTTTGCATGAGAGCAGGGGGGACAGGGGTGCTTTTTTTTTCTTTATTATTTTTTTGCTTTTTTATCTTATTTTTAAACTGTTCCTTTCATTTTTCAGTTTTAATCATTTTTATTGTTATCTCAGGGAATGTAAATATCTCCTATGATAGCAATAGGTAGTGACAGGTACTCTTTTTTGAAAAAACTGGGGTCTCTCCTCTGCCCTCAAAGCATCTGACCACACCAAGATCGGTGTGATAAAATGCTTTCTCAATTTCCCAATGTCGCTGTTTACATCCGGCGAAATCTAAGTCATGAAATGCTCATAGCTTCCGGTTCCTTAGGCCATAGAGATGTTTGGAGACACTCTGGTCTCTGATCAGCTCTATGGTCAGCTGGCTGAATCACCGGCTGCATTCTCAGGTTCCCTGTTGGGACAGGAGAGCCAGAGAAAAACATGGAAGACGTTGGGGGAGTCTTCCCTCCCACTGCTTGTAAAAGCAGTCTAGAGGGTAATTAGCCACTAGGATTGCTTTTACATGAAAGCTGACCGCTGGCTGAAAAGAAGGATACCAAGATGATACCTAAACCTGCAGGCATCATTCTGGTATAACCACTCAAAGTCCAGCAACATACCAGTACCTTGCTGGTTCTTCTGGGCATATATTGTAAACTTTTTTTTCATGCAGCCTGTGGGCTGAATGAAAAAAAAAGGGATTGATCGGTGGGTATGCTCACCATTATAATACCTCCCTTCATCCACCCACTTCTAATGATGGACATACATGCACCATTTATATATGCCGAAGCATGGGGGCATCCTCCCACAAAAGGTAGAAGCCCTCTGCTGCCCCGCGCTTCGGCATATATGCTGAAGTATGTAACTGTGGTGGTGAAATCACCTCCGACAGCGCTGGAGTCACGGCTTTATGTATCGTCGGAGCAAACGTTGTTGCTGTCAAGATAAATAAATCCGCTCTGCAGCTGAATGGTGTACCTGAAAACAAAAAAATGGTTACCAATAAAACACAGTAACGTATAAAAAAATTGCAAAGCAAGCATGGTAAAACATAATAACAATAAAACATTGCAGAATAGAATACAGTAAAAAAGAGCAGAACAATAGAGAGAGAATAGAGAGAGAGAGAACAATAAAAAAGACAACTATTTTTGTTTTTTTATTTTATATATTTTTTGTTTTAATTTTTTAAATTTTTTTAAGTAACTTTAACTTTTGTAACCGGTACCAGGTTTGGGTCTGTCAAAATGCGATAGCATCTTGGGAGACCCTGTGAAAGTGTGTCCTAGTCTATGCAGTGCTGTACCCTACGCTAATACTCAACTAGTGTATGGTAGCGTTCAAAACATTCACCAATGCATAGACCAGGATTGTCAGGACAGGAGGGACAATAATAGCGGGTGTCACGCCTATATCCGCACTTGCTGCAGACACAACATCTTCTTTGGGGGGCTCGTTGAGTAGGGGTACTCGAGAGGACATAAGGAAAATGCCTCTCATGCAGCCGGCTTACTGCATTTGGTTGGGAAAGGTGAGGTGGAGCACCGTCTGGAAACAGAAGGGCTCTGACGATCTCTTCCTGGAATTTAAGGAAGGATCCAGTCCGTCCTGAAGCTCTGTATAGCACACAGGGCCGGTGCCAGACTATTTTGCACCCTAGGCGAGACCAGCTACTTGCGCCCCCCCCCCAAAAAAAAAATCAAAATGGATTCAATAATTTTAACACCAGAACTCCTGGTGCAGGGATGGAGCCAGGAGGGGGGTGGAGCCAGGAGGGGGGGGGGGCGGGATGGAGGGATGGAGCCAGGTGGAGGGATGGAGGGATGAGCCAGGTGGAGGGATGGAGCCAGGTGGAGGGATGGAGCCAGGTGGAGGGATGGAACCAGGTGGAGGGATGGAGCCAGGTGGAGGGATGGAGCCAGGTGGAGGGATGGAGTGATGAAGCCAGGTGGAGGGATGGAGCCAGTGGAGGGATGGAGAGAGGAAGCCAGATGGAGGGAGGAGCCAGGTGGAGGGATGGAGGGTTGAGCCAGGTGGAGGAATGGAGGGATGGAGCCAGGTGGAGGGATGGAACCAGGTGGAGGGATGAGCCAGGTGGAGGGATGGAGCCAGGTGGAGTGATGAAGCCAGGTGGAGGGATGGAGCCAGTGGAGGGATGGAGAGAGGAAGCCAGATGGAGGGAGGAGCCAGGTGGAGGGATGAGCCTGGTGGAGGGATGGAGGGGTGAGCCAGGTGGAGGGATGGAGCCAGGTGGGGGGATAGAGCCAGGTGGAGGGAGGGATGGAGCCAGGTGGAGGGAGGGATGGAGCCAGGTGGAGGGATGGAGCCAGGTGGAGGGATGAGCTAGGTGGAGGGATGGAGGGGTGGAGGGATGAGCTAGGTGGAGGGATGGAGCCAGGTGGAGGGATGGAGCCAGGTGGAGGGATGGAGCCAGGTGGAGGGATGGAGCCAGGTGGAGGGATGAGCTAGATGGAGGGATGAGCTAGGTGGAGGGATGAGCCAGGTGGAGGGATGGAGGGATGAGCTAGGTGGAGGGATGAGCCAGGTGGAGGGATGGAGGGATGAGCTAGGTGGAGGGATGGAGCCAGGTGGAGGGATGGAGCCAGGTGGAGGGATGGAGGGATGAGCCAGGTGGAGGGATGGAGCCAGGTGGAGGGATGGAGTGATGAAGCCAGGTGGAGGGATGGAGCCAGGTGGAGGGATGGAGTGATGAAGCCAGATGGAGGGAGGAGCCAGGTGGAGGGATGAAGCCAGGTGGAGGGATAGAGGGATGGAGCCAGGTGGAGGGATGGAGGGATGAGCCAGGTGGAGGGATGAGCCAGGTGGAGGGATGGAGCCAGGTGGAGGGATGGAGGGATGAAGCCAGGTGGAGGGATGGAGCCAGGTGGAGGGATGAGCCAGGTGGAGGGATGGAGCCAGGTGGAAGGATGGAGCCAGGTGGAGGGATGGAACCAGGTGGAGGGATGGAGGGATGGAGCCAGGTGGAGGGATAGAGGGATGGAGCCAGGTGGAGGGATGAGCCAGGTGGAGGGATGAGCCAGGTGGAGGGATGGAGCCAGGTGGAGGATGGAGGGATGAAGCCAGGTGGAGGGATGGAGCCAGGTGGAGGGATGAGCCAGGTGGAGGGATGGAGCCAGGTGGAGGGATAGAGGGATGGAGCCAGGTGGAGGGATAGAGGGATGGAGCCAGGTGGAGGGATGGAGGGATGAGCCAGGTGGAGGGATGAGCCAGGTGGAGGGATGAGCCAGGTGGAGGGATGGAGCCAGGTGGAGGATGGAGGGATGAAGCCAGGTGGAGGGATAGAGCCAGGTGGAGGGATGAGCCAGGTGGAGGGATGGAGCCAGGTGGAGGGATGGAGGGATGAAGCCCGGTGGAGGGATGGAGCCAGGTGGAGGGATGAGCCAGGTGGAGGGATAGAGGGATGGAGCCAGGTGGAGGGATGAGCCAGGTGGAGGGATAGAGGGATGGAGCCAGGTGGAGGGATGGAACCAGGTGGAGGGATGGAGGGATGAGGCCAGGTGGAGGGATGGAGCCAGGTGGAGGGATGAGCCAGGTGGAGGGATGGAGCCAGGTGGAGGGATGGAACCAGGTGGAGGGATGGAGGGATGAAGCCAGGTGGAGGATGGAGGGATGAAGCCAGGTGGAGGGATGGAGCCAGGTGGAGGGATGAGCCAGGTGGAGGGATGGAGCCAGGTGGAGGGATGGAGGGATGAAGCCCGGTGGAGGGATGGAGCCAGGTGGAGGGATAGAGGGATGGAGCCAGGTGGAGGGATGAGCCAGGTGGAGGGATAGAGGGATGGAGCCAGGTGGAGGGATGGAACCAGGTGGAGGGATGGAGGGATGAAGCCAGGTGGAGTAATAGAGGGATGGAGCCAGGTGGAGGGATAGAGGGATGGAGCCAGGTGGAGGGATGGAGGGATGAGCCAGGTGGAGGGATGGAGCCAGGTGGAGGGATGGAGCCAGGTGGAAGATGGAGGGATGAAGCCAGGTGGAGGGATGGAGCCAGGTGGAGGGATGAGCCAGGTGGAGGGATGGAGGGATGGAGCCAGGTGGAGGGATGAGCCAGGTGGAGGGATGAGCCAGGTGGAGGGATAGAGGGATGGAGCCAGGTGGAGGGATGAGCCAGGTGGAGGGATGGAGGAATGAGCCAGGTGGAGGGATGGAGCCAGGTGGAGGGATGGAGGGATGGAGCCAGGTGGAGGGATGGAGCCAGGTGGATATATGGAGCCAGGTGGACAGGAGGGGGTGGAGCCAGGTGGAATGGAGAAGGGGTGCAGCCAAGTGGAAGGGGTCACACACCAGTGATAAGGTCTGGAAGTCTTCATCCCCAGCGCCCCCCCCACCCCCACCTGACAAGTTCTTACCTTGGGTCACTGGCACATGTCAGGCAGCGGTCACAGGAGATGGGGTTTCCTACAGGCTGCGACTCACTGCTCATGCACGGGAAACCTCCTCCAGCGACTTCCCCATCAGATCAGCTGATCATTCGGTTCCACCCCCGGGCTCTGGCGGACGGCCGCGGAGAGACTGGTGAAGCAGGGCGGGCTGCTGTAGCAGCTTTGCTTTGGGCTCCTCGCTCCTCCAGGACAAGTGACCCGGCGTCCTCGGTCCAGTGAGTGTCCTATGGCCAGTCCGGACCTGGGTGGATCCATCCCGGTTGTCTTTGTGCAGAATGCCGCCCGCCCTGCTCCTCCAATGGCTGCACATCACTCAAGTTGGGAGGCGGGCTGAGAGCTGAAACCCATGACTGCTGGACACCGGCATGGTCGCCCCTGGGGAAGGGGGTGGGGGGAATCTGCCTGCACCTTCTCCCCGCACAGCGACTATGCAGCCAGCTAGATGGAGCCGCCTCCCGCACCGCACCACACCAGCCACCATAAGCCAGGGGGATCCGATCCTCTGGAGGGGACCCAGCGCCTGTGGTTGCGCCCTTAGGCGGCAGTGCGCTCTAGGCAGCTGCCTAGTTCGCCTAGTGGGAGCACCGGCCCTGATAGCACATGAGTGTTCAGCAAAGCCAATTTCAAATCAATAAACAGACACTTTTTTGTACCAGCGTGGACACAGAGGGGTTTCTCCACAACACCAGTCGCCGTAGTAATTTGGACCATCGTGTCTGCATGAAGGGAGGACAGAACGAAAATATTCTTATTATCCCTCCACTTCATAGCGAGCAAATTATTACACCGCAAGCAGGCTCTCTTCCCCAGCCTAAGATGGGAATCTACAAGCCGCTGGGGAAAGCCCCGGCGATTAGGTCGCACGGTGCCACATGCTCCAATCTGATGATCAAAAAGGTGACTAAAAAGTGGCACGCTCGTATAATAATTGTCCACATACAAGTGGTACCCCTTTCCGAATAAGGGTGACACCAAGTCCCACACAATCTTGCCAGCACTTCTTATGTAGTCAGGGCAGTTTGTCGGCTCTACAAGACTATCTCTTCTCTCGTAAACCATAAAACTACATGTATAGCCTGTGGCCTTGTCACAGAGCTTATAAATCTTGACCCCGTATCTGGCACGCTTGCTGGGAAGGTACTGTTTGAATGACCAGCGACCAGAAAATTTAATCAGGGACTCATCAACGCAGACAACTTGATGGGGAGTAAACAAGTCTGCCGAGGGGCCAAATTTTGTAGAGCCGATCATATCCAGGGTCTCCACGAGGACGACAGAGTTCATTATTGTTGAAGTGCATTAACCGCAAAATCTGCTCGTATCGTGCCCTGGCCATGGAGGCAGAGAACACGGGCATATGATAAATTGGGTCAGTGGACCAATATGACCGCAACTCACTCTTTTTATTTATGCCCATGTTGAGGGAAAGGCCCAGAAAGATCTTAAATTCGGAGACCGTAATTGGTTTCCAGTCTCTGGCAAGGGAGGACTGGGGAATAGTGGCGATGTATTGACCAGCGTATAAATTGCTTTGGTCCACAATAGATCTATAGAGATCTTCGGTGAAAAACAGCTAATAAAAATCCAGTGGCGTAAAATCAACTGTTTCCACCTGAAAACCGGGTTGGCCAGTGAATGGGGGAAGTACGGGTGCTGCAGAAGTGGTGGGTTCCCAATTCGGATTGGCGAATACAGCAGGAAGGGCACGACGGGCCTGTGTTCATCTTCTTCTTGGTGGCAGCGGGACACTACTTGTACTTGCCACCTCACCAGCTTGAACTGCACTTATGGGACTCGCCACGTCACCAAGTGTTACTGCAGTGCTGGATGTACGACCAGGGTGTACTAGGCCGCTGGTGCTTGCCAGTTCACCAGAAGGAATAGCGGCGCTAGAACTGCTCTGCTCCATACGAGGGACCTGCGGTTCTTGCACATCAAGGACAGAAGAAGTAGTTTGGGGTCTGGTACGCCTGACCTTGGCAGGGACCACAACTCCGTCATCAGAGCTATCTGTCATGGAGCCGCTGTCCTCTACAGAATCGTATTCTGAGCCTGAATCTGACAGATGAGTGACTTCCTCTTCACTATCTGTCATGCTCAGAAACGTGTAGGCCTCTTCACTCGTGTACCTTCGATTTGCCATCTTGGGCTCTAAATTTAGGGGTACACTAGTGAGACTCACAGGCAAAAAAGCTCCTGACTGTTAGTGACTGATTCAAAAACGCTACCAAAAAACTGTTAGCGATCGCAGGGATCAGGCCTGACTTTGCGAACGCTGCAGTTATGTGTGCTTAGTGTTTTGTAAGTGTCAGTGATCGATCGATACTGCACTTGGGTGGGCAGGGATGGGCTGAGGGGCAAAACGCAGGTGCTAGCAGGTATCTGGGCTGATCCTGCTAACACTGTTTATGGGAACCCTAAACTGCTGGGGACGCTAGTATAGATCTGATCGGATCAGATATTGCTCCGTTCAGATACTATAGCACTAAGGGAGGTGTATGCTGCATGCGTGGGTGTTAGCGGTACTGGCGCTAACTTGACGCTGTCTGGGGTGACGCAGACCTTATCTGACCCTAAAAACGTAACTTATATCACTGCCGAGCAATTAGGGGGTTAAACCTTTATAAGGTAATAAATGGCGGGTGCCCTGGAACTATAATAAACTATAAAAAACAAACTAACCAGTGTCACCCGTAACACTTATACGGTGATCGCTGGTGAAAGGGTTAACTATGGGGCAATCAGAGGGTTAAAACCTTTATTAGGTAGTATATGGGGGTCCCTGTCGCTATAAAACCCTGACGGCAAACCTATATATTTACCTCCCTAACTAGCGTCACCTGTGTCACTAATACAGCGATCAGAAAAATGATCGCTTAGTGACACTGGCGACGGGGGGTGATCAAGGGGTTAAAACTTTATTAGGGGGGGTTAGGGGGTACCCTAGACCTAAAGGGGGCTAATACTAACTGCCCTACCACTTATAACTGTCACAAACTGACACCAATGCAAAAAAAAACTGCTATTGGTGTCACTGTGACAGGGGGTACAGGGGGGTGATCGGGGGGTGATCGGGGGGTGATGGGGGTGAAAAGTGTGCCTAGTGTGCCTAGTGTGTAGTGTTGGTGCAAACTTACTTGATGTCTTCTCTCCTCGGCGCCGGAATGAAAAAGACCGGCTCGAGGAGAGATGACATCACTTCCTCTGCCTCTATTTACATTACAGAGGCAGAGGAATGATTTCATTGGCCGGGAGCGATCGCAAGGGGGTGGCCATGAAGGATGGCCTCCCCCTCACCTCCGATCACCGGGGAGAAATACCGACCGCCTCGGGCACCGGGGGGGTCCAATTGGACCCCCCCGCCCGCGGGAGGCAAGTAACGTATCTGTACGTTACTTTGCCTGCCCGTGCCATTCTGCCGATGTATATCGTCGTGAAGTGGTCAGCAACTGGTTAATGGAGAACTCAATAACTGACAGAGAAGGTATAGGGCTGAGAACATCCATGGCAAATCTAGATTAGAACAGAACTCCAGACTCAACAGTCCCTTTCAATATTCCACAGTGCAGAATCAATAGGAGCACAGGCTGGCACTGGGTATTAGAGAAATTGCTGAATAGGGATAGACAATATCTTCAGTAGGAGAGACACCAGACATCCTCCTTAGGCCCTTCCAGTAGCAGGTACCTCCAGTAGCCATCCAGCGTCTCTGGTTCTCCTCCTCAATAAGCATGTGAGGCCTCTTCTAGGCTTGAGGCCTAGTCAAACCTTTCCCACACTTGAGCATTCCCATCTCCATAGTTGCCAACAATGTAAAAAAAAATGTGGGACACGTTTGTGGCTGTAGGCGGAGCCGTACAATAATTTTGGGGCGGGGCATTCGTTTTTACGCGTGGTTTAGGAAAAATATACAAGTGCGCAGGGCCGGACTGGGTATGAAAACCAGCCCTGGAAAAAATGTCATACCAGCCCTATAGCATTATAATACCAGCCCAACAGCATAACGTCATTATTTTCTTGTTCATAAAATGGAAAACCATGCATTTTAAAGCACATTTAAAGAGTGCATTATATATAGATAAGACACATATAAAAGCACATAGGGCTTTATATATATATATATATATATATATATATATATATATATATATATATATATATACACTGCTGTGCGTTCGCTGCTTACACAGTGCTGTGGTAGGAAATCAAATAAATCGCTTCCCTAACACTGACCCGCCTCTCAGCCAATCAGGTGCACTGGGTCTGGTTACCTGTCACCTGATTGGCTGAAGCGACAGGCGCTGTGATCGGAGGGAGCGTGGAGCAACGCGCTGACCTGAGACAGGTCAGTGCCGGGCGGGGGGGACACTGGCAGGAATTGATGGGGCAAACTGGCGGCAATTGATGGTTACAGTGGCTGCGTTTGATGGCATAGTGGCTGCATTTGATGGCATAGTGGCTGCATTTGATGGGCACAGTGGCAGCGTTTAATGGGCACAGTGGCGGCGCTTGATGGGCACAGTGGTGGCGCTTGATGGGCACAGTGGTGGCGCTTGATGGGCACAGTGGTTGTGTTTAATGGGCACAGTGGCTGCAATTGATGGGTACAGTGGCTGCGTTTGATGGCACAGTGGCTGTGTTTGATGGGCACAGTGGTGGGAATTTATGGGCACAGTGGCTGCGTTTAATGGGCACAGTGGTGGCAATTTATGGGTACAGTGGCTGCGTTTGATGGGCACAGTGGCTGTGTTTGATGGGCACAGTGGTGGGAATTTATGGGCACAGTGGCTGCGTTTAATGAACACAGTGGCTGCAATTTATGGGTACAGTGGCTGCGTTTAATGGGCAAAATGGTGGCAATTTATGGGTACAGTGGCTGGGTTTGATGGGCACAGTGGCTGTGTTTGATGGGCACAGTGATGGGAATTTATGGGCACAGTGGCTGTGTTTGATGGGCACAGTGGTGGGAATTTATGGGCACAGTGGCTGCGTTTAATGGGCACAGTGGTGGCAATTTATGGGTACAGTGGCTGCGCTTGATGGCACAGTGGCTGTGTTTAGTGGGCACAGTGGCTGCAATTGATGGGTACAGTGGCTGCGTTTGATGGCTCAGTGGCTGCGTTTGATGGGCACAGTGGCGGGAATTTATGGGCACAGTGGCTGCTTTTAATGGGCACAGTGGTGGGAATTTATGGGTACAGTGGCTGCGTTTGATGGGCACAGTGGCTGCGTTTAATGGGCACAGTGGTGGCAATTTATGGGTACAGTGGCTGGGCTTGATGGCCCAGTGGCTGCTTTTAATGGGCACAGTGGCTGTAGTTTATGGGCACAATGGCTGCGTTTAATGGGCACAGTGGTGGCAATTTATGGGTACAGTGGCTGCGCTTGATGGCACAGTGGCTGCGTTTAATGGGCACAGTGGCTGCAATTGATGGGTACAGTGGCTGCGTTTGATGGCAGAGTGGCTGCGTTTGATGGGCACAGTGGCGGGAATTTATGGGCACAGTGGCTGCGTTTAATGGGCACAGTGGTGGGAATTTATGGGCACAGTGGCTGCGTTTGATGGGCACAGTGGCTGTGTTTAATGGGCACAGTGGTGGCAATTTATGGGTACAGTGGCTGCGTTTGATGGCACAGTGGCTGCGTTTAATGGGCACAGTGGCTGCAATTGATGGGTACAGTGGCTGCGTTTGATGGCACAGTGGCTGTGTTTGATGGGCACAGTGGTGGGAATTTATGGGCACAGTGGCTGCGTTTAATGGGCACAGTGGTGGCAATTTATGGGTACAGTGGCTGCGTTTGATGGGCACAGTGGCTGTGTTTGATGGGCACAGTGGTGGGAATTTATGGGCACAGTGGCTGCGTTTAATGAACACAGTGGCTGCAATTTATGGGTACAGTGGCTGCGTTTAATGGGCAAAATGGTGGCAATTTATGGGTACAGTGGCTGCGTTTGATGGGCACAGTGGCTGTGTTTGATGGGCACAGTGATGGGAATTTATGGGCACAGTGGCTGTGTTTGATGGGCACAGTGGTGGGAATTTATGGGCACAGTGGCTGCGTTTAATGGCCACAGTGGTGGCAATTTATGGGTACAGTGGCTGCGCTTGATGGCACAGTGGCTGTGTTTAATGGGCACAGTGGCTGCAATTGATGGGTACAGTGGCTGCGTTTGATGGCTCAGTGGCTGCGTTTGATGGGCACAGTGGCGGGAATTTATGGGCACAGTGGCTGCGTTTAATGGGCACAGTGGTGGGAATTTATGGGTACAGTGGCTGCGTTTGATGGGCACAGTGGCTGCGTTTAATGGGCACAGTGGTGGCAATTTATGGGTACAGTGGCTGGGCTTGATGGCCCAGTGGCTGCTTTTAATGGGCACAGTGGCTGTAGTTTATGGGCAC
Organism: Lithobates clamitans; assembly: GCA_037952925.1. Classification (NCBI taxonomy): domain Eukaryota; kingdom Metazoa; phylum Chordata; class Amphibia; order Anura; family Ranidae; genus Lithobates; species Lithobates clamitans. The sequence continues at coordinate 378,114 of JBBGZY010002843.1, forward strand.
AATGGCTGCGTTTAATGGGCACAGTGGTGGCAATTTATGGGTACAGTGGCTGCGCTTGATGGCACAGTGGCTGCGTTTAATGGGCACAGTGGCTGCAATTGATGGGTACAGTGGCTGCGTTTGATGGCAGAGTGGCTGCGTTTGATGGGCACAGTGGCGGGAATTTATGGGCACAGTGGCTGCGTTTAATGGGCACAGTGGTGGGAATTTATGGGCACAGTGGCTGCGTTTGATGGGCACAGTGGCTGTGTTTAATGGGCACAGTGGTGGCAATTTATGGGTACAGTCTCTGCGTTTGATGGCACAGTGGCTGCGTTTAATGGGCACAGTGGTGGCAATTTATGGGTACAGTGGCTGCGCTTGATGGCACAGTGGCTGTGTTTAATGGGCACAGCGGCTGCAATTGATGGGTACAGTGGCTGGGTTTGATGGCACAGTGGCTGCGTTTGATGGGCACAGTGGTGGGAATTTATGGGCACAGTGGCTGTGTTTAATGAGCACAGTGATGGGAATTTATGGGCACAGTGGCTGCGTTTGATGGACACAGTGATGGGAATTTATGGGCACAGTGGCTGCGTTTGATGGGCACAGTGGCGGGAATTTATGGGTACAGTGGCTGCGTTTAATGGGCACAGTGGTGGGAATTTATGGGCACAGTGGCTGCGTTTGATGGGCACAGTGGCTGCGTTTAATGGGCACAGTGGTGGCAATTTATGGGTACAGTGGCTGGGCTTGATGGCCCAGTGGCTGTAATTTATGGGCACAGTGGCTGTAATTTATGGGTACAGTGGCGAGAGAGAGAGAGAAAGAGAGAGAGAGAGAGAGAGAGAGATTTTTTTTGTACCTTAATTCTTGTGCTGCAGCTGCACAGCCGGCCACTTCTATTCTCCTTGTGCAGATTAGAGGGCGGTGCTGGCGCCGCACAGGACGAGAAAAATCAAGCAGCAGCACGGTGTTCTCCTGCTCCTCCCCTCACACACAGAGGCATATTAGTTGAGTGTGGGCGGTGCCGGATCGGAGGAGGAGACAAAGGCATTGCATAGTGCGGCGGCGGCGGCCGACACAGGCTTACACAGGCAGCCAGCCAAGCTCCGAGGCAAAAGTGGCCTCAGGGGTACTAAATGCAGCCAGCCTACCGGGAAATATCCCGGCATCCCGGTAGGCCAGTCCGGCCCTGCAAGTGCGGCAAGGCAAAAAACGGGCGTGGTTTACGCGACATAGTGGCCGTGGCTTAAATGGGCGTGGCTCAAGAGGGTGTGGTTAGAGTCTGAGTTGAATGAGGGATGAAGAGGGAAAGGGGGAGAGGGGGAGAGGGAAATGACGGGACAGCAGCCCCAGATCCTACACAATAAAAATATCTGTATTCTAGAAAGTTTAACAATCAGAAGATAAAGATACTCCAAGCACCTGGTGTTAGCACTTCAATCATCCCGGCACCATGGTTGTTATGGTGTCAGGATGATTGAAGTGCATTATTTCTATTACTACATTGTAATATAAAATGAAATAATTAAACTCACCATAATGCAGAATCAGTGGGATCCCTGAGCGTGTCACTAGCCACGTCGCCTGCCACCAGCCGTCCGTCCTTGCGTCAGATGTCTCAGCAGAGTCTGTCCTTGCATCAGGTGCCCCCAGCAGAGCCCCCCTCACACCAGGAGTCCCCGGCAGAGCCCCCCTCACACTAGGAGTCCCTGGCGGAGCCCCCCTCACACCAGGAGTCAACGGCGGAGCCCCCCTCACATTAGGCGTCCCCGGCAGAGCTCCCCCTCACATCAGATGTCCCCAGCGGAGCTCCCCCTCACATCAAGTGTCCCCGGCGGAGCCCCCCTCACATCAGGTGTCCCCGGTGGAGCTCCCCCTCACATCAGGTGTCCCCGGCGGAGCTCCCCCTCACATCAGGAGTCCCCGGTGGAGCCCCCCTCACATCAGATGTCCCCGGCGGAGCTCCCCCTCACATCAGGTGTCCCCAGCGGAGCCCCCTTCACATCAGGTGTCCCTGGCAGAGCCCCCCTCACATCAGGTGTCCCCGGCAGAGCCCCCGTCACATCAGGAGTCCCCGGCAGAGCCCCCCTCACATCAGGTGTCCCTGGCGGAGCTCCCCCTCACATCCGGTGTCCCCGGCGGAGCTCCCCCTCACATCAGGAGTCCCCAACGGAGCCCCCCTCACATCAGGAGTCCCCAGCAAAGCCCCCCTCACATCAGGTGTCCCAGCGGAGCTCCCCCTCACATCAGGTGTCCCTGGCAGAGCCCCCCCTCACATCAGGTGTCCCCAGCAGAGCCCCCCTCACATCAGGTGTCCCCAGTGGAGCCCCCCTCACATTAGGTGTCCCCAGTGGAGCCCCCCTCACATCAGGTGTCCCCAGTGGAGCCCCCTTACATTAGGTGTCCCCAGTGGAGCCCCCCTTACATCAGATTCCCACAGCATACTGCATTTAGTGGGCGCTGTTCCTTTGTCCTTTCTGCATTTCAGAGTTTCTTTACCTTCTAAACTACTGAACTGGCAGCCCTCCATGGACAGTTAATCATCAATTGATTTCATTCTTATCCCCACACGGACTAATTTCCTCCTAATAAGAACTAATTGATCTATTCCCCCATGCCTCAGTCCAATCTGTTTTTATGATATTGTTATATCCAGAGTGCGCCGTATTATTCTATTGTATGTATCCTTTTAAACTAAGCCACATTTTTTGGGATTGTAAAATATAGCTTAATGTGAAAAACTTTTGGTGTGATTTAAATCACCAAATATTCTGAAATTTTCAGAATACGTTGACATAGACAGAGTCTTCTATTGTGCAAAGTTTGGGGGAAATTGGTCAACATTTCGGCTCTTTTTTGTACGTTCAGATGCATTAAGCTCCACAAAAAACAAGCTTAATATCCCTAGTTTGCCTTGTCGAACACTGAATCGCATGATACTTCTTGGATAGGTTTGAGGAGTTGAGAACTTAGGCTGTGCAAAGTTTCAGTAGGTTTAGGCAGGCACATTATGGTATGTTAAGCTCTTTTTACATTAAGTTGTTTACATTAAATGTTTTAGCATTTTAAATATAGCTTAACATGAATAACTTTTGGTGTGATTAACCAAATTTTCAGAATAAGTTGGCATGGATAGAATCTTCTATTGTGTGAAGTTTGGGGGAAATTGGTTAACATTTAGGGTCTTTTTTGTATGTTAAGCCACATTAAGCTCCCTAAAAAACAAGCTTAATGGCCCTAATTTGCCGTGTGGAACACCGAAATGCATAAAACTTATAGGGTAAGTTTGGAAAGGTAAAAACTTAGGCTGTGCAAAGTTTCAGGGCAATTGATTGAGGTTTAGGCACTTTATTACTAGACGTGTGCACACTGAAATATTTCTTTTCGGAATTTCGTTTTCGTCCGAAAAATAAATGTATTTAGTTACTCCCGAAATTCGTTTTTATTTATTTCATTTCGTTAAAAAATGCATTTGTCCGAAAATCCTAAATTAAAGTCGAATCTGTCATTGAAGGCTTATGGTGTCTGTCGAATGTTCTAAGAAGATTCGATGGAGCAGCTAAACCGTACGATGTCACAATCGTACATTTCCAGTCAAATGTTCCACCTACAAGCTATTGAGGAAAATTTGATACTTACCTAACGGTAATTTTCCTTTCCTGATGCAAGCATGACAGCATATACGTATGGGTAGGCTCCGCCCCCTGCCCTATCACAGGACCGGTTATACTATAAGATTAGGTCTCCTCCCTACCTCCAGTATTCTCGTAATTTAGTATCACTGCGAGGCCTTTCGTTTTTTCATTTTATTTATTTACACATTATATATATATATTTTTTATTTTTTTATGGGATGGACCCCTATATGCTGTCATGCTTGCATCAGGAAAGGAAAATTACCGTTAGGTAAGTATAACATTTTCCTTATTCCTGACACAGCATGACAGCATATACGTATGGGTTGTACCAAATCACCAGATGATAAGGGTGGGTACCATTGGAGTGTTTGAGGATTAGATCTAACCCCACTAACGACTGAGATGTATTATAGTTAAGGCTGCTGGTCCATAAGAATGGACCTCCAGCGTATTGAATGTAGACCAGGTCTTAGTTTACATATTAACTCTGGAGGGACTTCTTTGGAGTTACATCTATGGATGCGCAATCAGTTTGGAAGAGCGGTCTCTGCCTTTATGTGATAGATTTGTCCTAGCCATCTAAGCCCTTTGACTGACTTGATCTGCACTCCTGCGATTGTCTTTATTGGACAGGGCTTGTCTTCTGATGTCGTTAGGCCTGACAAGCCTATCGTTTTGCTTCTTGCAGAAGGGCCAATTCTATGTCTATCATCTTCAACCTTAAATCTATTTTCAATGTTTGTGGTACTTCAAACACTTTAGTTTGGATATGCCAGAAGGATGATGTTCTAACCCAGGTTGCAAAGACACGAACCTTTGTATAGTGTTGGAAGAAACTAGAGCCATTTTGCCTGATAATTTCAGCAATAAGGTAGCTTATGGCTTGACACTTGGATGTCTGAGATCCTTCTAGACCTATTTGCCATACAGAATACTTATTCCGTGTTACTGGCCATGTTGGGGATGTTTTATCCTTCTGGATGGAGAGTGAGACCATGTGTCTCACATTATTTGGAAGACCCCATGGGGGAAAGAATAATCTGCCCAGTTCTTTCGGCATTGGTTGCCAAGATATGCAACCATTACTGGATCCCAGAGGGTGAGGACACGACTGAGTTTCATGTATCCTTTAATGCCGTCTTTAGACTTACTTGTATACAATTCAATCCTTACAGCAAGAAACAGAATTCCATCCTTTAAATTCTGTAGGTTTTTCTTGTATCTAATGTACTTGAAGTCTGGAGTAGGTGTTCTGACCTCCATAGGATTTCAAACACTAAAGATGAGACCTCCACTTCTTGGTCTCCAGCATCTAGATATAACTTGTATGGATTTGGAAGATACCGTTGGCCATGCTGTATGAGGTGTTGGACCTCTGGTAGGAGCATAGGAGGATATTGTACCCGCGTATATCATGGCCTGCAAGCCACAGAGCCATTATTGTTATCACCACTGAACGGCTGCGAATCCGGATAAGGATCCTGGAGACTGTTAGGTTTGTTCAATATACATATTGGCCAGTCTGCATGCCCAGCTGGCTGTGATTAGTTTTTGGGTTGCTTCCACCTCTGGGAAGCCACCCAGGTTATTGTCAGACCAATATCTTGATAGCCTTTACTTGTTGCCGATCCCTTGATTGGCTTGTTGGTTTGGAGACTATCCATTTGTCATCCAACGGCCTTTGTACCTTACGCCATCTGGCAGTAAGTTCTAGAAACCCTACCTAACAGGGTGGTAGACCTAACTGGGAGATACCTCTGACAGAAGTTGACTAGTTCTGCATTTATTCTTGACAGCGAAGATAGGCCTTCCCCATTTTGCTGAGTCTATGCAGCATAGTTGAGGCTCTTTTTGTTGTGTTTCGGAAAGACTTCAGTCTGCGACCACTGCAACTCTGACTTTTGGACACCTTGTCCTTCATCGGCATGAATACCCGACGAGTAACAACTTGTGATGATCGATATGCCTAATAGCTGATACGCTGAAAGATTAGTTAGCTTAGCTACCTCCTCAAAAGGGGACTTGTTTCCTCTGTGGATTCACTGCTCCTGGTGCAGGAAGTATTTTTTTTCCTTACTACGAAAAACCAGTAATACACTTGTCAACCTTCCCTTGGGCCCTTTAGACCACCTGGGTTACTACAGGTTACTTTATCCCTCTTGCGATCGTGGGATGCAACCTATGGAAAAGAGCTATTTGTTCAAGTGAGATACTTATACTGTTGCTCTCTCTGAGGGTAACTTTATTATATTTTTTTCAGAGATTCAGAACTGCTTCCTGATAGGTCATTGTTGTAATGAGACTAGTTGGTCTCTAGATGAGGACTCCTCCTGATTCGATCAGAGTCTGTACTAGGACTCTTTTCCCAGAACCTGGAAGTCTTTGCGCCCGCAAGTCGGCCCCTACTGGACCCAATATCCCGGGAAACGGCCAGAGTTTGTGAAAAGGTCACTGTCTGCCCGATGAACTTGTAGTGAACTCTAACGGCCAAGTGAAGGTACTTGCCGAAACATGGGCATCTCGAAGTGTGTATACATTATACACAGATACACTTAAACACACACTTGTGAATGACCACAACATACAGGATATACAAGGTAATACCGACATATAATCACACACATAGTTTGGACTTGATCGACTTGTGTCTATCCTCAACCTCACTCACTTTGCAACCATGCAATTATGCAACTTGCTAGGTTCAAAGACCATCTACAGTCTTAGCCTAGGTTTCCACTATTACGACCTAAAAATCATGCGATTTTACTGCGATTTCTATGCGACTTGAATCAATGCCTGTGTATTCTTGATGTCCATGGTCCCAAGTACATCACAGTGGGATCAAAAGTAGTGAAGGGACTACTTTGAAGTCGCTGCGACTTGGAGTTGTACCGCTATAAACGATACTTCTTGAAAATCATGGGGTATGATTTGTGGAGGCCAAGCCTTATTGACCAGTAACCATACATATGATCATCAATCCACCTTGTCAGTGAATAAGTGAATGAATATATATGTAAAACATATAAAATATAAACCATAAAAACATGTATAGTGAAATACAAATGTGAACTAAAATAAGTTAATAGTCCATCAAACACGCATTACTCGTATGCAACGGTGAAAGATGAAAAGTCCATATGTGAACAATATAAATGAATCACCCAAGTGATTAATAAAAATCAGTTTAAACTGAATTCTTGTTGTATGAAGGCAAAGTGCTTGATCCACCACCAAATGTGAAGACTGGCCGCTTACCAGAAACTCATGACCCCCCACTACAGAGGGTCAGAGTAAGCTGTTTGTGTCAATCCGGGTGTCCACCGAAGGACCAAACACTTGGCACTGGTATGGGACAACAAGGGTCTTGGTATCGTAATGGAGGTGTTCACACTTGCAGGAATTGGGACATCGAGCTCTCAACAAAGTGGATGCGATATAAAATAGAAAAAGCTCCAATAGTGTAAAACGTTTAACTTTATTTTAAAATCAAAAGAAGAAAACACTCACATGTTGGTATTCAATAGTAAGCAACTGAGAAAATTCTGGAGTGCCGTCCGGAAGCTCACAGACAACCCGTCCTACTGGTACTGGTATCACAGCAGCAGTGGGAGGTGACGCGAACAAGTCGCTCTGCCCTACGTGGCGTTTCGTAATAGAGATACGTCGTCCAGGGGCACGGGCAGCGCGTCGCATCACCTCCCTATATAGTACAGCAACAACCTAACCAAGCCTCCAAGCCTCACTCTGAGTTCCGCTGCATCAGTGGACTTCCGCAATAGGCCTGAATCGCAAACACCGAATGGTCAGAATGCGCAGGTGCACCCGCAGTCAATGAGGATTCAGTTTATCCTATGAAGTGGCAGATTCTTACTCACAAAAAGGGGACTATGGGGTCAGGAAACAAGGAGACATGAGGCACATGAATGAATCAAATAACTCAGAATCCTAATGAAAAAACCATACAGGCACTGAGTAGATGTGCATACATCAGTGTCAAGTGTGGTACAAAAAGCCCAACTAATAAAAATCAGTGACCAAAAAATAGATAAATTATTAAAATTTGATATTAAAAAGGATGCATCCAATCTCATGAACCCACTCTCAAAGCGGGGACAGAGGAGGGATGTATTGGGGTCCAGACAAAAACAGACCGCGGCAAAGCCAAAGATGTTTCAATCACGATGCCCAACACGGTCCGTGACATGGACCGGAAATAGCTGAATATGGGTCAAAGGGGACACGCTCAAAAGAGCGATAGCCACCTAGTGGCCATATCAGCAATTGCAAACAAAGCGTGTATCCAGATCTAACCGAAACGTATTAATTAAATGCAAATAGTGACCAAATAATATGGTGTAAAAAATATATAAAAATATGGATGTGCAGGGGTGAATGGACTTGAAGAACAGGATATAAAAGTCCTAAAGCAAAATAAAATAAAAATGAAAATAGAAATAATGCCCTTGTTTAATACAAGCATGTCTAAATCCTATCTCCATATGAAAAAGTAATGAATTCATGATAAAGATATTAATGTGATCTCTTTTGAGAGATTTTTTAAAAAACAAAGTTAAGATTAAAAATAAAGATTAAAAGTGAATCCAATAGAAAAACCGAGACCTGCATGTTATATGCAAGTAAGGGGTCAAAAACAACAAAAATGGTGGTGGGTTCACAAACTATCCCCACCTATCCATGGGACCAGAGCTACCAAAATAGTCCAGATGGATGGGAACTCAGAATAGAGGCTCTCACAAAATAAGTCTTTGTTACCATGCTCATATTCAAAATACAGTGACAATCCCTGCACAGAACCTAACCAGGCCCTAGATAGATCGGACCGCTCACTACCTATATAAATTATAAAAGGTAGGGGGTAACCCATTGTTCCTCATTAGGCATTGTTGATAAAGGCATTGACGTCTGTGTCAACGTTCATGCCAAATGGCACATAACTTTTCAGTCTGTAGATCCAGGACAACTCTTGCATAGAGATCTCCCTGACCAACGAACTACCTCGCCAATGCAGTCTGTATTTATCAATGCCCATATATAGTGTGTTAGAGGGGTCCCTTTTATGTACCTGGTCATAGTGTCTGGAAACAGGGTGTTTGTCATAGCCTCTCCTTAAATTCCCTATATGTTCGTTCAGACGGACACGCAAAGCCCTTTTGGTCCTCCCCACATACTGAAGCCCACAAGGGCATTGTAAGAGATAGACCACCCCTTCAGAACTACAAGTAATGAAGGGTTCGATCTTAAATGATCGCAGAGTACTGGTAGATGTAAACGTAGTAATCCATCTTGCTCTGTTGACATTCAGAGAGCAAACCTGACATTTGCCACATCTATATTAGCCAGTGAGATTTTGGAGAAAACATCAAATCTCCCGTGGGGGATCTTGTACCGAGGGGGCTATTCTGCTACCAAGGGAAGCCGCTCCCTTGAAAACCACTCTTGGCCTAGCTGGCAAGATAGTGCCAAGGACTTGGTCACTCCCCAACACATGCCAATGCTTCTGTATCAATTGTTTAATGGTACGATGCTGTACCAAATAGGTGGTGATAAACGGCACAGTATCAGAGGTATCAGTCCTGTGTGAAGGAGCATCAGACAAGAGTGAAGATCTGTCTCTATCTCATGCCATTTTCACAGCCTGGGATAGAGAGACTTGATCATACCCCTTCTCAATAAACCTATCCATAAGAATGGATGCTTGCTGGTTAAAGGTATTTATATCTAAACAATTGTGTCTAAGGCACAAAAATTGGCCTTGGAGAATAGCCCTGAGCCAAGGTTCGTAATGGCAACTATGCACAGAAATATATGAATTCCTGTCAGTCGCCTTAAAGTAGGTTGATGTCACAAACTTATCATCCACAATTTGGACCTTCAAGTCCAAAAAATGGATGGTGTCGCAACTGGCTTCAAAGTTAAATTTGATGCCTCTATCGTTGTTATTTAAAGCTGCCATGAAATTGTGCAGCTCTAACTCGCAGCCATCCCATAGGAGGAGGACGTCGTAGATGTATCTAACCCACAGGAGCACCTCTGGTCTCCTGGGTGCATCAACGACGTCCTCCTCCCACTTGGCCATAAAAAGATTGGCCAAGCTCGGGGCGTATTTTGCCCCCCATGGCCACGCCTCGGTCTTGCCGGTAAAACTGGTGCTCAAACCAAAAGTAATTGTGACTGGCGGCATGTCGTAACAGCTCTATGATGAAATTGATCTGTATAGAAGGTAGGCCAGATTCACGAGTGAGAAACAGTTCCACCGCCTGCAGACCAAGATGATGAGGAATGATGGTGAAAAGTGAAGACACGTCCGCAGTCACCATCCAAAGGCCATCCCTGGGAATAATATTGGAGAGTAGATTGATCACCTGCTTGGTGTCCTTAATGTATGATGGTATTTTACAAACCAAAGGTTGCAGGAAATAATCAATGTATTTGCCCACCCGGGACGTGATTGAATCTTTCCCACTTACAATGGGACGTCCCGGGGGCCAAATCAGATCTTTGTGGATCTTCGGGAGGTAATAGATAACCGGGGTGCGGGGAGCAATAGAGACCAGAAATCGTCTCTCCTTATCATTCTATATGCCTCTCCGAAGACCCACATCTGAGATCAACTCCAGCTCTCTTTTATATTTGACCAAGGGATCTCTATTCAGAACAGTATAGGTCACAGTGTCATCGACTGTGCGATGCATTTCCTTCTGGTAGTCGCAGCGGTCTAAGACTACAATCCTCCCACCCTTGTCAGATGACCTGATAACTAGGGATTTGTTGTTGCAAAGGGATTCCAATCCAACTTGTAAATCCCTATGTAGTCTCACCTTGCTAACCTTGATCTGTTCAAGGTCTCGTAATACTATATCCCTAAACACCCGAATGGCTGGAGCCAAGGAGCCAGGGGGATTGAAAAGAGAGGCGTTTGAGAGATTAAAATGTTGATATTCTCCTCCAACTGCACTCTCTGCCCTGTTTATGGGGTTAGATAACATATACCTTTTGATGTTCAATTTTCGAGTGAACTTGTGCACATCCATATAGGTTTGGAACTTGCTCAAGCTCCTAGGCTTGTATTTGTGTTGCACAGAGGAATTCGCAGCTTTTTATTTTACACTGTCTTCACCTATGCGCAGTTTCTTTCTTTTTCTTTTTTTGATCAAGCCTTATTGACGGCTGGAGAGATTAATTGCAATGATGGCCTATGTAATTGTGGATCCTCATCCTTCTGCTTGTTATTCAAGTCTTACTTTTGAACAACGACCATGTAGTCATAACCCTTGTGCTTGTAATGCGTCATGGAGGGGATGCAATGAATTGGCAGAGAGGAATGAAAATTCCATCGGTTTCCTTAATGCACAGGACCCATCCTAAGCTCAAATTTACATAGAACTGTCAGCTGCCCTACTGGGCGGCTTGGGTTTAGGCAAATAAAGATGATAATTGATTCTTTATTTTCTGCTATAGTTCTCCTAGGTATAGCCTATCATTCACTCTTCATTATTTTCGGCTTTCAGCTTTCATCCTGTCTGGGGTCCTGACAGTCTGACTACCGAAGTGAGCTCAGTCGCAGGTCACAAAATACTACTTAACAGTGGTATGAACTTTCTTCATCTCTGGCTCTATTTTCTGTACCAGGGTCTCTGCAAAGGATATGGTTTCTTCTGTTGGAAGAATAGCATCTTTGGTTAATCTGATGAAGCCTGTTTGGCCTGCTGCTTTTGAGGCAGAGGTACCTTTTAGATGACTGTTTGAATAGCTTAGTACCTGAGCTCCACACAGTCAGTTTGGACGGGTTTAAAGTATCCATCTTTGCTTCTGATATGCCAACTTGCCATAGCAATTTTCCAGAAGCAAGCTAAGGCTGACCCCTCTGGCCAGTCTGATAAAGACTCCCTTCTCAAATGCTTCTGAGGTAGAGGTTGCCTTTAAATAAACACAGCTGTTTGATTAGGCTTGGTATGGAACCATTAGTGACTGTAGGCTTTCTCAGTCTCTGCCCATTTGTCACTGCTTCTGGCCTTTGTTTTGCATTTTGACCAACACACCATTTACCACCAGACCACTATGATTACTGTAGAGATTTCTTGATCTGCCTCTTCTGGCAGTTAAATACATAGCGGTTCCTTCAGGGCTGCAAAGGGCCTGTTCCTTGTGGCAGAAGCAGGTTGACTGGTGTTGGTGTTGAGGGCTGGAGAGATTACACTCATTATGCCCATAATGTGCACTCTTTTAGGCTATAGCATATACCTACCTGCCCTCACCTTTTAGTTAAAGTTGCTGGTCTCTAGGAAGGCTGATTGCTACTGGTTTACAGATGAGCTGAAAGCCTGGAGTCATGAGTGGGAGTTTTTGCCATAAGTAGTAACCACAACAAACCACATATCTCTCTGTGGGGATACCCCAAATAACACAAAGCAATTACACATTGCTAACAGGTAAGTACTAAGGAATGTGACTAAACAGATCCTGACTTTTATTTTAGCACCAAGGTCAGCATGTAAATGCATAGAAATAAACACATAACAGTCATTGATACTTTAGAGTTATTGTAATCACAGGTAAGCAGCGCAAGTTAATAGTCATCTGACAATTAGCACTAGTAGGTTAACCTACCTTAGACACATGTACTGCCAAGGATCATACTACAACCAAACATCAATACACAGTGAGCCCAGTCTGCAGGGCCAGGCCCTGCGTTAATAGAAAAGGGCTCAGCATCCCCTGTTATCAGTCCAAGCATTGGCAATAATGCAGACACAGACTTCAACCTGTGAAACTTTAGTAAACAGAGTGGCCCTATAAACAGCCAGTAAGATTTGCATGTGTGATATATGCAAACTAACAGCATACCTGCAGACAATAAGTCAAGCCTGTAGGACCAGGCTTTGCACCGTTTAATAGGAAGGTTTCAGCACAGCACAGCACACCTGCTATCAGCATAGCAGTATTGCAGACACAAACCACAACCTTTCAGAGATGAAAGCTTAACAACATACTTGCAGCAGTTACTGAATATTATTGATTTGTGCACCAGGTGGTGCCTTACCACCTGCATGCTTCAAGTCCAAACAGAACGTCCAATAAATGTCCATCCATGGCGTCATGAGAAAAGGAGCAACCCCTAGAGACCAGATACCTGCACCCTTCTCCAGGATCCTTTTGGGGTGAGGTCTCCCCCATATTGGCGTTCATATCAGCCTTTACAGCGGGGAGCTTCGTCACAGGAGAGTCTCGAACCTGTGCGGCTTGGTCAGAAGTGTCTGACAGGTGAGGTGAAAAATTAAAAATCCTGCTTTCAGCAGCAGCATAACTGGCTGTTAGCAGTGAGGAAAAAAAGAGAATACTGGAGGTAGGGAGGAGACCTAATCTTATAGTATAACCGGTCCTGTGATAGGGTAGGGGCAGAGCCTACCCATACGTATATGCTGTCATGCTGTGTCAGGAAAGTAGAATTCTAATGTTGTATGACACTAGTAATAATTATATTTATTAATTTTTATTACTAGTCAACCAACATTAGAATTCTTCTATAGCCTATGGGCGGAGCATTTGACCATAAATGTCCGCTCGCGGCGACTACTTCGTCGAATCTTCATGTTGAATCTTTTCTCTGCATGTCGAATAATCTTGGACTAATAGAGTTAGGTTAGGCACATTTGACCTTTTTTGCTATTGTCTCTATAATGTCGAATCTTTTCTCTCTATGTAGAATAATCTTGGACTAATAGAGCTAAGGTTAGGCACATTCGACCACAAGTTCGATGGACACAGATCGCTATTGTCAACGTCATGTCGAATCTCCTATCTATATCGAACTGTTGTCGCAACAAAAATGAAAATAAAGCATTTGTTTATGTTGGAACTTTCGGTTTTTGGATTCTGCACGTTCGTTATCGTTTGTTAAAACGATAACGAAAATACCGAAATTTGGACGAAAATGCATTCGGACGAAAACGAATGCACATGTCTATTTGTTACACGTTAAGCTACATTAAGCCATTTTTACATTTTTTAGTATGTACCGTAGTAGACGCTATAACTTTCACACAAACCAACTAATATACGCATTTGGGATTTTTTTTACCAATGACATGTAGCAGAATACATTTTGGTCTCAATGATAATTTTAATGGAAATGTTTTAAATTAGAAAATATAATTTTATATTCAAATTTAAACCTTTGTGGGTGTGTGTGTTCTTATCGATAATAATTTCCCATATCCCTGTATATTGTGTTCACCAAGATTTTTTTAAAACTATCAATACTTCCTGCTGACACCACCAATTGTGGAAGAGAGTTCCACATCCTTACCGCCCTGACAGTGAAAAACCCCCTATGCAGCTTAAAGGTTATACCGGCCCTATATCTTCTCACATATTTACATTGAACATTACATTGCTATACTCTGAATATATTTGTCTATCCGTATCTACAGTGGGCACGGAAAGTATTCAGACCCCCTTAAATTTTTCACTATTTGTTATATTGCAGCCATTTGCTAAAATCATTTAAGTTCATTTTTTCCTCATTAATGTACACACATCACCCCATATTGTACACACAGCACCTCATATTGTACACACAGCACCCCATATTGTACACACAGCCCCCCATATTGACAGAAAAACACAGAATTGTTGACATTTTTGCAGATTTATTAAAAAGGAAAAACTGAAATATCACATGGTCCTAAGTATTCAGACCCTTTGCTCAGTATTTAGTAGAAGCCCCTTTTGATCTAATACAGTCATGAGTCTTTTTGGGAAAGATGTAACAAGTTTTTCACACCTGGATTTGGGGATCCTCTGCCATTCCTCCTTGCAGATCCTCTCCAGTTCTGTCAGGTTAGATGGTAAACGTTGGTGGACGGCCATTTTTAGGTCTCACCAGAGATGCTCAATTGGGTCTAAGTCAGGGCTCTGGCTGGCCCATTCAAGAACAGTCACGGAGTTGTTGTGAAGCCACTCCTTCGTTATTTTAGCTGTGTGCTTAGGGTCATTGTCTTGTTGGAAGGTAAACCTTCGGCCCAGTCTGAGGTCCTGAGCACTCTGCAGAAGGTTTTTATCCAGGATATTCCTGTACTTGGCCGCATTCATCTTTCTCTTGATTTCAACAAGTCGTCCTGTCCCTGCAGCTGAAAAACACCCCCACAGTATGATGCTGCCACCACCATGCTTCACTGTTGGGACTGTATTGGACAGGTGATGAGCAGTGCCTGGTTTTCTCCACACATACCGCTTAGAATTAAGGCCAAAAAGTTCTATCTTGGTCTCATCAGACCAGAGAATCTTATTTCTCACCATCTTGGAGTCCTTCAGGTGTTTTTAGCAAACTCCATGCGGGCTTTTATGTGTCTTGCACTGAGGAGAGGCTTCCGTCGGGCCACTCTGCCATAAAGCCCCGACTGGTGGAGGGCTGCAGTGATGGTTGACTTTCTACAAATTTCTCCCATCTCCCAACTGCATCTCCGGAGCTCAGCCACAGTGATCTCTGGGTTCTTTTTAACCTCTCTCACCAAGGCTCTTCTCCCCTGGTAGCTCAGTTTGGCCGGGTGGCCAGCTCTAGGAAGGGTTCTGGTCGTCCCAAACGTCTTCCATTTAATGATTATGGAGGCCACTGTGCTCTTAGGAACCTTAAGTGCAGCAGAATTTTTTTGGTAACCTTGGCCAGATCTGTGCTTTGCCACAATTCTGTCTCTGAGCTCTTAAGGCAGTTCCTTTGACCTCATGATTCTCATTTGCTCTGACATGCACTGTGAGCTGTAAGGTCTTATATAGACAGGTGTGTGGCTTTCCTAATCAAGTCCAATCAGTATAATCAAACACAGCTGGACTCAAATGAAGGTGTAGAACCATCTCAATGATGATCAGAAGAAATGGACAGCACCTGAGTTAAATATATGAGTGTCCCAGCAAAGGGTCTGAATACTTAGGACCATGTGATATTTCAGTTTTTCTTTTTTAATAAATCTGCAAAAAATGTCAACAATTCTGTGTTTTTCTGTCAATATGGGGTGCTGTGTATACAATATGGGGGGCTGTGTGTACAATATGGGGTGCTGTGTGTACATTAATGAGGAAAAAGATGAACTTAAATGATTTTAGCAAATGGCTGCAATATAACAAAGAGGGAAAAATTTAAGGGGGTCTGAATACTTTCCGTCCCCACTGTATATCTAAAGCTATACATACACATACATACACAGCAAAAAAAAAAAAACTGACAGATTAAAGCTACTTCAAGGTATCTCCCATCTTCACTCTACAAGATCTTCTTCATTTCTTCCAGTACCAGGCTGACTAGAGGTCATCTTCTAAATGAACAGGGCTCCATTATCCTTGGTTGGCATTGCTGCTCCTTCTGGAATTTCTCTGGGAAAGTAAAATACAGAATAACAGGTCAGATGACAGCATTGAATATCCTTACAGATCACACAGGATTTATAGCAATGACACCTAATCCATTCACTGATTTGTTCCTGGTCATGTGACTATCAGGGTGTTTTCAGCCAAGCTGGCAGCTCTCCAAGGCATTCAAGTGGCCCTCACCATCCCTGATCACCTTCATACATTTCATTGACTTTCTACACATCATTCATCCATTAGTCATACACTCAATGCTGTATCCTGGCCTAGGCTGACAAGGCCCAGGCCTAGGGCAGCACTTTGCAGGGGGGCAGCACGGAAAAAGTCTCCGCCATCTTGCGCTGTTTTTTTTTTTACCATCCTTGTCCCATTGCAGGGATTTCCCTTCACTTCCTGCCCCATAGCCAAACAGGAAGTGAGAGGAAATCTATGCAAATTAAGAGAATCCATTGCCCACCCCACCCCAGGTCCTCAGAACTAGTGTCCCCACTTAAAAATTTCAGGGTGGGTCTTAAACAGCAAGGGGTGTGGCCTTGACAGGAAGGGGTGGGTCATATTTAAATTAGGTGGTGCACGAGTTTAGTCAGGCCTAGGGCAGCACAAAACCTAAATACACTACTGCATACACTCATTGTTCATATAAGGAGTTTCTTCATGAATGAGCAACAATATTGTCCTGACCCCACACACAGCAGATGACCCCCAGATGGGGGTGTAAGGGGTATAGGAGATGGCAGAAAATAGCCAATATGGGAAGAAATAACAGGCAGGCAATTTTCTGTAATAATGGCTCTAAATGTGATCCTTATTATAATATACAAATAAGCAAAGTGTGTCCTTCCTAGAATGGCCAATTCAGAATGGTGTGTTGTATTTAGGAGTTTGTCATTAGCAGCTTTGCCGGCGCTTTTAACCCTTTTTCAACCGCTAGCGGGGGTTAAAAGCACCCCGCTAGTGGCCAAAAAGTGTCGCTAAAACGACGGTAAAGCGTCACTAAAAATTGTGATGCTTTACCGCCGACGCCCCCAATGCCCCAGTGTGAAAGGGCTCTTAAGTGTTACTAAACCCACAGCAGCAAAATCAGTCTGTATATGTAGTAAAGCATGCTCATTGTGGAACCTAAGGGGTTAAACCTCCGCATTGTGTTAAAAGGCTGTCTGATCCTGTCTTCTCTGATCCTCCCCTTCTACTGTCCCCAATTCATCTCATGATAGTACAGAGCCTTGGGGGCACTCTGCACATGCTCATTTTGGTGTGTATTGCTAGTTTTTTTTTTTTCAAAGGGTGTAGGTGATCAGAACAGGGCCAATCAGCACTGTCCAGACAGGGTCAGCGGTCATGCATCCTCATAGGACAATCAGAGGAGAATGAAAACTCCTCCTACAAGCTTTAACCCATGCTCAGCCACACACTGATAGAAGTCACAAGATTGCTATATACTGCTGATGAGAAAAGGTATTTAGCTGTTTATATTTACTAAATTAATTGCATTTCCATGTACTGTGGGAGACCAGATATAGTGAATGCAGGCTCCTGGGTTTAGTAACACTTTAGCTGAATTTAGAAGCCGATTGGCTACCATGCACAGCCACACCAGATTCTGTGTGCACCAGCTTTAGTAAATCTCCCCTAGTAGGTATAAACTGGGGACAGGTAGTGCAATCAGCATAGTCAGTAGCATCAATAGTCAGTACACTATCAGTGCCGGGATTAGAAGCTGTCAGAAAATAGAGCGGAGGGGCAGCAGTGAAGGGAATCAACTTTATCATTCATTTCCCAGGTAATTACTCCGTCTCTAGTAGGTCATTGTTCCCAGATCTCAGGGCCTCATTGTAAATTTGAAGTCCCCCCCACCCCTTCCACCCCCACAGCAGGCAAGTGCTAAAAGAGATGATGTGGTATTTAGTAAAAAAAAAAAAAAGTTTGTACTTTTATAATTTTATAATTTTTCTGTGTAAAAAATGTTATTAGTACAGCGTTGCAAATATGTGGGTGTGACCGTATAATGACCGTATAATATTATGGCTGCACCAGTCACACAGCTGTGGGCTATGGTGGAAAACAGATGCCACATACAAGGAGGATGTTTGCCCACTCACTGATAACAAGTTAGTATCGTCATCTGCACTTCAAGGCCCAGTAATACGGCTATAGTAGCACAAGCATGGTAGACAGCGTTATCATAGGTGTGCGGACTGGGTGTTCCACACCCCAATCACCCTGTGCAATGATGATTTCTCCTTTTCCTGGTGCCCCATCCCCCCCGCAGTGCTGCCAGCTTCCCTCCTCTCCTCTCCCCCTGGCTACTGAGGGGGATATTTCAGGATGGAGAGCGGGGGGAGCGGCTGGTAAATATTTCATTTACTGGCCCCTTCCTTTTCTGAACAAACACAGTGAGTGATCTGTATTGGTAGCTCCTGTGTTCATTCTTAACTGAAACATAATAAACTATGTTTATTATGCTTCAGCTTGTGAATGAACAGGAAGCCGTTCAGCACAGAGCACTTCCCATTAGTTCACTGCCGAGTGCAGCTGAGGCTGCAGAGGAAGGGACTGGGGAATCTTTGTCCTCGACCCCTCAAAAGTGAGACATCAGGGATCTGTTTAGACTCTAGGGGGCTCCTAAAAAAAAATAGTAAAAAACAATTAAAAACCTAAAATTGCAAAAAAAATAATAAAAGTAAAAACTACTGACACCCTCCCCCCCCCTGCCCTACTGTCACCAATCTCTGCTCTACTGACACTGTCCACTGCTCTGCTGATATACACACGTGTGTTTGTTCTCTGGGGTGCACACCCTAATGCAATAGGCTGCACATGCCAACAAGAGTTATACTGTCACCCTCCATATATTTTAAGACCACATAGGCAAAATATATACCTGTGTAATAAATGAGATCTTCCTCTTGTTGCCCTTGATGTAAATACATTGGGGGTTGATTTACTAAAGGCAAATCCACTCTGCACTACAAGTGCACTTGTAAGTGCAGTCGCTGTAAATCTGAGGGGAAGATCTGAAATGAGGGGAAGCTCTGCTGATTTTATCATCCAATCATGTGCAAGCAAAAATGCTGTTTTTTATTTTCCTTGCATGTCCCCCTCAGATCTACAGCGACTGCACTTCCAAGTGCACTTGCAATGCAAAGTGGATTTGCCTTTAGTAAATAAACCCCACTGTGTGACCACTAACAGCTGCCATATTTATGGGACCCAGTGGCAGGATATCGCTATCTGTTCTAGGTTATCCACCACTGTATTAAGAATGACTTGCATTTTTAAGTAATTTTCAAGCCTGGAATGATCTTTTTTAATGTGTGAAAAAAGTAAAGCAAAAAACAGCTCTGGCAGCAATGGGATTAAACAGACCTCTTGGTACATTCAATGTTGGCTCACAGCCAGCAGGTGGCAATATCTATTTCTGCAGTCCTCTGTGATTTTTACCTACAATAAGCTTATTATTATTATTATTATTATACAGGATTTATATAGCGCCGACAGTTTACGCAGCGCTTTACAACAACATTAGGGCAGACAGTACAAGTACAATACAATTCAATACAGGAGGAATCAGAGGGCCCTGCTCATTAGAGCTTACAATCTAGGAGGGAGGGTCAAGTTATACAAAAGGGTAATAGCTGTGGGGGATGAGCTAATGGAGAAAATAATGCAGTTGTTAGATGGAGGCAGGATAGGCTTCTCTGAAGAGGAAAGTCTTCAGGGATCGCCTAAAAGTGGATAAATTTGGAGACAGTCTGACAGATTGGGGTAGGGAATTCCAGAGGATGGGCGAGGCTCGGGAGAAGTCCTGGAGACGGATATGGGAGGAGGTGATGAGGGAGCTAGAGAGCAGGAGATCTTGGGAGGAACGGAGATGGCGTTTAGGTTGGTATTTTGAGACTAGGTTAGTGATGTAGCTGGGGGCACAGTTGTGGATGGCTTTGTAACTTATTGTTAGTATTTTGAATTTAATTCGTTGGGCGAGTGGCAGCCAATGGAGGGATTGGCAGAGAGGGGTAGCAGACACTGAGCGGTTTGTAAGGTGGATGAGTCTGGCAGCAGCATTCATGATGGACTGAAGGGGGGATAGTCTATTTAAAGGTAAGCCAATGAGGAGTGAGTTGCAGTAGTCAAGGCGAGAGATAACCAGGGAGTGAATCAGGAGCTTTGTAGTTTCACTGGTTAGAAAGGGACGTAGTTTAGAGATGTTGCGGAGGTTGAGGCGGCAAGCTTTGGAAAGTGATTGGATGTGGGGCTGAAAGGAGAGTTCAGAATCTAGGATAACACCTAGCACCCTGACATGTGTGGACGGGTGGATGGTTTTGCCATTGCTCTTGACAGAGAAGTCAGGGGAAGAGGCGCGTGGGGGAGGAAATATTATAAGCTCAGTTTTGGACAAGTTGAGTTTGAGGAAGTGGTGTGACATCCATACAGATATGTCGGTTAGTAAGTTAGTGATGCATGAAGAGACTGATGGAGTGAGTTGAGGGGTGGAGAGATAGATTTGTGTGTCATCAGCATAGAAATGATATTGAAAGCCATGAGAGGCTATCAGCTGACCCAGGGAAGAGGTGTAGATTGAAAATAAAAGAGGTCCAAGAACAGAACCTTGGGGGACCCCGACAGAGAAGGGAAGAGGAGTGGAGGAAGTAGAATTGTAAGTGACACTGAAGGTGCGTTGGGATAGGTAGGATGAGAGCCACTGAAGAGCACAGTCACGGAGACCGATGGAGTGAAGTTTTTTGAGGAGGAGGGGGTGGTCAACCGTGTCAAAGGCAGCTGAAAGGTCCAGGAGTAGGAGTACAGAATAGTGTCCGTTGGTTTTTGCAGTTAGTAGGTCATTTGTGAGTTTTAAAAGAGCAGTTTCTGTGGAGTGTTGAGGGCGAAATCCAGATTGAAGGGGATCAAGAAGGTTGTTTTTAATGAGGTGGTCACTCAGTTGGTTGTAAACCAGGCGTTCAAGGAGTTTAGAGGAAAAGGGGAGCAAGGAGATAGGGCGTAGGTTGTTAAGATTGGTAGGGTCCAA
This sequence comes from Lithobates clamitans, assembly GCA_037952925.1. NCBI lineage: Eukaryota > Metazoa > Chordata > Amphibia > Anura > Ranidae > Lithobates > Lithobates clamitans. The sequence goes on from JBBGZY010002843.1 coordinate 399,144, forward strand.
GGATGGTTTTTTGAGTATGGGAGTGACCAGTGCATGTTTTAGAGCATCGGGGAAGACGCCAGAGGTGAGGGAGAGATTGAAGATGTGGGTTAGAGAGTGTAGGATGGGGTCAGAGGGTGACCGTAGCATTTGAGAGGGAACAGGGTCCAGGGGACAGGTAGTTAGGTGGGCGATAGAAAGGAGTTTAGCAACTTCGTCTGGAGTAGTAGATTTGAATAGAGGTAGTGTCAGTTGTATCTGTTGACATGGGGTCTTAGCTGGGGGAGATACCTGTAGAGTGGAGATTTCATCACGGATTGTATCAATCTTGTTTTTGAAGTGATTAGCGATTTCCTGGGCAGTGAGTAAATCAGTGGGGGGAGGCGGTGGAGGACAAAGTAGAGAGTTGAAGGTAGAGAAGAGTTTATGGGGATTGGATGAGAAGGTATTAATAAGAGTTGTAAAATAGGTTTGCTTGGCAGTGTGGAGGAAAGAATAGTATTTTTGGAGGGCAGATTTGTATTGGTTGAAGTCTTTGAGAGACTTAGTCTTGTGCCACAGACGCTCAAGAGCGCGACTACGTTTTTTGAGAATTTTAGTGTCATCTGTTTGCCAGGGTTGTAGGGGTCGAGGCCTGATTCTGCGTGTAGTGAGGGGAGCGAGCTTGTCCAGGGTGGAGGACAGAGATTTATTGTAGATGGATATGGCTTGGTTGGGGCAGGACAGGGGGGAGATTTTGTCATAGAGGTGGTCGGTAGCAGAGTAGAGGAGAGAGTAGAGTAGAGGAGGAGCTTACAGTGCATCTGGAAAGTATTCACAGTACTTCACTTTTTACACATTTTGTTATGTTACAACCTTTTTTTCAAAATGGATTAAATTCATTATTTTCCTCAGAATTCTACAAACAATACCCCATAATGACAACATGAAGTTTGTTTGAAATCTTTGTAAATGTGTTAAAAATAAAAAAGGGAAAAAATCCCATGGACATAAATATTCACAGCAATATTTTGATGAAGCACCTTTGGCACCAATTACAGCCTCTAGTTTTTTTGAGTATGATGCTACAAGCTTGGCACACCTATTTTTGCGCAGTTTCTCCCATTCTTCTTTGCAGGACCTCTCAAGCTCCATCATGTTGGATGGGGAGTGTCGGTGCACAGCCGTTTTCTGATTTCTCCAGAGATGTTCAATTGGGTTCAAGTCTGGGCTCTGGCTGGACCACTCAAGGACATTCACAGAGTTGTCCTGTATCCACTCCTTTGTTATCTTGGCTGTGTGCTTAGGGTCATTGTCCTGTTGGAAGATGGACCTTCGTCCTAGTCTGAGGTCCAGAGTGCTTTGGAGCAGGTTTTCATCAAGGATGTCTCTGTACATTGCTGAATGAATCTTTCCCTCAATCCTGACTAGTCTGCCAGTTCCTGCCGCTGAATAACATCTCCACAGCATGATACTGCCACCATCATGCTTCACTGTAGGGATGGTATTGTCCAGACATGATGCTTGTCATTCAGGCCAAAGAGTTTAATCTTTGTTTTATCAGACCAGAGAATTTTGTTTCTCATGGTCTGGGAGTCCTTCAGGTGCCTTTTGGTAAACTCCAGTCGGACTGTCATGTGCCTTTTACTGAGGAGTGGCTTCCGTCTCATCACTCTACCATAGAGGCCTGATTGGCAGAGTGCTGCAGACATGGTTGTTCTTCTGGAAGGTTCTCCTCTCTCCACAGAGAAATGCTGGAGCTCTATCAGAGTGACCAGCGGGTTCTTGGTTACCTCCCTGACTTCCCTTCTCCCCGATCGCTCAGTTTGGCCGGGTGGTCCGATCTAGGAAGAGTCCTGGTGGTTTCAAACTTATTCCATTTACGGATGATGGAGGCCACTGTGCTCATTGGGACCTTCAATACTGCAGACATTTTTCTGTACCCTTCCCCAGATCTGTGCCTCCATACAATCCTGTCTCTGAGGTCTACAGACAATTCCTTGGACTTTATGGCTTGGTTTGCGCTCTGACCTTATATAGACAGGTGTGTGCCTTTCCAAATCATGTCCAATCAACTGAATTTACCACAGGTGACTCCAATCAAGTTGTAGAAACATCTCAAGGATGATCAGTGGAAACAGGATGTACCTGAGCTCAATTCTGAGAGTCATGGCAAAGGCTGTCAATAGCTATGTAAATGTGATTTTTTAAAAATATATTTGCAAAGATTTCAAACAAACTTCGTTCATGTTGCCATTATGGGGTATTGTTTGTAGAATTTCGAGGAAAATAATGAATTGAATCCATTTTGGAATAAGGCTGTAACATAACAAAATGTGAAAAAAAGTGAAGCACTGTGATTACTTTCCTGAATGCACGGAACCTGTACTGTAGGTAAAATGAATATCTCCTAAACGTGCACTTTATAAGATATTCACACTGGATGCAGCTGGTGAAGTCACCGACACATGTGCTCTGAAGATCCGACATACCGTGCTGAACCTCCAGAACTTTGTGCCGGAGCCGAGAGTGACATCATCATGGCTCCGGCCACTCATACAGCCGGAGCCTGCAAATCCGGAAGAAAGAGCCACTAGTGACAGCGCACCACTGGAGGGCCTCATTCTAAGTTAAGTATTACATAATGTGCTAGTATGCGATGCATACTAGCACATTATACAATTGCCTTATAGTCAGGTGTTTTTTTTAATGCAGTCATTTACTACTGCTTTAATATGAGTATAATAGTGTAACATAGGGAGAGGGAATGTCACTCACCGGATATATGATGAAAGCCACCAATAATACTATGACAACAACGACACCACCAGCACCAAGACCAACAGGAAGATCCCACTTTCTAGGCGATTCAGAATCTGAGACAGAAAATACAATGTAAAATATATTAGCTTAAAAAATATTTATACAATGTATCAGTTTGTATGGTCGGTGGTCATGTGACATCTCACCTGTATAATTCTCCATCAGGAGAGCAGAGAAGAGACAACAAGACACAATGTTACTATTCTGTGTCACACTCCCACTATGACCCCCCAGAGAAGAGGAGACAGGACCCCAATCTATAACACCCCCATACATGGAATATAACAGGACCCCCCTATAGTCACCAATACCTTCTGTTTCCAGCATTCTGATGAACACCGTATCATTGGTCAGCCGGTATTCCCGGATCTCCTCACTGACCGGGTTTGTGATCCTGACCCGGAATCTCCTCTCGGTGTCATCTCTCTGCACACTGGGGATAATCAGCATCCTATTGTCATCTATCAGCCGGTATCTTTCAGGGAGAGGCTCCCCGTCCACCTCCCAGGTCACAGCGCTCTCTTCTCCGGAGAACTGGATGCTCACCGCGACCTCCTCACCCAGCCGGCTGCCATTACTGGAGATGTTGGAGATAAGAACCGGATCTGGAATGATCAGGAGAAAGAAGGTCACCATCAGTCATAGCTCACCAGCAGAGAGCCCAGATACATGGAATAGAGTGCTAGCTCTTGTACCCACAATGATTAGTTATGTGATCTGCCAGCAATACTAGGGGTGACCACATTTTCAAACTGCCATTCAGGAACACCCCCCAGCATGCATCAGTCGGTGACATCACAAGGGGGCGGTGTCACCAGGTGGCCCTGCCCCTTACTTATTTACTTACAATGCAGTCGGTGGGTGGCCATGCTCGAGAGCAGAGTTGGGTTTATAGGCAACTTTAGTGCCTTAGATAGAAAAAGCATTTGTTTAATGTATGTTAGCCTATCATTGCAGTTGCAGGCAGCCACTTAGATGCAAAGAGTGGAATTGTTCTTTCAATGTCAGCCTAACGTACATTGACCCCTTCAATACCGGGCACTTTCACCCCTTCCTGCCCAGGACAATTTTCATCTTTCAGCACTGTCACACTTTGAATGACAATTACGCGGTCATACTACACTGTTACCAAAGTAAATTTTTATCATTTTCTTCCCACAAATAAAGCTTTCTTTTGGTGGTATTTGATCACCACTGGGGTTTTTATTTTTTTGCTAAACAAAACTAAAAAAGACCGAAATAAAAAAATAAATAAAAATAAATAAACTTTTCCTTAGTTTCTGTCATAAAATTTTGTTTTCTCCTTCAATGATGGGCACTGATGAGTTGGCACTGCTAGGCATTGATGAGGAGGCACTGAAATGTAGAATTGATGGGCACTGATAGGTGGCACTGATATGCAGCACTGTTGGGCAGCACTGATGGGCACTGACAGATGGAACTGATGGACACCAATAGCACTGATGGACACTACTGATGATGAGGTACTGACAGGTGTTACTGCTGGGCACTGTGGTGGGCACTGAGAGATTTTTCTGAGGGGGCACTGACTGGCAGCTGTTGGGCACTGATAGGCAGATGATGGGCACATCTGATGGGGGCTGTGCTGATAATCAATGTGCCGATTATCAGCACAGACCCCCTCTGACAAGGAGAGCCGCTGATCGTCTCTCCCTGTCAGCGCGAACCGAGGATTGCTGTTTACCGGCACTTCCTGGTTCACGCGATGATCAGCTGTGATTGGTCACAGCTGATCACATGGTAAGAAGCCTCTGTTAGAAGCTTCTTACCATGATTGGAGATGCGGCATGTCAGACTGATACGCCACACTCGCGATCACCGTGCTGCGCACCCCGACATGTTATCCTGCTGGACGTCATATGACGCCCAGTCAGGATAACAGAACCACTTCCCGGCCGTCAATCTGCTATAGGCCGGGCGGAAGTGGTTAAACAAATGCTCTTTATATCTAAAGGCACTAAAGTTGCATATAAAAAAATAACATAATTTAGACTACAAAAGGAATACAAATGACCTGAGGAATCTGGGAGTAAAAATTTTAAGAATTGAAACCTCAAGACGAATCTAAAATGAGCTTCTCCTACTTGATATGTACAAATCCATGCACAATGCAGTGAATGCACCAGTGGTGGTCCGTACATAAGGGGCACTGCCCCCCTAATCCATGTACCAGGCCCCTAATCTCCATGCAGGGCGCCAGACAAATGGAGTTCCTTTTTTTTTTTTTATGGAAGCACGTGATTAGAGCCTGAGGCTTTAATTGGCTTCAAAAAAGGGTGGGCCCGGGGCGCAGAGTACTATGCCATGAGCCCACCCAGTTGTGTGACAATAGCGAAGTAATATTCGCTATTGTCTTCCTGATTCTCTTCCTGGTCAATCAGGAAGCGGGTCCTGAGACGTAATTGGCCGGGAGTCTTAGCCTGCACGTGGCAGCAAAGGTCTGAGTGAGTGGGGCCGGTTTTGGCAGTGGTGCGAGTGGGGGGATTGTTTTCCTCCCCCCCAAAATATTGAGAACCAGTCACCAGGAAGAGGACTGAGCACTGCAGCATCCAGTATTCTGTCCGGGAGTCGGGGCGCTTGGGGCTCCACAGCTGTAAGACACGCCGAACACCAGGGGCTGGGGGTGATGTCAGGGGCGGAAGGCGAGAAAACAGGGCTCTCTCAGATCCTCTTGAAAATCGAACCTGATTTCAGTTTTGCCTTCTTCCAGTTTTTATGAACATTGCTTAGTGAGGTTGGCTATTGTCCAGTCTAAAACCTGGTACTGGCTGAACGAAAAATAAAAAAAACCTGACAGATCAATGTACTAACACAGCCGATGTTGGTACAGCGATCTCCTCGCTGTGCTATTGTGTTCTGACAGCGAACCCCCCCCAAAAGACAGCTGTCAGTGCTCTCTGCTATTGGACTGCCTATCACAGGGTGGTGCACTGTAATAGCCAATCTTAGCCAATCTTACTGGGCAGGTACAAATCTTGTGGAAGGAAGCGCACTCACTGATTTTTTTTTTCAGGATACTAAACAAGAGAAGTGGCACTGTGCAGAGTCCATACATACAGAGCGTTCCTAGAGAATGAGGGACATGACAGGGAAGCAGTGTCGGCAGTGGGCCGCAGCAAAAAAAGTGGGTGTGGCCAAATATGATAGTGGGAGTGTCTTATAGGACATGCTTAAACAAAACCTGGGCTTCCTTGTACCAATAGAATATGCTGAGGCCGAGTTTTCCATAATTGCTGTTCTGTTAGCCTGTTAGGCTCTGACTGTTCACATGTAGCAATTTGGGATTGTGGGCAGAATCGCTGTGATTCTGTCCGTAATTCCAAATCACACTGCAATGCTGGCAAAATGCAGCACATGTGTTTGTGTTCCATCAGGGGCGTTGCTAGGGGGTGGCTATTGGGGCTATAGCCCCGAATCTGGTGCCCATAGCCCCGAGTCTCTTGTCGCAGGGTCCCTGCCTAACCAGCGGGTTGCGGCTGCTGCGGCAGGCGGGCTGGCTGCATGAGAGAGGCGGAGGAGAGGAAAGAAGTGAGCTCTTCAAAGCCGGGCCTCTTCAATTTGGGAACGAGGTGCGGCGAGCAGCAGCGAGATGACATCATCTCTTACTGTCCGCCACAAATCGGCGCTCTCCTGCTCTCACTAAATGGACCAGTCTGCCACCAATGCAGCATCAATACACATTTGGTGGCATTTGGTGGCACTGGCTGGCATGGCAAGTGACAATCCACATCAGTTGGCAAGTGACAACCCACATCTAATGGCGTGGCAAGTGACAATCTGCAAATGGTGGCAGGAGGCGTGGAAAGTGACAATCCACATCTGCTACCATGTGAAAGTGGCAAGTGACAATCCACCACTGGTGGCAGGCGACATGGCAAGTGACAATCCACATCTAGTGGCAGCTGACGGTGGCAAGTAACGCGCTGCATCAGGGTAACAGGCGACGGTGGCAAGTGACATGCTGCATCTGGTGGCAGGAGATGTGGCAAGTGACATGCCCAGGGCTCCCACTGATTCTGCAGTATGGTGAGTTGAACCACTTCATTAGATATTAGAATGTAACAATAGAAATAATGCACTTCAATCACCCTGACACCATATCAACCATTATGCCATGATGATTGAAGCACCAACACCAGGCATCGCCCATGAAAAATTGCTTACCACTGGTCCCCCCCCGCGCGCGGGCATGCAAAAAGGTTGGTGACCGCTGCTATGGGCTCTAGCCCCAGATCTTTTGCAGACCTAGCAACTCCCCTGTGTTCCATTCATTTTAGTGGTACCAAAATGTGGTGTGGTTTTGGATGCTTGTTGTGCGATAAATCGCTCAACAATCACAGCACAAAGACATCACATTGTGGTGCCAGTAAAAATGAGTGGACCAAACACATGGGCTGCGTTTTGCCAGCATTGCAGTGCAATTTGGAATCAGGGCGCTGTGGCGGGCAGAATCACAGCAATATTCTGCCCATGATCCCAAATCACTACATGTGCCCAACAGGCCAACACAACAGCAATTATGGAAGACTCAGTCCAGTGCCTCGATCACCAACTTTGCCAGCAGTGGCCACAATCTCAGATACCAGTAGAATGACTGGAAGAAATTCTGCAGCCCTGCAGTTCTAAGCTAGCCTGACTGAGGAGGACACAAGGGAAAGAGGGACACACCTAGTGACCCGGGGTGGACTGGGCCAACGGACAGTAGCAGCACTTCAGAATATCATCCACATCTACGTCCACGTGGCAGGCTGGTGGCTAACAGCACCCTTGAGGGTTCAGCTCCTCACCCAAGTGGCACACAAAGGTGGGAAGCGGCACTCAAAGATGGAAAGTGGCACTGCAAGGAGGTGGAGCCAATGGAAATGGAGTGGACAGGTGGGCGGGTAGGTGCCGGTCCCTCCCACTCTGCTCAGTGCTTCTTCCTGTCCTGGTGGCTGAGGCTGGACAAGTCAAGAAGACGAGATCTCATAAAGGAGCCTGGAGGCACCGAGGTGCGAAGGCAGAGCAGCGAGAGCCAGGACCCCCTTTAAAATTAAATGGACCCTGAGCAAACATTTTCAAAATCAGTTTACTGACTGGTTGCTAGAGGTTACAGCACACGTTACTGAACATCATTCTGCTTGCTAATTGGCTGCTAGAGGTTATTGCACATCACTCCTCACTGATTGGTAGTGATAGATTACTGCTCATTACCACTCACTGATTGGTTGCTAGAGATTACAGCAGTGTGCCAACATACCAGCCCTCCTGGGATACAGTTGAAAAACAGATTCTGTTGAGCATGCCGCAGAGAGTAGTGGGTATGACCAGATTGGGTATAAGAATGGCCTAAGCCCCCGTTCACATTGGAGCAACTTGTGCGATTTGACCTATCAAATCGCATGACAAGTCACACACTATTGCTGGCAATGGCCGTGTTAAAATGCCGCACTGATTTAAAAAAGTAGCTCCTGCACTACTTTCTGGGATTTCAGGTGTGACTTGCATAGACATCTGTGCATGAAGCCGCAAAGATGTCTTCCAAGTCACACCTGAAGTCGCGCTCACATGCGGCTTTGAAATCATGTGATTTCTGATGAAGTTGCACGATTTCAAAGCCGCAGTCAATGTGAACGAGGACTCAAAGGGGGTGATTAAACAGAACCACCCCTTGACCAGCTACCTCTGCATGAACATAGCAGCTGCATCGTTTACTACACATTGCCTTGACATCAATGCTTGGCTTCACGGTGCCGCAACCCGACATGTCAAGTTTCACAGGCAGTGTTCGCCATTAAACTTGCCCATTGATGTCACAGTTGCCACAGCCACAAGCCAAATGCACAGATAATCAGAGACTGCAGATACAACTACAGGAACTGACCAGAGACTGCAGCTGCGACTACAGGAACTGACCAGAGACTGCGGCTGCGACTACAGGAACTGACCAGAGACTGCGGCTGCGACTACAGGAACTGACCAGAGACTGCGACTACAGGAACTGACCAGAGACTGTGGTTGCGACTACAGGAACCGACCAGAGACTACGACTACAGGAACTGACCAGAGAATGCGGCTCCGTCTACAGGAACTGACCAGGGACTGCGGCTCCGACTACAGGAAATGACCAGAGACTGCGGATGCGACATACTAGAGGAGATGATCAGGTAGCCATTTTTAGAATTCTAACTTTCAGCAATGCAGCTATACAGGGGGGTAAACAACATTGTCAGGGAGGGTTTAGCATAACAATGAGTCTACAGGCCGTGTGTATTGGCAGATAGACCTACCTGGTCAGCGGGCTCACCTCCCGCTCAGAGGTCTTTGGGCGGGGCTTTCACGGTAGGGATGGGACTTTCACAGTAGTGGGCGGGGCTTTCCGTGGTAGGGGGCGGGGCTCTCAGATGTACAGGGGAGGCACTCAGCACTCCCCCTCTGCTCTAAGCACATGCAGGCTACATGGGGTGGGGCGGAGCGGGGCGGGGCAGGGTCAGAGCGTCATCGGAGCTCCCGGCCCCGCCCCTCCCTGCTGACAGAGCCTCCCTCAGCCCAAGCCGAGCCCAACAGCCCGGGCCGGTTCACACAGGATCACCAAAATTGGACAATACAAGATTGGAAAATCGTTGCCTGATCTGATGAGTCTGGATTTCAGCTGCAACATTCAGATGGTGGGGTCAGAATTTGGTGCATGGATCCATCCTGCCTTGTATCACCAGTTCAGGCTGCTGGTGGGGGTGTAATGGTGGGGGGATATTTTCTTGGCACACTTTGGGCCCCTTAGTACCAATTGATCATGGTTTATACACCACGGCCTACCTGAGTATTGTTGCTGACCATGTCCATCCCTTTATGACTACAGTGTCCCCATCTTCTGATGGCTCCTTCCAGCAGGATAATGCACCATGTCACAAAGCTCCAATCATCTCACCACTGGACAATGAGGTCACTGTACTCCAATGGCCTCCACACTCACCACATCTCATCCAATAGAGCACCTTTGGGATGTGGTGGAATGGGAGATTGGCCTCATTGATGTGCAACCCACTACTAGCAAGGTGTACCTAATAAAGTGTCCGGTGAGTGTATATACTCCACTCCTCTCCAGGCTGTACACTGCGCTGTATGTTGTATATTTCATACCTCTCACTGTTTGTCACAAACCCTCTGGGGCCTGGAATAGGGACACGATGCCCACACCCCTCCAGTGTTATACTGAGGAGGACAGATGGGGAGATATCAGTGGGGAATACTGGAAATCTGTTATATGAAGAACTCATTTCCTCTCCTCACTCATCCTGTATAATAGACACTTCTTCCCCCATAGAGTACAATGCAGTGTAGAGAAGTGTGATGTAGTATATGGACTCTTACCCACAACACGGATCTCTGTAGAGGATATTCGATGTCCCCAAGAACAGTGACACCAGACCTCATACACACAGGAATCCTCCTTCCTGGCATGTGTCAGCTTCCAGCATCCGCTCCCTGTGTGCAGTCGGAGTCTGGAGTCATGAGATTTAGTATGATTAAAATAACAGTGATTTTCCAGCAATGTCCTATCCTCTCCTCCACATTTTCTGTACAGCTCCATAGTAACATCATCCTCAGGACATTTCATATTACAGTCAGTGATGTCTGATCCGCTCTGTACATACACCGTTCCTGATGACACCGATATGATCATCATATACAGGAGACCTGGGAGGAGAAGACAGATCAGAAATGTGAGCAGAATTTTCACAGTGTCCCTAAATTCCAAATGTAATTTCTAGAGTCCCAGCAGAGAAGAGGAACATAAACACAACGATCATCCCAAAGCCTCATCAGCTCCAGTTCTTTGTGTGTCCATCTCTACTGATGTCATTGTCATGGCCAACTGAGGACTACTGATCACTGATAGGAGATCTATAGACTTAGAGGGCTGAAGCAAGAAACAATTACAGATGTATGGTGGGGAATGGAGAGACGGTTCCAGTAAATGAAGATCTGATCCTGTGACCAGAGCAGTTATCATTGATAGGATTGGGATTTCTAAATGCAAAAGATATATTAATGAAGGCAGAAAGGTTCAGGACTGACCTGGAACCATGTAAAATCCATAGGCCTCATGTAACCTCAGGTCTACAGTATAACAGCCACCCAGGAAGTCCACAGAAGTGATCGGAGACCCTCCAGGACTATTCCAGGTGTGTTCTGCGGCGGAACAATCAGGGTTCCAGAAGTTGCACTTGCAACTGGGCCCTGGAGTTCCTGCACTGTGGGGGGGGGGGGCATGCAGTGTTTCCAGCCTCCTATTATCCCCCGTGACAGTTCAAGAAAAAAGACTGATTTCTCCCATCAATAGGATGTTACTCCTCCTAAACCTCCTCCTCCTCCCTGGCCCGCCCACTCAATGTGCACTTGCATAGTTGCCAACATTGTAAAAAAAAAATGTGGCACACTTTTGTGGCTGTAGGCGGAGCCGTACAATAATTAGGGGGCGGGGCATTCATTTGTAGGTGTGGCTTAGGGAAAATATACAACTGCGGCGCACAAAGCGCGTCGTGGCGAAAAATGGGCGTGTTTTACGTGGCATAGTGTGCGTGGCTTAAATGGGCATGGCTCAAGAGGGTGTGGTTAGAGTCTGAGATGAATGAGGGATGGAGAGGGATTAGAGGGGGAGAGGGATTAGAGGGGGAGAGGGGGAGAGGGATTAGAGGGGGAGTGGGGGAGAGGGAAATGACGGGACAGCAGCCCCAGATCCTACACAAAAGAAATATGTGTATTCTAGAAAGTTTAACAATCAGCAGATAAAGATACTCCAAACACCTGGTGTTAGCACTTCAATCATCCCGGCACCATGGTTGTTATGGTGTCAGGATGATTGAAGTGCATGACTATAGGATTCTTCAACTGCGGTCTTACATTTATCTTATAACTATAATAACCACACAACGCTGCGTGACATGGGTTTTAATAGCCACAACAGCCTTTTATTAACCAAAATAAATATAACCATAAACATAACAATTCTTAACACCAGGAGGGGGTCTTTGGGGTCCCATTTTGCTCAATAACCACTGTGACCTCAGCTGTGCCCCAGCCGGCTCGAGGACATTGCGACTTTCCAAATTTCTCTTTCCCTTGGGACCTAAGTCCTGGGAGAACCACCAACAACAAACCAAGGTGGGATCCCATACCCTGTATGGGTCCCCCAAAATTTAATAAACTGTTTCAATTCTTGACCCCCCAAAGACCCCCTGACCCGCCATGCGAGCTTGAGTGACACCTCACTAAAGCGAGTCCCTCCACACCTGCAGAGCCCTCTGCACCCCTTCCTGCAATCCTAAAAACCAAAAATCGGTTCCAACCGCATTCAGATGTACACCGTCATCCCTCCAATACCTAATAGATAGGTCTTCTAGATCCCGATGGCGAACCACCACACCCCCAAGGCGAGACACAAAATGCCCAATCTCCCTGTTGGCCTTTATCCGTGCTTTATTCAAGCGTTCAACGGAACGCGCATGTCGCCAAGTGTGTCGTGCCACTATGTCGGACCACACTATGACGACCCCAGGGAAGTCCCGCATCAGTCGCAGAATGTCAAACTTTACATCCCGAACAATGTCCCTAGCTGCCCGGACCCCCATATCATTCCCTCCCACGGAGAGCACCAATACATCAGGGGGCCTGTCCACTCTAGAGTAATAGTGGAATTCCGGAAGAACCCGTCCCCACATCATGCCTCTAACCCCCAACCATTTGCATACTGCTTCACTCCGGGGAACTCCAAGCTGTCTCCCTTCGGGCCGCGCATCTGCTCTGATCGCCCCCCAGAAGACATAAGAGTCGCCCAGAATCCACACCAGGCCTTGAGGAAAACCTGTAACAGACAACCAAAGAAAACATATAGCCCAAAACATAACTCCAACAGATCAATAACATCATGAAAAAACATTATAGCATGTGCGGACATACATAAATTTTAAAACGATCAGATTCCCATCTCCCTATGCGCATAACCATCTGTGGACTCAAACCCCAACGAGCTGCCTCCGTAGCTGCCCCTACCCTAAAAGAATGAGTATTAAATTGAGCGGCTGGCATTCCAACCGTCAACAAGCAGCGCTTAAAAATTGCCACGAACTGGAAACGCGACAAGGATGAACCATCCTCGTGCTGTAAAAAAGGCCCTTGCACGCCCTTCCGAACCTGAGCGAAGCGCTGAACAGAACGTACCGGACACACTGCCTCCGGAAGCACCTTAAATAATGTCACATAAACCCCTTTGCCCAATTGATCAGTTTTAGATCTACTGATAAGGAGCTGAACGCTATCCGTATTGATCTGTACCTCCGAAAACAACAAACCCCCCACACCGCGTTTATTTTTGCTCACCAGCTCCCCAATCCTCAAGGCTCCAAAGAAAGCCAAAGAAAAAGCTGCCGTAAACAGTTGAACCTCATAAGGCGAGGAACAAACCCTGGGCAAGATTCCCACCATATCCTGTAGCAGCCCAAAGGACACTGGGCGCCTGGTATCTCTTACCACGCGTCCGCGCCGGAAACCCTTCATGGCCTGACGCACCATAAACTCCTTGGTAATATCCCGCAGGCCTTGTAGCTTATAAAGAAAAGCCAACGCAGCCAATCTCCGGTTCATTTTCGACACCGACTCTCCCTTGGAAAACTGCATCCCAATCACGTACAATAACAGTGAGAGCCTGTCCTGATCCGAAACACAACCCCCTACAGAACTTACCAGTTCGTCCCATTCCCGCCAAACCGAAGAGTAAGCCGCCCATGTTCCCGCACTCACCGAACGCTGTACCAAGCCACCAGCTATTCCAATGCCAGTCTCCACAAATGCCTGGGACAAGGAACCGACCTCTGCTCCGCCGCCGGCGCCAGCTTCCGGAACCTGTCCCACTGAAAACGAGACAAGGCATCAGCAATGGAATTCTCCACACCCGGTACATGCACAGCTTTTATAAAACAATTCAAACTCAAACAACGAAGGACCAAAAAACGTAACAAACGCACTACGGGCGGAGACGAGGCAGACAGACTAGACACAACCGCCACCACCCCCATGTTATCACAGTGAAAACAAACTCGCCGATTTTGAAAGCGAGATCCCCAGATGTCCAATGCCACCACAATCGGGAAAAGCTCCAATAGCACCAGATTACTCAAGAAGCCCGCGACACGCCACTCCTCCGGCCATGCCTCCGCACACCATGCCCCTTGACAGTACGCCCCAAAACCCAAACTGCCCGCTGCATCCGTGTACAAATCGAAATCAAAGGCCGATACCACCGGGGCCATCCACAAGGACCTCCCGTTATAGGTGGCCAGAAACTCCTCCCATACCCGCAGATCTGCCTTGTGTTCGGCCGAAAGCCGAATAAAATGATGTGGCATTCGTACCCCCGAAGTAGCGGCACTCAGGCGACGGCAAAAAATGCGCCCCATCGGCATGATGCGGCAGGCGAAATTAAGCTTCCCCAGCAAAGACTGTAATTGTTTCAGCCTAACTTTCTTCGCCTGTAGGGCCGCCCTCACCAACAATCGCAAGTCCTCCAATTTAGCCGTCGGCAAGCGACACTCCATTGCCTGTGTATCAATAATGATACCCAAGAATTGCATCTCAGTCGACGGCCCTTCCGTCTTTTCCGGCGCGAGAGGAATCCCGAAACGCCGCGCCACGCTTTCCAATGTTCGTAACAAGACCGAACAAACCGTGGATTTCGGGGGGCCAATACAAAGAAAATCATCAAGGTAGTGCAGAACCGAGCGCACTTGTGACTCTTCCCGAACCACCCATTCGACAAAGGTACTAAATGTCTCAAAGTAAGAACAAGAAATAGAACAACCCATGGGAAGACAACGGTCAACGAAAAACTGTCCACCCCAAAAACAACCCAGCAACGGCTGGCTATCCGGATGAACCGGTAATAAACGAAAAGCGGACTCAATGTCCGTCTTAGCCAATAATGCCCCCTGTCCATATCTCTGAACCCAACTAACGGCCGTATCAAACGACGTATAGGACACCGACGTTAAATCAGGCTCAATCGCATCATTTACCGAGAATCCCTTAGGATACGACAAGTGATGAATCAGCCGAAATTTATGTGGTTCCTTCTTAGGTACTACCCCCAAAGGAGACACATGCAACCCAGGTATGGGCGGGCGATCGAACGGGCCAGCCATTCTACCCATCTCCACCTCCTTAGCTAACTTATCCGTCACCACCTGAGGAAACTGAGAAGTAGATTTCAGATTCCTGGGCATAGAATCCCCAGACAAGGGTAGCGAACAGGGAATGCGAAAACCATATGCAAAGCCCTCGGCAAGAAAAATCGCCCCCTCCGTCCTGGGATACCTACTTAGGTACGGCAGCATCTCGGACAGATTTACCTGCGTCCTCCCTTTTTGAAACGGACTCACTAGATTGCAGCTTCCCCTTCTTAAAGCATTTGGCAAAACCGTGAGAGCCTCCGCATCCGGAGCACTCGTGACGGAACCGACAGGACGCGCCAAAGCGGCACGCTCCCTCGTTGAACTGCCAACAGTAGTTTTTACGTTGTGAGGCCGGCTGCCCAGTGCCTGAACCGCCGGCCCCCCCTGGAAAGGGCTGTCCTGAAGCCCGAGCCTGCACCATGAGCTTCATCCAAAGCCCAATATCCTTATGGTCCCATCTTAGCTGAGGCCTGACAGCTTTCCGCTGACGAAACTGTTCGTCATAGCGAAGCCATGCCAGTCCTCCATATACCCTATAAGCCTCCCCAATAGCGTCTAAATAGCAAAAAAGCGGAGAACAATTCCCTGGCTCCTTTTCACCTATGACGCTGGCCAATATCGCAAAGGCTTGCAGCCAGTTAGAAAATGTCCTAGGGATAAGCCGCCAACGCCGCCTCTCCTCCTCCTCCTTTTTACTCTCATCTGCTTTTCCTTTATCTATGTTAAACTTCTCTAGCGGCAAAAGGGAGAATATCTCCACGTATTCCCCCCGCCAAATCCTCTCCCTAACTTCGGGCTTGAGATGTACCCCTAACGGACCCTCGAAGCATACATAAACCTCACCGTGTGCTCTATCACCCAAACGAACCCCATCGTCCCCCGACTCCTTAGCCTTACGCGACTCCGCGCCACTGACCCTCGCCGTCTGAGACGCAGACTCAACTACCGCTGAGGATAATGGGATTTCCGTATCCGCTTGTCCTTCCCGCTGGGACGCTGTGCTCACCGCCGGCGGCAGCGTAGAACTACACGCAACAGGGGCATCACAGCCCAATCCATCCGACGTGGTCACGGCAGGGACCCACGCCCCCGTCGGCCCTGCTACTGGTCCGGAAGGCCCAGGCGGGGCGCAACGGTCCAACAGTTCCCGAAAACCCGCAAAAAATTCCGCCAAACCCGCCACACCAGGTTCCCTCCCCATCTGACCCGCTTGCTCCCTGCCCCGTGACCCCCCCTTTCCACCCTCCGTGAACCCAACACCTTGCCCTACAAAAGTAGCAGAATTAAAATTGGACTCACCAGGCTGCCTGCGCACCGAATCCCGAGCAGCCGCACTTCCGGATCCCAGCTGACTCTGCACGGTAGGGCGCATGGCCGGTGATCGCCCATCGCCGTCATCGCTGGACACCTCGCCGGATTCTGCTGATGACTCACGCACCGACTGTGCCGCAGGCGTCCTTCCCCTCGATTCCTCTGCTTCAGCATGCCCCGGCGTACCCTCATCTTCCTCCGCCTCCATCTGACAGCTGCGGGGTCCGCGTGCACCCCCAACTGTGGAAGGGGGTCGCCGGCCCTTTAATTGAGCTTGGCCACTCCCCCGTGCAGCTGTCACTCTATCTCTGCTTGAAGATGGCTGCAATGTCTGTGTAGAAGCAGCAGAGGGCGCCAACTGCCTTCTGCTGCCTGTTTCTCCAGCCTTCCCACGCCGAGCCGACGCTTCAGCCACAGGAGAGGGAGCTGATCCTCCAGATGATGCTGCCGACGAGCGCAGGTACCGGACCTCCTGGCTCCCACAGTCCGCTCTGCCCACCGATCCAGAAGGGACAGGGCTCCCGCCCCTCCCTGCATCCGACTGTGTCCCTCGCCGAGCCGGCCTCCTGCTAGGCACATCAGCAGGAGAGCCGGCCGTGACATCCTGTATCACTGTAGAGGGGGAGGAGGGGGGAAGAGAGCGCAGCGGCCCCCCCTCCCGCAGGTCCCGCCGATGCTGGGGATTCCTCCCAGGCCCTCCGCTGTGGCCAGAAGCTGATGGCCTAGCAGGGGACACTGAAGGGTTCCGTGTGGAGCTCCCATGCGGCCGCCGGACCCGGGGGGTATGGGAAGGGCTCAAGCGCTCAGGAGGGCGAACCCTCCTAGCGCGCTTAGATGAAGGGGGAGATCCAGGAGGAGAGGGATCAACCCCCGACCCCCCTAACATGCCTAATAATTGTTGTTGGAGCCACTGAGGACCCCGTGTAGAGGCTGCAGCCCTGACCTGGTTCCACAAGGCCTCCAAATCGCTCATCCTGCCTGTATTTCTCTCCGCAGGGGCCGACAGAACTTCTACCAACAGGGAAAATTCTGGAATGATTTCCCAACAGCCTGTGCAACATCCCAACCCTTTCCTGCTCCACCCACACACCTGACCTGCTCCTCCAATAAGGTAAGCTGCCCTTTTTCCCCCAACTAACTCAGTAAAAACTTAACCCTTGCCGACCTGTTCCTCCCATAGTCATGCCGACCCTCCGTCTAGATTTTCCTCCGGGTCGCACTTTATTTCTATTACTACATTGTAATATAAAATGAAATCATTCAACTCACCATAATGCAGAATCAGTGGGATCCCTGAGCGTGTCACTAGCCACGTCGCCTGCCACCAGCCATCTGTCCTTGCGTCAGATGCCCCAGCAGAGTCCGTCCTTGCATCAGGTGCCTCCAGCAGAGTCCCCCTTACATCAGATGTCCCCAGCGGAGCCCCCCCTCACACCAGGAGTCCCCAGCGGAGCCCCCCCTCACACCAGGAGTCCCCAGCGAAGCCCCCCTCACATCAGGTGTCCCTGGCGGAGCCCCCCTCACATCAGGAGTCCCCGGCAGAGCCCCCCTCACATCAGGGGTCCCCGGCGGAGCCCCCCCTCACATCAGGAGTCCCCGGCGGAGCCCTTCCTCACATCAGGTGTCCCCGGCGAAGCTCCCCCTCACATCAGGTGTCCCCAGTGGAGCTCCCCCTCACATCAAGTGTCCCCGGCAGAGCCCCCCCTCACATCAGGTGTCCCCGCAGAGCCCCCCTCACATCAGGTGTCCCCGGCAGAGCCCCCTCTCACATCAGGTGTCCCCGGGAAAAGCCCCCCCTCACATTAGGTGTCCCCAGTGGAGCCCCCCTCACATTAAGTGTCCCCGGCAGAGCCCCCCCTCACATTAGGTGTCCCCGGCAGAGCCCCTCCTGACATTAGGTGTCCCCATTGGAGCCCCCCTCACATCAGGTGTCCCCAGTCGAGCCCCCCTTGCATCAGGTGTGTGTCCCCAGTGGAGCCCCCCTTGCATCAGGTGTGTGTCCCCAGTGGAGCCCCCCTTGCATCAGATGTGTGTCCCAAAAGGAGCCCCCCCTCACATTAGGAGTCCCACAGCGGTGCGCCCCCCCATCTCAGAGGTGTCCTAGTAGTCTCGTGTCCGCAGCATGGCTAGTATCAGACAGGAAGACGGCTAGGGGGGGGCTAGACGGAGCTCCTGCATCACCGCCCACCCTCCGCCCCGCTCTGCCTCACCCCGCCTACGACCCCGCCCCGCTGCCAGTCTGATATGGAAAGGGGCGGGGGGTAGGCGGGGTCAAGCGGAGCGGGTGGAGGGTGGGCGGTGACGCAGGAGCTCCGTCTAGTCCCCCCCAGTCGTCTTCCTTGAACTTCATCAAAATGGCGACCGGCAGAGACATTGTCTCCGCCGGCTGGGGATCTCTAGCGGCGGCGGCGAATCGTGAGGAACCGGGACATTTCCCGGGACACCAGAAATTTGGGAATTGGGCCCAAGTCCCGGGAATGTCCCAGGAAATCCGGGACAGTTGGCAAGTATGCACTTGAGATATGAAGAACAGCAATCAGCAGTTCCAAGCTGTGTGAACTTCCAGCCTTGTCTCTCCAATGAGTGAGAACTGCATTTTGCATTACACTTTGATCACTGAACTGTCCCTTTCTCTCCCCTATAGACTGCCGCCACTGCCATGGAGACAGAGACACCAGATCAGCATTATCCATAACGGAGCATGACATAAAAAGGGGGCTGGGAACACCCATTGTTTCAGAATGTCAGGACCCAGTCACAAGTGTGACCTTTGTAACCCTGGTAGTTCTGCCATTGAGGTTGGACCCTTATATGGAATTCCCTGGTGTGCTGGTGACATGTCTATTGTTTTCTGCCACTGTGCGGTGGGCCCATGATGGTAGGAAGGGGACTCTCTGCAGAACACTTGAAAGGGTCCCGCTGCGGGACCATAATAAAGGGCCCCGCAACAAGAGTAAAGTGCCCCCGGGGTCAGTGGGGAGGGCCACGGGACCAGAGAAAAGGGCCCCGGGATCAATGAAATGAAGGGGGGTCAGGGGGGCCCTTCAAGGTTTCTTGCACTTGGGGCCCCAAAGGCTCTAGTTACTCCTCTGGATGTATTCATATGTCCCCATATACTTGGAGAAGAGGAAATGAGGAGAAGAACCAGAGCAACTCAACCCAAGGCTAGGAAGACAGTAGAGATGATGTGGAGATGGAAGGATGAACAGTAGAGGGATGGACACCCAGGAGATGGTGACCGGGAGGAATGGAAGAGAGGTGAGGTACAGGCAGCTAATAAAACAGGAGGAGGACAAACCAGAGAAAGAAACCTCATACAGTCATGTGAAAAAGTGCCTACAAATAAAGGTGATATACTTGGAAAAGAACACAAGAAAAAATGTTTATTTCAATTATTTATTCAGCTAAACTATTGATAGGTGTAATGAAACAAGAAAACAAAAGAGAGGGTGCACCAGCCTTGTGCATTATCCTTTAACAAGTTTATTTAAAAGAACATGTAATAAAACTACTCACAAAAGGTAGATGAAAATCACGCTTAAGATAGTCTTTGACTTGTGGCAATCTGTCCACTGGTAGCAGTCTCCAGATCCTACGAAGAGGACGTACAAACCGCTGGCTAATGCGTTTCGAAGGTTACACCTTCTTATTCAAAGCCTAATGACTGTTAGGCTCTGAAGAAGGTGTAACCTTCGAAACGCGTCAGAAAGCAGCGGTTTGTACGTCCTCTTCGTGGATCTGGAGACTGCTACCAGTGGACAGATTGCCACAAGTCAAAGACTATCTTAAGCATGATTTTCATCTACCTTTTGTGAGTAGTTTTATTAAGTGTTCTTTTAAATAAACTTGTTAAAGGATAATGCACAAGGCCGGTGCGCCCTCTTTTCTGTTTTCTTGTTTGATAAACAGGATATCCCTATCCTTGAGGGCAGCAAGGCTGAAAGTTACCGTCCATCCTGAACTTTGAATTGTCTGTTGTAATAGATGTAATGATGTTCTGTGGAAAAAGTAAATACATTCTTGGCCGCAGAAGCTCATAGCAGTCATGATGTCTTGTAAGCATCTACAAACCATTCTCTGACATTGATTCAGTGAAAGTTGTGATGATCTCTCCATGCAAAATTCCTTCAGCTGCAAGATGTTGGTGGGTTTCCTTCCACTGACTACCTATTTCAAAATCCCCCCCTACAAATATTAAATGGGAATCAAATCAGGAGAAAGCGTGTTCTGACAAAATGAGCAACCAGCATGTATACACCGCTGGGATCAGATATTATATCTCTGTATACAGATCACATCTATTCTATATACTGATCTCCATGTATACACCGCTGGGATCACACATTATATCTCTGTATACAGATCACATCTATTCCTATATACTGATCTCCATGTATACATCACTGGGATCACATAGTATATCTCTGTATACAGATCACATCTATTCCTGTATACTGATCTCCATGTATACACCGCTGGGATGAGATATTATATCTCTGTATACAGATCACATCTATTCTATATACTGATCTCCATGTATACACCGCTGGGATCACACATTATATCTCTGTATACAGATCACATCTATTCCTATATACTAATCTCCATGTATACACCGCTGGGATCAGACATTATATCTCTGTATACAGATCACATCTATTCTATATACTGATCTCCATGTATACACCGCTGGGATAACACCTTATATCTCTGTATACAGATCACATCTATTCCTATATACTGATCTCCATGTATACACCGCTGGGATCAGACATTATATCTCTGTATACAGATCACATCTATTCCTATATACTAATCTCCATGTATACACCGCTGGGATCAGACATTATGGGGGTCATTTACTAAAACTCCAGGAAGTACTGGGCACTATGGCAAATAATAGCGCCCATTTTAGCCAAATGGAAACAAAACCGGCGAATTTGCGCATGAAAATTAGCGATAGAAGCGAGGAACAACCGTTTGTAAATTCTAAATTGCCACTAATTAGCGCTTCCGTGTATATACAAATGCCAATTCTTATCAAGTTGTTATATAGCACTGTACTGTAGCCATGATCCATGTATGTGAAAGAAACATTTTTATCAGAGATGTGCTCTAGTTCCCATGCATCGATTGATTTATATTGCAATTAGTATTCCTAGTTTTTTTTCCCTTCTTTTGCTAAGAAATGCAGTTCTGAATGATTATTACATAGTAATGTCTGCTATTCTGTAAAGTTACATGTATTAATCATTTAGATTACCTATTTGTTGCAGGTTGTTTTTTTCATGTTTTTGATTTATTATTTATTAATTTAGTTGACTATAAAGCAGTAATTATTTATGTTCATTCTTTAATAATACCACACTATTATGTAGGTCTTGTACTTAGCACAATGGCTTAGTGGTCTGCTTGGATATCTCCACACCACTCATGGTATGAGTTCAAACAACAGCCAACCTACCATCCGTGTTTATTTTTTCAGTGCACAAGTGAATTAAAATAAACAAACAAAGAAATGTAAACTGCCCTTTAGCTAGTGTGGGGTGTTTGGAATGTCACATCATAATATAATTGAATACTTACATACCATTCCATGCATTTAAAGAGTTAATACAATAAAATCATTCACATTAAAGTGCATTGGCTATCACCTATTTTCAGTGTGTGTGTGTATATATATATATATGTATATTTGTGTTGCTTTGGCTAATTGGCATTCTCCTTTTCCCACCAATGCAATCTTTTAGGATTTTTCTGTGGGATTTGAACCCATGAGTCTTTCAATACCTGAATGTTTGAAGGTAGAGGTGCTAACTGCTAGCCTATTGGGCTGAGCACAATTATACATACAAAATACTTTTACTAGTGTTTGATGTGTTATATACTATACAATAAAGTTTATCCAATGTAAACTGCTTGTTAGCTAGTGTGTGGTGTTTGGAGATTCACACCATAATATTAGTGAATACTTACATACCATTGCAAGCGTTTGAAGAGTTAATAAAATAATATCACCCACATTAAAGTGTATTGGCTACTTGGCATTCACTGTATGCTGCTTTGGCTAACAGTAATTCTCCTTTTCTCCACCAATAGTAATCTTTTAGGATTTTTCTGTGGGATTTGAACCCATGAGTCTTTCAATACCTGAATTTTTAAAGGTAGAGGTGCTAACTGCTAGCCTATTGGGCTGAGCACAATTATATATACCAAATACTTTTACTAGTGTTTGATGGTTTATATACCATACAATAAAGTTTATCAAATGTAAACTGCTTGTTAGCTAGTGTATGGTGTTTTGGAGATTCACACCATAATATTAGTAAAGACTTATTTAAGGTACTTCTATAGTGCCGTCAATTTACGCAGGGCTTTACATATACATTATACACTCACATGGGCCCCTACCCTCAAGGAGCTTACAATCTAAGGTCCCTAACTCACATTCATATACTAGGGCCAATTTAGACAGAAGGCAATTAACCTACCAGCATGTCTTTGGAGTGTGGGAGGAAACCGGAGTACCTGGAGGAAACCCACGCAGGCACAGGGAGAACATGCAAACTCCAGGCAGGTAGTGTTGTGGTGTGGTTGGGAATCGAACCAGCGACCCTTTTTACTGCTAGGTAGGGATGAGCTGAACACCCCCCTGTTCGATTTGCACCAAAATATGTAAACAGGAAAAAAGTTTGTTTGAGCACGCGAACACCGTTAAAGTCTATGGGGGTCATTTACTACTGGGCACTATGGCAAATAATAGCTCCCATTTTAGCCAAATAAAATTTCAACAGGCGAATGTGCGAATGAAAAATTAGTGCTATTAGTGAGAAACACATGTTGGTAAATTCTAAGCCGGCGCTAATTGGCGCTTCCGCGTATATGCAAATGCAAATTTCTACCAAGTTGTTATATAGTACTGCACTGTAACCATGATCCATGTATGTGAAAGAAACATTTTTATGTGAGATGTGCTCTACCTCGTGTGCATCTATTGATGTATGTTGCAATTAGTATTCCTAGTTTTTTCCTTCTTTTGCTAACTAATGAAGTTATGAATGATTATTACATAGTAATGTCTGCTATTCTGTAAAGTTACATGTATTAAACATTTAGGTTACCTATTTGTTGTATGTTGTTTTTTATTTTTTAATTTAGGTGACTATAAAACGGTAATTTATATTCATTCTTTAATCATACTACACTATTATGCAGGTCTCGTACTTAGCACAATGGCTTAGTAGTCTGCTCAGATGTCTCCACAGCACTCATGGTACAAGTTCAAATACCAGCCAACCTACCATCCCCCAGCTGTGTTTATTTTTTCAGTGCACAAGCGAATTAAAATAAACAAAAAAACGTAACCTGCCCATTAGTTAGTGTGTGGTCATTGGAATTTCACACCATAATAGTATTAAATACTTACATATCATTGCATGCATTTGAAGAGTTAATATAATAGAATCAGCCAAATTTAAAGTGTATTGGCTAATTGGCATTCACCTATTTTCAGCATATGCTGCTTTGGCTAATTGGCTAATAGTCATTTGCCTTTTTTTCACCAATTTAATCTTTTAGTATTTCTCTGTGGGATTTGAACCCATGAGTTCTTCAAGGTAGAAGTGCTGACCACTAGCCTATTGGGTGTAGCACAGTCATACATAGAAAATACATAGAAAATACATTCACTAGTGTTTGATGTTTCTTCTCCCCGAGCTGTCTCTCCTGCTGCCACCATCTTCTACCGCTGATGTGTTCTTCAGCGCAGCCGGTTACCCACTAATAAAAAAAAAGCCGCTCTTCCTGTGGCGGTCTTCTGTGGCCATCCGATAATGTCACCCGGAGAGTCCATGGCTATGTAAGAGACGCCACACAGCGGGTGACAACACAGCGGAGGAAGACCACCATGGAAGAAGAGCAGCTTTTTTTTATTAGTGGGTAACCAGCGGTGCGGAAGAACACAGCAGATGGAGAAGATGGCGGCAGCAGGAGAGACGGCTCTGGGAAAATATAGCTCGGGGAGAAGATGGAGGAGGGAGAGACAGCGTCTGGAGAAGATGACTCAGGGAAGAAGACAGCTCTGAGCTATTTTACAATAAAGGACTTGTCAAAAACCGGCTATTGATTTTTTTACATTTCACTGCTTTTTTTGGTGAATGGGTAGGGGTAAAATGTACCCCATACCTATTCACATAGGGGGCAGGATCTAGGAGCCCCCTTGTTAAAGGGGGCTTCCAGATTCTGATAAATCCCCTGCCTGCAGACCGCCAACCGCCAACCAGGGTTGTCGGGAGGAGGCCCTTGTCCCCATCAACATGGGGAAAAGGTGCTTTGGGGCATGTGGCCTGGTAAGGTTCAGAAGGGGAGGGTGCTCACTTGTCCCCCCTATCCTGACCTCCAGGCTGCATGCTCGGATAAGGGTCTGGGATGGATTTTGGGGGGCCCCACATCAAATTTATTTTACATTTTGGTGTGGGGTTCCCCTTAAAGTCCATACGGAAGGGCCTGGTACATACTGGGGGGACCCTACGACATTTTTTTCCTTGAATTTTGGAATTCCGTACCATAATATTATTGAATAAGTACATACCATTGCATGCATTTGAAGAGTTAAATATGGAATAAAGCAAGCTGATGTGCTTTGGCTAATTATGCTTCTGAGTACAATGCACACTTCCAGGAGGTGATGCTGTCAGTGGGATTTGAATTCATGGCTTGAACTTTTGGGGGCAGCAGGGTATACCGCTATGCTACAGAGCTGAGCACTTACCTACAGAGAAAATACATTTACTAATGTTTGATTCTATACAATAATGTTTTGCATTTCAGGCATTAATATTATAGTAACAACCATGCTCATGCCAATGTGGCATTGGCTAATAGGCATTCGCCTCTTTTCAGCATATGAATGAATGAATGAATGAATGATTTGTAAAGCGCTGCAAATGCGAACTGAATCGCCTCAAGGCGCTAGATGCATTCTCTGTAGTCAGCTTCTAGAAAAGGAAGGTCTTTAGTTTTTTCCTGAAGGCCTGGTGGTTTTCTTCCATGCGGATGTTGGTTGGGAGAGCATTCCATAGTCGAGGTCCTTGGACTGCGAATCGTCGTTCTCCCTTATCTTTGTAGCGGTATTTGGGAACGATAAGGAGGTTTTGGTTAGCTGATCGAAGACTGCGATTCGGTGTGTAGTGTTTTATTTTCTCCCGGAGATATAGTGGAGTGTTTCCTTGTATGCATTTGTGGGTGAGGCAGAAGGTCTTGAATGTGATCCGATTCTTCACGGTTAGCCAATGAAGGCTCTTTAGAGATGGGGAGATGGATTCCCAGGGTTTTTTTCCTGTTAACAGTCTTGCCGCCGTGTTTTGGATGAGTTGCAAGCGTGCAAGATGATATTGTGGTAGTCCTACATAGAGCGAATTTGCGTAGTCGAGTCGGGAATTGATGATTGTTCCCACAACTGCTGCTTTGTCCTCTTCTGAGTAGCTTTCAGTAGGTGATACCATCTGTGTGATTTTCACCCATTTGAGCACAATTATATTGAGAACATATGTTTACTAGTGTTTGATGGTGGGACTACTTTATATTCTAGGTATAAAATAGTACTCAGCACAGTGACTTAGGCACCTTTCACACTTATGCGACCTGAAAGTTGCAAGATTTTAATGCGACTTTAAGCAATGCCTGTGTAATCTTCAGGTCTATGGATGCAGGAGTCGCAGGGAAAGACACGCAACTTTCCCACGATTTTGCATCAGCAATTTTGCCGCAATTCCAGGGAATGCCTGTGTAAACTTGAGGTCTATGAACCTCAACTCGCATCAAAGTCAGACCAAAGTAGTACAGGGACTACGTTGAAGTCATTGTTACTTGAAGTCGCACAGATATGAATGGTATACATTGAAAATCATGGGGTATGACTTGTCATGCGACTCTGATGTCCAAAGTCGCACAAATGTGACTCAGCCTGACTTTGTGAGCGATTTCAGAGACATCAGTGCACTTTCCTGCACAGATGTCTAGTGAAATCACAAAGGTCCCAACTGTTCTCCTTTAAGAAGGTGTCCTATACCTACCTACTTTTGCTAATAGGTGTCCCTTATACCCATCTCAAAAAGTTGGGAGGTAAGAAATCACCCCCTATTAGCGCTAAATTGCAACAAATTAGCGCTAATTCGTGACAATTTGCGCAAATTAGCGCCGTAGCGCTATAGTAAATGACCCCCTATATCTCTGTATACAGATCACATCTATTCCTATATACTGATCTCCATGTATACACCGCTGGGATCACATATTATATCTCTGTATACAGATCACATCTATTCCTATATACTGATCTCCATGTATACACCGCTGGGATCAGATATTATATCTCTGTATACAGATCACATCTATTCCTATATACTAATCTCCATGTACACACCGCTGGGATCAGATATTATATCTCTGTATACAGATCACATCTATTCCTATATACTGATCTCCATGTATATACTGCTGGGATCACTTATTATATCTCTGTATACAGATCACATCCATTACTATATACTGATCTCCATGTATACACCGCTGGGATCACACATTATATCTCTGTATACAGATCACATCTATTCCTATATACTGATCTCCATGTATACACCGCTGGGATCAGATATTATATCTCTGTATACAGATCACATCTATTCCTATATACTAATCTCCATGTACACACCGCTGGGATCAGATATTATATCTCTGTATACAGATCACATCTATTCCTATATACTGATCTCCATGTATATACTGCTGGGATCACTTATTATATCTCTGTATACAGATCACATCTATTCCTATATACTGATCTCCATGTATACACCGCTGGGATCAGATATTATATCTCTGTATACAGATCACATCTATTCCTATATACTAATCTCCATGTACACACCGCTGGGATCAGATATTATATCTCTGTATACAGATCACATCTATTCCTATATACTGATCTCCATGTATATACTGCTGGGATCACTTATTATATCTCTGTATACAGATCACATCCATTACTATATACTGATCTCCATGTATACACCGCTGGGATCACACATTATATCTCTGTATACAGATCACATCTATTCCTATATACTGATCTCCATGTATATCACTGGGATCTGTAGTAGGATTTTATATAAAACCATGTATTTTATTAATATTTATATTTATTTTCATGTGTTATTAATATCAGTAGTAGTAGTATCAATAGTAGTAGTATCAATAGTAGTAGTAGTATCAGTAGTAGTATCAATAGCAATAGTAGTAGTAGTAGTAGTATTAATATCAGTAGTATATCAGTAGTAGTAGTATCAATATCAATAGTAGTAATATCAATAGTAGTATCAATCTCAATAGTAGTATCAATATCAATCTCAGTAGTATCAATATCAATAGTAGTATCAATATCAATCTCAATAGTAGTATCAATATCAATAGTAATAGTAGAATCAATATCTATAGTAGTAGTAGTAGTAGTAATATCAATAGTAGTAGTAGTATCAATATTATTTACAGTCGGACATTACCTTTCCATCGTCCCATCATCAGAGATCTCTCTGCTCCTCAGTCGTGTTGTCTCTCATATGGAGACAGTTTCATTGTAAGAAGTAATATGAAGTTTGAAGTAGATGACGTATAGGGGCGGAGTGGGGGAGGAGCGTGTTCATATGAATGTTATGCCTGCAGCTGCCGATACTGTGACATCTAGGTACTATACTATGTGCTGAGATAGCCCATGGCATGGAACAGAAATATCATTCGCAGGACAGAAGATAATTCCATATTTGTGCAATACTTGGTGTAGTGATCAGTTCTATTAGATATCCATGTATTGTGATTGGCATTTCTTCCTCTTTTCAGTGCCAGCCCTGACCATACATGATGGGAGAGATCTGGATTTCTATAATACATCTCACCATGGAAGTGTCCTCTGCCCCCCTCCTGTCTATATTATATCTCACCATGGAAGTGTCTCCTGCTCCCCTCCGGTCTCTCTATAATATATCTCACCATGGAAGTGTCTTCTGCCCCCCTCCTGTCTCTCTATAATATATAATATAGCAAAGTTTTGTGATCTCTTTTTTCTCTGCTCGGCTGGTCAACGGCAACACGCTGATTGTCAGGGGGCGACAGTCGGGCCCCTGGAGACAGGTGGGCCCCTTACAGGTGTAATTCCTGTACCCCCCTGATGGCAGCCCTGCACGGTACAGAGCACACAGCACAAAGCATAATGCATAAAGCCCAGAGCACACAGTACACAGCACAGAGCACACAACATAAAGCACACAACATAGACCACAGAGCATACAGCACAGAGCATACAGCACAGAGCACACAGCACAGAGCACACAGCACAGAGCATACAGCACAGAGCACACAGCACAGAGCATACAGCACAGAGCACACAGCACACAACATAAAGCATACAGCACACAGTATAGAGCACACAACACAAAGCACAGAGCACACAACACAAAGCACAGAGCACACAACACAAAGCACAGAGCACACAATATAAAGCATAGAGCACAGAGCACAAAGCACACAGTACAGAGCACACAGCACAAAGCATAGAATACACAAGACACAACACAGAACACACAGCACACAACACAGAGCACACAGCACACAACACAAAGCAGAGAGCATACAGCACACAACAAAGCATACAGAACACAGTACAGAGCATACAACGCACAGAACAGAGCACAAAGCATACAGCATAGAGCACACAACACAGAGCAAAGAGCACACAACACAGAGCAAAGAGCACACAACACAAAGCAGAGAGCATACAGCACACAACAAAGCATACAGAACACAGTACAGAGCATACAACGCACAGAACAGAGCACACAGTACAGAGCACAAAGCATACAGCATAGAGCACACAACACAGAGCACACCGAACATAGAGCACACAACACAGAGCACAGAGCACACAGAACATAAAGTATAGAGCACACAACTCAAAGCAAAGAGCACACAACTCAAAGCATAGAGCACACAGCACACAACATAAAGCACAGAGCACACAGCACACAACATAAAGCGTACAGTACAGAGCACAGAGCACACAACATAAAGCATAGAGCACAGAGCACACAGCAAACAACACAAAGCATAGAGCACAGAGCACACAACATAAAGCATACAGCACACATCATAAAGCATACAGCACACAGTACAGAGCATACAGCACACAGTACAGAGCATACAGCACAGAGCACACAACATAAAGCACAGAGCACACAGTACAGAGCACGCAGTACAAAGCATAGAGCACACAGTACAGAGAACACAGCACAAAGCATAAAGCACAAAGCTAGAGCACAAAGCACAGAGCACACAGAACATAAAGCACAGAGCACACATCACACAACACAAAGCATAGAGCACACAACACAGAGCACACAAAGCATAGAGCACACAGCACACAACACAAAGCACAGAGCACACAGTACAGAGTACAGAGCACACAGTACAGAGCACACAACACAAAGCACAGAGCACACAACACAAAGCACAGAGCACACAACACAGAGCACACAGCACACAGCACACAACATAAAGCATACAGCACACAGTACAGAGCACACAACATAAAGCATAGAGCACAGAGCACACAGTACAGAGTACACAACACACAACACAAAGCATAGAGCACAGAGCACACAACACACAGCACAGAGCACAGAACACAGAGCACACAACATAAAGCATACAGCACACAGTACAGAGCATACAGCACAGAGCACACATCATAAAGCATACAGCACACACAGTACAGAGCACACAACATAAAGCACAGAGCACACAGTACAGAGCACACAGTACAAAGCATAGAGCAGACAGTACAGAGCACACAGCACAAAGCATAGAGCACAAAGCACACAGTACAGAGCACACAGCACAAAGCACAGAGCACACAGAACATAAAGCACAGAGCACACAGCATAGAGCACACAACACATAGCACACAGTACAGAGCACACAGCACAAAGCACAGAGCACACAGAACATAAAGCACAGAGCACACAGCATAGAGCACACAACACATAGCACACAGTACAGAGCACACAGCACACAATACAGACCACACAGTACTTGATAAACCCCCGTATAACTGTAATAGAACATGCCATGGGTAAAACCATATTTCAGGGTTTACTAATCAAATAATTAATTCATTAATATTTAATCATATCTTTTCATGTGACAACACTGAATAAATGACATACTACAATGTAAAGTAGTGAGTGTACAGCTTGTATATCAGTGTAAATTTGCTGTCCCCTCAAAATACCTCAACACACAGCCATTAATGTCTAAACCGCTGAAAACAAAAGTGAGTACACCCCTAATTGAAAATGTCCAAATTGGGCCCAAAGTGTCAATATTTTGTGTGGCCACTATTATTTTCCAGCACTGCCTTAACCCTCTTGGGCATGAAGTTCACCAGAGCTTCACAGGTTGTCACTGGAGTCCTCTTCCCCTCCTCCATGATGACATCACAGAGCTGGTAGATGTTAGAGACCTTGCACTCCTCCACATTCCATTTGAGGATGTCCCACAGATGATCAATAGGGTTTAGGTCTGGAGACATGCTGGCCAGTCCATCACCTTTACCCTCAGCTTCTTTAGCAAGGCAGTGGTCGTATTGGAGGTGTGTTTGGGGTCTTTCTGTTTGAAAACTGCCCTGCGGCCCAGTCTCTGAAGGGAGGAGATCATGTCACAGTACATGTTGGCATTCATGGTTGTCTCAATGAACTGTAGCTCCCTAGTGCCGGGAGCACTCACGAAGCCCCAGACTATAGCTCAGCGAAGCTGGCCCCCCTACAAGTAGCACAAATAAAAACTCAAGTGTGTTTCTTTAGTGCTACATTTGTGCTGTTTTGTGCCGTAAAAATTTAAATTTGTACTGCTTTTATTTTGAAGATATTAGCTATTGTTTTTTCCAGACTATGACATCACCTAGCCCCCCTACAACAGCCAAATGGAACAAAACCGGTCTCGTTGGTTAGTGCTACGTTTGTGCTGTTTTGTGCTGTTTAAATTTCTGTTCTATCTGTTATCATTTTTGCATTATTAATGATTTATTAAAGGTCACCAAAGGTCACTCAGCCCCCCTACAATGCCCAAATGACACAGAACTGGTCTCGTTGGTTAGTGCTACGTTTGTGCTGTTTTGTGCTGCTAAAATTTTTATTAGTGCTGTTATGGTTTTTAAGTTATAACAGTTTATTTTTTTTTCAAACCCCACTCACATTGCCCCCCCTACAATCAGCACAAATAAAATCTCAAGTGTATTTCTTTAGTGCTACGTTTGTGCTGGTTTGTGCTGCTAAAGTTTTTATTTGTGCTGTTATGGTTTTTAAGTTATAACTTTTTTTTTAACCCCACCCACTTTGCCCCACCCCTACAATCAGCACAAATGAAAACTCAAGTGTGTCTCTTTAGTGCTAAGTTTGTGCGGTTTAATATTTTTGTTCTATCTTTTATCGTTTTTGCGTTATTAATAATTTATTAAAGGTCACCAAAGGTCACTGAGCCCCCTACAACACCCAAAAGACACGAAATTTGGCTGGTTGGTTAGTGCCTCATTTGTGCTGTTTTGTGCTGCTAACATTTTTATTTGTGCTGTTATGGTTTTTTAGTTATAACAGCTTGTTTATATTTGATAACACCCCACCCACTTTGCACCCCATGTTATTAAATCTTAAAAACAAACATACTATTTGTTAGTGCTACCTTTGTGCTTTTTTGTGTCATAAAAATAAAAATTTGTGCTGCTTTTATTTTTATTTATATTTATTTTTTTAAGGTACCGTATATACTCATGTATAAGTCGAATTTTTCAGCCCCTTTTTTGGGGCTGAAAGTGCCCCCCTTGACTTATACACGAGTCACCGCCGTCTGCCTACATGATCAGCGTGTCATGCAGGCAGACGGCTGCCAGTGCGTGCTGCATACCACTCAGCAGCAGCTCTCACAGTTCAAAAGCCACGCCTCCTCATCTGTAATAGGCAGTCAGTCTACAGCCTATCACGGACATTCTCTCATCCTCATCCGTGGTATGAGGATGAGAGAATGTTTGTGATAGGCTGACCACTGACTTCTGGGAAATGGAGTTTTCTTCCTATCATGGACGACGAGGAGGCGCGGCTTTTGAACAGTGAATGGCCACCGAATAGGAATAGCACATGCTGATCGGTGCAGAGCGGCACACAGAGGCATGCACAGGACACAGGTAGGATGCACACAGACAAATGCACACAGACACATACACATGACCATATACACATGACACAGGTACATATACACAGGACACAGGTACATATACACATGACACAGGTACATATACACATGACACATGCACATGTACACATGACACAGGACACAGGTAGAGGACACATGCACATATACACAGGACACAGGTACAAGACACATGAAACAGGTACAGGACACATGCACAGGACACATGACATATGCACATATACACAGGACACACGTACATGACACATGCACATATACACAGGACACAGGTACAGGACACATGACACATGCACATATACACAGGACACATGCACAGGACACAGGGAGGTATACAGCTGCAGATGGGCATTGTTGACCCTCTTTTTCCACTTACAGTAGCTGCTGCATTTCTCACCCTAGTCTTATACTCGGGTCAATAATTTTTTCCCATTTTTTGGTGGTAAATTAGGGCCTCGACTTATACTTGGATCAACTTATACTCGAGTATGTACGGTAATAGCAATTTGTTTTGTCCAGACGATGACATCACCCCGCCCTCCTGTCACGTACGTGGTTAGAAAGCAGCCATGGGAGCACAGCAGGGTATGAGTGCCTGTGATCAGTCCAGTAGACTGCGTGGTGGCAGCAGTCAGCAGGTGGATGTCGGTGCAGAACCGGCTGGTGGCAGATGAGCTGGCACTAGCTGTTTGAAGTTGGCACCCCATCTTTGTAAAACCTGAATAAAAATATACTATTCGTTTGTGCCGCATTTGTGCTGATTTGTGCTGCAAAAATGAGCGCTTGTGCTGCTTTGGTTTTGGAGATATTGTGCGCTATAGTTGCTGAAACCCCACCCACTTTGCACTCCATGTTGTTGAATTTTAAAAACCAACACACCATTCGTTTGTGCCGCATTTCTGCTGGTTTGTGCCGCAAAAATAAACTTTTGTCCCACTTTGGTTTTGGAGATATTGTGCGTGATAGCTATGTGAAGTTGGCACCCCATGTTTGTAAAACCTGAATAAAAACATACCATTAGTTTGTGCCGCGTTTGTGCTGATTTGTGCCTCAAAAATGAGCGTTTGTGCCGGTTCGGTTTCTGAGATATACATTCAATTTAATGTAAGCCCCATGCACTTTGCACCCCATGTTGCTGAATCTTAAAAACAAACACGCCATTCGTTTGTGCTGCATTTCTGCTGGTTTGTGCCGCAAAAAAAAACTTTTGTGCTTCTTTGGTTTCGTAGATATTGTGCGTTATATTTGCTGAAACCCTGCGTCCAGAGGATCTCACAGGGTGGGTAGCAACTTGGATCCCATGCAGTTGCTGGACGACAGATATGGACAGGCTGCTTTCCCAGCTTAGGGCGGAGGCGGCGTCCAGAGGATCGGAGTGGCTGCAGGAGCAGCCCTCATCTGTCCTGCAAGATCGAGCCTCTGGGTCAGGGACAGGGGGGCAGGAGTCTGTACGAGCTCGGAGGTCTCGGCCCCTGGAGCACTTCTCTCCAGTCTCCTCCCCCAGAGCTCGGTACAACATTGGGAGTCCCATGCGGGCCCCTTCAGGACTACCTGCAAAGCGATCGGCTGCACCCACGGGTGGTGCTCCTGGAAGGAATCCCCTTCACTGTTGGGGGGCAGGGCTTCCAGGGGTGTCTGTGTCTCTCACCGGCCTGCCCAGCGTCAGGATCAGGAACAGGCGGGCTCTTCCCCAGCGATGAGTCAGCGGGGCAGACCTTGGCAGATGAATCATGCTGCTACGGCCCCCAGGCCCTTTACCTCTGTGGCCGGTGGCTCTCCCAGGACCAGCCAGCACCAGGTGATGTAAGAGGTGCGGAGGAGCGACAGTGTGAGACCAGGGCTCTGGGCGCTCTGGTAAGGTGACCCAGAAATCGGTAGGTGGAGCCAGTGCAAGCAGGCGGGGCCAGCAGCTGCACGGATCCTCAGCATCCAGGGCCACTACTCCTGGGGTGCTGCTGGAGAGAGGAGACGTGGAGATAGATGAGAGATCGGAGGGCAAGTTGTACACTTCAGAGGGGGAGGAGTTGGATAGACACCCTGCATCGATGGAGTTGGGACCTGCGGCTGGTGGGATCTTTCCTAGGCAGCCTGATAAGTCTACTACTTCTAACATGTCTGTGTTTTCTGCTGTTGATGATAATGTGTGTCTAGGGGGGAGGGCCCTCTCCCGCATGGAGTTGGCAGCTCTGCAGTCTGATTTGCCCACGCTTTCTGCACCTTCTAGTGTGGACTGTGGTCACACCACATCTAGGACAAATGAGTGGTTCCTTTTGGGTTTGAGGGAGCTGGTACAGCTATTTGAACCAGAAACGAGTGCCCAAGCCATGCCGTCGTCGGCGTGGATCCCGTTGGTGGGTGGGTCAGAAGCAACGAGGGCTGCCTTCGATGTCCAGGGTTGATCCCCCTGCGGCGGCGGTGCCCGCCGCAGTTGCAATTGCGGTGCCGGCCCAGTCTGCAGCGGGGCACAAGTTGGCATTGAGGGACAAGGCTGAGTCATCGGGGGAGGCCGTTACCAAACAGGATTCAGTCAGATTGGCCGACTTTGCGAAATGTGAGGTTTACATTTGTTTTGAGGGGCCTCTGGGTGAGCACCTGAAGCCGGAATTCCGTGAAAAAATTTGGAAGGGTGAGTATGTGGGGATATTCTCTCTGCTACCCCTGGAAAAATTTTATCTGTATAGGGTCAAGCCAGAGGACAGCAAAAAGGAGGATGAAGAAAAACGGCTGCACAGGCTTATCCCACGGATATTCCCTAAATGGCTGCAGGCTTTTGCCATTATGGCAAGTGTAGTTTGGGAGAAGAATTCGGAACATTGTTCGGCGCTCTTCTGTTATCTTGACGCCGTCAGGGAGGCCTACAGGGTCTACGGGGAATCCGCATGGTTGAGGTATGACGAGCAGTTCCGGCAGCAGAGATCTTCCTCGCCGTCTTTGCAGTGGGACCACAATTACATTAGTTTGTGGATGCGACTTATGACCTTGGTGCGGGCCCCTAATCAGTTTTTTCCAGGGGGGGGGGGAGGTGGCACATCTACCCCTGGACAACCGGCCGCAAAGAAAAGGGGTGTCTGCTGGCAGTATAATAAGGGCTCCTGCAAGTTTGGGTGTGCTTGCCGTTGCCAGCACGAGTGCTTCAGCTGCAGAGGTTTGCATCCCTTGTCCCGCTGCTTCAAACAGGGAAAGGGCCGTGCCGGCGAGTCTGTTAACAAAAGGGATGACGTTAGTGAGGGTGGAAAGATTGCAGCCTTTCCTCGATAGATATCCGGATCGGGAGGCTGCTTGGTTGTTAGGGGTGGGTTTCTCCAAATGCTTTCGCATACCTTGTTTGCTGGCCTCTGTTCCACCAGTGTCCCAGAACTTGCATTCGGCCTTGCAACATCCTGCAGTGGTTTCTGAGAAATTGCAGAAGGAACTTGCGTTGGGCCGCATGTGTAGCCCTTTACCCTATAAGCCTTTAGCGGATTTGGTGCTCTCGCCCCTGGGGGGCGTGCCTAAGAAGGACCTTAAAGTACGTTTTCACGGTGACAATCTTGGGGTGGTATAAGTCATCAACTGTGTCACAGCCTCGTCACCACCCGTGGTCTGACTTCTTCAGCACCTAATGTTACGTTGTCTACAGTTAAATGTTTTTCTTTGTGCTGTTCACCTCCCGGGAGTTGAGAACGGCTTAGCTGATGCATTGTCTCGCTTTCAGTGGGGCAGGTTCCAGGAGTTGGTGGAGCAACGCAGGGCCTCTTGTTCTGAATGGCTGTGGAGGGTTGCCTTGGGTTCGTCTCCGGATGGATCAGATGGTCAGTGCGTGACATGACATGGGCAGCATATAATAAATTATGGCAAGACTGGTTATCTTTGCTGCAGCAGGCTGTGGTGGAGCAAGAGGGCCCGGAGGTGAGGTTGCTGGTCCTTTACTTTGTTTCAGGGAACCTTGAGGAAGGGATGTTGGTGTCAGTCGTGGAGCAGAAATTGGCAGGATTAGCATTTTTCTTCAAATTGCAGGGCTGTCGTGATTTCACAAAAGATTTTTGGGTCTGACAGGCTCTAAAGAGGTATTGTAGGTCTCAGAAGTGCAGGGATTCCAGGCACCCTGTTTCTTTTGATATTCTGCAAAATGTTTTAGGCCAGTTGGTTTCCCTGTGTTCCTCAGCCAAAAAGGTCTCTGTTTAAAACGGCCTTCTCTCTGGCTTTTTTTGTAGCTTTTCGGATTAGCGAACTAGTCAGCCCTTCCAAGAGGGTCCATAGGGGTATGTTTGATCGGGAGGTCACCTGTGGGGAGGACAGGGTATCCCTGCTTTTACGATGGTCCAAAATGGATCAGGCTGGCAGGGGCAGAAGTGTTCAGATTTTTGCTGTGCCGGCTTTGCCCTTGTGTCTGGTGGGTGCTGTTAGTGAGTTTCTCACAGTGCGCCCGGATTTGGCTGGGTCATTTTTGTTACATGCAGACGGGTCTCCCTTGTTCAGATTTCAATTCATATCCATTTTCCGTAAATGTTTAAGGGCATTGGGTTTGGAGGAGAAAGAATTCATTATTTCCTGCCTTGACTACTGCAACTCTCTCCTTAATGGCCTACCCTTAAGCAAGCTATCCCCCCTTCAGTCTATTATGAATGCTGCTGCTAGACTAATACACCTCACTAATCGATCCGTGACTGCTGCTCCTCTCTGCCAGTCCCTTCACTGGCTTCCCCTACCCCACCGTGTAAAATTCAAAATGATAACCATAACATACAAGGCCATTCCCAACATCGCCCCCATCTACATCACCAACCTCATCTGCAGAAATCGCCCCCTCCGCTCCTCCCAGGACCTCCTGCTCTCTAGCTCCCTTGTTACCTCCTCCCATGCTCGCCTTCAGGACTTCTCCAGAGCCTCTCCCATCCTCTGGAATTCCCTGCCCCAGTATGTCCGATCAGCCCCTACCCTGTCCACCTTTAGGAGATCCCTGAAAACTCATTTATTCAGGGAAGCCTATCCAACACCCACATAACTGTCCCTGAGCCACCCCCATCAAATCATTCTTTGCAGCCATTACCTTTTGTACCACCACCTCCTCCCTTTAGACTGTAAGCTCTACGAGCAGGGCCCTCCTGTACCTTTTTGTATTGTACTGTAATTGTGTTGTCCCCCTTATACATTGTAAAAGTGCTGCGTAAACTGTTGGCGCTATATAAATCTCGTATAATAATAATAATAATTCATCTTGCACTCATTCCGAATTGGGGCGGCCACGGAAGCCGCCAGGTGTGGGTTGGATGATGAAGCGGCCAAGCGTATTGGTAGGTGGGAATTGAAAAGGTTCCAGCTATATGTTCATCCTCATCTGTTGTCTGGGGGGTTGTCATTTTGTCAGTGTTCTGTGTTGGTAAGCCTGTGTTTGCATGCTTGTTTGGTGTTATTTGTGGTGTTTCTTGTCTTTCAGGTGGTGTGATGGGCCTTGTCTGGATACTGGGCCACTCCTATGTGTTTTGGGGGGCCAGGCAAGCAGACATTAGGCTCAATGGTAGGCAACTGGGCAGGAAGCTTGTGTCCACTGGTTGGGGGTACCGGGCATGCTGTGGAGCAGAATGATGCCGGAAGTGCATCGCTTTGCACGACTGGATAGACCGCCGAACGTTCTGGTGCTACGCATCTGCGGCAATGATTTAGGACTGAGGTCCATGTTGGACATCATTTGTTATGTCAAGTTTGATTTCCTGCGGCACTGCATGGCCTTCCCAGATATGCTCGTCGCGTGGTCCGACATCATTGCTCAGACAACTTGGCATGTGGCTAGGTCGGTGGAGCGGCTCAATAAGGCCCGCAGGAAGGTCAACAGGGAGGTAGGCAGATTTGTAGTTAGGAATGGGGGCCTGGTTATCTGGCATTTGGAACTGGAAAGGGATGCTTGGGGATACCTTTGGAGTGACGGGTACACCTCAATGTGGTGGGAATTGTTTTTTGGGCCCTGGGGTTGCAGGATGGTATTCAGAGAGCTTTGAGGGTGTGGAGGGGCACTCAAGCGTAAGATCTTCCCCTTGTGCGCTGTGGCGGAGGTTGGTCTTTGCTGGCGAATGAAGAAACCTCGGATAAGGAAGGATTCGGGACAGTGGTGTATTTAGGTTTTGTGCTGCCCTAGGCCTGACCAAACTTGTGTACCCCCTAATTTAAATACGACCCACTCTTTCCTGTCAATGCCATGCCCCTTCCTGTTTAAGACCCGCCCTGTCATCTGTAAACCACACCCTTTCCTCTTTAGGCTCCACCTTTTCTTCTTAGAGCTCCACCTCTTTCTCTCTGTACATTAACCACCTCCCACCCGGCCACTGCACATAAACGGCCGGGTGGTCATTTCCTTGTCCTGAGTGGATGTTCAGGAACGTCCCTCAGAGCGAGTGCTAGCAGCATGGCTACAAGGCGCGCTGCTGCTTGATCCTGTGATCATTATGATCACAGAATCCAGCTGAGCAGAGATCGAGATATATGGGTGCTGTGATCGGCCCTCCCGATCACGTGATGGCTGTGTCCAATCGCAGCTGTCACAATGTAAACAGACGCATGTGTCTGTGACAGTTCTCCCCACTGAGCTCAGTGCGGTGGGGGGAGAGGAGGAATCTGCAGATCTGTGACAGCTCTCTGTGCGAGAATGATTTTACACAGAGAGCTGTTACAGTACACCAAGCACCACTATCACCCCTGTCCCCATACACATGTCTGTGTCCCCATAAAACATCTGTCTGTCCCCCATCACTGCCAACACCAAACACTGATTTGGGTTATTTTTAGAAAGAAATGTAGCAGCATCATTTTTGGTCAAAATGTATCAAAAGAAAATACCAGTACTTATTTGCGAAATTTTATAACAGCAACTAAGAAATTTTTTTTTTTTAATTTTCAGTCTTTTTTTATTTGTAGCGTAAAAAATAAAATCCCAGCGGTGATTAAATACCACCAAAGAAAAGTTCTATTTGTGTGAAAAAAATGATAAAAATGTAATTTGAGTACAATGTAGCATGACCGCGCAATTGTCATTCAAAGTGTGACAGTGCTGAAAGCTAAACATTGGTCTGGGAAGGAGGGGGGTGAAAGTGCCCAGTATTAAAGTGGTTAAAAGTGGGTACCAGGTGCAGCCTCATCAGTGCAGATCAAAGCAGCCTCATCGGTGCCCATCAAAGCAGCCTCGTCAGTGCCCATCAAGGCTGCCTCGTCAGTGCCCATCAAGGCAGCTCGTCAGTACATGGAGAACAGGAATGCACAGCATTCCTGTGCGATCCGAGGCCGGTTCCAGTGTGAACTGAGCCTAAGCCTAGGTTCACATTGGAGCAATTTGTCATGCGATTTGAGAGATCAAATCGCATGACAATTCGCAGGCTATTGGAGGCAATGGCACTGTTCCAAACGGTGCGACACTGATTTTGCAGCATCGCTCCGATTTGCAAAAGTAGTTTCTGTACTACTTTTGCCGATTTCAGGTGCGACTTCAATAGACATCTGTGAATGAAGCCACGCAAATGTCTATCAAGTAGCACCTGAAATCGCGCTGACCTTGCTACTTTGAAATCGCGCTACTTCAAGTGAAGTAGCGTGATTTCAAAGTAGCATCAATGTGAACCAGGGCTTAGAGATACAAGTAGCTATGAAAGGTTAACCACATATACAAGCAGACACTAAGGTGTTAAATGCCATTGATTCCAGAAGCACCAGCCTGCAGATGTTGAACTGTAAAGAGTTAACCATATATGTAAGCAGCAGTGTACATGTGCCCATTGAAGCACAGCAAGGACACCATGAAGGTGTTTTCTGCTCCCATCCTGTCTCTCTATAATATATCTCACCATGGAAATATCTTCTGCTCCACCAGTCTCTCTATAATATATTTCACAATGGAAATATCTTCTGCTCCACCAGTCTCTCTATAATAAATTTCACCATGGATGTGTCTTCTGCTCCCCTCCTGTCTCTCTATAATATATCCCACCATGGAGGTGTCTTCTGCTCCCCTCCTGTCTCTCTATAATATATCTCACCATGGAGGTGTCTTCTGCTCCCCTCCTGTCTCTCTATAATATATCTCACCATAGAAGTGTCTTCTGCTCCCCTCCTGTCTCTCTATAATATATCTCACCATAGAAGTGTCTTCTGCTCCCCTCCAGTCTCTCTATAATATATCTCACCATGGAAGTATCCTCTGCTCCCCTCCTGTCTCCCTATAATATATCTCATTATGGAAGTGTCCTCTGCTCCCCTCCTGTCTCTCTATAATATATCTTCCCATGGAAGTGTCTTCTGCTCCCCTCCTGTCTCTCTATAATATATCTCACCATGGAGGTGTCTTCTGCCCCCCTCCTGTCTCTCTATAATATATCTCACCATGGAGGTGTCTTCTGCTCCCCTCCTGTCTCTCTATAATATATCTCACCATGAAGGTGTTTTCTGCTCCCCTCCAGTCTCTCTATAATATATCTCACCATGGAGGCATCTTCTGCTCCCCTCCTGTCTTTCTATAATGTATCTCACATCTGCTCCCCTCCTGTATTTCCCAATAGAAGAGTCTGCTGCTCATGTCTGGTCCCTCTATATGTTACAATGGAAGTGTCTCTTCTTCTCCACCTGTCTCTCTATAATATCTCCCAGCATGGAATCATCTTCTGCTCCCATCCTATACATCCAGTTTATACTATAAGCAAAGCGCTGTATGACCTGTATATATTTATATCCATACTATGCAAATGGAAAATTGTTCCTCTTGCTGGGCTTTAAAAAGAGACCTAGTCTGGAGTAATAAAAAGTAGGGAGTATGATGTTTGCAATGAAGCAGGGTATTTATTGTGTGTAGACCTAAACAAATCTACAATACATAAGGTAAAAGTACAGGGGAATATAGGGAATTACAGGATGCGTGATAGTGACAAGAAACAGTTGCAATACAGACAAAGAAAATTTGTGCAGTACAATGCACCAAGATTCACAATCATAGAACTCCAGTACATATGGAACACACATACGTACGTACGTACGTGCGTTTTGAGATATGCACTTCTTCAGGGGTGT
Organism: Lithobates clamitans; assembly: GCA_037952925.1. Lineage (NCBI taxonomy): Eukaryota > Metazoa > Chordata > Amphibia > Anura > Ranidae > Lithobates > Lithobates clamitans. The sequence continues at coordinate 440,792 of JBBGZY010002843.1, forward strand.
CTGATTGGAATCAGCACAAACAGAGGTATGTCTATAATTAAAAAGACAGTAATGAACCAGATGTAAAACATTCAACGATAATAATCAACATGAAAAAGATGTAGCCATATATATTTATATCCATACTATAGGAGGCAAGAAGCCACTTTTTACACTGGGTGGAGCACTGGAGATTAATTGGGAACACTTTCTTTTTTGGATGTTATGGACTTGAAAGACGTGAATGTTTATTCATTTATAGACCTTGAGAGTTCAGTTTGATGTGGAGCACTAAACACTTTTTGTATTTTTTCTGCATATATTTACGCCAAAAAATTTGAATACATCTTCATATGCACAGAATTATTTATTTAAGGTTGGAAATATCCTTTTTCTTAAAATTGTGAGTTTTAGGTGAAGAGCCAATTATTGGTTTGATTCCTTTATATAATTATTCCTTTGTATAATTTGAGTCTTATATAAAGCCCTGGGAATGAATTATATGTGAAGTGAGCCGTGCGGCACTTATAAATATACAATGGACTCAAGGTGAGGTTTCTGTTGCCTTTATATGGACATTATAAGAAAAAATATTTTATCACATTTAGAATAAAAGTGAAATCTTTCAATGTTTCTGGGGATAATGAAAGAGTACAGAGTACCGCAGTCTGAGCAGTTACAATGACAGTAAAAAAAATGTTTCCGAACAATACAGAGAAACAATGTAACATTCTACTGTACATTTCTCCACCAGCTGGAGATGAAGAATAAATAAAGAGGAGTGTCCGGCAGATGATTGGATGGGCAGTGTTCGGTGGGTGTGGCTATACTCAGGGTCTGTGGAGGATTCCTCTGACTGCTCAGTATCTGTCAGACTCCACACTGATCACTTCACTGAGTGACGTCACTCTGGGGGGCCCACAGTACAGAGCACAAACCATAGAGCACACAGTACAAAGCACAGAGCACACAACATAAAGCATAGAACACAAAGCATAGAGCACACAGCACAAAGCATACAGTACGGAGCACACAGCATAGAGCACACAACACACAGAAAAAAGCATAAAGCACAGAGTACACATCACAAAGCATAGAGCACACAGAACACACAACATAAAGCACAGAGCACACAGCACATAAAGCACAGAGCACACAGCACAACACAAAGCATAAAGCACACAGCACAGAGCACACAACATAAAGCATAGAGCACACACCACAAAGCATAGAGCACAGAGCACACAACACAAAGCACAGAGCACATAACACAAATCACAGAGCACACAGAACATAAAGTATACAGCACACAGTACAGAGAATACAGCACACAACACAAAGTGCAGAGCGCACAAAACACACAGTACAGAGCACACAACACAAAACACAGTACAGAGCACACAACACAAAACACAGTACAGAGCACACAACACAAAACACAGTACAGAGCACACAACACAAAGCATAGAGCACACAGCACACACCATAAAGTATACAGCACAGAGCACACAACACAGAGCACACAGTACAGAGCATACAGCACAAAACACACAGTACAGAACATAAAGCACAGAGCACAAAGCATAGAGCACAGCGCACACAACACAAAGCATACAGCCGACAGCACAGAGCATATAGCACTAGAGTTGCCACCTCATCCCTTTAAACCCGAACACCTTTAAATTACACAGGTTCTGAGGCTAATTAAATGCAGATAAGGCACCAAGTGAGTTTAATTACCACCTTAATCAGCCACAGAACCTGTGTAAATAATGTGTTCGGGTTTAAAGGGATGAGGTGGCAACCATATATAGCACACAGTACAGAGCACACTGAGTGTTTTATTGGAGATCACTTCTATTACTAACAAGCAAATACAATAACATTCCACACTCTCAATTTTTACAATGACAGTAAAATGTTTCCAAACAACACAAAGATAAACATTACAACATTCTACATCCTCCACCAGCTAGAGCTGCAGAATAATTAAAGAGGAGTGTCCGGCAGATGATTGGATGGGCGGTGTGCGGTGGGTGTGGCTATACTTAGGGTCTCTGTGTAGGATTCCTCTGACTGCTCAGTATCTGTCAGACTCCACACTGATCACTTCGCTGAGTGACGTCACTCTGGGGGCGGAGGCCAGTCAGTAAGGGTGGGCAGGGAGCGAGCTAGTGGTGAAGGTTGAGCTAGTATCTTATTGGACAGAGGGCGTGGCGTGGGTGTGGCTATGTTAGGGGTCTCTCTGTAAGTGGGAGGAGTCTTGTTAGTAGCTCTGAACCTCCAAGCTGATCATTTTATGCATTCCCTATGGCAGAGAAAGAAGTGGGAGGGGAGGAGGTGAACCTGATGGGCGGGGTCAGTGAATATGGAGGTAGCTGTAGGGCGTATAGAGAGTCAGTTACTGGAAATGAGCTGAGAAGAGAGGATCACACTGGGATGACTTTCATGCTGCTGGAGGGTATGATTTTGGGGTGGGGGAGGGTGTAATGGAAATTATTGCACAGCCCCTCCCCCTGTATGATGGGATGGAGAGAGAATGTGACATGTGACAGTTGTGATGTCATTAGAGGAGGAAGTGATCAGGTCACACACAATGTTACATGTTGCTATAGAAAGGATACAATTTCCTTTGATTGTAGTTTGTGGTTTCTGTATCTCCTGACAACATCCAGAGGTGGTGCTGTGTTCCTGGCATACAGCCAATCAGATGTCAATGTGGATCCCATTCTCTCTGTATACAGGGCCATCTTTAATATTGATTGGACCCTGGGCAAATATTTTTTTTGGGCCCCCACCATGCAATTTCGCTCCCCACTTACGCTCCCTGATTGATTACTAGAAACTACCGCACATCATTACTGCTCACTCATTGGCTTTTTGAGCTGAGGGGGGTGTGATCAATGGCAATGAGGAGGTTGGGATTAGTGGTAGTGCTGGGGCGATGGGATGAGTTACAGTGCGTGGCAGTACAGAATCCCCCCTCTTTACATCAGTCCCCAGAGTTTCCCCATCTGAAATCATGGTCCCAGAGTCAGCTTTCTTGTATTAAGGTCCCCAGAGCCCCCTCCTTATTTTGGAGCCCCCAGAGCCCCCTCCTTACATCAGGGTCCCCAGAGAGCCCCCTCCTTACTTGGGGGTCCCCAGAGAGCCCCCTCCTTACTTGGGGGTCCCCAGAGAGCCCCCTCCTTACTTGGGGGTCCCCAGAGAGCCCCCTGCTTACTTGGAGGTCCCTAGAGAGCCCCCTCCTTACTTGGGGGTCCCCAGAGAGCCCCCTCCTTACATCGGGGTCCCCAGAGAGCCTCCCTCCTTACATCGGGTCCCCAGGGCCCCCCCTTTTTACATCAGGGTCCACACATTTGCCCCCTTCATCAGGATCCCCTCCTTATATCAGGAACTCCAGAGCTGCTGCTCCTCCTCTAAGATAAATCAGAGCTTTTCCTTACCTTCCTTGAGTTCACTAAGCTGGCTCTGGACTGGCAGCAGCTGCAGCAGCCAGGTCTAGAGGGAGAAGCCCCATGCTCCTCCACTGAACACTGAGGGGTGGAAGGGCAGTGTCAAACAAGCCATGTGGCACAGGCAACAACTGCAGCAACCCAGTCTGAAGCAGGAAATCCCGTGCTCATCCATTGAACACGGTGGGCAACCATGTGGTTGGTTGCTAGATGCTGAGTGGTCGTGACCTAGCAACCAACCACCACTGACAGCTGCAGGGGGAGCCTGGAGGTGTGGCAGCAGCCAGGACTGCAGGAGAAAATTCCAATCTCTGCTGAATGCGGGGGCAGAGTCGCAGGCAGATTAGCCACGTGGTTGGTTGCTAGACGCTGGGCGGTCTTAGCAACTAACCACTATTGTCGGCAGTGGCAGCAGCAGGAGCCAGAAGGTGAGACTTCAGCAGCATCGCTGTGGTAGGCAGAATGTCAGATTTGTAACAACACTGGTGCGGGCTCAAGGGGCTGCTGCTTCAGGCCCCACAACAATAACTGGGCCCTGGGCAGCTGCCCCTTTTGCCCTGCGTTAAAGACGGCCCTGTCTGTATAACTCAGAAGTTTAGATGCTGAACATGAAATATATCTAAGAACAAAACTTATTTATTTTATTATTTAAAAAAAAAAAAATTTTTGTAGTATTTTTTATTTTTCTTCAATAAGGTTATTTTTTCCGAGGCCTAATCAATGCACTGAATTGGACTGGCAGTTTTAAAAAAAAAAAAAATCCTATATGCCTATGTATTTTTGCTCTCTGGGTGTCACCCTACACTTTATATATGAGGGGTTTTTTTCCACTCAGGGTGGGGGTCCTCAGGCCTACCCTGAAGTCTAGGGGGAAGCTCTCTTCAGGAGAGCCCCTCCCCCAATACCCACTTCCAGACCATGCTAGAAAATTACTTCACATTGTATGGAGGAGGAGGAGGAGGACACAGATCGTACGCACGTTACGCTTACTGCACACGCGTGTAACTCTGCCCACCCCTGATGTTCTTTCTAGTCTTCCCCGCCCCTTTTCATTCGGCGCAGTGGGGGAAGAGCACATGGCGGAGACACATGAGGTGCGTGCCAATTACAGGAACGAGGAGGAGGAAAGCCCGGAGCCAGAAACGTCTGGATCCAGAAGGAGAAGATTTAAGGCATCAAATATATCCTTTGGGGAGATGTTGGAGATGGTCGACATCCTGAAGAGGGCTGACTATGATGGAAAGTATGGACCTTACCCCAACCCCAATGTCCGAAAGGCCAAGATAATGGTGAAAGTGGTCAAAAGTCTGCAATGGAATTTCGGGGTACTTCAATCAAAAAATCAGCTCAGGAAGCGGTGGTTGGACCTGAAATTAAGAGAGCATGAGCAGTACTGAAAGATCCGGAGAGTGCTGCAAAAAAGTAAGTAGTTCTGCTGTGTTCCTATTCTTTTTGTGGTTATTACTTTCGTGCTGCTCCATGTGCTTTTCTTTGGCAACTTTCATGTTCATGGGCACATTATTCATTCGTATCAAACATTTTTCTTTCGGCCTATAAAACACCATTGTTTTGGCCATATGCATTTGCCTACATTTTTTAGGGCCTACTTGTATGAAAATAATTTGGTTGTGTAGATGGGTTTGTTACTAGAATGAAATGCAAACTAGATTCTGTGTAAAGAGAGGACACTCAGCAGCTGTTTTCACATCTGGACGCTGGAGCACTAGTGTGGGACACAATAACACCCTTTTTATTAGGGGGCCCACACAGGTGCTCCAGTGTATACTATAGGGGTGTCTCCATCTGTGAAGCTTGGACAAAACAGGTAAAGTATTGAAGCTTGACAAAGTACACTCAAAATTCTACATCTTGGAACTCTCCCAAAACAGACAATTGTACCCCACTTCCAAGCAATGTTTCATATTTATAGTTCTGCCATCAAATATCTGTGTGCTAAGTATACCATTTTTTTGTACATAGGGGAGAAAAGACTCGGAGGACACCCCTCATCCGAGTACACCATAGACCCCCCACCTCTGGAAGAAGGGGAAATACCCCAAAGACAAGAAGAGCAGGAGGAGGAAGACGTGGTGGAACTAGTCACCTCAAGAGGTGAGTGTCTGCGACCACAGGCTCAGGTAAGAGATGGATGCCGGCATATTTATAATGCATGGTTTTTTTTTGGTTTCTATCTTTTTAAGTGATGTTGTGGATCCAGGGCATTTCAGCTCGGAAAGTGCACAGATCTTGATTGGGGAGATCATGGGGTGTAATGTTGTATTGGAAAATATCAAGAAAAACATCAATGATGTTATTCAAAAAATAAGAACATCATTGATGTTTTGGGGAGAGTTTAAAACCCCTCCAAATCCCTTTCTTTTATGGTGTACTACAATTTTAAAATTTTTTGTCGAATTGTAGAAAAGCCAAATTTTGAAGAGGCACAGTGTGCCAACATGTGCTATCTGCCATCACGGGAGATCAATGGGCGTATTTTGGGGGTGCAACCCCTTCCTCAATAATAAAGTAGCTGAGAGGAAGGGGTTGCTCCCCCAAAACACATCCCTTGATCCCCCGTGATGGCAGCTAGCACATGTTGACAATCGTAAATTGGTGTGCATCTTCAAAATTTGGCTTTTCCTGGGGTGACTTCACCCCATCTGAATGCAATATCAAACACAGTTCCTAAATACTCATGTCTGATATTGCCTTTAAGTTCTACCAAATGTGAACTTTGTAAGTTCAAGATTTGTGTCTTTCTTGTTGGTTTGAAACATGCCTGTTTTATCTTAAATGGATATTTCTACTTTTTCTAATGTGGTGCTCTAATTGCTGCTTTCTGTGACAATGGGGGTTATTTCCTAAGGACAAATCCTCTTTGCACTACAAGTGCAGTTTCAAGTGCACTTGTAGTGCAAAGTGTCTTTGCCTTTAGTAAATAACACCCAACAGTGCTTTGTAAGGTTACACAATCACGCCATTTTCAGGACTCCACACATTTCTGTCAGGGTCAGCTAAAACAAACACAAGCAGTAAATGTCACCAAAGATTTGCTTAATGTTTTTTTTATTTGATAAAGGTTTCAAACATTGTCTGGCATGTTGATAGCCCCCCTACCCACAAAGAATTCCAGGTATCTTAGCTGGACATCATGGGCACTCAGGGAGGGCAAGCCAGGACGGCCACTTTCAAGCACCGTCAGGGTTGGTTCATTTTGAATTCCGGCTTCAGGCCCAACTGAGCCAGCATAGTTGGCAGAATGTTGCCGTAAAAAGTTGCGTAGAACACAGCACTCCAGGATAATGTGATTCAGTTTATACTCCGCCATATGTATGGGTGTAAGAAATAGGCGGAACCGGCTGGCCATGATTCCAAACGTGTTTTCCACCACTTTTCTGGCTCTGGCCAGCCGGTAATTAAAAACCCTCTGGTCCGGGGTGAGGGTCCTCATGGGGAATGGCTGCATAAGATGGTCCCCCAGCGCAAAGGCTTCATCCGCAATGAAGACGAATGGGAGTCCTTCCACATTGTCTTCTGGAGGTGGCAAGTCCAAGCTGCCATTCTGGAGACACCTGTAGAACTCAGTCTGGGCGATGACTCCACCATTGGACATCCGGCCATTCTTCCCCACGTCCACATACAGGAACTCATAAGTAGCCGACACCACCACCAACATCACAATACTATTGAACCCCTTATAATTATAATAGTACGACCCTGAGTTGGGTGGTGGGATGATGTGGACGTGTTTCCCATCAATTGGCCCTCCGCAGTTAGGAAAGTCCCACCACTGGGCAAAGTGGGAGACCACAGTCTGCCATTCCTGTGGCGTGGAAGGAAACTGTTGAGGAAAACAAAAAAAAATTAGTCTTTTTGCACATAAACATGGAAAGCAGATTAGACACAAACATTCTTGGCCAACATCAAGATAACTTTGAGTTATGGGAATTTTTAAAGACCAAAGTATAAGGTACACCTATCATATTCCCCCCTCCCCCCTGTCATGGGCCATTTCTAACATTATAGGGGGGGAGCTCTTGGACAGGTAACCCTCTCCACTTCATTGAGAGATGAATGCCTAAATAATGTGTATTACTTGGAACAGCCCCTTCTTAGTTACACTTACACTTTTCCAGTGGTCTTCAAGGACAGCACAATCCCACCCTCTTTTGATTATGTTGATGTACTAACGTTATTGCCTGTTATGGTTTATATTTTTCAGTTCCATCCTTCGGTTTTTGGTAAATGACTGACCAGGGACCGCCTTTTGAACTGTGGCAATGTGTTTCCTGGGTCGATGGGAGGGACTCCATCTCTCAAGGGCTGTCCTGGAAGACAACTGGAAAAGGAGTTACCGGTATGTCTAACTCCAGTTTTTTTTTCTGCCAGTAAATCTCTTATACAGCCCACTTCCTGCTTCTTGTCTGGTCATTAGCCTAGGCTTATGACATCATGCATCTCTCTCTCTCTCTCTCTCTCTCTCTCTCTCTCTCTCTCTCTCTCTCTCTCTCTCTCTCTCTCTCTCTCTCTCTCTCTCTCTCTCTCTCTCTCTCTCGTTGATCAATAAGAGGGCCAATGAAAGCTGCAGAGCTGGAGGTGTGTGTCTATGTAAATCCAGTAAGTGGACAGGCAGCAGCTTTAGCTGTCCACAGTTATAATGGTTGGAGGGAAGCTTCAGAATGGCAAAGATGCTTTTATTACAAATTATGTGAGCAGACTGCAGTTCCTCTTTAACCACTTGCTTACTGGGTACTTAAACCCCCCTCCTGTCCAGAAAAATGTTTAACTTTCAGTGCTGTCGCACTTTGAATGACAATTGCGCGGTCATACAACACGGTACCCAAATGAAATTTTTATCATTTTTTTCCCCACAAATAGAGCTTTCTTTTGATGGTATTTGATCACCTCTACGGTTTTTATTTTTTGTTAAAAAAATTGAAAAAGACAGAATTTTTAAAAAATATATATATTTTATATTTTGTTATCAATTTTTGCAAACAGTTAATTTTTCTCCTTCGTTGATGTACGCTGATGAAGTGGCACTGATGGGCACCGATAGGTGGCAGTGATGGGCACTGATGGGTGGCGGTTATGGGCACTGATGGGTGGCAGTGTTGGGCACTGATTGGGCACTGATGGCAGCACTGCTAGGTGGCACTTGTGGGCTTTAATAGGTGGCACTTGTGGGCTTTAATAGGTGGCACTTGTGGGCACTGGCAGATGGCACTTGGAGGCACAGTTTAGGCATCTGTGCCTCCTTCCTCTTCGGGACCGATGTCCCTTTGACATAAGCCGGTGATCGGCTTTTTTTTCCTCCTCACGCTGTCAGCGTGAGGAGAAAACGAAACCGATCATCAAGCTTTTGTTTACATCATGTGACCAGCTGTCATTGGCTGATAGCTGATCACATGGTAAGGGGCCGGGACCGGCCCCTTACGCGGATCTGTGATCATCCGAGTCTCTGTGACTCTGTGATCACAGCGCGCACACCGCACGCCCTGCAGGGTGTGTGCGCATAGGGAAGGACGTCATATGACATCCTCCCGGAGATTGAGGTCCGCGCTGTAGCCGTCATTTGGCTATGGTCCGGACCTCAAGTGGTTAATGCATTCTATGCATTAAGGTGAAAAACCTTTTTGTGCTGCAGCCCCAGACCCCCCCTTCTTCTTACCTGAACCCAATCGTTCCAGCAACTGGGACGAGCACAGCAGCTCCAGCTGCTGTCTCTGGTCCTCATTGGATAGATTGGTAGCAGCAGGAGCCATAGGCTGCTGTCAATGAAATCCAGTGAGCCGGGGGGTGGGGCAGAGTCCTGTTGTGTCTGTGTCAATGGACGCAGCAGCAGGACTCGGGAGCGCACAAGTGCCTCCATGGAATGAGGCTTTCTGTGGCAGCACTCTGTGCAAAACCCTTGCACAGAGGAGGTAAGTATAACATGTTTGTTATTTAAAAAACAAAACCAAAAAAAACACCAAAGCATTACAACCCCTTTAATTCATTTTATCCATGAAGTATTTAAACCTAAAGGCCGAGGTTTTTCTATATTTCCCTCCATTGGTTAGGGGGTGTAGAGCTGCCCCCTTGTGTCCAGCCTGGGTTTGCGCACACACACAATGAATACCCAGAACATGGAATTCTGGGAGACTCCCATGCTGCAGATCCCATTAACTAATTCCATTAACCACTTCAGCTCCGGAAGGTTTTACCCCCTTTGTGACCAGGCCATTTTTTGCTATTGAGCACTGCCCAATTTTAACTGGTAATTGCGCGATCGTACAACGCTGTACATGAATGAAATTTATATCATTGTTTTCACTCAAACAGAGCTTTCTTTTGGTGGATTTTTATAACCTCGGGTTTTTTTTGCGATCTAAAATAAAAAAAAGACCGTCTGTTTTCTTTGGTTGTGACAACAGCCAATCTGAGCTTTATTCAGCATAAGTGTATAGCATTATGTTGTGCATTACTCATGGCAGCCAATCAGAAGTGCGGATGTTGTCCTACTAAAAGCAGCCTGCGGATGAGAACATTCCAAACCTACAGAGAAAACCTCTCCACACAGAAACGGACAAGATAACCTACAAGTAAAGTAATTGTAAACCCTTCCATATACCCAGTAAAGTGACCGGCCTCAGGTGATGCACAGAGATGAAACAAATCCTCCTACATAAGTTGTACCTGATTATCTGCAGTTTTTACATTTTATATCTGTTCAAAGTGCTGAATTTTAAAGAGGAACTGCAGTCTGCTCACATAATTTGTAATAAAAACCTCTTTGCCATTCTAAAGCTTCCCTCCAGCCACTTTGCATATTATTTTATATATATTGTGATTCTGTACTTGCCAAATATGCTGCGGAAATCTCCCTCCACTGAGTCTGTCTGTAACCATTATAACTGTGGACAGCTGAAGCTGCTGCCTGTTCACGTCCTGGATTTACACAGACACACACCTGCAGCTCTCATTGGCCCTCTTATGACTCATCTCCCTTCCTGGAGAGAGAGAGGGGGAGGGGGAGAGAGAGGGGGAGGGAGGGAGAGAGATGCATGATGTCATAAGCCTAGGCTAATGACCAGACAAACATACAGCCCACTTCCTAAGGTATTTACTGGCAGACAAAAAATGTTTTACTATCTAAAGTTAAAACAACAACAAGGGCAGAAGATTTAAAGATGAAAAAATTATTGAAGGTCCGCTTTACAGTGTGCCTGAGAGTTCAGAAAAAAAGGGGGGTGGAGAGCTGAAATACTCTGCAGAGCTCAGTGAGGAGAGGAGAGCCCTGACAGCTGACCACTCCCCTCCCCCCTCCAAACAGGAACAGAGCTGTCATCATTCTTCTCTTGGTGTCACAAGTGACTCGTGCAGAGGAAGGAGGAAACAGACAGAAGTGAGACAAGTACACACTATAGAGGGATATGCTTTGTTCATATTTCATGTCAGTGGTTTACAACCACTGTGCTTTAAGATGAACCTGTCACCATTTTAAACCTTAAAATTAAATCTAGTTGGCTGTGCGGGACAACACTCTTCTGCGCACCCCTCTGATACTGGTTTCACATTGCTTATAATGGCTTGAATTCCCAATTCTACCTCTGAACCCATATATACCCACCCATTGTTCTATGAGAACACCGCATTGGTAATTACGAGAGGGGTCACTGGGGGGCGTGACCGGAAGCCGACCTGAATGGACGTGTGAGCCTTTAGCTCCCTCTCAGCCCACAGCTACAAGGCCTAAACAGGGAACTTTTCTACGCCTGCATATGGGTGGATCGTGCAGAACCCAATCCACTAAAGGCCGGGGATCATCTCAGCCTCCGCCCGGCACTTCGGTGACACTCAGAGGCTACTTCTCACCTCCTTCCATGCCAACCGGCAGGATAGACAAAATGGCGACGGCGGACTCCTCCGCCTCCTCCATGAGGGCTCCGCCATCAGGATACCAGGCTCTGATCCATCCACAGGAATCCTCCACAATGGACTGGATGTCACCCGGCCCGCAGGCCGCAACGAAGGGCACAGTGAGTCTCTCCCCCCACCCTGTGTCCCAGGAGACGCTGCTCCAGGGGACACAGACTGCCACACTAGGCCTCACTGGAGCCTCCTGCACACAGTGCACGGACGCCTTTCCCCAGCTGCTATGGATGGCTTCCGATCCGGGGGTCTCGGCAGTAGCGCCCAGCTCCCCCACCTCCTCAGAGGATTCGGAGGACTTTCCCCCCCGCCAGCCCCCCTTTACACGCAGGACTCGGAGATTACTCCCACTGGCCTTCAAAGGCAATGCATGCCACAACAGGCCTACAACCAGGCCCCAGCTTCTCCTAAGGAACAAAGGCAATCTCGCTTGGGGGGTCCAGGCTTAACAGGGGGGATCGGGATTGTCACCACCTATGCTCAGGCTGCTGGCCCCCCAAGTACCACAGATGCGGGGGAATTGCAAAGGCGATCCTCTATACAGCCCCAGCCCTCAGGGGAGAACACCTTTCAGCCTAAGCGTGCAGCCCAGGCCCAGCCAGAGACTTTCCTCCAACATCAACAAACACCTGTCTCTCAATATGCCCCACGCCAGGTGACACCAGACTCTCATATCCAATCTCATCTTTCATGCCATGACTACCTCCAGGCCATTCCGACCAAAGAGGATTTTAAACAACTAATTGAGGATGTTAAGTCTACCTGCCGAGCCGAAATACAGGTACTTCAAGTTAACTTTAAACACCTAGCTGACAGGGTGGAGATGGCGGAGGAAGAAATTCAGGAAACCAAATTAGCAGTACATCGCACCCAACTGCAGGGTGCAGATCATCGCATACTTTTAAAGGGATATGCAACGCCACCTAGAGGATCTGGACAATAGGGGGCACAGGAACAACATACGAATCAGGGGTTTACCCGAATCAGAAGGACCAGAAGACTTACATGACACCCTGCAAACCCTATTTAATGGCCTCTTGGTCGATCCCCCAAATAAACCCATAGAAATGGACAGAGCTCATCGTGCCCTACGTCCCAAGGGACCGCTTTCTAAACCACGAAATGTTATCTGCAAGGTCAACTCATATCCGCTAAAAGAGGATATCATGCGAAAAGCCCGATCTACTAGGAAAGTGGTCTTCGCCAATACCCAAATCCAGCTTTACCCTGATCTATCATGGATCACGTTGCAGAAACGCAGGCTCCTACAACCTCTTCTCCTTCTGCTGCAGGAAAACAGACATTGCCTATTGATGGGGTTTCCCCTTTAGTCTGATGGCAAGGAAAGACGGACAGTCAGCTGTACTGCGATACCCTGAAGACCTGGAGGTTTTTTGTGACACACTGGGGCTCTTTGTCCCCCGGCTCCAGGATTGGGACTTGCTGGCCACTCCACCCCCTCCTCCCTCGATCTGGCAGAGGGTCCCTCCGACTAAACGTTCCCGGGGTGCCAAGCCTAAAAAGGACTGTAAAGATCAAGTTCCCTGTACTTGACTCTCTCAGCCACAACAAGAGCTTCCCCAAAGCTGCTTACCCTGGTTCACCCATTACCAAATGTTTCAAATTTCCCTAGGCCTCCATACAGTTTTTTTCTTTGTCCTGCAAAATTTATTGGGCACTTCTAATTGAAGAACTGAGAGTGGTTGCTCTTCCGCTCACTGGACCCCCTGTGGTTTACTCCCTGGAGTTCCTTAACAGTTTAACTTCCTTACGTCCCCCCGGCCTGTTGTTTTCACTTTGGGCCGGTGGGACCTATTGGAACTCAGTTAACCCTGCGTCTTGCAGGATATGCAGAATTTATATGCAATGTTTATTATGCACTTTGTTAATCTGTCTTTATCTTTTCTCTCTATTCTCACTTCCCCTTTCCTTATCACTCCTTCAGCTCATTTCAGGACCCTGTCAACCTTCCACAGAGCCCCTCGGCTCTCGGCATCCTCCATACCTTGGCGACTTGGCACTCGGGCAGCTGGATCAGATAAGTATCTTTTTTCGTGCACATACCCATCACTATTGCTAAGGTAATGTCATTGAATGTCCACGGATTAAACTCCAACAGGAAGAGACATCTGGCGCTTACTGAGTGTAAAACATCAGATAGTGCAACGCTAAAATCCAAATAAAACACTAAAGTCCACCACAGTATCAGATAAGTCCATGAGAGTAATCAATAAATCATCCTCAAGTGCGAGCGGACACCTGTATGCAGAGAAGTGATTCAGGCAGCCCACCACCAAGAGATAAGATGGCCTCTCACCTGAAGGAATGGACCCTTTAATTATAGAGGGTCAAGAATCGCCTTTTTCATGTAATCAAGCAAGGTGCAGCATGTATAGGCATGCGTCAGGGCTCAGATGTCAGACTCTCCAATGGGACCATGGGGCTCCGGTAACAGACACTCCAATATGACCAAAGATGAGTGCTGGCATAGCACAGGCTCCGTACCGGGCTGGGTACAGAGCCTGTGCTACGTCTGTTCCGAATGCCCCATGAATTTCTGATAGTTGGAGGAGACTTTAATTTTTCCCACTCATCGGTACATGACCGCCACACGGTAGACCCCCGGAACTCACAGAACAGGACAACCAGAGAATCAAAACTCTTTAGACAGATCACTAGACGGTATGCCCTGTTTGACTCTTGGTGAGCCTTTCACCGCAGGGACAGACATTACACGTTCTACTCTGCACCCCATCGCACGCACTCCCGAATTGACTATCTCTTTGTAAATAATGCTGCCTTGCTGGTCGTTAACGATACACGGATCCACCGGATCTCCTGGTCGGATCATGCCCCCATCTTCATGACATTGAATTTGGGTGCCTTAAACCGTAGGCCTTGCCACTGGCAACTCAACACTTTTCTCCTACAGCACCCTCCTTCCAAAATGGAGCTAGACTCGACATTGCAGTACTATTTTATAGAGAATACAACCCCAGCGGTTTCTCCTTCCGTCCTTTGGGAAGCCCATAAGGCAGTCCTCCGGGGCGGGTGTATTGCACTAGCCTCGGCCATGAAGAAAGATGCGATGGCTGTTAAGGTGCGGACCGAGCGGGAGCTTAGGGTGTTGGAACGAAACCTACAGATTTCTCCGTCGACACAGCCTCTTAAAAAAATTGTATGTCTACGCACAACTCTTAAAGACTTGGCTATTGGCAAAGTGGAAAAAGCGTTACGGAGATTGAAACAGCTCTATTATGACAAGGGTAATAAGGGTCACTCCCTCTTCATTCGCAAATTAACGGAACGCTCAAATGCAACAACTCCCCATCAAATAAAAAAAACATGGAGGGCGACCTAATCTCCCATCCCCATGATATAACTCAAGTCTTCGTGGAATTCTATACCAAGTTATATAATAACTCTGAGATCCCTCATGACTCTACTTTCCCTGAACTTACTGACAGACTGACGCAGTATCTGGAACGAAGTGGGATTCCCTGACTTCAGGCCTTGGACCTTCTTTCACTTAATGCAGACATATCTGAGGAGGAAATTACCTCTACTGTTAAGTCCCTGCCTACCCGTAAATCTCCAGGCCCTGACGGACTCCCCTATGAATACTATAAAACTTTTCTCTCTATCCTTCTACCACACATGTGTAAATTATTTAATGCTTTTCTCCAACAAACACCCATACCCTCTGACATGCAGAGGTCCTTCCTCACAATAATCCCAAAGCCACATAAGGACCCTGCCCTTTGCGCTAGTTACAGGCCGATAGCACTCCTGAATTCCGATCTAAAAATCTTTACAAAACTCCTCTCTATACGACTGAATGTGATATTGCCATCCCTGATACATAAAGATCAGGTAGGCTTTGTTCCCCTACGCCAAGCGGGAGATAACACGAGACGGGTCATTAATTTGATAGATGTGGCGAACAGGGAGGGTCAAGAGTCCCTAGTTTTGGGATTAGATGCAGAAAGGCATTTGATCGCCTTGGCTGGCCCTTCTTGTTCGCCACGTTAAAGCACATGGGCTTTCGGGGGGCCTTTCAAAGAGCTATCCAACACTTGTACACTAACCCTACATCCCAGGTTAAGACCCCTTTTGCTATGTCCTCCACCTTTTTGATAGCAAACGGTACACGCCAGGGATGCCCGCTCTCTCAGTTATTGTTTGCATTGTATGTAGAGCCCCTGGTGGCGTCCATTCCCGGAAATCCGAACATAAGGGGGGTTTCGGTTCCAGGGAGGGAGTTTAAATTGGCCTTGTTCGCGGACGAGATCATACTTACCCTTACTCAACCTCGGATATCACTGTCGAATCTAAATGCCGAACTGGACACATACAAATCCCTCTCCGGATACAAAATTAATGCATCCAAATCAGAAGCACTGCCAATTAACATTCCGGATGCAGAAGTGCAACATCTACAGCAATGTTTTCCCTACCATTGGAAGACTTCAGCCCTGAAATACTTAGGGGTCCAAATTACCCAGTCTTACGCATCATTATATCAAGCCAACTTCCCACCCCTTTTCTGCCACATAAGAGACCTTTATACAAAAATGGAAAACCCATCATATTTCCCTTTTGGGCAGAGTGGCGTCTGTAAAGATGACCATTCTCCCCAAACTTTTGTACCTGTTCCAGACACTGCCCATTCCAGTACCTTATGGACAACTGCAGAAGCTCCAGGCAGACCTAGTGCGATTTGTTTGGAACTACAAGAGACACAGAATACCCCGATCAGTACTAGTTGCGTCCCGAACAGATGGGGGGCTGGCATTCCCTGACCTGGTGAAATATTACCAAGCATCTCAACTGCGGGCTATTACCTCCTGGTTTCCCCAAAGGGCATATAATAAATGGGTGGAAATTAAGAAGATATGGCTAGCTCCCATACATCCAAACAGTCTGCTATGGAGTGCGAGCGTTAAGGTAGACCCGGAGAGACTCCTGGGGTCAATAATCCTACTTAGGTCGCTCTGGAGAAGACTGTCTCATGCCCATGGGCTCAGCTCAGAGCAGTCACTTCTCACCTCCTTTCTTTATAACCCTGACCTGCCTGCCGGTCTAACACGCTAGATGTCTCTCCCCTGGGCAACACGGAATCTTTTTCATATGGGCCACTTGGTGGATCCCAGGACACGTAGAATGCTATCGTTTGCCCAATTACAGACAAAACATGACTTGCCTCGCCAGGTGTTTTATGGATATCTGCAGATACGTCACTACGCCCAGTCTATTGCCCCGAACCTCCAATTTTCAGCGCCATCCCCCTTTGAGAGCATAGTCTTGGAGGGTACAGCATGCCAAGGCTTAATATCTGATATCTATCGGTTGCTTAACTCTCATTCCATTACCACCCACGGCAAACATGCGTACATGCTCCGCTGGGAAAAAGTCCTGGGGGAAGTGATCCCAGAGGGGACGTGGCGGGCGATCTGGTCTCAGGCGGAAAAGAGGTCCTACTGTACCCTCTATAAGGAGAACTCATATAAAATTCTCTATTTTTGGTACCTGACACCGGACGTTCTTCATGTCATATATCCCTCATGCTCAGATCGGTGCTGGCGCTGTGGGAGAGAAAAGGGTACTCTCTACCATATATACTGGAGTTGCCCCAAGATTGTCCCTTTTTGGATGGAGATGTAGCTATTGCTGTCCCGCTTACTGGGTGTGCAAGTCCCCATTACCCCAAAACTTTTTTTGCTAGGGGTGTCTCCCTTATGGATTTCTAAGCCCTCTAAAAAACTTCTAAGACACATTTTGACGGCTGCTCGATGCCTGGTTGCCCTTCACTTGAAAAGACGTTCCCCCCCTCCCAGGAGGACCTTTATACCAGAATAAAAGATGTAGAACTAATGGAAAAGATGACAGTTAGACTACAAGACAGGCTAGAAGCACACAATAAGGTCTGGGAGGAATGGCATAGCCATGAGGATCTGCCTTGAGCTGAGGGTCGAACCCCCTTCCCTATCCCTCATACCCTCCTTTCCTACCCTCTCTCTAGTCCTATTCTTCTCTGTTATCTCTGCACCATCTTTCTTATCCTCTTTCACTCTTTTCTCTCTGCATTTTACTATCTATATAATAACATGTAGTAGATGTTGTTTGAGAATTCATAATTGCGCAAGCTATGTCTATCTTTTGCTTTATAATCAAAACAAAATAAAAATGTTATTTGAAAAAAAGAGAAGGGTCACTGGATAGAAGGTTGGTTGGTGGGAACACTAGATCAAGCCAAGCGTCAAAATAAGCAAAGTTAAGGCTGAACTCTGGGGAAAATTCATAGTCTTAAATGCTATTTTTCCCCCTACAGCACCATAAAAAGCAGCTGTACTTTCTTTCACCCTCTCTCCCCTGGCAGCCGGCACCATCTTCTTTCCTACGACACTTCGGGTTGTAGACGGCCCTCCGTGTCCTCACTTGCAATGCAGGACTGGTGATGCTGCATTGTAGATGATGACATCAGAGCGACAGGCGGGGCTGAAGAGGAGCATTTTTCGGGGGGGGGGGGGGGGGGATCATTTGCATGGACAGGCGGTCCTCCCCAGTTGCAAGGGTTAGGGAAAGCACAAACTGCATATAAATGTACCGTAGACAAAAATGCACCTTTTAACCCTTGCAGTGCAGAGGGAGCCCCACTGAAGGGGTAGTTGTAATGTTTGCTAGCAAGACTTTTACTTCTAAAATTTTAAGAGTGACCGCTTCACTTTATTGGAAATCAGATGCAGTTACAGTATTGATGACGGTTGTGTTTGTCCTTCTCAGACTCACGTAGGAGATGATCAGTATATACATCTGCGGATCTACAAGAAGCTCCCGTGTTACCAGGAGGAGATGAGCCTCACCGCCTTCCAGGTGGGCAAGACCAGAGAGGAACCCATCGTCCACTTCGAACCCAGCGACTGACCAATCCGGACACAGCTCTCTGCCGCTAGTTTTACTTCTCTTTCTTAATAAAATAATAAACCGGATGATGTGTTGTTACCAGTTAATATCATCTTTTATTGTAATGATAAGAAGTATCATTTCCACCATGGAGGGTGCAGAAACAAAGTGCTCATAGCACTAGGGGGGTCCAATACTGGATGAACCCCCTTTCTAGCAATCTTTGCAATAAAAAAAATTGCTTCTGCAAGTCGCTTCTGTACTGTCCTTTCCTCCCATTGCAGTATTGGTAGGACTATCATGGAGTGTATTTTGAAAGTTGATTATATGTATAAGTGCTGACACATTATGCAGCCTGGGGTCCGAGCTGAAGTCCTTTGGTACTTAAAGGATAACTTCACCTTTCGTTACATGTTACACCCATATTTAGGGTGTAACATGTTACAAACAGACCGGCGCCCGCATCTCCCCGATTCCCTGATCTGACAGCTAGCGGGAATCTTATCCCCTCCACTAGTTGTCACAACTTTAAAAAAAACAAGCCTAGCCGCATCACTCATTCAGTGTCCAGTGAATGGAAAACTACAAGGTCCGGCAGTCTTTGCGGCTGTCGGCCTGTAGTTTTCAATGAACAACCATGACGCTGTGGTGGTTCATTCGCTCTTCCTGTCAGATTGTATCAGCTTGCTCATGCGGGACATAAGGGCACACTGTTGGACTGCTGGTGCAATGCTTTAGATGCAGGCGTCTCAAACTGGCGGCCCTCCAGTTGTTGCGAAACTACAAGTCCCATGAGACACTGCAAGGCTGACAGTTACAAGCATGATTTCCACAGGCTGAGGCATGATGGGATTTGTAGTTTTGAAACAGCTGGAGGGTTGCTAGGTTGAAACCCCCTGCTTTAGACGCAGGGATCTCCAAACTACGGCCATCCAGCTGTTCTAGAACTGCACATCCCATGAGGCATTGTAAAACTCTGACATTCACAGACATGACTAGGCATGATAGGGATTGTAGTTCCTGAACAACTGGAGGGCTGTAGTTCGGAGACCCCTGCAGAAACCAAAAGTAATACAGTGGAACCTTGGTTTACGAGTAACGTGGTTAATGAGCAGTTGAAAGACAAGCAACTTTTTTTTTTTAATTCTGACTCGGTTTGCGAATGTTGTCTAGCAAAACGAGCACAGTTCAAGCGAATGTGTGAAGTACCGCATTTGGCCAGAGGTGCGAGGGTGCTGGGGACTCTCGCAATGATTCGGAAACACTCGGACATACTCCGTTCCCGAGTGTTTCCGAGTTCAGCCGAGCTGTGCTGTTCCCGAGTATTTCCGAGGCTCTCCGGCGCCCCCCAACCTCTGGCCACATGCGGTATTACATGCAATAGAAGTCAATGCGGAACGAATTATCTTCGTTTCCATTGACTTGTATGGGGAAACTTGCTTTGATATGCGAGTGCTTGGGATTACAAGCATTCTCCTGGAACGGATTATGCTCTTAATCCAAGGTTCCACTGTAAATGCATTTAGAAAAAAAAAACGTACATTTATTATTTTTTGTTAAAAGGTGAACTTATCCCACTGGAGGTGGGGACAATACGACCTATATATACATATTCTGTAGCATTGTAAAAAGGAATGCGGTATTTTCCTTCCTACTCCCTTTTCTTCTTTCCGTCGTCTTTTTTTCTTCTCAATTGATCTTCCCCATCAGTCATTATATCAAATTGTTCTATTGTCACTTATGTTGCCAATTTGTGTAATTTCAATATTTGTTTAACATTGTCCCCCTTCTTCCTTTTTTTTTTCTTTATGTACCCCATATTGCTTTGTTTTTTCTATCCCTGGAAATAAGTGAATAAAAATATATTCAACCTAAAAGGTGAACTTCTCTTTTTAACATGCAGTCCTCAGGCCCCAGGAATAAATAGATTTATAAAGTAGTTGTAATGACAGTGAACTCTAATGCCCCGTACACACGGTTGGATTTTCCGATGGAAAATGTCCGATCGGAGAGTGTTGTCGGAAATTCCGACCGTGTGGGGGCGCCATCGGACATTTTCCATCGGATTTTCCGACACACAAAGTTGGACAGCAGGAGATAAAATTTTCTGACAACAAAATCCGATCGCGTCAATTCCGACCATGTGTGGCCTGTTCCGACGCACAAAGTGCCACGCATGCTCAGAAGAAACTCCGACACGGGACAGCTCGTTCTGGTAAACGTAGCGTTTGGAATGGATACAGCACTTTCGTCACGCTGCAATGTTCAAAATGGTTTAATACAGCGCACTCTCTTCTTCTTTATAATGTGACAAGAATTAAGTCGTTTTGCTGCTCATATTCACACACACTTCTCACAAACTTATTTTGTTACTATTTATCGGGATTCCCTCAATATATTTAGATTTCTCACATCTGACAACAAAATTTTTTGGTTTTTTTGGACTTTAATGTAGATTCTTTTTTTGTGTTTCTCTTTTTTATTTTTTTTGGTGATTTTGATTTGTATTCCCGAAAATGTTTGTGTGTTTTTTGTGACAAGTTCCCACAACACCACTAATATGTTGTTCTATTTAATCTGTAGGAGATTGTTTGGTGTTGTTGTCCCTTGTTAATTTCACATTGTACTTTAGAAATGTACCTGAATCGTCACCAACAAACTGTCCTTTTTGGATGAAAACACACACAGGAGAGTAGAATTTACCCAAAAAAATTTTAGTAAGGGCTCACAACTAAACAAAGAGGGAGGCAACGCTGGAGAAACTGCAAAAGTCAGTGAAGCCTTGGACCCCCGGGGCAGACATCAACTATTTAAAAGCAAAATTGGTGGCCTGAGGAGTCCATATCTAAGGGAGGGCAGTCTGGTCCAGAAGTCCCAGAGATCCGGAAAGCAGCAGATGACATCTGTGTCCCCAGGCTGTGGTCATACGAGAGACTGCAGCTTTTGTCAGACCAGACTGAACCCAGGGCAATCACTCTTTGGTCTTCTTTCCACGCCTCCTTCCACGCTGTGGCTGTGGTGGTGGAGTTGTGGCAGCAGGAGGAGGAGGAGGAGGAGGAGGAGGATCGTCCCTCTCCATGACATCCGTCTTGGGTGTCAGTTCCCCACTCTCCCCCTTACGAAGGACTTTATAAATCAGGTCCTCAGAGATCTTGCGTTGACCCTCCTGCATGCCCTGCAATTTTGTGACAGCCATGCAGGCAAAGGCCTCTTCAGGACTGGGGAAGGCTCGGAGGGACACCGAAGCCTCCTGGTATGCTGAATCCTGCACGGGACTCAGAGTGGCCTTCCTGGCTCGTTTATATGGCAGGTGGAGGGGAGGGACCTGAGACTCAGTCAGGCTGCGACTTGTCCCAGGCTTCTCTTGGTTGCCACTTAGCCCTGCCTCCTCCTGGCTGCCACTAATCCCCGCCTCCTCCTGACTGCCACATTCCACAGCCTCCTCCTGGCTGAGGTCTTCCTGTGTATGAAAAAGGGACATAGTTTTAGTTTTTTATTCATCAATCACACACAATTTTTACCTCCTGACTGCTGCAAATTGAATGTTAACAAATAT
This sequence comes from Lithobates clamitans, assembly GCA_037952925.1. Classification (NCBI taxonomy): domain Eukaryota; kingdom Metazoa; phylum Chordata; class Amphibia; order Anura; family Ranidae; genus Lithobates; species Lithobates clamitans. Next base: position 462,599 of record JBBGZY010002843.1, read on the forward strand.
AACAGACTATCCTTCTGAGCCCAGCAGTTTTCATTCTTTTCACAATTTTGGGTGCCCACTACTGTCTATTGATATGTAAAACACTTTTTTTAATCAGCAATTAGTGATCAATAATAACATCTAATAAACATCATTTATTTATTGACCAGAAATCTGTAGAAGAATGCTATACCTGACTCCAGCTGGGCTCCTCCACTTCTTCCTGGCTGGAAGGCCCAGGTTGGACATCGGAAGCCTCAGCTGGGATGGAAGGAAGCGTGGAAGGAAGAGTGGAGAGGGATTCCCTGACTTCAGTGTGGTCTGACAGAAATCACAGTCTCTCATAGTACCACAGCCTGGGGACATAAATGTCATCTGCTGCAGCTCCGGACCTCTGGGAATCTGTGACCTTCTTGCGCTCCCTAAGATACGTGCTTCTCAGGCCACCAATTTTAGCTTTCAAATAAGGGATGGTTGCTGTGGGGACCACCGGCTTCACCAACTCCAGCAGTTTCTCCAGCGCTGCCTGCCTCTTCTGTTTATTATTGTAATGGGGGTGTCTCACCTGCCACAGACAGGGCAGCTCCCTGTACTTGTCTATGAACAGGGGCAGGAAATTGTGGTCGTTGAACCCATCCATTTTCTCTGTAAGTCACAACACAAGACAAAGCCTAATGTCAGGCCAAACTCCCCTAATCTTGTTACAATATAGGCTTCCATTTCGAAGCAGTATAGGCCCAAGTTTAGATCCTACCTTCGTTAGCACGATCGGCGTCTCCGATGTTCCTTCCTCCGCTCACAGATCGTACGTAAGACGCGCGCGTTACGATTTATACACACACTGCGCATGCGTATAACTCCGCCCGCCCCTGACGTTCTTTCTAGTCTATTCCCCGCCGCTTTTTGTTCGGCGCAGTGTGGGAAGAGCACATGGCGGATAGACAGCAGGATCATGCTAATTGTAGCAACGAGGAGGAGGAGGAGGTAAGGCTGGAGCCTGAAACGTCCCGATCCAGAAGGAGATTGAAGGACTCAAATATGTCCTTTGGGGAGATGTTGGAGACGGTGGACATCCTGAAGAAGGCCGACTATGATGGAAAGTATGGGCCTTACCCCAACCCCAATGTCAGAAAGGCCAAGATCATGGCGAAAGTGGTCAGGAGTCTGCACCGGAAATTCGGGGTACGACGATCGAAAGATCAGCTCAGGAAGCGGTGGTCGGACCTGAAATTACGAGAACATGAGCAGTACAGAAAGATCCGGAGAGTGCTGCAAAAAAGTAAGTATTTGTGCTGTGTTCCTATTCTTTTTGTGTTTATTACGTTCGTGCTGCTCCCTGTGCTTTTAGGAACTGTTGTACAGTTTAAAATGTTCATGGGCACATTATTCGTTCGGATCACACATTGTTATTTCGGACGATAAAATACCATTGTTTAGCCCATATGCATTTGGCCACCATTTTGACGCCCTATACTTGTCTTCAAAGAATTTGGTTGTGTAGATGGCTTTGTTACTAGAATGAAATGCAAACTAGATTCTGTGTAAGGAGAGGACACTCAGCAGCTGTTTTCACATCTGGACACTGGAGCACTAGTGTGGGACACAAGAACACCATTTTTATTAGGGGGGCCACACAGGTGCTCCAATGTATACTTAAGGGGGGGCTACATCTGTGAAGCTTGTACCAAACAGGTAAAGTATTGCAGCTTGACAAAGGACACTAAAAAAGCTACATCTTGGAACTCGGCTAAAATAGACAATTGTACCCCACTTCCAAGCAATGTTTCATCTTTATTAGGGTTGTCCCGATACCGATACTAGTATCGCTATCGGCACCGATACCGAGCATTTGCCCAAGTACTTGTACTCGGGCAAATGCTCCCGATGCCTCCCCGATACCTTGACTGTCAGCTGTGATCGGCGCATGGGGGAGTTACAAGATTCTCCCCCGCCGGCTTTCAGCTGCTTAGTGACATACAGTGGTGATCGCTCACAGCTGATTGTCACTGCATCCTCCTCCATGCCCCCTCCTTTCCTCTGTGCCTCTCCGCTGTCCCCCTCCGTTCCTCTCTCCTTATCTGTCCCTCTCAGCTGTCCCCTCAGTTCTGCTCTCATCTGTCCCCTCCGTTCTGCTCTCATCTGTCCCCTCCGTTCTGCTCTCATCTGTCCCCTCCGTTCTGCTCTCCTTATCTGTCCCCTCCGTTCTCCCCCTCAGTTCCTCCGTCCTCCCCCTCCTCCTTCCGTCAGCTGACTCTGTCCATTCACATAACTGAAACATTGTAATCTTCTGTGATCAGTTTATGAATGGAGAGGAGCCACTGTCTTCTCTCCATTCATTCTCAGTGCAGCTGACGCTGCAGAGAAAGGGACTGGGGAATCTCTATCCTCTGTCTCTTTCTCTGTCTCAAGGGGGAGATATCAGAGCTCTGTTAAGACCCCTGATATCTCACCAAAGCCCCCCAAAAGGGCTGATTAAAAAAAAAAAAAAAACAATAAAGAATAAAAGAAATATTATTGTAAAAAAAAAAATTGTAAAAAAAAAAAAATAACACACACATACAACGTTCACCCCCCCCCCCCCAAAAAAAAGCAAGCACTGTTAAAAAAAAAAAAAATAAATGAAAAAAAAAACACTGTCACGTGACATTAAAAAAAAAGTATCGGTAATCGGTATCGGCGAGTACTTGAAAAAAAGTATCGGTACTTGTACTCGGTCCTAAAAAAGTGGTATCGGGACAACCCTAATCTTTATAGTTCTGACATTAAATATCTGTGTGCTAATTATACCATTTTTGTTTTCCATAGGGGATAAAAGACTCGGAGGACACCCCTCATCCGAGGAGACCAGAGCCCCCCCTCTGGAAGAAGGGGAAATCCCCCCAACACAAGATGAGCAGGAGGAAGAAGACGTGGTGGAAGTAGTCACCACAACAGGTGAGTGTCTGCGACCACAGGCTCAGATAAGAGATGGATGGCGGCATTTTTTTGAAACCTAATTTATTTTGGGTTTCCTCTCTTTTTAGGTGATCGTGAGGTTGTGGATGAAGATCCTTTCACAACCGAAAGTGCCCAGATCCTGATCGGGGAGATCATGGGGTGTAATTTACAATTGGAAAACATCAAGCAAAACATCAATTCCAAAATATAAAAACATCATTGATGTTTTGGGGCGAGTTTAAAACCCCTCCAAATCACTTTCTTCTTTTGTGTGCTACAATGTGCGAAATGTTTTTGTGATTTTTCCCAAAGCCAAATTTGGAGGATGCACACAGTGTGTCAACATGTGCTATCTGCCATCACGGGAGATCAATGGACGCGTTTTGGGGGTGCAACCCCTTCCTCAATAATAAAGTAGCGGTGAGGAAGGGCTTTCTCCCCCAAAACACGTCCCTTCATCCCCCGTGATGGCAGCTAGCACATGTTGACATTGGGAAATTTGTGTGCATCTTCCAAATTTGGCTTTTCCAGGGGTGATTTCCCCCCATCTGAACGCAATATCAAACACAGTTCCTAAATACTCATGTCTGATATTGCCTTCCAGTTCTACCAAATGTGAACTTTGTAAGATCAAGATTTGTGTCTTTCTTGTGGGTTTTACACAGGCCTGTTTTCTATAAAATGGACATTTTGATTTTGGATAATGACACCACAAAAATTGGTATACAACAAACATGTTGGTTTGTCAGAAAAACCTTTGGTAAATGCACATGTGATTGTGCTGGTATTAAAAAGATTGTTCATCAAGAATGTGTGGAATATTGTCTCAACACTACAACACTTTTGGGGTGATGTAATTGTTGTTTTATGAGAAAATGGGGGTTTTTCCTAAGGGGAAATCCACTTTGCACTACAAGTGCAGTTTCAGTGCAGTTGCAAGTGCACTTGTAGTGAAAAGTGTCTTTGCATTTAGTAAATAACAGCCAACAGTGCTTTGTATAAGGTCACACAATCACAACATTTTCTGCACTCCACACATTTCTGTCAGGGTCAGCTCAAACAAACACAAGCAGTAAATGTCCACAAAGAAGAGCCTGGGGGGAGATGCCTGTCGAGAACTTGAGGTCCTGCAGGCTTCTCCCTGTGGTCAAATACCGCAAAGTAGCGACCAACCTCTGCTCCGGAGTGATGGCTTGCCTCATGCAGGTATCCTGCCTGCTAATATAGGGGGTCAGCAAAGCCAACAAACTGTGAAACACGGGGTCCGTCATCCTGAGAAAGTTCCTGAAATCATCAGGATTATTCTCACGGAGCAAAGGCATATGAGAGAACTGGTGACGCTGAAGCAGCCAATTCTTGGTCCATGAACTCCTCCCCACCCTGTTCATGGACTGGACTTGTGTCAAGGTCAGGACCCCAACACCAAGCCCCCGCACAGCACGAACCCTACGAGGAGTACGCATACGAAACATGGCTAGAAAACGGTCGGCTGCTCAGAACGAAGTAACAGAACGCACTGAAGAACAGCAAGGCCTGTGAAGAGCGACCTGAAAAACAGCAACGAGCAGGCAAGATCACACAGAAAACTCCGATACGAACTGACTGCACGCACTGAACAGCAGAAAACGATCTGAAAGCCACGAGTCTGAAAAAGCGCGAATCGTCTCTCACCAAACTTTTACTAATACGAGATTAGCAAAAGGAGCCCAAAGGGTGCCGCGCTTGGTTCTGAACCAGCCTTTTCTAGTCTAGTCGTACGTGGTGTACGTGACCGCGTGGTTGTCGATCGGAAATTCCGACAACTTTGTGCGACCGTGTGGAGCCAAAACAAGTTTGAGCCAACATCCGTCGGAAAAAATCAGAGGATTTTGTTGTCGGAATGTCCAAACAAAGTCCGACCGTGTGTACGGGGCATAAGACTTACCATACCTGCAAAGCAAATACAAAAAAAATAGTAAAAAATAAAACATTTAAATGCAACCTGTGCCTAAAATATATATATATATATGCCGAAGCATGGGGGCATCCTCCCGCAAAAGGCAGGAGCAAATCGCTCCTCCACCCACTGCTGCCCCCACGCTTCGGCATATATGCTGAAGTATGTAACTGTGGTGGTGAAATCACCTCCGACAGCGCTGGAGTCACGGATTTATGTATCGTGGGAGCAAACGCTGTTGCTGTCAAGATAAATAAATCCGCTCTGCAGCTGAATGGCGTACCTGAAAACAAAAAAGGTTACCAAACATGATAAAAACATAACAACAGTAAAACATTGCAGAATAGAATACAGTAAAAAAGAGCAGAACAATAGAGAGAGAATAGAGAGAGAGAACAATAAAACGACAACTATTTTTGGTTTTTATTATTTTATTTTTTTTTGTGTTTTTTTTTTTTACTTTGGTTTTTTTTTTTACTTTTTTTTTTGTAACTTTAACTTTTGTAACTGGTACCAGTCTGTGCAGTGCTGTACCCTACGCTAATACTCAACTAGTGTATGGTAGCGTTTAAAACATTCACCAATGCATAGACCAGGACTGCCAGGACAGAGGGGACAATAATACCGGGTGTCATGCCTAAATCCGCGCTTGCTGCAGACATGACATCTTTTTGGGGGGCTCGTTGGGTAGGGGTACTCGGGAGGATATAAAGACAATACCTCTCATGCAGCCGGCTTACTGCATTTTGTTGGGGAAGGTGAGGTGGAGCACCATCTGGATACAGAAGGGCTCTGACGATCTCTTCCTGGAATTTAAGGAAGGATCCAGTCCGTCCTGAAGCTCTGTATAGCACATAAGCATTCAGCAAAGCCAATTGAAATAAATAAACAGACACTTTTTTGTACCAGCGTCTGGCCTTACGGGCAACTAGGTACGGTGCCAACAACTGGTCGTTGAGGTCCATCCCTTCCATATTTTGGTTATATTCGTGGACACAGAGGGGTTTCTCCACAACACCAGTCGCCGTAGGAATTTGGACCGTCGTGTCTGCATGAAGGGAGGTAAGAACAAAAACATTCTTATTATCCCTCCACTTCATAGCGAGCAAATTATTACACTGCAAGCAGGCTCTCTCCCCCAGCCTAAGACGGGACTCTACAAGCCGCTGGGGAAAGCCCCAGCGATTAGGTCGCACGGTGCCACATGCTCCAATCTGATGATCAAACAAGTGACTAAAAAGTGGCACGCTCGTCTAATAATTGTCCACGTACAAGTGGTGCCCCTTTCCGAATAAGGGTGACACCAAGTCCCACACTATCTTGCCAGCGCTTCCTATGTAGTCAGGGCAGTTTATCGGCTCTACGTGACTATCTTTGCCCTCGTAAACCATAAAACTACATGTATAGCCTGTGGCCCTGTCACAGAGCTTATACATCTTGACCCCGTATCTGGCACGCTTGCTGGGAAGGTACTGTTTGAATGACAAGCGGCCAGAAAACTTAATCAGGGACTCATCAATGCAGACAACTTGATGGGGAGTAAACAAGTCTGCAAAACGTTGGTTGAAGTGGTTTACGAGGGGCCGAATTTTGTAGAGCCAATCGTATTCAGGGTCTCCACGAGGACGACAGAGTTCATTGTTGTTGAAGTGCATGAACCACAAGATCTGCTCGTATCGTGCCCTGGTCATGGAGGCAGAGAACACGGGCATATGGTGAATTGGGTCAGTGGACCAATATGACCGCAACTCACTCTTTTTATTTATGCCATGTTGAGGGAAAGGCCCAGAAAGATCTTAAATTCGGAGACCGTAATTGGTCTCCAATCTCTGGCAAGGGAGGACTGGGGAATAGTGGCGATGTGTTGACCAGCGTATAAATTGCTTTGGTCCACAATAGATCTATAGAGATCTTCGGTGAAAAACAGCGAATAAAAATCAAGTGGCGTAAAATCAACTGTTTCCACCTGAATTTCGGGTTGGCCAGTGAATGGGGGAAGTACGGGTACTGCAGAAGTGGTGGGTTTCCAATTCGGATTGGCGAATGCAGCAGGAAGGGCACTATATGGGCACGACGGGCCTGTGTTCGTCTTCTTGGTGGCAGGGGGACACTACTTGTGCTTGCCACCTCACCAGCTTGAACTGCACTTATAGGACTCACCCTGTCACCACGGGATACTGCAATGCTGGATGTACGACCAGGGTGTACTAGGCCGCTGGTGCTTGCCAGGTCACCAGAAGGAATAGCGGCGCTAGTACTGCTCTGCTCCATACGAGAGCCCTGCTGTTCTTGCACTTCAAGGACAGAAGAAGAAGATTGGGGTCTGGTACGCCTGACCTTGGCAGGGACCACAACTCCATCGTCAGAGCTATCTGTCATGGAGCCGCTGTCCTCTACAGGATGGTATTCTGAGCCTGAATCTGACAGATGAGTGACTTCCTCTTCACTATCTGTCATGCTCAGAAACGTGTAGGCCTCCTCACTAGTGTACCTTCTATTTGCCATTTTGGGCTCTAAATTTAGGGGTACACTAGTGAGACTCACAGGCAAAAAAGCTCCTGACTGTTAGCGACTGATTCAAAATGCTACCAAAAAACTGTTAGCGATCGCAGGGATCAGGCCTGACACTGTGAACGCTGCAGTTATGTGTGCTTAGTGTTTTGTAAGTGTCAGTGATCAATCGATCGATACTGCACTTGGGTGGGCTGGGCTGGGCCAGGAGGAGGGGCAAAACGCAGGTGCTAGCAGGTATCTGGGCTGATCCGATAACACTGCATTTTTGGGGAACCTAAACTGCTGGGGACGCTAGTATAGATCTGATCGGATCAGATATTGATCCGTTCAGATACTATAGCACTAAGGGAGGTGTATGCTGCGTGCGTGGGTGTTAGCGGTACTGGCGCTAAACTGACGCTGCCTGGGGTGACGCAGACCTCATCTGACCCTAAAAACATAACTTATATCACTGCAGGGCAATTAGGGGGTTAAACCTTTATAAGGTAATAAACGGCGGGTGCCCTAAAACTATAATAAACTATAAAAAACAAACTAACTAACCAGCATCACCCGTAACACTTATACGGTGATCGCTGGTGAAAGGGTTGACTAGGGGGCAATCAGGGGGTTAAAACCTTTAGTAGGTAGTATATGGGGGTCCCGCTATAAAACACTGATGGCGAACCTATATACTTACCTCCCTAACTAGCGTCACCTTGTCACTAATACAGCGATCAAAAAAACAATCGCTTAGTGTCACTGGCGACGGGGGGTGATCAAGGGGTTAACCTTTATTAGGGGGGGTTAGGGGGTACCCTGGACCTAAAGGGGGTACCCCAGACCTAAAGGGGGCTAACCCTAACTGCCCTAACACTTATAACTGTCACAAACTGACACCAATGCAAAAAAAAAGCTTTTATTGGTGTCACTGTGACAGGGGGTACAGGGGGGTGATCGGGGGGTGACTGGGGGTTGAAAAGTGTGCCTGCATGTTCTACTGTTAGTGTTGTGCAAACTCACATTGATGTCTTCTCTCCTCTGCACCGGAATGAAAAGACCAGCTCGAGGAGAGATTACATCACTTCCTCTGCCTCTCTGCCTCGGGAGCGATCGCCAGGGGGTGGCCACGAATGGATGGCCTCCCCCTCACCTCTGATCGCCCGCGAACAAATGCCGGCCGCCTCTGGCACCGGGGGGGTCCGATCGGACCCCCCCACCCGCGGGAGGCAGATCACTTACCAGGTACGTGATTTTGCCTGCCCGTGCCATTCAGCCGCAGTATATCTGCGTGAGGCGGTCAGCAAGTGGTTAATCAGGTGCGGTTCTTTGGACCCGTCAACTATCCTTGGAGAAAAAAAACAAAACACAATGAAACACAACAAAACACCTCCGACTTTCCTTCACCTGGAGGAGAGGCCTTTATTATGGGGGGAGTTGCCAAGCAGGCAGAGTTTATGAGCTGTAGTATATTCAGATGTGCATTCTTCTCATATTATGACATTTAAACAACAGAAAAAGAGCAAAAAACAATATATATACCATAAAAAGAATCCAGTTCAATTAACCATTTCTCCAATTCTAAACCAACTCTAGCAGAGTTTTAACGCTACCACCTCTATATTCCCTGGTTTCAGTATTGTCTATTAACATTCTACTATTAACTTATCCATTACCCTTTATATTCCATCATTTCAATCTTTGAGCTACTTCTTGGAAAACTCCTTCTCTCCATCCTATTCTCCTAAATGAGATTCTAATTCCTTTTTACTTTCTCTTTACCTCCTTTCCCTTCCATTACTCTTTTTATATATAATCCACCCTTCCTCTCCCCCGAACCCTCCTCTAGAAAAAAAATATTATATATATATATAAAATAAAAACATAAAAAATTACATTAAAAAAAAAATTTAACCCTCCCCCTTCTACCTCCCCCTCCCCCCACCTTGTGCTCAATATTTCCCGCAAAAAAAATTTGTATATCCCTCCCCCATACTCATACTCTTCCCCCAAGGTATCTCCCATCTTCACTCTACAAGATCTTCTTCATTTCTTCCAGTACCAGGCTGACTAGAGGTCATCTTCTGAATGGGCACGGCTCCTTGGCACAGCATTTCTCTGGGAAAGTAAAATACAGAATAACAGGTCAGATGACAGCATTGAATATCCTTACAGATCACACAGGATTTCTAGCCATGACACCTCATCCATTCACTGATTTGTTCCTGGTCATGTGACTATCAGGGTGTTTTCAGCCAAGCTGGCAGCTCTCTAAGACATTGGATTGGTCCTCACCATCCCTGATCACCTCCATACATTTCATTGACTTTCTACACATCATTCATCCATTAGTCATACACTCATTGTTCATATTAGGAGTTTCTTCATGAATGAGCAACAATATTGTCCTGACCCCACACACAGCAGATGACCCCCAGATGGGGGTGTAAGGGGTATAGGAGATGGCAGAAAATAGTCAATATGGGAAGAAATAACAGGCAGGCAATTTTCTGTAATAATGGCTCTAAATGTGATCTTTATTATAATATAAAAATAAGCAAAGTGTGTCCTTCCTAGAATGGCCAATTCAGAATGGTGTGTTGTATTTAGGAGTTTGTCATTAGCAGCTGCCTGGCTTTAGATCATGGGGTGCCAAAGCTAAATTTTAATGCCCCCTCTCCTCTGTGGCATCTGAGAGTGTCAGCTGTGACCATATTGTCACACAGTGGGGGAGATTTACTAAAACTAGAGAGAGTAAATCTGGTGCAGCTGTGCATAGTAACCAATCAGCTTCCAGGTTTATTGTGAAAGCCTAAAGTGTTACTAAACCCAGAGCAGCAAAATCAGTCTGTATATGTAGTAAAGCATGCTTGTTATACTCACTGTGGAACCTAAGGGGTAAACCTCCAGTATTGTGTAAAAAGGCTGTCTAATCCTGTCTTCTCTGATCCTCCCCTTCTTTTACTGTCCCCAATCCATCTCATGATAGTACAGAGCCTTGGAGACACTCTGCACATGCTCAGTTTGGTGTGTATTGCAAGAGAGTTTTTTTAAAGGGTGCAGGTGATCAGCACAGGGCCAATCAGCACTCACCAGACAGAGGGTCGGCGGTCATGCAGCCTTATAGGACAGTCAGAGTAGAATGAAAACTCCTCCTACAAGCTTTAACCCATGCTCAGCCAGACACTGATAGAAGTCACAAGACTGCTATATACTGCTGATGAGAAAAGGTATTTAGCGGTTTATATTTACTAAAATAATTGCATTTCCATGCTCTGTGTACTATGGGAGAGCAAATATAGTGATTGCAGGCTCCCGGGTTTAGTAACGCTGAATTTAGAAGCCAATTGGCTACCATGCACAGCTACACTAGAATATGTGTTCACCAGCTTTAGTAAATCTCCCTTAGTATGTATAAACTGGGGACAGGTAGTGCAATCAGCATAGTCAGTAGCATCAATAGTCAGTACACTATCAGTGCCGGGATTAGAAGCTGTCAGAAAATAGAGAGGAGGGGCAGCAGTGAAGGGAATCAACTTTATCACTCATTTCCCATGGCTGGTTTTAGCACTTATATCAACCCAATACCAACACCCTGCTTATATCATCACTTATATCATCCCAATACCATGCTTGAAATGTATTTCTATTATTACATTGTCATAATAGATTCCCCTCCCTTAGTACAGACCCCCTTCCCTCAGTATAGACCCCCCTCCTTCAGTACAGACCCCCCCTCTACTAACTGTAGACACCCTCCCTCAGTCCGGCCCCCTCTCCACTAAGTATAAGCCCCCTCCCTCAGTATGGACCCCCCCTCTACTAACTGTAGACACCCTCCCTCAGTCTGGCCCCCTCTCCACTAAGTATAAGCCCCCTCCCTCAGCACAGACCCCCCTCACTAACTTTAGACCCCCTCCCTCAGTACGGCCCCCCCTCACTAACTATAGATCCCCTCCCTCAGTACAGACCCCCCTCTCCACTAAGTATAGGCCCCCTCCCTCAGTACAGACCCCCCCCACTAACTATAGACCCCCTCCCTTAGTACGGACCCCCCCTCTCCACTAAGTATAGGCCCCCTCCCTCAGTACAGACCCCCCACTAACTATAGGCCCCCTCCCTCAGTATGGACCCCCCCACTAACTATAGGCCCCTTCCCTCAGTACGGACACCCCACTAACTATAGACCCCCTCCCTCAGTACGGATCCCCCTCTCCACTAAGTATAGACCCCCTCCCTCATTATAGACCCCCCACTAAGTACAGACCCCACCCCCCCCACAGTAGTACAATACAGACTCCCCCACTAAGTAGAGAACCCCCACAGTACAGACCCCCCTACCACTTGTGCTAGTGGAGAGGTGGGTGTCAGAAATGTGCTGGGGGGGCACTTTTTACCCTTTTCCTGATCACTGTCCGTGTCCCTCCTCTGTCCATCTACATACACATAATATAAGCTTAGAACAGACCTCATATCAGCGTCAGGAATGTACAGCGGTATCCCTCTTCCCTCTCCATGTACTTGTAAATAGCCGAGAAGGGGGAGGCGGCTTCAGTCTGTTCTGTGGTACCAGGCAGGGAGACATCCAGCAGAGCTGCGGAGATGGTAACAGTGCTGGTGGATTCGTGTATTTGGGGCTGCCCCCGCTGACAGCCTCGTCCATGGTAGAGAACATTAGGCACGGAGGAGGAGAAAGTTAACTTCAGCTCCGCTTTGCATGCTGGGAAAAGTTGCGCTGTGAGGTCACCGGTTGCTGGCCGGCAGGCGGCTATAGCAACCAGTGACCAGAGTCACAGGTGGAGCTGGAGGCAGAGCGAGCACCAGCGCTATGGTGGGGTTTGCTCGCTCTGTCAATTCCATTCTGGGACATTGTATTGTCCCAGAATGAAGGTTCCTGGGACCCGGGACAGACCTGCCAATTGCGGGAATGTCCCGGGCAATCCAGGACATGTGGGCACCCTACTCAGGGCCTCATTGTAAATTTGAAGTCCCCCCTCCACCCCTTCCACCCCCACAGCAGGCAAGTGTTAAAAGAGATGAAGTGGTATTCAATAAAAAAAAATTGTACTTTTATAATTTATCTGTGTATGAAATGTTATTAGTACAGCGTTGCAAACATGTGGGTGTGACCGTATAATAATCATATAATATTATGGCTGCACCAGTCACACAGCTGTGGGCTATGGTGGAAAACAGATACCACATACAAGGAGGATGTTTGCCCACTAACTGATAACAAGTTAGTATCGTCATCTGCACTTCAAGGCCCAGTAATATGGCTATAGTCATAGGTGTGCGCAGACCATGGCATTAGGGTGTGCACTCAAAGCTCAAACAACACGTGTGTGTGTGTGTGTGTGTGTGTATATATCAGTAGAGCAGTGGACAGTGTCAGTAGGGAAGAGCTTGATATCAGTAGTTTATTTTTATTATTTTTTTTTATCATAACTTTTTTACAATTTTTCTACTTTTTACAATTTTATCTAATAATATATTATTTTTTATTTTTATACAATTTTTTAGGAGCACCATTGGGGGGCTTTGGTGAGATATCAGCGGTCTAAACAGACCCCTGATGTCTCACTTTTAAGACAGAGATTCCCCAGTCAATTCTTCTGCAGCCAAGCGGCAGGGGGAATCTGTGCAGCACAGCGTGATTAGGGTGTGCCCAGGCACAACTGGCACACCCTGTGCACACACCTATGGCTATAGTAGCACAAGCATGATAGTCAGCGTTACCATAGGTGTGTGGACAGGGTGTTCCACACCCCAATCACCCTGTGCAATGATGATTTCTCCTGCTTCCTGGTGTCCCATCTCCCCCCCCCGCAGTGATGCCAGCTTCCCTCCTCTCCTCTCCCCTGGCTACTGCAGGGGATGTTTCAGGATGGAGAGCAGGGGAAGTGGCCGGTAAATATTTCATTTACTGGCCCCTTCCTTTTCTGAACCAACACAGTGAGTGATCTGTATTGGTTGCTCCTGTGTTGCTTCTTAACTGAAGCATACTAAACTATGGGGTTGATTTACTAAAGGCAAATCCACTTTGCACTACAAGTGCATTGCAAATGCAATCGCTTTAGATCTGATGGGAAGATATGACATGAGGGGAAGCTCTGCTGATTTTATTATTATTATTATTATACGAGATTTATATAGCGCCAACAGTTTACGCAGCGCTTTACAATGTATAGGGGGCAGGGCCAGATTAAGAGAACATGGGCCTGGTGCTAAGGATTTTGGTGGGCCTTTTTATGAAAATAAATAAAATGAAAACGCAAACAATTTTTTGTTGAATTAAATTAAAGAGAGAGAGGGGTGTGAGAGAGTGGTTGAGAGAGAGAGAGAGAGAGGGGGGGTAATAGCGAGATAGGGGGCTGAAAGAGAGGGGATGAGAGGGAGGGGAAAAGAGAGAGAAAGGCCTGGAATGAGAGAGAGGGGACGAGAGAGAGGGGGTGAGAAAAAGGGGACTAGAGAGAGGGTGAAAGAGAGAGAGGGTGGTAGGAAAGAGGGGGTTGAAGGGGGCAAGAGAGAGAGAGAATGGAGGATGAAGGGGGTGAGAGAGAGAACAGGGTGAAAGAGAGAGAGAAGGGGGTGAGTCTGTGGGGGGCACAGCATAGTGCATTACATGGGAGGGGGGGGGATAGCACAGTACATTACATGGTTGGCACTACACATTACATGGTGGATACATGGATACAGCACATTTAATGGTGGGCGAAGCACAGCACATTACATGGCGGGCACAGCACATTACACTATTGGCACTGCCCAATACAGCACATTACAAGGTAGGCACAGTACATTATATGGTGGGCACAGCACATGACATGGTTGGTACTGCACAACACAGCACATTGCATGGTGGGCACAACACAGCACATGCACACGGTGGGCACAGGACCTTATATGGTGGGCACAGCACATGACATGGCGGGCACAGCTGAGCACATTACATGGTGGGCACTGCACACTACAAGTGGGCACTGCAAAGCACATTATATGGTGGGCACAGCATATTATATGGTGGGTACTGCACATGGCATGGTGCGCACTGCACAGCACATGACAAGGTGGGCACTGCATGACACCACATGATATGGTGGGCACTGCATGACACAGCACAGCACATTACATTGTGAGCACAGCACATTAATTGGTGGACACCGCACATGACATGGTGAGCCCTGCATAGCGCATTCCATTGTGGGTACTGCACGGCACATGCCATGGTGGACAATGTACAGCACATTACATGCTGGGTACAGCACATTACATGGTAAGCACTGCATGGCGCAGCACATGACATGGTGGGCACAACACAGCATGACAGGGTGGGCACTGCACAGTAATTTACATGGTGGGCACTGCACATGACATGGTTGGCACTGCATGGCACAGCACATTACATGGTGGGTACAGCACATTACATGGTGGGCACTGCATGGCACAGCACATGATGTGGTGGGCACAGCGCATTACATGGTGGGCACTGAATGGCACAACACATTACATGGTGGGCACTGCATGGCATAGCACATTTCATGGTGGGCAATGCAACTGCACATTACATGTTAGGAACTGCACATGACATGGTGGGCACTGCTAAACAGCCCAGCACATTGCACAGTGGGCACAACACATGGCAGGGTGGGCACAGCACATGACATGGTGGGCACTGCATGGCACATCACATTACATGGTGGGCACTGTACATTACTTGGTGGGATCACTGCATGGCACAGCACATTACATGGTGGGCACTGCACATTACATGGTGGGCACTGCAATGTACAGCACATGACATGGTGGGCACTGCAATGTACAGCACATTACATGGTGGGCACTGCAATGTACAGCACATGACATGGTGGGCACTGCAATGTACAGCACATTACATGGTGGGCACTGCAATGTACAGCACATGACATGGTGGGCACTGCACATTACATAGTGAGCACTGCATTGCACAGCAAATTACATACTGGGCACAGCACATTACATGGGGGGCACTGCAATGCACGGCACATGACATAGTGGGCACAGCACATTACATGGGGGGCACTGCAATACACAGCACATGACATAGTGGGCACAGCACATTACATGGGGCCACTGCAATGCACATGACATGACATGGTGGGCACAGCACATTACATGGGGGGCACTGCAATGCACAGCACATGACATGGTGGGCACAGCACATTACATGGGGGGCACTGCAATGCACATGACATGACATGGTGGGCACAGCACATTACATGGGGGGCACTGCAATGCACATGACATGACATGGTGGGCACAGCACATTACATGGGGGCACTGCAATGCACATGACATGGTGGGCACAGCACATTACATGGGGGCACTGCAATGCACATGACATGACATGGTGGGCACAGCACATTACATGGGGGGCACTGCAATGCACATGACATGGTGGGCACAGCACATTACATGGGGGCACTGCAATGCACATGGCATGGTGGGCACAGCACATTACATGGGGGCACTGCAATGCACATGACATGACATGGTGGGCACAGCACATTACATGGGGGGCACTGCAATGCACATGACATGACATGGTGGGCACAGCACATTACATGGGGGCACTGCAATGCACAGCACATGACATGGTGGGCACAGCACATTACATGGGGGCACTGCAATGCACAGCACATGACATGGTGGGCACAGCACATTACATGGGGGGCACTGCAATGCACATGACATGACATGGTGGGCACAGCACATTACATGGGGGCACTGCAATGCACAGCACACGACATGGTGGGCACAGCACATTACATGGGGGCACTGCAATGCACATGACATGGTGGGCACTGGGCACAAGAGAGCACATTACATGGGGGGAAGCAGCAGTCTTTCCCTTAGCACAATAAAACATCTCCCCAACAAATGTACTAACCTTATCTCAACAGCATGGGAGATGTCCTTCCTCCCGGGCTCCGGCTGGTTAGAACATCAGCGCCCCTCCCCCAGACAGCTCCCAGACACTGAGGATCTGTGTGAGCGTAACAGATCCTGTGATAGGAGTCAGGCATTGGCAGAGACAGGACTCGGCTGCACTAACACTTGTCTCCTCCATGTGTGCACAGAGGGCTCCTCTTCCTTCAGGAAGGCACATAGATATTAATAAGCCACTGCCATGGGCCTATATTGAGGGAGGGGCCTGGAGCTGGCGCTCCACTAGCCCCTATGTTAATCCGGCCCTGATAGGGGGGACAATACAATTACAGTACAGTTCAATACAAAAGGTACAGGAGGGCCCTGCTCATAGAGCTTACATTCTGAGCCCGGGTTCACACCTATGCCAATTAGATGTGCGTTTCCGCACATCTAATTCACATAGCAGGAGAATGTGACTGGCTCCCTATGGAGCCGGTTCACTAATCTCCGGGGCGGCTGCGGAGCGCACTGCACAAAAACGATTTCAGGGCCGAATTCAGGCATAGAATCGGCCCTGATTCGTCCCTGAAATGGGGAACAGGGACGCACAGCGCTCCTGTGCGATCCGCAGCCCGTTGTAGTGTGAACCCGGGCTAAAGGGAGGGGGTGGTGGTACAAAAGGTAATAGCTGCAAAGAATGATTTGATGGGGGTAGCTCAGGGACAGTTATGTGGGTGTGGGATAGGCTTCCCTGAATAAATGAGTTTTCAGGGATCTCCTAAAGGTGGACAGGGTAGGGGCTGATCGGACATACTGGGGCAGGGAATTCCAGAGGATGGGAGAGGCTCTGGAGAGGTCCTGAAGGTGAGCATGGGAGGAGGTAACAAGGGAGCTAGAGAGCAGGAGGTCCTGGGAGGAGCGGAGGGGGCGATCATCCAATCATGTACAAGCAAAAATGCTGTTTTTTTTAATTTTCCTTGCATGTTCCCCTCAGATCTACAGTGACTGCACTTCCAAGTGCACTTGTACTGCAAAGTGGATTTGCCTTTAGTAAATAACCCCCCCTGTTTATTATGCTTCAGCTTGTGAATGAACAGGAAGCCGTTCTGCACAGAGCACTTCCCATTAGTTCACTGCCCAGTGCAGCTGAGGCTGCAGAGGAAGGGACTGGGGAAGCTTTGTCCTCGATCTCCCAAAAGTGAGACATCAGGCATCTGTTTAGACTCTAGGGGCCTCCTAAAAAGAAAATAGTAAAAAAAATAAAATAAAAAAACATTGTAAAAAACAATTAAAAACCCAAAACTGTAAAAAAAAATAAAAACTACTGTCACCAATCTCAGCCCTACTGTCACTAATCTCTGCTCTACTGACACCGTCCTCTGCTCTGCTGATATACACACGTGTGTTTGTTCTTTGGGGTGCACACCCTAATGCAATAGGCTGCGCATGCCAATAAGAGTTATACTGTCACCCTCCATATATTTTAAGACCACATAGGCAAAATATATACCCGTGTAATAAATGAGATCTTCCTCTTGTTGCCCTTGATGTAAATACATTATGTGACCACTAACAGCTGCCATATTTATGGGACCCAGTGGCAGGATATTGCTATCTGTTCTAGGTTATCCACCACTGTATTATGAATGACTTGCATGTTTAAGTAATTTTCAAGCCTAGAATTATTTTTTTTAATGTGTGACGGCGTGGCGGTGCGGCTCTCGTTCTGGGACGCTGTCATATGATTGACACTGATTGGTAATGGGCACATATGATTGGCACTGATTCGTGGCACTTGTGGGCAGTGGTGGGCACTGATTGCTGCCACTGGTGGGCAATGGTGGGCACTGAGTGGTGAGACTGTTGGTGCTATCTTGTAATCAGGGCACTGATGGTCAGTGCCCTGATTACATGTGTAGATGTCCCCCTGCGTAGAGATGCCGCTGACCGGCTTTCCTCGTCACACACTTTGTCAGTGTGAGGCGAGGAGCGCCGATTACCAGCATCTCCCTGTCTCCAGCCATTCTCTCCCCCCCAGCCTCCAGCCTCCAGCCGTTCTCTCTCCCCCCCAGCCTCCAGCCGTTCTCTCTACCCCCCAGCCTCCAGCCGTTCTCTCTCCCCCCCAGCCTCCAGCCGTTCTCTCTCCCCCCCAGCCTCCAGCCATTCTCTCTCCCCCCCAGCCTCCAGCCGTTCTCTCCCCCCCAGCCTCCAGCCGTTCTCTCCCCCCCAGCCTCCAGCCGTTCTCTCCCCCCCAGCCTCCAGCCGTTCTCTCTCCCCCCCAGCCTCCAGCCGTTCTCTCCCCCCCAGCCTCCAGCCATTCTCTCTCCCCCCAGCCTCTAGCCGTTCTCTCTCCCCCCTAGGCACCAGCCATTCTCTCTCTCCCCAGCCTCCAGCCATTCTCTCCCCCCCAGCCTCCAGCCGTTCTCTCTCCCCCCAGCCACCAGCCGTTCTCTCTCCCCCCCAGCCTCCAGCCATTCTCCCCCCCAGCCTCCAGCCATTCTCCCCCCCAGCCTCCAGCCGTTCTCCCCCCAGCCTCCAGCCGTTCTCTCTCCCCCCAGCCACCAGCCGTTCTCTCTCTCCCCAGCCTCCAGCCGTTCTCTTCCCAGTGGCCAGCAGTTCTCTCCCCCCAGCGGTTCGAGTAAACCACTGGACCCAATCTCCCCAACCAGATTG
Source organism: Lithobates clamitans (assembly GCA_037952925.1). Taxonomy (NCBI): domain Eukaryota; kingdom Metazoa; phylum Chordata; class Amphibia; order Anura; family Ranidae; genus Lithobates; species Lithobates clamitans. The sequence continues at coordinate 481,527 of JBBGZY010002843.1, forward strand.
CTGTGATCCACCGCTGTCAAGAAAAGCCGCTTCACTGGTCCGGGGATTTAAAATCCCCACGGCTTTCGCTCCTCTCCTGACAGTACGGGCTACACGGCTTCTGATTGGCTAGCGTCCTCCGTGTGATGGTGCTGACCAATTAGAATCCTTGTAGACCGTACTGTAATGCCGCATACACACGAGCGGACTTTACGGCAGACTTGGTCCGGTGCACCGGAGTCCGTCGTACAATTCGATCGTGTGTGGGCTCCAGCGGACTTTTTTTTCCCAAAAGTTCGACGGACCTAGAAATGACAGACCGCTCGTCTGTATGCTAGTCCAAGGGACAAAAACTGATGCTAGGGCAGCTATTGGCTACTGGCTATGAACTTCCTTGTTTTAGTCCGGTCGTACGTCATCACGTACGAATCCGTCGGACTTTGGTTGGTCGTGTGTAGGCAAGTCTGTTCATTTGGAAAGTCCGTCGGAAAGTCCATCGAAAAGTCCACCAGACCTAGTCCGTCAAAGTCCACCCGTGTGCACGCGGCATAAGCACTAGAGATGGTTTGAACCCCTGGAGGTTGGTGGAGAGAGCTGCTGGAGGAAACAAAGCCATGGGAGAGGCAGGAGGAGCCGCAGATGTCCAGTCAGATAGGAGCCGGAGCTGGTGGAACCCGTCATGCAGGGAGGTTTCCCACACTGCTCCTGTGTGATCACTATGACAAGCCGGGGTTCACATAGAAGCAGTGCAGGAAACTGCATGCGATTTGAACAGGAATCGCACTGCATTTCTGTTCAAATCACATGCAATATATTGCAGTGCTATTAAGTACAAGTACTTGTGAAAATACTCGGTATCGGCCCCAATAGCGATATCAGTATGGTGCATCCCTACTACATACTGTAGTACATTCTAGCTGGTGACAACATAGTTCTGTCTCTAAACCCACTGAATAACTAACTATTCTCATTAACAATATAATAATGTACTATAAAGGAGAGATAGAAGATCACTCACCCATCTTATAATGCAGACCACTACCACTAAGACCACCACTGCTGCAAATCCAGCAATCAGATACACTCTTGTCCTTTCATCTGAATCAGAACCTGTGAGAGTAAATAGGATTTAAAATAAGAAATACAAAACGTGTGATAAATATACAATGTATCAGTCTGTATGGTCGGGGGTCATGTGACATCTCACCTGTATAATCCTCCATCAGGAGAGCAGAGAAGAGACAAGACACAATGTTACTATTCTGTGTCACACTCCCACTATGACCCCCCAGAGAGGAGGAGACAGGACCCCAATCTATAACACCCCCATACATGGAATATAACATGACCCCCATAGTCACCAATACCTTCTGTTTCCAGCATTCTGATGAACATCGTATCATTGATCAGCCGGTATTCCCGGATCTCCTCACTGACCGGGTTTGTGATCCTGACCTGGAATCTCCTCTCGGCGTCGTCTCTCTGCACACCGGGGATAATCAGCGTCCTATTGTCATCTATCAGCCGGTATCTTTCAGGGAGAGGCTCCCCGTCCACCTCCCAGGTCACAGCGCTCTCTTCTCCAGAGAACTGGACCCTCACAGCCGTGTCCTCACCCAGCTGGCTGAAGTTACTGGTGATGTTGGAGATGAGAACAGGATCTGGAATGACCAGAAGGACAGTCACCAATACAAAGCCCAGATACGTGGAATAGAGTGCTAGCTCTTGAACGCACACTGATTATTTGAATGGCAGCCCCGCCCCACATACAGTCCCCAGGGTGTTCAGTTTTCCCTATAGAGTACAATGGAGTAAGAAGTAGCTAGTAGCAGGGCTGCCATAAGGGGGGTACAGCCGATACAACTGTAAGGGGCCCCTGGGGCCAGTGAGGCCTGCCCGGGCCAGGAGAAGGCAGGAGCGGATGAAGGGAAGCTGTGTTGTGCAGTACACAAATGTATTCGCAGCTTCTGATGCTCTGTGTCATTGAGCTCACACATCAAGCTCTTTACTGCCACCTCTGGCTACTATGTGCATGTGCATCCCCCGTGTGAGCTGCTTGTACTGTGCTCCTCTGTGTCAGCAACATGTCAGCTTTGTAAAAGTGAGCTGGGACTAGGTAGGAAGATTTCCTTTACAAGTAGGGGCTGTGAAGGAAAGGGAGGGGGCTGTTTGTGATGTCAAGGGAGGGGCCAGAGCCTTGTGTGTTTACAGATTTGTATATGTGGGGGCTGATATATATATAGGTGTGTGTGGGGGGGCTGACATATATAAAGGTGGGAGCTGACATATATACATGGCTGAGGGGGGACTGACATATATTAAGAGGTGAGGGGGGTGACATATATATAGGTGTGTGTGGGGGGCTGACATATATACAGGTCTGAGGGGGGAGTGGGATATGACATATATTAAGGTGTGAAGGGGGTGACATATATACAGGTCTGTTGTGGGGCTGACACACATATATATATATATACACACAGGTGTGTGGGGGGTCGACATATATACAGGTGTGTGGGGCGCTGACATATATACAGGTGTAGGGGGTTGCATATATACCATTAACACAACGTTTGGACAAGATAACACGAGTTTGATGGGCACAGTGGCTGCGTTTAATGGGCACAGTGGCTGCATTTAATGAGCACAGTGGCAGCTTTGATAGGCACAGTGGCTGTGTTTGATGGACACAGTGGCAGCTTTGATGGGCACAGTGGCTGTTTGATGGGTACAGCGGCAGCTTTGATGGGCACAATGGCTGTGTTTGATGGGCACAGTGGCAGCTTTGATGGGCACAGTGGCTGTGTTTGAGGGGCACAGTGGCAGCTTTGATGGGCACAGTGGCTGTGTTTGATGCACAACTTGAACTTAAGTGTTAGACTTACTTGAGGCCGCCGGCCTGGTGCAGTACAGTGTGTCACTCACAGCAGAGCAAGGCAGCGCCAGCTATCAAGGGCCGTCTTTCAGCTCCGCTCCCTCTCCACGCTGTCTGAAGAACATGGCAGGGGTTGGCGGAGCTTGTTCACTAGCCGATGGGGCGGCCGCAGCATGCTATGAATGCTGGGGCATCTGTAGCCTCAGACTGATGTCACTGGTTGCTAGCTAGACGCTGGGTGACTGGCGATTCTAGCAAGTGAGAAACCAGTGCAGTCAGTCAACTTAAGCAGCAGATTGCAGCACTGAGGATCGACCCTGGAAGGGGCCCTCCAGGCAAGTGGGGCCCCGGGGCAACTGCCCAGTGTGCCCAGTGGAAAAAACTACCCTGCTTACCCCCCTATCACTCCATGTCTGCATCTGTTATGTGCCCCCCTTCCCATTTACTGTGTCCCCCTCCACTGTAAACTATACACAGACCACAGACCAGCAGCGCAGCTCTTGCACTGAAGTCGTGTCCCTCCTCTATGACTCCCTCTCCTCCTGGCTGTGTACACTAGAACACTGGAGCCGAGGAGTGTGTGTGGCTGACAGTGGGGAGAGAGGTGTCGGCTGCTACGCAAAGCTGATCGCCGCTTGTGGGACCCCGGGCGGCAGATGTCCTGGGTGCCCACGCTACCGCACACCTGTCTGGCTAGTTATCGGAACTTGTTGTAGCACTGGGCTCCGGGACAGTGGTGTCACTAGGGTTGGTGTCACCTGGTGCGGTAAAAATGGTGGCACCACCCCCTATTTTTAGACCAGAGGCCAAGCGTTGGAGCTTGTTGTGACGGTCAGTAAGGCCTAGAGGATATCAGGTTAAGCACTTCCTAATGTCTCAGTCTCTAGAAGCAGTAATGGATACCAGACCCGGTGAAACCGCAACAGTGATCCCTAGTGTGGCTCTCTGGTGGTGTGAGTACAGCGTTGCTCCCTCTTTAGTCGTGCGGGTACAGCGTGGCTCTCTGGTGGTGTGGGTATAGCATGGCTCCCTCTCTGGTGGTGCGGGTACAGCATGGCTGTTAACAGGAAAAAAGCCCTGGGAATCCATCTCCCCATCCCTAAAAAGCCTACATTGGCTAACTGTGAAGAACCGGATCATATTCAAGACCCTCTGCCTCACCCATAAATGCATACAAGGAAACGCTCCGCAATATCTCCGGGAAAAAATAAAACACTACACACCGATTCGCAGTCTTCGATCAGCTAACCAAAACCTCCTCCTCATTCCCAAATACCGCTACAAAGCAAAGGGAGAACGTAGATTTGCAGTCCAAGGACCTCGCCTATGGAATGCTCTCCCAACCAACCTCCGCATGGAAGAAAACCACCAGGCCTTCAGGAAAAAACTAAAGACCTTCCTTTTCTAGAAGCTGGCTACAGAGAATACATCTAGCGCCTTGAGGCGATTCAGTTCGCAATTGCAGCGCTTTACAAATCATTCATTCATTCATTCATTCATTCATGGCTCCCTCTCTGGTGGTGCGGGTACAGCATGGCTCCCTCTCTGGTGGTGCGGGTACAGCGTGGGTCTCTCTCTCTGGGGATGCGTGTACATCGTGGCTCTCTCTCTGGTGGTGTGGGTATAGCGTGGCTCCCTCTCTGGTGATGTGGGTACAGTGTGGCTCCCTCTCTGGTGGTGTGGGTACAGCGTGGCTCTTTGGTGGTGTGGGTACAACGTGGCTCTCTGGTGGTGTGGGTACAGCATGGCTCTCTGGTGGTGTGGGTACAGCATGGCTCTCTGGTGGTGTGGGTAGAGTGTGGCTATCTCTCTGGCTTCCCCCAGCACAGTACTCTCTATTTCTTCTCCTGTAACACTCAATTCCTCTGCTTTGTTCCGGGTTCCAGGATCTCCCCCCCCCGCATGCATGCACTGTGCTGGGGGGGAGCCTGGAACCCGGAACCCAGAAGTAGCATGGTGTCTGTGGACACACTGGGGCCGCCAGTCTTCAGGGACTACATTTCCCATGATGTCCCCCAGTGTCTTCTGATTGGCCCTCTGCTGTGGCCAATCATGGCGGTGCAGCGAACCCAATTAGAGCCTCTCTCTCTCTTCTCCCTTTGGCTGATCGGAGAAAGGGAAGGAGGGGCGAGCGGGGGAGATGCACAGACAGCCTGCAGCTCTCCTCACCCTGTCACAGCACAGCTGCTCCATTTGCCAGAGAACTCGGTAGCGGCACTGTGATAGGGGAGAGGAGAGCTGCGGGCTGTCTGTGTATCTCTTCCGCTCCCCCCCTCCCCTTTCTCCTGTCAGCCAAAGGGAGAAAAGAAGAGAGAGCTGCTCTAATTGTTTTGCCATGCCACCACCCAGCTTCCTGCATGATGTTTCCCTCCCCATGATTGGCCACAGCAGAGGGCCAATCAGAGAGAAAGTCACCGCTTTACCAAGGGGTTGCGGCTTGACAGCACCTACTAAAACTGCTTCCTGGCCCTCTCTGCACCCGCGACGACACTGCTCTCTACAGCTGTACTCCCCTGATGGTGGCCCTGCGTGCGGAAGTCAGGAGGGAGCGGGTTCCTTTTTGTGTGGGGGGCCCTTTTTGCTGCCCCCCACAAAGTGCTGCCCTAGGCCTGGGCCTTGTCAGCCTAGGCCAAAGCATAGCACTGGGTACCTGTTAACTTCATCCAATCCCCATATAATGTGTCAAGGCAGATGTTGATTGTCCAAGAACACGATAAGAGGTGTGAAGGTTTATGAAATACCCCTATTCTATTTCAAAATTCCCATCCCATAGTTCCATGATGTCTGGGCCTGGTGTTAATTGTTCAAATCACATGGCTGGGGGTGGGAATTGTCAAATCCGAGGGGAGAGACATGTGAAAATGGCATTACTATTCACTCCCACTATGATCATCTTCTATACAGATCAGATTATTACCCCAGTAATTGCCCCTCTCACCTCCGATCTCCAGACGGTATTCCCGGATCTCCTCACTGACCGGGTTTGTGATCCTGACCCGGAATCTCCTCTCGGCGTCGTCTCTCTGCACACTGGGGATAATCAGCGTCCTATTGTCATCTATCAGCCGGTATCTTTCAGGGAGAGGCTCCCCGTCCACCTCCCAGGTCACAGCGCTCTCTTCTCCAGAGAACTGGACGCTCACAGCCATCTTCTCACCCAGCCGGCTGAAGTTACCGGTGATGTTGGAGATGAGAACCGGATCTGGAATGATCAGGAGAAAGAAGGTCACCATCAGTCATAGCTCACCAGCACAGAGCCCAGATACATGGAATAGAGTGCTAGCTCTTGTACCCACAATGATTAGTTATGTGATCTGCCAGCAATACTAGGGGTGACCACATTTCCAAACTTCCATTCAGGGACACCCTCCAGCATGCACCGGTCAGTGACATCACAAGGGGGCGGTGTCACCAGCTTACAATGCAGTCGGTGGGTGGCCATGCTTGAGAGCAGAGTTGAGTTTATAGGCAACTTTAGGCCTCTTTCACACGAGGCATCCGTATGTCCGTTTTTCATCCTTCCGTTTTCGGATGAAAAACGGACATACATGTATCCCTATGGAGCGGCGGATGTCAGCGGTGACATGTCCGCTGACATCCGCCCCGCTCCGATCCGAAAAGTGTAACGGAGGAAAAACCTACTTTTTCCTCCGTTTTCGGATCGGATCGGATGACGACGGACACTACGGACCGTCATCATCCGATCCCCCCATAGGGGAGAGCGGCGCTCTGACAGGTCCGTCGCTGCACAGCGTGCAGCGATGCACCTGTCATCTTCCTGCTCAGCGGGGATCGGCGGAGCTATCCCCGCTGAGCAAGCGGATGTTCACGGGGCGGATCATGACTGATCTGCCCCGTGTGAAAGAGGCCTTAGTGCCTTAGATAGAAAAAGCATTTGTTTAATGTATGTTAGCCCATCATTGCAGTTGCAGGCAGATGCTTAGATTCAAAGAGTGTAATTGTTCTTTCAATGTTAGGCTAAAATACATTAAACAAATGCTCTTTATATCTAATGCATTAAAGTTGCATATAAAGAAAACCCCATACTTTAGACTACAAAAAAGGATTCAAATGACCTGAGGGATCTGGAGTAAAAATTGGAAAAAATGAAGCCTCAACATGAATCTAAAATGAGCTTCCCCTACTTGATATGTACAAATCCATGCACAATGCAGTGAATGCACCAGTGGCGGCCCCCCTAATCCATGCGCCAGGCCCCTAATCTCCACACAGGGCGCTGGACGCATGGATTTCTACAGGTTTTTTTTTTTGGAAGCACATGATTAGAGCCTGAGGTTCTAATTGGCTTAAAAAAAGTGTGAGCTTGGGGCGCAGAGCACTGCACCCTGAGCCCACGCAGTTGTGTAACAATAGCAAATAATATTTGTTATATTTGTAATATAATAACAATAGCAAATAATATTTGCTATTGTCTTCCTGATTCTCCTCCCGGCCAATCAGGAAGCGGGTCCTGAGACTGAGTAAGGCCGCCTTCCCATCCGTCACCCATGGGGTGGTGTCGGTGGTGTGTGGCAGAGGTCCAAGTGAGTGTGGCAGGTTTCAGCGGCGGGTGGCAGTGGTGCGAGTGGGGGGAGGTATAATACTGAGCACCAGCCGCCACTGGAATGCACATGCACAAAATAAATTCAACCATAGGGAAATACTAGTACTTAATGTACCTGATGTCTGTAACACACTGAGGAGGAGGACTGAGCACTGCAGCATCCAGTATTCTGTCCGGGAGTCAGGACGCTTGGGGCTCCACAGCTGTAAGACACGCCGAACACCGGGGGGGCTGGGGGTAATATCAGGGACGGGAGGCGAAAAAACAAGGCTGGCTAATGCCCACGGCTCCTCCATTGTGAAAGCACCCAATTAGGAAGGTGAGGGGGCTTTATCCACCTCTTGCTGTGCTTCTCCAGGAGAGGTAGGGTGTCCCACGGCTCGCCAAGATTATGTCATTGGCAATCGATGCAGAATTGCGAACAGGTGCATCTGCTGTGTCAGTTTCATTATGGGACACTGTTTTGTCCCGGAATGAAGGTGCCCAGGACCGACCTGCAAAATGCAGGACTATCCTGGGCAATCCGGGACTCATGGTCTCCCTAAGTGTTACTGGTCTCTATAAAAAAGTGTATCTCTTTATTTTCCCCCATATTGTACAATGTACCATGGAGAGAAGTGTGATGCAGTATATGGACTCTTACCCAGAACACGGATCTCTGTAGAGGAAAGCGTATCTGTTGAGTGACTGTTATACTCTGTAATATACACACAGGAGTCTCTCCTCCCAGTCTGGGTCAGCTTCCAGCAGCCGCTCACTGTGTTCAGGTGAAGTCTGGTCTTCTCTTTGTTTTTGGTGTGCAGATCTTCACAGTACAACTCCAGTAAAGTGTCTGCTACCCCCCCACATCGTCTGTACAGCTCCAGCACACCTTCAGACCGAGGACACTTCATATTACATTCACTGATCTCCGATCCGCTCTGTATGTACACCGTCCCCCATGTCAGCAATGGGCAGACCAGGAGGATATACAGTAACAGGAGATCTAACAAAAGAAATATACATCACTTGACGTAGGATTCAACTCTTAGAATTCTCGCTGAACACATTAAGCACAATAAAATAAACATTCCTCAGCAAACTATTTGTTAAAATTCATAACACAGCATATGCGGTTTACACCTTTTCAATGCTGCTGGTTCATGCTATCTCAATGCTGCTTCCCTGAACTTCTGGTCTACACAGGAAAGGGTTAACAGGGTACAATGCAGCCTGGAGTCAGTCTGACAGCTTGGAGAAGGGAGGGGGAAGGGAGGAGGGGAGTGTCTTGCTATTCTAGGCTATGGGGCTGTGTGTTTCTATTGATGCACACAGTGTAGGCTGTAGCAGGGAGACAGTTCCAGTCCCTGCATGCAAGGGTGACTCCATAGAAGAATACAAGAGGAAGAAGACACCCGGAAGCAGGAAACCTGGAGCAATGGTCAGGGTACCAGCTTAAACTGGAACATAGACAAAGATTAAAGTGGTTCTAAAGCCTTAAGGTTGTTTTTTTACCTCAATGCATTCGGGTAATAAAAAAACTTTCTGTGCTGCCCCCAGCCCCCCCCCTTTTACATACCTGAGCCCAATCTGATTCAGCGATGTGCATTAGAGCAGCAACTCTTACTGCTGTCTCCCTGCTCATTGGGCAGATTGAGAGCAATCAAATGCTGTGACAAGTTAGCAGGGGCGGGGCCAAGCCACCCACTCTGTGTCAATAGATGCAGACAGAGCACTGCCGGGGGACCCCACAAGAAGAGGATCGGGGCTGCTCTGTGCAAAACCATTACCGGTATAGAGCTCATCACCACTATACTCCTGACCCCTCACCCCCCGCACCCTGTACACTACACTCCTCACCTTATATCTCTGTATACAGATCACATCCATTCCTATATACTGATCTCCATGTATACACCGCTGGGATCACATATTATATCTCTGTATACAGATCACATCTATTCCTATATACTGATCTCCATGTATACACCGCTGGGATCACATATTATATCTCTGTATACAGATCACATCTATTCCTATATACTGATCTCCATGTATACACCGTTGGGATCAGATATTATATCTCTGTATACAGATCACATCTATTCTATATACTGATCTCCATGTATACACCGCTGGGATCACATATTATATCTCTGTATACAGATCACATCTATTCTATATACTGATCTCCATGTATACACCACTGGGATCAGATATTATATCTCTGTATACAGATCACATCTATTCTATATACTGATCTCCATGTATACACCGCTGGGATCACACATTATATCTCTGTATACAGATCACATCTATTCTATATACTGATCTCCATGTATACACCGCTGGGATCAGATATTATATCTCTGTATACAGATCACATCTATTCCTATATACTGATCTCCATGTATACACTGCTGGGATCACACATTATATATCTGTATACAGATCACATCTATTCCTATATACTGATCTCCATGTATACACCGCTGGGATCACATATTATATCTCTGTATACAGATCACATCTATTCCTATATACTGATCTCCATGTATACACTGCTGGGATCACACATTATATCTCTGTACACAGATCACATCTATTCCTATATACTAATCTCCATGTATATACTGCTAGGATCTGTAGTAGGATTTTATATAAAACCATGTATTTCATATTATTCATATTTATTTTCATGTATTATTAATATCAGTAGTAGCAGTATCAATAGCAGTAGTATCAATAGAAGTAGTATCAAAATCAATAGTATCAATATCAATAGTAGTATCAATAGTAGTAGTAGTATCAGTAGTAGCATCAGTAGTATCAGTAGTAGTAGTAGTATCAATATCAATAGTAGTAGTATCAATATCAGTAGTAGTAGTATCAATATCAATAGTATTAATCATAGTAGTAGTATCAATATCAATAGTAGTATCAATATCAATATCAACAGTAGTAGTAGTATCAATAGTAGTATCAATATCAATAGTAGTAGTAGTAGTAGTAGTATCAATATTATTTACAGCCGGACATTACCTTTCCATCGTCCCATCATCAGAGATCTCTCTGCTCCTCAGTCGTGTTGTCTCTCATATGGAGACAGTTTCATTGTAAGAAGTAATATAAAGTTTGAAGTAGAGGATGACGTATAGGGGTGGAGTGGGGGAGGAGCGTGTTCATATGAATGTTATGCCTGAAGCCGCCGATACTGTGACATCTAGGTACTATACTATGTGCTGAGATAGCCCATGGCATGGAACAGAAATATCATTCACAGGACAGAAGATAATTCCATATTTGTGCAATACTTGGTGTAGTGATCAGTTCTATTAGATATCCATGTATTGTGATTGGCATTTGCACTGAAGATTCATTGGGAACACTTTATTTTTTGGATGTTATGGACTTGAAAGACGTGAATGTTTATTCATATATAGACCTTGAGAGTTCAGTTTGATGTGGAGCACTAAACACTTTTTGTATTTTTTTCTGCATATATTTACGCCAAAAAATTTGAATGCATCTTCATATGCACAGAATTATTTAAGGTTGGAAATATTTTTTTTTAATTGTGAGTTTTAGGTGAAGCGCCAATTATTGGTTTGATTCCTTTTATATTTGTATAATTTGAGTCTTATATAAAGCACTGGGAATGAATTTTATGTGAAGTGAGCCATGCGGCACTTATAAATAAACAATGGACTCAAGGTGAGGTTTCTGTTACCTTTATATGGACATAATAAGAAAAAATATTTTATAACATTTCGAATAAAAGCAAAATCTTTCAATGTTTCTGGAGATAATGAAAGAGTACAGAGTACCACAGTCTGAACTGTTACAATGACAGTAAAAAAAATGTTTCCGAACAATACAGAGAAACAATGTAACATTCTACTGTACGTCCCTCCACCAGTTGGAACTGCAGAATAAATAAAGAGTGTCCGGCAGATGATTGGATGGCGGTGTGCGGTGGGTGTGGCTATACTCAGAGTCTCTGTGTAGGATTCCTCTAATCTCTCAATATCTGTCAGACTCCACACTAATCACTTTGCTGAGTGAGGTCACTCTGGGGGGCACACAGTACACAGCACAGAGCACACAACATAAAGCATAGAACACAAAGCATAGAGCACACAGCACAAAGCATACAGTACACAGCACACAGTACACAGTACACATCACACAACACAAAGCACAGAGCACACAGCACACAACACAAAGCATAGAGCACACAACACAAAGCACAGAGCACACAGCACACAAGACACAACACAAAGCATAGAGCACAGAGCACACAGTACACAACACAAAGCACACAGCACACAACACAGAGTACACAGCATAGAGCACACAGTACAGAGCACACAGTACAGAGCATACATCACATAACACAACAGTACAGAACATAAAGCATAGAGCACAGAGCACACAACACACAACACAAAGCATAGAGAACAGAGCACACAGTACAGAGCACACAGTACACAACGCAAAGCACTAAGCACACAGTACACAGCACACAGTACACAGTACACAGTACACAGCACACAGTACACAGCACAAAGCACACAGCACACAACATAGAGCACAGATCACAGAGCACAACGCATTCAGCCGACAGAGCACACAGCACACAGTACAGAGCACACTGAGTGTTTTATTGGAGATCACTTCTATTACTAACAAGCAAATACAATAACATTCCACACTCTGAATTTTTACAATGACAGCAAAATGTTTCCAAGCAATACAAAGATAAACATTACAACATTCTACATCCTCCACCAGCTGGAGCTGCAGAATAAATAAAGAGGAGTGTCCGGCAGATGATTGGATGGGCGGTGTGCGGTGGGTGTGGCTATACTCAGGGTCTCTGTGTAGGATTCCTCTGACTTCTCAGTAGCTGTCAGATTCCACACTGATCACATCGCTGAGTGACGTCACTCTGGGGGGCGGAGGCCAGACAGTAAGGGTGGGCAGGGAGCGAGTTAGAGGTGAAGTTTGAGCTAGTATCTTATTGGACAGAGGGCGTGGCGTGGGTGTGGCTATGTTAGGGGTCTCTGCGTAAGTGGGCGGAGTCTTGTTAGTAGCTCTGAACCTCCAAGCTGATCATTTTATGCATTCCTTATGGCAGAGAAAGAAGTGGGAGGGGAGGAGGTGAACCTGATGGGCGGGGTCAGTGAATATGTAAGTGGCTGTAGGGCATATAGAGAGTCAGTTACTGGAAGTGAGCTGAGAAGAGAGGATCACACTGGGATGACTTTCATGCTGCTGGAGGGTATGATTTTGGGGTGGGGGAGGGTGTAATGGAAATTATTGCACAGCCCCTCCCCCTTTATGATGGAATGGAGAGAGAATGTGACATGTGACAGTTGTGATGTCATTAGAGGAGGAAGTGATCAGGTCACACACAATGTTACATGTTGCTATAGAAAGGATACAATTTCCTTTGATTGTAGTTTGTGGTTTCTGTATCTCTTGACAACATCCAGAGGTGGCGCTGTGTTCCTGGCGTACAGCCAATCAGAGATGTCGGTGTGGATCCCATTCTCTCTGTATAACTCAGAAGTTTAGATGCTGAACATGAAATATATCTAAGGACAAAACTTATTTATTTATTTATTTTATTATTTTTTTAAAATTATTTTATTTTTGTATTATTTTTTATTTTTCTTCAATAAGGTTATTTTTTACAAGGCCTAATCAATGCACTGAATTGGACTGGCAGTTTTTTGTTTTTTTTTAAATCCTATATGCCTATGTAGTTATTTTTGCTCTCTGGGTGTGTCACCCTACACTTTATAAATGAGTTTTTTTTTCACTCAGAGTGGGGGTGGGGGTCCTCAGGCCTACCCTAAAGTCTTGGGGGAGGGGGGGCTCTCTTCAGGAGAGCCCCTCCCCCAATACCCACCTTCCAGACCACGCCTTTTCTGGGACCTTTTGTTTACATGTAACGGAACCGTCCAACACTCTGCTTGATGGCTCCATCAGAGTCTGTCACAGTAACAATCAGTATTTTTTGCTAGAAAATTACTTCACATTGTATATACGCTATATTACCAAAAGTATTGGGACACCTGCCTTTACACACACATGAACTTTAAAGTGGAGGGCCACCCTAAAATAAAAAAATAGCAAGAAAAAAAATCGTAAAAAAATAAAAAAATAACCATTGGAAAATTTATTTATTTTTTTGAAACTTACCTGAACCCTTGTTGCTAGGCAATCTTCCTAATCTGCCTCTTCCTATTCCGCGGCATGTCCTGCTCCTCGATGAGCGGCCCCGTTGCCTTCTGGGAACTGTGTGTTAACCCAGAACACCGCGGGGCCATTCACAGAGCATCGCGTGGCTCGCGCGTGCGCAGTAGGAAATTGGCAGTGAAGCCGCAAGGCTCCACTGCCCGTTTCCCTTAGTTAGGATGGCGGTGCCGAGACCCGAGAGCCGAGGGACGGGTCGGCCTCGGGCGGCCAAAATCCCGCTTTAATGACATCCCAGTCTTAGTCTGTAGGGTTCAATATTGAGTTGGCCCACCCTTTGCAGCTATAACAGCTTTAACTCTTCTGGGAAGGCTGTCCGCAAGGTTTAGGAGTGCGTCTATGGGAATGTTTGACCATTCTTCCAGAAGAGCATTTGTAAGGTCAGGCACTGATGTTGGATGAGAAGGCCCCGCTCACAGTCTCCGCTCTAATTTATCCCAAAGGTGTTCTTTTGGGTTGAGGTCAGGGCTCTGTGCAGGCCAGTCAAGTTCCTCCACCCCACTCCACTCGCTCATCCATGTCTTTATGGACCTTGCTTTGTGCTCTGGTCCAAACCATGAAGGGGAGGGGGGATTATGGTGTGGGGTTGGAAAAATAGTAAAAAAACTGCGCTTAAAACCAGGTGCAAAACAATATATAAACTGTGAAAAGCAGCAAACCTTACAAAAACATCAATTGTAAATAAGCATAAGGATAAATAATAGGTCGCGCTAATCTTGGTAAACGTAATGAATGATTGACGGTGAAGAAAAATTCATATGTTGATCATAAAATCTATATGCAAAACTTAATAATAGAGAGGGAAAAAGTCCATGGGGTAAACCATCAGTGAAGGGTTGTGAAAAAGTCCATAGAAATAAAACATCAAAAAGATTCAAATTGAGTGTAATTCAAATCACCAACAATAAATTATAAAGTCCAAATGATGAAAATGAAAATCTGTGATGACAAAGGGGGGTCCGCCACCAGGTATGGAAGGGGTTACTCCTTACCAAAAGGCCATGATCCCCCACCACAGAGGATCACAGCAAGCAGGAATCTTTAGAGTTAAATGGAAACTGCCAGCGATGTCCACCAGAGGTCGTCTCATCAGGGTTTTGTTGGAGTGGTTGCTGATGAGACGACCTCTGGTGGACATCGCTGGCAGTTTCCATTTAACTCTAAAGATTCCTGCTTGCTGTGATCCTCTGTGGTGGGGGATCATGGCCTTTTGGTAAGGAGTAACCCCTTCCATACCTGGTGGCGGACCCCCCTTTGTCATCACAGATTTTCATTTTCATCATTTGGACTTTATAATTTATTGTTGGTGATTTGAATTACACTCAATTTGAATCTTTTTGATGTTTTATTTCTATGGACTTTTTCACAACCCTTCACTGATGGTTTACCCCATGGACTTTTTCCCTCTCTATTATTAAGTTTTGCATATAGATTTTATGATCAACATATGAATTTTTCTTCACCGTCAATCATTCATTACGTTTACCAAGATTAGCGCGACCTATTATTTATCCTTATGGTGTGGGGTTGTTTTTCAGGGGTTGAGTTTGGGGGTTCTTAGTAATTTTCTAGCACAAAATACAGATTTTAACCACTTGCTGACTAGCCGCCATCATTATACTGTGGCAGGTCAAGTCGTTCCAGCAAATCGCTTTAGCTGTATGTCGGCCCTTTAGTCAGCTATAGCAGGCATGCACCCACTGCACGACGGGGGAGCTGATGCACGTGTCCGCCAGCCACCCACGAGGCAGAACTGGGATCTATCAATGTAAACGGACAGATCCGGTTTATAGCACAAAAGATAAAAACCACAGAGGTGATCTAATACCACCATAAGAAAGCTCTATTTGTGGGAAAAAAGGACGTTAATTTTGTTTGGGTGCACCGTCGCACGACCGCGCAATTGTCAGTTAAAGTGATGCAGTGCTGTATCGCAAAAAAATGGCCTTGTCAGGAAGGGGGTAAATCTTCCGGTCCTTAAGTGGTTAAAGAGGTTGTAAACCTAGGGAAAAAACCCTGCAAGGTAAATGCATAATGAGCTAGTATATATCGCATATTAGCTCATTATGAAATGCTTGCCTTAAAGCTGTTGCAGCGGCACCGTACACTGACATGGTTGACATTTTTCCTGGAGTTAATTCTGGGTTCGCAAGCTTCAACGTTGTGATTGGCTGGAGCCACGATGACGTCACTCCCGCACCCGAGCCGCTGATCACAGCACGGGCCCTGAAGAAACGGCATGAACGGGCGCACGTTTAGAAGATATTTACAGTACCTTTAGGTAAGCCTATAATAAGGCTTTCCTATAGGTACAAAAACCTCAGAGGAGTTTACTTCCTATTTAACTTAGACAACAAATGTCAGAAAAAGGCGTAGGCAGGAAGGGGTTAATACCGCTTTAAAGTTTGCCAAATCTTTCAACACATATATGTGAAACAAAGTCTCAAACTATTGTCATTTTCTTAGAAGACTGCAACATTGTATCTTCCTTTTCTTTCCTTTCTACATCAGTTGTGAATGCAGAGATGATGTGCTCAGAGCGCCCCCTATTGCACTGTTCAGTCAATTACAAATTGTTTTAATTTGGTCCCACTCCAGGCAGGGCCGGCGCTATCACAAGGCAAACTAGGCAGCCGCCTAGGGCGCCCGGCCACTGGTGTTCCTACTCTCTTCTGTCTGCAGCAAGCTGCATTTGGTGGGTGCTGGTGAGGCTGCATTTAGTGAGGCTGCATTTGGTGGGCGCTGGTGAGGCTGCATTTGGTGGGCGCTGGTGAGGCTGCATTTGATGGGTGCTTCATTAAAAAGGTGGGGTATACATGGGCAGGGAAAAGGGGGTGGGGCCAGGGCAGGGGCGGCAAAATTAGGTTTCACCTAGGGTGTCAAAAATCCTTGCACCAGCCCTGACTCCAGGTAATATTACAGCTTTAGAAGATGGGCAGGCAATGAGTAATATTGCACCCCTATATCTGCCAATGTCCGCCCTGTGCCCAAATCTCTGCAATCCCCTGCAGAAGGAACTTTTGTGATCTTCTCTACCACTCATCCACTTCTAATGGGATGCAGATGTTGCAGTTTTTCTCATTAGAACACTATGGGTTGCTCGGGTTGTTATGATGGTTGACTCTTCCTTTTGAGAAAATACAAACAGCAATTTCTTCATAACAGGGAAAGTCACAGTAAAGTCTGAAATATCTCTAAAGCTGAACTCCGGAGAAATTAATAAATCTACCCTTTAAAAGCTCCGCCCCAAGCACTGCAAGAGTTAGATGCAAATATTTGTCTTTGGTACCCATAGAAAGCACTTACCTTATACCTTGAATCTGCAGGCTCCTCCTACCATGTGACCGTTCCCTCCAAGACCTCTTCTGTTTGATACTCCAGTCAGTGGTGACATCAGGTGGATTATAGGATAACCAATAACCCTGCATGGTAAATGAGGATGCTGAGGGCCCAACTACAGCCTGCAGATTCAGAATGAAAAGGAGATTCCCAAGTAGGGATGAGCTTTGTGTTCATGTCGAACCCATGTTCGACTCGAACATCGTGTGTTTGGTCATTCGCTGAATTAAGAACGATATGGGCCGTTCGCGCCAAATTCAAGTTGCGCGTCACAGCCCATAATTCACTGCGGCATCGCAGTGCATTGCTGGCTGACGATTGGCCAAGCATGCACTATAACCCGCATGCTTGGCCAATCACCGCGCCGTCTGAACAGAGAGCCGTAATTGGCCAAAGCTAAGGAGGCTTTGGCCAATTATGGCTCAGGGGGTTTAGTACATGCCCCACACTATATAAGACCGCCTGCACAGCGGCCCTATGTAGTGTGTTCCGGCGTAGAGAGAGAGACAGACAGTGTCATTTGATTTAAGTTAGATAGAGTAGGCAGGTCGAGTCAGTTAGCTGCAGTTACAGTGTGTATGTATGTATGTATATATATATATATATATATATATATATATATATATATATATATATATATATATATATATGCATCCCAGGTGTGTGTGTGTGTGTGTGTGTGTGTGTGTGTGTGTATATATATATATATATATTATTCAGTTTAGCTAGATCCTGTTCTTCTCTTTCTAATATACTGGCAGGCAGGTGTTTTTACAGTATTTCCAGCTACTGTACTGTGTACCCTGCACTGTCTCACCTACAGTATAGCAACCTGCAGCCAGGTGCTTGTGTAGGCTCATTGAAGTATTTCCAGCTACTGTACTGTGTACCCCGCACAGTCTCACCTACAGTAAAGCTACCTGCAGCCAGGTGCTTGTATAGGCTCTTGACGTATTTCCAGTTACTGTATAGCCTGCACAGTTGCACCTACAGTATAGCTACCTGAAGACAAGTGCAGCTGTTATACTAATAATACTACAGGCAGTTGATTCTGCTAGAGATATATATATATATATATATATATATATATATATATATATATATATATATATATAATCTCTATCCCAGTTTTGTGCAGCTCATTGCAGGCCAATAGTATGTCTGGAAGGCCAACAGGGAGAGGCAGACAGTCACAAGCCAATTAAAGAGGGCAAGCAGGCTCTGTGTCTAGAGGCAACAGTGCTGGTTGTGGACACGGTGCATCTTCATCAGCAGGGGACACGCTTGGCCTTTTTTTCGGCAGCTGGCCGTGTTGAGCCGCAACATGCAGAAGACTTGGTCGAGTGGATGACCAAGCCGTCCTCATCCTCCTCATCCTCTCTCACCCAGGCTCAGAATACTTTGGCAAAGCAACTGCCAACGCGGCCTCTTCCCTCAGCTCAATGGCATCAGTGACCCCTTCCCTAGCCCCTAGAAGACCCACACCAAAGAACAAAGAGGACCTCTCCTTGCTGCTCATCAGCTGGGATCTCCAACCCCACTATCCCTTCAGTCCTCTCTGAGACCTGCACTGAGAGGAATGAAGGTGTAGAATTAGGTGTGTCACAGCCAAATACTTGCTGGCAATCTGCTATCGATACACCGACATCAGATTGTACCAGGCAAATTTCCCTGCCCCAGCTGCTGCACCGCAGAAAGAAGTTCACTCCCAGCCATCCACATGCCCAGCGGTTGAATGCTAGCTTGGCAAAATTGCTAGCACTTCAACTGCTACCTTTTCAGTTCGTAGACTCTGCCCCCATCCGTGAGTTTGTGGAATGTGCGGTTCCTCAGTGGCAGGCTCCCAAACGCCACTTTTTCTCATGGAAAACGATTCCGGCTCTCTACCGGCATGTGGAAGGCAATGTCTTGGCCTTGCTGGACAGGGAGGTCAGCGGTAAGGTGCATATTACCGCTGACTCATGGTCCAGTGGGCATAGACAGGGACGTTACCCAAGCTTTACGGCGCATTGGGTGACTCTGCTGGCAGCTGGGAAGGATGCTCGACAAGGTGCAGTAGTGTTGGAGGTTGTTCCACCACCACGCCTCCAAAATGCCACTACTGGTGATTCTGACACACCTCTCTCCTCCACCCCCTCCTCTTCTTCTTCCTCCATGGCCTCTTCCTGTGCTCTGTGCTCAGAACCAGCGGTGCTCCGTAGGAGTTCAAGGGGCTACGCAAGTATGCAGGCCAAAAGATGCCATGTGGTGCATGGCTGGAAGGAGGTGGCTGCGGATCATGTCGTCCTTAGTGACCCAGAAGACTCTGGACCGAATGCCTCAGCAAACCTACCTTGCATGGTCTCCATGATCCTGCAAAGCCTGCGGAAGGATCCTTGTATTCGTGGTATCAAGGAGAGGGATCAATACTGGCTGGCAACCCATCTTGATCCACATTACAAGGGTAAGGTTGTGGACCTTATCTAGCCATCGCAGAGGGAGCAGGGGATGAAACATCTTCGGGGGGCCTTGCAGAAAGGTCTGTGCAACATGTTCCCAGAGACTAGGAGGTTACAAACTCCTGTTCCTGGACAATGTGTTGCTGAGGCTTCGGTCAGTCAAAGAAGGAGCAGTGGAGAAGGTGGCCGTCTGACCGATGCGTTCAGACAATTTTTTAGTCCGCTGCCCCAAGGTATGATCGGTTCCAGCAACCATTGCCAGCGTCTGTTTTACATGGTGCAGGAATACCTTGGGGCAAGATCCAGGGGCGGACTGATAACTCATAGGGCCCCCGGGCAATAGGAGATTATGGGGCCCCCAGGCAATCAGAGATTATGGGGCCACACAGTACACACACAGTATACACAGACAAAAAAAACACAGATTTATGCATACTGTCCCTGGTTTTACTGAGGCTGGCAGCCCTGATGGGGCCCCCTAGTGGCCCAGGGCCCTTGGGCAGTGCCCGAGTGGCTCAATGGTCAGTCCGCCCCTGGCAAGATCTGACTTGGACACCTTTCCCACCGAAAATCCTCTGGGTTACTGGGTCTTGAGAATAGATCACTGGCCAGAGCTTGCACAGTATGCAATTAAGCTACTGGCCTGTCCTGAATCCAGCATTCTTTCGGAACGCACATTCAGTGCTGCTGGAGGCTTTGTAACTGATCACAGGGTGCTTCTGTCCACCGACTCGGTCGATCGACTGACCTTCATAAAAATGAATCAGTCTTGGATCACCACCAGCTACCAAGCACCTCATGCTGATGTAACTGAATAATTTTTTTTAAAATGTCAGATCCCTTCAAAGACTGCCTATGCTGATGCTGAGTGACTATCCCTGAGTAATTATCCTCTTCCTCCTCAGTGATCATGCTGATAGCTTGTAAGAACATTTTTGGTTCTGGGCACCGCCACCAGTGCCTAAGGCCCAATTTTTCAGCCCCTGTTTAACAGGGGCGTGTAATTACAATTTTTGATGCACTTCTTTGCAGCAGGGCTAGTTCCTGCGCTCCAACTAGAGTATCTGTGAGGGGTTGCAGTGTTGTGGCACCAGCACCAGTGCCTAAGGCCCAATTTTTCTGGCCCTGTTCAACAGGAGCATGTAATTACAATTCTTGATATAATATTTTACAGCAAGGCCCGTTCCAGCGCCCACCAAGAGTAACTGTGAGGACTTACAGTGTTGTGGCACCACCACCACCAAAGGCCCAATTTTTCTAGCCCTGTTCAACAGGGGCATGTAATTACAATTCTTGATCTAATATTTCACAGCAGGGCCCTGTGAGGGCTTACAGTGTTGTGGCCACAGCAACACCTAAGGCCCAAATTTCTGTTGAGTATATAGGGCAGGCCCCTACTTTCAAACATCCAACTTACAAAGGGCTCCTACTTGCAAACGGAAGGAGACAACAGGAAGTGAGATGAAATCTACCCCTAGGAAGGGAAATTCTCTCCTGTAAGAGTTAATAGGTAAAAAAACATTTCTCCTTTCCACTGTTGCTTTATCACCAATCCTTGTTTCACTGAAAACCCCAAATTTTCAAAAAACATTTGTCATTGGGACAAAAAGTGAGATGAAATCTTCTGAACAGGAGCACAGACAGAAAAACAAATGTCACAGGGGTGATAACCCTTCCCTATGTTTTCCAAAAAGCTTAAAATAGATTTTTTGGCTGGAGCTAAACACGTTAAAAATGTACCAGTTCAAAATTACAAACAGATTCTACTTAACAACAAACCTACAGTCCCTGTCTTGTTTGCACCGCCTGTATACTGCTGTTCAGAGTATATAGGGCCTGGTGGCCCCACACCTTTCCTTTTTTTTTATTTGGGTGCGGGGTTCCCCTTAATATCCATACAAGACCCAAAGGGCCTGGTAATGGACTGGGGGGTACCCATGCCGTTTGTCTCACTGATTTTCATCCATATTGCCAGGACCCGACATTACATTAAAGCCGCAAGCAGTTTTACATGACTTTTTTTTAAAAATGTCATTTTGTGTAGGGACTGTTCTAAGCACGGGAAACACGTGCCACTTTACAGGCATACTATGGACACCTCCCAGGCACGATATTTAAAGGAATATTTCACTTTTTATTTTTTTTTTACTTTAAGCATCATTAAAATCACTGCTCCCGAAAAAATGGCTGTTTTTAAAACTTTTGTTTGCATTGATACATGTCCCCTGGGGCAGGACCCGGGTCCCCAAACCCTTTTTAGGACAATACCATGCAAATTAGCCTTTAAAATTAGCACTTTTGATTTCGAATGTTCAAGTACCATAGACGTCAATGGGGTTCTAACATTCGTGCAAATTTTCGGTCCGTTCGCAGGTTCTGGTGCGAACCAAACCGGGGTGTGTTCGGCTCATAACTATTCCCAAGTGTGTATATAACATGCTATAGTACTCTGATATAATGCACTGTTGATATCTTACATTGTTAATACCATAGTGGAGAAGGATCTGGGGGTTTTGGTAGATCACAAGCTCAATAATAACATGCAATGCCAAGCTGTGGTCTCCAAAGCGAGCAAAGTCCTTTCTTGTATAAGAGAGGTATGGACTCCAGAGAGAGAGATATCATTTTGCCCCCCTGTACAAATCATTAGCAAGACCTCATCTGGAATATGCAGTTCAGTTTTGGGCTCCAGTTCTCAAAAAGGATATGGGGGAACTGGAGAAAGTGCAGAGAAGGGCAACCAAACTGATAAGAGGCATGGAGGAGATCAGCTATGGAGGAAAGATTAGAGGAACTGAATTTTTTCCCTCTTGAGAAGAGATGAAGGGGGGATATTATCACCATATACAAATACATAAGGGGTCCATATGGTAAACTTGGTGTTGAGTTTTTCACTTTAAGGTCATCACAGAGGACAAGGGGGCACTCTTTACGTCTAGAGGAAAAAAGATTTCATCTCCAAATACAGAAAGGTTTCTTCACAGTAATGTCCCGTACACACACACGGACTTTGTTCGGACATTCTGACAACAAAATCCTAGGATTTTTTCAGTCGGATGTTGGCTCAAACTTGTCTTGCATACACACGGTCACACAAAGTTGTCGGAAAATCCGATCATTCTGAACGTGGTGATGTAAAACACGTACGTCGGGACTATAAACGGAGCAGTGGCCAATAGCTTTCATCTCTTTATTTATTCTGAGCATGCGTGGCACTTTGTCCGTCGGATTTGTGTACACACGATCGGAATTTCCGACAACGGATTTTGTTGTCGGAAAATTTTATAGCAAGCTCTCAAACTTTGTGTGTCGGAAATTCCGATGGAAAATGTGTGATGGAGCCCACACACGGTCTGAATTTCAGACAACAAGGTCCTATCACACATTTTCCGTCGGAAAATCCGACCGTGTGTACGGGGCATAAGAGCTGTGAAAATGTGGAATAGACTCCCTCCAGAGGTGGTTCTGGCCAGCTCAGTAGATTGCTTTAAGAAAGGCCTGGATTCTTTCCTAAATGTACAGAATATAAGTGGGTACTGACATTTATAGGTAAAGTTAATCCAGGGAAAATCCAATTGCCTCTTGGGGGATCAGGAAGGAATTTTTTCCCCTGCTGTAGCAAATTGTAACCGGCTTTGCTGGGGATTTCCGCCTTCCTCTGGATTAACTGTAGGTGAAGGATTGTGTATATGGGATTGCATTTTTATATTTTTGGTTGAACTAGATGGACTTTTTTTTTTTTTTTCAACTTGACTAACTATGTAATGCAGTGTTTCTCAACTCCAGTCCTCAAGGCGCCCCAACAGGTCATGTTTTCAGGATTTCCCTCAGATGAAACGGCTGTGGTGATTACTAAGGCAGTGAAACTGATCAAATCACTTGTGCAAAAAAATGGCGAGCCTGAAAACATGACCTGTCGGGGTGCCTCGAGGACTGGAGTTGAGAAACATTGATGTAATGCATAGTTACTTAATTAGTCTGGTTTAAAAAAGTCCATCTACTTTAACCAATAGAAATAAAAAAATCTTACACCTGCAGTTGATTCAGAGGAAGGAGAAAAAATACCATATACAGAATGCTGCCAATGGCTCCAGTGGGGGAAAACCCTCCTGATCTCCCATGGCAGTCAAATGCTCCCTGGATCAACAATTCCTGGTATTATTACCTATACTGTAGAGCAGGGATATGCAATTAATGGACCTCCAGCTATTGCAAAACTACAAGTCCCATCATGCCTCTGCCTCTGGGTGTCATGCTTGTGGCTGTCAGAGTCTTGCTATGCCTCATGGGACTTGTAGTTCTGCAACAGCTGGAGGTCCACTAATTGCATATCCCTGCTGTAGATAATAATATCCAGAAATATTCTGTGTATTTTTTTTCAAATTATCAGCTTTGATGGCCAGAGCTACTTCCTGAGGGAGTCTATTCTACATTATCACAGCTCTTACCGTAAAGAAGCCTTTTCAAATGTGAAGGGTAAACCTCTTTTTTCCTCCAGATGTAAAGCGTGCCCCCTTGTCCTTTTTATGTACTATGGAGGCATTGTGTAATGTGTAGACCTGTCAGCACCAATCCAGCATCTTTCCACACACACTATTCCACTCACTACAGGGATATCCCAACTCTCATTTCCTCTGGTGGGCCCCAGTGTCCCTTTCAGGCCTTTTTCTTCCTAAGGCTGGTTTTACAGCATTTCATTGCATTTCAGTAACGTGCGCAATATAGTAATTTGATGCATTTCCATTCATTTCAATGGAAAAGGAAACAAGCAAAGAAATGAATTGAGCCTGACTGAAGGTTCTCAGCTCTTTTAGTAAATCGATCGCATTGCTATCGCAAAGAATGGAGAATGTTTGTACATAGCAGAAAAATTCCTCTGCCCAAAAGAGGTCTCTGCGCTCCCTCTGCTGTCCATTCTTGGTACTACAGCTCTACCTCAGTTGCATACAATAAGCGCATCCACAAATAAGCTAAATTCCCCCAAATGTCCACATCTCTATTATACAAAGCACTTTTACAAACGTATTATGTATATCATTTCTGTGTGAAAAAAAATCCTTATAAATAAAAGTCCTTAAATATAAAAAGTCCTTGTGCCTGGAACCTTGTATTAAAACTAAAGCTGGCTACACATTATACAATTGTCTTATTCAATTTCCTTTAGATTTACCTTCACCTATGTAGTAGAAGAGCCGGCCTGATTGCATACAATTTGAAAGTGTTTTGGTTTGACCTCATATTATATGGTTTTGGTAAATCTAAAGGAAAGTTGTACAATGTGTAGCCAGCTTTAGCCAAGTCATTCATATACAATAAACATCTAAACATATACAATATATGCAACAAAGTCTCAATGTAGTCGTTTTCTTAGAAGAAAATGCAACATTGTATCTTCCTTTTCATTCTTTCCTTTCTACATCAGTTGTTGATGTGGAGTTCACATGCTCAGGGCGCCCCCTGTTGTTCTATTCAGTCATTACAAATGGTTTATAGCCTGGCCCCACTCCAGCTAATATTACATCCTCCCAGGAAATGTGTGATAATGAGCCCCTATCCCTTCCAATGTCAGCACTGTGCCCAAAACATCAGCATCTCCTGCAAAAAGAATTTGTGTGATCTCCTCCAAGGCTCATCCTCTTCTGCAGATGCTGCAGCTTTTCTCATTAGAACACCAGAGATCGCTCAGGATGATATAATGAAGGTTCTCGCTCCCTTTCTGAAATTTGTTTGAGAAAATACAAAACGGCATTTCTTAATAGAGAAGAACAAATCTGCAGAAAAGTTTTAAAAAAATAGCCATAAAGCTGAACTCCAGAGAAATAAAAAATCTACACTTTAAAGCTTACCTGGTTGCAGGTCCTGCATATTTAACCGCGTCAGCCCCGGAAGGATTCAACCCCTTCCTGACCAAAGCACTTTTTGCGATTCAGGAGGAGGGGGGGAGGTACTTGTCAAAACTAGGTACTTGCTCCCCAACCCAAAAAAATGACATGCCAAATGTGGCATAGAAGGGGGTAAGGAGTGCTTAACCACTTCAGCCCCAGAAGATTTTACCCCCTTCCGGACCAGAGCACGTTTTGCGATTCGGCACTGCGTCGCTTTAACTGACAATTGCGACGTTGCACCCAAACAAAATTGACGTCCTTTTTTACCCACAAATAGAGCTTTCTTTTGGTGGTATTTCATTACCTCTACGTTTTTTGTTTTTTTTCATTTTTTTGCGCTATAAACAAAAAAAAAAAGAGCGTCAATTTTGAAAACGCTATTTTTTTAACTTTTTGCTGGAATAAATATCCCCCAAAAATATATTAAAAAAACCCATTTTTTTTCCTTAGTTTAGGTAGATATGTATTCTTCTACATATTTTTGGTAAAGAAATCGCAATAAGCATATATTGATTGGTTTGCGCAAAAGTTATAGCGCCTACAAAATAGGGGATAGTTTTATGGCATTTCTTTTTATTAGTAATGGCAGTAATCTGCGATTTTTCTTTTCCTTTTTTTTTTAATTGGGACTGTGACATTATGGCGGACACATTTATACAGCGATCAGTGCTATAAAAATGCACTGATTACTGTGTAAATGACACTGGCAGGGAAGGGGTTAACCACTAGGGGGCGATCAAGGGGTTAAGTGTGTCCTAGGGAGTGATTCTAACTATGGGGGGATGGGCTACTACTTACATGACAGCGATCACTGCCCCAATGACAGGGAACAGTAGCTCTGTGTCGTGTCACTAGGCAGTCTCCCCGTTCTTCTGCTCCGTGATACGATCGTGGTCACGGAGCACGCGGCAGTCGTGTGCGCCTACAATGCCGTATCTTAAAGGGGACATACCTGTATGCCCTTTTGCCCACCTGTGCCATTCTGCCGACAGTATATCGTCATGCAGCGGTCGAAAGGGGTTAAGGTACTCACCCGCCCAGCAGATCCAGAGTTGTTCTGCTGAGATCCTTTTCTTCTCTGCACCCTCTTTGGTCCCGCACCCCCATCTTCTTCTGTGACGTCATCGGTAAGCTGCCAACTTTTTCGGGTTACGCTGAGAGCTTCAGCAATGACGTGCCGCCTGGCCCTGCCCCCTCCTCCTTTCCCAATGTAGGACTATGCCTCCTGGGATACAAGATACATATCCCAGGAGGCGATGCGGGCAAAGTGCACATCATTTGCCTAGACCAGGGGTCTCCAAACTTTCAAAACAAAGGACCAGTTTACTGTGCTTTAGATTTTAGGAGGGCTGGACTGTGTCCAGTGTAAGTAGAAATGGTCCTGACATCAGTGGGAAAAAATAATGCCCCATCATCGTTGATGTCAGTGAGAGGAATTGTGCCCCATCATTGACGTCATTGGGCACCATTGTTGGTGTTATTGGGAGAAATTTTACCCCATTGTTGGTGTTAGTGGGAGGAATTTAGCCCCATCGTTGCCATCATTGCTGTCATTGGGAGGAAATGTGCCCCCTTTATTGGTGTCAGTGGGGGGAATTATGCCCCATTGTTGGTATCAGTGGTGCCCCAAGGTCTGGGTAAAAGCAAGCAAAGGGCCACATCTGGCCCCCGGGCCGCAGATTGGAGACCACTGGCCTAGACAAATGACATGCACAGGGGGCACGGGCCAAGGCTTTTTTTTTCATTAGGAATAAAGGACAAAAAAAATGCCCAACATTTGCAGCAGAGGAGAGGAGGGTGGATGGGAGGCAACATGCCCTGGAGGGTGAAGTTTTGCTTTAAGAGCACCACCCCAAGTACTGCAAGGGTTAGATGCTCATTTTTGGCCTAGGGTACTCATATAAAAGCACCCTTTACTTTATACCCACAGGCTCCTCCTTCTATGAGAGTGGCCCCCCAAGACCTCTTCTGTTTGATGCTCCAGCCAGTGGTGACATCAGGTAAAATGTGGGACCAATAACACTGCATTGTAAGTGAGGCACCAAGGGCCCGACCACTACTTGGAGCATCGGAAAGAAGAGGAGAGCACCAAATGCCTGGAGGGGAGGGGGGATCAGGTAAGTATTTTTTTTTTAGGTACTCAAGTCAAAAAATATAAGTATTTAACCCTTATAGTTTGGGGGTAGCTCCACTGGAAGAGTGATTTTTATTTGCCTAGAGTTAAAGTGATTGTAAGGATTTGGTTTTTTTTTTTTTTTTTTTTTTTTTTTTTTTAACAACAAACATATCATACTTACCTCCACTGTGCAGCTCGTTTTGCAAGAGTGGCCCCGAAACATGTCTTCTGGGGTCCCTCGGCATCTCTCGCGGCTCCTCTCCACATCAGGTAACCCCCTAGGAGAAGCGCTCTCCTAGGGGGTTACCTTGCAGGCGCGCTCCCGAGTCCAGCATTCGGCGTCCATAGCTGCTGAATGTATGACTCGGCCCCGCCCTCCGCGTCCTTGGATTTGATTGACAGCAGCAGGAGCCAATGGCTGCGCTGCTATCAATCTATCCAATCAAGAGCCGAGAACCCCGGGCAGAGAGACAGCGCTCCCCACCGGGTCAAGTTCCAGGGCTCACGTAAGTAAAATGGGGAAACTGGGGGGCCGGTCGCTGTCAGGTGTTTTTTCACCTTAATGCATAGGATGTATTAAAGGTAAAAAAACACAAACCTTTATAACCCCTTTAAGCCTTAAAGTAGTTCTAAAAGATACAAGGGTTTTTTTTACCTTAATGCAATCTTAAAAGTCAGCAGCTGCAAATACTGCAGTTGCTGACTTTTCATATAAGGACATTTACCCGTCCAGAGAGCCCACAATGTCGGCACCGCAGCCCATCTTCGGATTAGCTGTTGGGTGCAGCCACCTTTGCCGGTAAGGGAAGTAGGCAGTGAAGCCTACTGCACATTCGTGAAGTGCGCTGTGCTTTCTAATTGATCTAGCGACAGAAGAAGGAGGAGGGGGATGAACTTCCGGGAGACGGCGCATGCAGCCCCGTCTCCTGGAAGTTGGGAAGGGGAGCAGCCAAAAACAGGTCCCTGTTCCCCCTCCCTCCCCCTAAAGATGCCAAATGTTGCACCAGAGGGGGGAGGAGACGAACAAGCAGAAGTTCCAATTTTGAGTGGAACTTTACTTTAAGGTTAAACACCTTCTGCACGTAACTCCCCCTATAGGTACCTGAGCCCAGTCTTTTTTTTTTTTTTTTGTCACATCAGCCGACCATACCGAGAGGTGTAAATCAACTTTGCAGTTCATTTCCATAACTGTCCCTCTCTCCTTTGTCTCATCATCGTGACACTTTGCCATATCAAAAAGAGAAAAAGAACAATTGAAACCACCATAAACCCAGGCTAGTGGACTTACTCTATCTCGTCTAGTGTCCCTCATATGTGGTAAAAGTATTACATTCTTCTACGACTACCCCTACCCACCCCCTACCCCCTTTAACCACTAGTTACTACAACCGCCACCCCCCCCTCCAACCCTCCCGTTCCCCCTCTCCAGGGTCTAGTTCCGTTAACCTCTCCTTTTTAGGCTATAGATTGGATCTCTTTGGCGTAGTTCCATGTTTTTTTGAATTTTTTCCAGCGGTCCCACCTACTCGTATTTTTACTCCTTAAGTCCTCCAATTTACTTCCCAGTGTTTCCATATTACAACTCTCCTCTATTGCGTCAAACCACTCCCAAAGCTCAGGGCTCTCCTTCTGCCAGTTCCTTGGAATCGTTCGTTTTGCCGCATTCAGGAGCTGTGGGACTAAGGACTGCTTATAGTTGTTTGGGTCCCTTGATCCCCCGAGAAACAAAACCTCCCAGGGGTCATCTGCCACCTCTATTCCTGTAATTTCCTTGATAAGAGATAATATTTTACGCCAGAAGCTTTGGATTGTAGGACAGCCCCACCACATATGTCCCATTGTTCCGATGGCCTGGCAACCTCGCCAGCCGGTGGCTGGCCCTTTTTGATATTTACTTATTATGTCAGGGGTCAGGTAGCTTCTACTGATGCATTTGTAATTCATTTCAGCCGTTCGGGAATCTATTTTTGAATTGGCGCTCATTTTAAAAATTCTTTTAATTGTATCTGTGTCCTTTTTAGTGCCTGAATCCTTCTCCCATTTAACTATATATGGCGGCATCTCCAATTTTTCTGAGGCCAACAGAATTTTATATATCTGGGAGACTATATTTCTTGGCGCCTCCTTATCACACAATTTTTCAAAGTCTGTTAGCTGCTCTCCCGACCTGATTGGCTGCGGGAGCCTTTTCAAAAAATGCTTTAATTGGAGATATCGCCATCCATCCAAACCCTGTGTGATCCTCCCGTGTGTAAGCTGGTGGAGTGACATAATTTTACCTTCGTTCGTAACTTCTCTCAATTGTGTTTTCCCCCAAAGTGCTTCCTTTCCTCCTATACTCTCCATTCCTGGTGTAAACAGTGTGTTATCTATTAATGTGATCAAAGGTGAGTTATACTTTCCATTTACCTTCTTGTAGACCCCATCCCATATTTTGAAAACATTTCTAGTTATTGTATGTGTACTATCTGCCAGTGATCTAAAGTATGGGGGGTTCCAAACAATGGTGCCTAATTGAGTTTTACTTAAATCTTCTTCTAATTTCACCCATTTTTTCAGTTTTCCTCTTGTCGCCCATTCTACAACCCTGGATAGAACTACGGCTTTATAATACAACTGCACATCGGGGACAGCCAGGCCACCATCCAATTTTCTTAGTTTTAATGTCTGTAGTGAGACTCTCGGTTTTTTATTTTTCCAGATAAAGGTCATGAGTATTTTCCTAAGCATCTTCAGATAGTACTGAGGCAGTGGGACTGGTAACATCTGGAAGAGATACGTAATCTTGGGCAATAGAACCATTTTGATGACGTTGATGCGACCGATCCAGAATAGGGCCTTGCAATAAAGTCTATTGCATTCTGATCTTACTAAGTCTAGTAGGGGCATATAGTTGATGTTAAACGTCTTCTTGATTGAATTAGTTAGTTTAATACCCAAATATTTTAGTTCTTTGGTCCATTTAAAACTAAATTCTTTTTTAAGACTTTCTATCCCTGACTTGCTTATATTTATATTTAGTATTTCTGATTTATTCATATTTATTTGAAAGTTGGATACCTCTCCATATTTCCTTATTGCTTTTAATAGGTTGGGCATCGTCGTGGTGGGGTCGGTTATAAAAAAGAGCACATCGTCCGCATATGCTGCGACTTTGTGCTCCTCACCATCTACCACGACGCCTCGGATGTCAGGGTCTCTTCGAATTGAGGCCAAAAAGGGTTCCATGGCTAAGACAAAGAGAAGCGGAGACAGGGGGCAGCCCTGTCTCGTGCCCCTCTCCATCTCAATAGGTTGAGAGGTAATGCCATTGATTTTAATTACCGCGGTTGGATGATGGTAGAGGGACCTTATCTTACTGATCATTTTAGGGCCCAGTCCCACAGCCTCCAGAGTCTGAAACATGAACCCCCAGTCTACCCTGTCAAAGGCCTTTTCGGCATCAATTGACAGGAGTAGTCCTGGGGGTCCACTCTCCCTCATTTTCCCGGTCAGGAGAAGGGTTCTAATCCCATTATCCTTTCCCTCCCTATTAGGGACAAACCCCGCCTGATCTGGGTCAACTAAAAGGTTCATGAATTCCTTCAGTCTTTCTGCCAAGACTTTTGCGAGGATTTTTGTATCGTTATTCAGGAGAGAGATTGGGCGATAGCTCGAGCACAATAATTTGTCTTTCCCTTCTTTCAATATTGTTGTAATAGATGCTTTCAATGCATCTCTACTCATCTCAAATCTTTCGCCCAACCCGTTTAGGTAGCGGCATAGCCTTGGTACTAAGACCTCTCTAAATGTTTTATAATAGAGTATTGTTAGGCCGTCTGGGCCAGGGCTTTTCCCAAGGGCCATTCCCGCCAGGGCTTTATTTATTTCTTCTTCAGAGATTGGTCTTTCTAGCAGTTCTCTATCTTCCTCGGAGATCTTGGGGAGCGCCGCCTTTTTAATATAGTTGTTATATCTCAGTGTCTTATTTTTGGAGGGAGTATCTTGCTTGGGAGCTGAATAAATCTCCTTGTAGTAGTTTCTAAAAGTTTCTGCCACCTTCTTAGTTGAATACTCTATATGTCCCTCTTTAGTTTGAATTTTTTCTATAAAATTCCTGTTTTTTTTCTTTTGTACCCTTTTTGCTAGCAACTTGCTAGGTTTATTATCCCATCTATGTCTTTCCCAGGCTATCTTATTTAGTGATGTTCTAGACTCCTGTTCCAATAACGTTTTTAGCTCAGATCTTTTAATGACCATCCGATGGTGTATCTCTTGGGGTCGCTGGTCAGTAAATTTTTTATGTATTTGTTCTAATCCCGTGAGCTCGTCAGTTAATTTTTTAATTTTTTCCTGTCTGTTCTTTTTTCTCCTCGTACCCATTTCAATGAGCACACCTCTAACATAGACTTTATGAGCCTCCCATAATATGGCCTCCGACGTCTCTCCTGTATCATTAATCTCGAAGTATTTCTCTAGTTCTTGTCTGATTCTATTATACCCCTCGACATCACTTATCAGCTCCTCATTTAACCTCCACTGCCCCCTCACGGCTTGTTCTCTTTCGGACATCACTTCTATGGTCATAGGAGCATGATCTGAATAGGTTATATTTCCTATCGTGGATCCCTTAACCCTATCGATTCCCCTATGCTCAATTAGGCCCCAATCAATCCGCGAGTAGGACCCATGTACAGGGGAATAGAACGTGTAATCTCTTTTATGTGGATGTTGGACCCTCCAGATGTCCACTAGTTGCCAGAGGGAGAGCTTTTGCTTTATCTTCTTTAAGTAAGTACAGTCCTTCCTCTGGGGACGGGCCGTACTATCGATGCTCGGGTTGAGACAAAAATTAAAGTCCCCCATCAAAATCAAGTGCCCTCTCATAAACTCCATTATTTTCCCCAAGATGTTTGCCAGATACTTCAACGGATTTTTATTAGGAGCATAGATATTAACTAACGTACATTTTTCCCCATTTAATCTACCTCTTAGGCACAAGAACCTACCCTCTGGATCTACTAACCTTTCCTCCAGCACAAACCTTGTGTTCTTTGCGAAGCCAATCGCTACTCTCCGTGACCTATTTGAGATAGTGTCTCCTTGAAACCAGACCGGGTATTCCCCCGAGAACAATCTAAGTCTCGATTGGAGTGAAATATGTGTCTCTTGAAGGAACACCACGTCTGGTCCCAATAATTTTAACTCATTGAAGATATTTAATCTTTTCTTAAGTGAATTTAGACCTTTGACATTATAACTTGTAAATTTTATTGTTGCCATCACCCCTTTTAAAACCTCTTAGGATACCCCTTTTCTTTAGACCCTGGAGAGTTCCCCCTTTTCTTAGGGTTGAGGTTAAACCCAGCCCTCTATTCCAAAAGCACCCCCTCCCCGTTCCCCCCACACCCCCCCTCCCGTCCCTCCATCCCCCCACCATCCCCCCTCCCCCCTCCACTTCCCTCCCTCTGCTCTCTCCCCCATCCCCCATCCCCCCACTTGGTCCCTAACGAACCCTTGGACCATTGAGGGTCACAATAACTGTGGCCCACCATTGGTCTCCTCCTCTGAAGGTGAGGTTTTAGGCATACCGTCTCTAGATTTGTATTACCCTAGCAACAACTATGTTGCCCTATATGACCTTTTACTCCCTCTCCCCTCTCACCCCTCCCACCGAGAATCTCCCTTAACCCATGCTCAGTTCAATCCAACGTTCCATGGACCAGTCCAAAGTTGGGGGCACCTGCAGCCCCAGTTTCTCGCAGAACTCATCCAATTCTCCTGGATATCTAAGGATTGCGGTTCTCCCATCTCTCGTGCCCACCAGGCAGGCTGGGAATCCCCATGTATATTTAATATTTTGGTTCAGTAGGGGTTTTAGGTGTCGTCTTCTTGCCAGTGTACCTTTGGCTAGGTCAGCAAAGACTTGAACTCTTGCCTCCTCAAACTGTAGTGGGGCATGACCCTTGATTTTATACCAGATGTTTTCCTTGTCTTCATAAAATCTGAACCTCACGATTACATCTCGGCTTCTTTCGGTCCGTCTGGTGTCTAACCTGCCTACCCGGTGCACCCGCTCTATTTTTGGGAAGTCTTCTCTTCCCGTCCCCAGGAGTGGACTAAAGATAGTCGCCACCGTCTGCCTTAGATCTTCACCCCTATTTTCTGGAATCCCTCTGAGTCTCAGATTTTGTCTGCGGTCCCTGTTTTCTCTTATCAATATCCAGACCTACTTAGTTTGATCGCTGAGACCGACACTGACCGTGACCGGTGAGTCTCCGGGTTTCCTTTTTTTTTTGGGAACCAGTAAAGTTGGATATAAAGTGCAAATGCAGGTGTGGAAATAGGTAAGATTGACTCAGTGGATAGGCCTTTGTATCCCTGGGCTGAAATCGTGCCTACGTGCGGGACTAATGTAGAGGGTTCCTGGATATATTTTCCAATAGACTATGCCCGCCTCATAAGCACTTAGACATTAGAATACAGACTCAAAGACTCAAAGCTAACGCAGTCCTGTAATAGGCATTAGTATGCTTCCAATATGGCAAGGAGAGAGAAAAAAAAAACGAAAAAAAAAACCAGAGTAACAGTCCACTGCTTCGCCCCAATGTCTCAGCTGCTCCACAGCCGCCCCCCTTAACAATGTTACACTTTATGTTAGATTTTAGGTGTAGTTATGAAGTAAAGATGTGCGGTATGATACTAAAGAGACCTATTTTCCCTCCAGCCTGTTACCGTATTAGGTGGAGAGCCCTTGCAGATATTTCTTTCAAGATGGCTACGGGCTTAGTTCTCCAAGCTTATCTCTAAAGCATTCTTACCTTGGCTTTATTAGGTTTTAATTGTCTCTTACCACCACCTTGCATGACTCACTGTCACCACTCCAGGTTATCAGGCGAGGCTCAGCTGTTTCTCATCACTCCCGGTTATGAGGCTCCTATCTTCTGGCGCCTGCTTCCTGCAGCGTCTATGTCAGTGCATGAATTAGATGCTGATGTTGTATGCAGGGAGGGGGGGGGGGGCGGGGTATAGAGGAGAGCGGAGATCCCCGAGCCGGCAGCAGAGACTGTCGCTTCATCCGTGCTCTGCCTTCCTCCAGCGGGCGCCCACCGGCTTTCAGCATGCCATTACCCTGCACGCTGCACGCTACACCCGTGGCACCCCGCTCAGCTGTCTCGTCCGGTCATCCCGCTCTGTGTAGGGGAGAGGAGGTCCGCCAGTACTTCAGCTGGGCGGCACGCCTCTTACTCCTCCCTTCCCCTCAGCCGTCTGACGTCTCACGTCATCTCAGTGACTGTTCTTCCCTGAGCCCAGTCTTGATCCAGCGATGTGCACAAGAGCAGTAGCTTCCCTGGCTCACTCTCCCCATTGGACAGAGGCAGCAGTGGGAGCCATTAGCTCCTGCTGCTGTCAATCACAGATAGTGAGGAATGAGCTGGGGGAGGGGCCAATCTGCACTTTTTGTGTCAATGGACACACACAGCCAACTTGGGAGTGAGCATGCATGAGTGCCCCCACACCAGGAGCACTGGCGGGGGACCCGAGAAGAGGAGAATCAGGGATGCTCTGTGCAAAACCATTACACAGAGCAGGTAAGTATAACATGTTTAATTTTTTTTATTATTTATAATCACTCTATTGATTATAGTTTATTGTGAGGAATTAAAGTGTCTTGTTGATGAAAAAAAATGGAATTGCATTTTGCAAACCATTTACTTACAAAATAAGGCCTACTGTTGTTGAATAGATTCTGAAAATACTAGTCGTCTGGCTGTTATGCTGACCCTCTTCTAGAAAGTATTCAGGCATTGTGGCCCTTTCTGATCAGAAAGCCCAACACGGTGTACAGACAGAATGTAATGGGTCCCCCCATATATATATATATATATATATATATATATATATACACATTTTGTATCTGTAAATGATAGATGTTGGACACACCCCTGAAGACGTTAGACATACCCCTGAGGTTTTATCATTTTGTTTGTATAAGATGGTAAATGAAGCAGATGTGAATAGGGAGCCTACTTAACTGGATCCCGACTAGCTACCGCAGTTATGCTGTGGCAGGTTGGCTCCCCTGGGCGAGCCGTCATAGCTGTACATTGGCTCTTTAAGACGCTGTAGGAGGCGCACACGCACTGCGTGTCCCCAGAGCCGATGCAAGTGCCTGGTGGGCGCAATGACCGCCGGGCACCCACTATCACTCGTTACCGAGTGAGAACCGGGATCTGTGTGTATGAACACACAAATCCCAGTTCTATCAGGGGAGAGGAGACAGATCGCATGTTCATACTAAGTATGAACACCAATTTCTCTCCTCCTATAGTCAGTCACACCCCCCCCCCACAGTTAGAACACACCTAGGAAACACAGTTAACCCCTTGATCGCCCCCTAGTGTTAACCACTTCCCTACCAGTGATATTTATACAGTAATCATTTTATGTAATCATACATACAGCAGTGCATTTTTATAGCACTGATCGCTGTATAAGTGTCACTGGTCCCAAAAATGTGTCAGAAGTGTCCGATGCAATATCGCAGTACCGCTAAAAATCACAAACCGCCACCATTACTAGTAAAATAAATAAATAAAAATGCAATAAATCTATCCCCTATTTTGTAGACGCTATAACTTTTGCACAAACCAATCAATATATGCTTATTGCGTTTTTTGTTTTGTTTGTTTGTTTTTTTTTTTTTTACCAAAAATATGTAGAAGAATACATATCGGCCTAAACCAAAGAAAAAATCATCTGTTTTGTTTTTGTTTTTTGTTTTTTTTTAAAATTGGGATATTTATTATGCACTTGGAAGTGCAGTCACTGTAGATCTGAGGGGGACATGCAAGGAAGAAAAAAAAAAAACAGCATTTTGGCTTGTATATGATTGGATGATAAAATCAGCAGAGCTTCCCCTCATTTAAGATCTTCCCCTCTGATCTACAAGGACTGCACTTGGAAGTTCACTTGTAGTGTAAAGTGGATTTGCCTTTGGTAAATAACCCCCATTGTGTTTCTTTCAACATTGTCGCTCTTCTTTTTATTTATAGCGCAAAAAATAAAAACCGCAGAGGTGATCAAATGCCACCAAAAAGCTCTATTTGTGGGGAAAAAAGGACGTAAACTTTGTTTGGGTACAGCGTCGCACGACTGCGTAATTGCTGTATCGCAAAAAATGGCCCGGTCAGGAAGGGGTTAAATTCTTCTGGGGCTGAAGTGGTTAATGGCTAATCCTATCCTCTGCCAGAACCTCCAATTTGTATGGGAGATGCCGGGGGGTTTGTCATATGAGGCGCGGCACCAGAGACGATCGATTTCTGGAGAAAGTGGTGAATTAGCCGGCCACATCCCGTACCAACATGGCTACCCAGACAGAATAACAGACTGCAGAGATAATGGACAGCCTTGGTGTCTGTAACCCCAAATCATCATCCCCCCACTGTATATCAGTGGCTCACAAATAATGAACTTACACAGCTGTGAATGACAGGATTTTTTTCTTATCTCCCCTCATGAACGAGACCTTGCTGAGCCCCAACCATTTCCACTTCCAAACCTCTTCCATCTGAGAGAGAGACCCTGAGAGACCGGGAACCCCCATACCATCGTCCGGCGATTCTGATCCTGGATGCGACTCCCCGTCAGGACTCCTCCAGCCGGATACCTTTTGGGATCAGTGTATCCCTCAAGCCTGTATGACACTCCACTATATGGTGACTGTGTCCACCTTTTCCGGTAAGGATATCCATTTCTACCGATTACAGTTCCCACTGTGAAATTTGAAGACCCATGTGCAGAGTGTCTCCTTATACAGAGTCCTCCCCAGTCCCCACTTTACGTGCAGGCACGACACCATTTACGCCCACGAACCCTCATGTGCGTTTGGGACTAACAGATGATCCACTTTACACCTATGGACTTTTTCATAATATGGTTACACATTTGATTTTTACCTGTCATTTTATTTTATGGGTATAGCTTTTCTCTTTAGCACTTCCTCACAGATATAAATTGTCTTTTATATGCACCTTTTTGAGCGCTGCATGTTTTTTATCCCACTTTTTTGTACATTGTCCACCACTTTGTTACATGCCAGCAGCTATTATTTACATTATTTTCTGTAATAGCGCAATTATTGTTTTGGTTTATTGTGGATTTAAGATGCTGAACTGGTTTGTAACCTACCGGGGACTCTAGACTGCAGAGTGAGTTTTTTAAAAGGTGAACCTTCAACAAGTCATTTTTTGTGAATGTTTCTATCCTGTAATACCACTAACTGATCTTCATTTTGCAGATTGACAACACTTAGGGGGCTATTTAAAAAAAGAAAACGTGCATGGCCATTTGTCCAACAAAACTGCATGTATATTCATTTTGCATGAATTCTATTTTCTCTTCTGTTCTTCTAGTTTGGGCAGTAATCAGATACCACATTGTGGCCACTAGATGGAGCTGAGGAGTCTAGGAAATACACACATCTTTATAACAAGATATACAATGTAACAATTCTAAAGAACACGAGAGGGGATACACAAACAGTTCTAACCATTGGTTACTAATTCCCTATAGCAATCTCTAGAATTGTTACATTGTATCTCTTTGTACAAAGATGTGTGTATCCTTTTGTCGGCTCCAGAGTCTTTAAAAAGAATGGCAGCTGAGACAGGCATGTCTCCAAAAGAGATCCACCTGATCTCTCCATCCCTACTAAAGAGGGAGCCCAACAAGAATGTTCAATACATGAGGGGCCAGTGGAAGCCGTGCTCTGCCACCCAACACTTCTATCCACAAATCCGCCATTGTGATGGAGAAAGAGCAAAGAAGAAATAAAGAAGGTATTTTCTTCCAAAAAGTAATTGGGAAACATTGGAAGATATTTGGACACATTTACTGGACCCCTATGATTTATAAATGATCATGAGAGTTCATCTTTAATGTCTGTGTGTATATATTATATATATTTTATACACACACATGTAAAACCTATATTTTATATCATTGTTTACTTTAATGCTTTTGTATCATATATATGTTTTTATACATTTATAATAATAAAGATTTGTTTTCTTTATTACCTTTCTCATTTTATGGTTAGTGGTGTGGATATGTTTTATGGATAGCTGTAGCATTTGAGGCAATAAAAAACATGGCAGACGTTCTAATACTTTTCTATTATATTCAAATATTTTTTTTTTTTACGTTTTTTGGGGTTAGACATCACCTATGGAACGGTTTATTCAGTTGCAGTTATTTTCGTAGAGCATATTACTCCTGTAATGCCAAACTTAAAAGCATGTGGTTCTTTTAAAAGAAAAATGTGTCACCATTAAATGTGTATCCAAATCTAAGAACAAAAACTAATCGTATTGCAGCTTAACAGTCCTTAGAAGTGATGGCTGCATTAGTTTTATTCTTTTTCTAACTTTTCCCCCTTATATTAATCTGCCATTAACTTGCTTCCTGTTATAAGGTCACAACCACACTGAGATGCGATGTCACCCTAGGACAGGGAGTATTTTTAAGACTACATTACTGTGTGTGTATATAATACACATTTATTATATATAATTATATATACATACACACTGTATATATAAAATATAGGTGCAGGAGTGCCCCCATATAAAGCAGCTTCCTATGGGGCACACAACAGACTAGAGGAGCCGGGAGCACGGGCGGGGGGCTGCACAGAGCAGGTAAGTATGAACCTGTTAGCTTTTTAAAAAAAAAAAACTCTAAACATTTACAATCACGATAAAGTATAACTAAAGGCAAAACTTTTTTTTTTTAGGCTTTGGATAGAGTGGAGAGGGATTAGAACACCTGTCAGCAATAAAAACCTGTCTGTGTCGCCATTAAGGAGATCTCCCCTCTCTATTTATCCTGTTTACCATTACCATTGAAAGTAAAAGAAAATCCCAAATTTTGGGCTGTACCCAAAAAAGTAATAGAGGGGAAATCTTCCAATGGGGACACTAGTTCTGGTGACCTGGGGGGGTCCCCAAGGAATTCCCTTAATTTGTAGGGATTTCCTCTCACTTCCTCCTTGGTTATGAGACAGGAAGTGAAGTGAAATCTCGGCAATGGGACACAGGTGGTGAAAAAAAAAAAAAAAATCTGACAGGAGTTATAACCCTCCCTTACTCCATCCAAAATGGAAAAAAAAAAAAAAAGGTTTTGCCTATAGTTTTAACTTTAACCGCTTGCCGACTGGCTCACGCCGATATACGTCGGCAGAATGGCCCCTCCCCCCAGTTAGAATCACTCCCTAGGACACACTTAACCCCTGCAGCGCCCCCTAGTGGTTAACCCCCTTCACTGCCAGTCACATTTACACAGTAATCAATGCATTTTTAATCGCACTGATCGCTGTATAAATGTGAATGGTCCCAAAATAGCTCCAAAAGTGTCCAATCTGACCACCATAATGTCGCAGTCACGATAAAAATTGCTGATCGCCACCATTACTAATAAAAAAAAAATAAAAATGCCATAAAACTATGCCCTATTTTGTAGACGCTATAACTTTTGCACAAACCAATCAAACGCTTATTGTGATTTTTTTTTTCTATTTTTTTTTTACCAAAAATATGTAGAAGAATACGTATCGGCCTACACTGATGAAAAAAATGTTTTCTTTTTATATATTTTTGGGTGATATTTATTATAGCAAAAAGTAAAAAATAATGCATTTTTTTTTTTTCAAAATTGTCGCTTTTTTTGTTTATAGCGCAAAAAATTAAAACCGCAGAGGTGATCAAATACCACCAAAAGAAAGCTCTAAAAAAAGGACATCAATTTTGTTTGGGAGCCAATTGTCTGTTAAAGCGATGCAGTGCCAAATCACAAAAAGTGCTCTGGTCTTTGGCCAGACAAATGGTCCAGGGCTGAAGTGGTTAACAGGGCTAAAGAAAAATTTTTTACATTGTTATATTTTAGTCCTGACTATAATAGAGGATGTACAAATCACCATCCATCCTATTTATTATGTGACACCAACATATCTCTGCGCTCTCAGAAGAGATGGCAAGAAAACTGATGAAGCAGCACAGAGTTGTCACCTTGATAAAGATGCAGGCTCTGGAGGTACCCGGTCTTTATAGAGCCAGTATTTCTGGGGAGGATGAGAAGGTGACAACGCTGGTGATGGGCGGCTCAGACATCCCGCTCTGTCACATGGTGGCTGGGTGAGAGTTCAGTCCTGGTAAGCTCCGAGGTGTCACCTATCAGATGAGTGCCCCCCTCCCCCCTTTCCTTGTGGGAACCATCAAATTCCTGGCTAGATGAAAATACAGTGGAAGGGAAAATTCATTACATTTATCTGGTAATATTAATGCAATTGCACAATCTCCATTACATCACCCTCAAACTTCTCATGGGGACCATCTACAGTCCCCATCCAACCAGACTGGTGCCTGCACTGCATACAGTAGCTGAAGGTGTACCTACAGGTGATTGGTCAGGTATATTGTAATAATAATAATGTGGGGGTGTCCCTAAGCACACCTCCCAACTTTTTGAGATAGGAAAGAGGGACACCTATTAGCAAAAGGATATATGCATAAGACACACCCCCTGCCACGCCCCCTTAGAGGAGAATTAAATGGAAAAAAGTTTTAGCTAAACCCACAAGTGCTTTATTATCACATCTATTCCTTTATATTTGCTTTTCAAATGTACAAATGCGGAAATTTAGAAATTGTATGAAAGGTTTAGCACTGGGAAAGACTTTTTGAACGATAAATAGTGCATTTTATATACAACTACATAGATCAGAACATCATGAGGAGGAAAGAGGGACTTTGTTCTGGATCAGGGACAATCCCTCGAAATCAGGGACAGTTGGGAGCGATGCCTAAGCTACTCTGACAGCCTATGGACACATCAATAGAACTGCTTGGCTCACATTCTTACCGATTTCCTATTAGAAGATCGGTCTGGTATTGGACACACATGGAGTTTACATACAAGCAATGTATGTGTAAAAGTGTAAGTACACAAAAAAATTTTTATAGGGGGGATGGGGGACATTTTTAAGAACAGTTATAGCTAGCCTTATCTTCCACTCTGGAACTTCACTCTCTAAATCAGTATTCCCTATTTTTAATCCTTATGCTGCTGGTATCAGTAAATAGATAGGAACATATGTTATATTGGCTTGTTTTTTACATTTCCTCAGTTACTTCCTGGTTTCTGGCCTAGTCAGATGATGTCATACATCCCAGGAGTCTTCAGGAGGGGAGGAGGTGTTTTCTCAGCTAAGCACACCCTCCTACCTGCAGGCCGGTGTTCTGTCAGATTTGGTAATGGAAGTGACAGCCTGTGACAGCCATCTTGCTACACCCCGCAGTCAGAAGGCGGCAGCAGACATCTTTTTACACCCACCGGAGTCTTGCATTCCACACTTATTTTTACCAGTAAACAGAGCTTCTATAGTGAAATGCAGGATTTTGAAACTCGTAACACTGTTTTGATGTTGAAAGAGTGCTGATCTCACAAGTTTGCTAATCTGACAGAACACTGCTGCTTGTAAAATTTAACATTCAGTCGGACTAATGTCAAAATCCTGTATTTCACTATATAAACTTAGTTTACTGGTAAAAATAAGTGTGAAATGCAATACTTGGGTGGGTGTAAAAAGTCTGCTGCCGCCTTCTGACTGCATTCTTACTGTGGCTGATTGTGGGGTGTACCAAGATGGCCGTCGCAGAACATCACTTCCATTAACAAATCTGACAGAACACCTGAGCTAAGGGCAGATGGATTCCAGAAAGTAAATGCTACATGAATCTACCCTTACTCAAGATGGCCACAACCAGAAATGCTAGAGGGTGTTTTTCAAAGTGATGGAGACATGGATGGATGGATGGAAGTTTGCTTTGAATATTAAAAATGAATTGAATAATGTTTTTGGTTTGTGGTGC
Organism: Lithobates clamitans; assembly: GCA_037952925.1. Lineage (NCBI taxonomy): Eukaryota > Metazoa > Chordata > Amphibia > Anura > Ranidae > Lithobates > Lithobates clamitans. The sequence continues at coordinate 523,875 of JBBGZY010002843.1, forward strand.
TCAGATGCAGTGCAGTTCTGCTTTCATGTTAATCCTATCAGATAGGTGGTATAGGTCCCCTATGTGATGGCGTATTTACTATGACAGGTTCTCTTTAATGAGCCATCAGGGGCCTATTTGATCCACTATTAGAACACAGATCACACTCCCTTAGCTTCTTCCCCAGCCAGTGTCCAGGAGAAGTGACAGCTGAAACCAGAAGTGGTAAAATCCTCACCGCTCCCCGAGTAGATCAGTGAATGGACGTCTCTGGTCTCCTTCCTCTCTACCTGGTAACAGCATGTGGGTTCTGTGCCCGCAGGTGTGATAGTGGAACCCGGGAAACATGATTGGGGAGGGGTCACCTCCAGGGGTCTGTACAGACACTGCATCACTTCAATCTAAAAGTCAAAATCTGAAAGTCAAAATCTGAAAGGCAATACATGTAAAGGCCCATACACAGGATACAAAAATTGGATGGAAAAATTTGTACGACGAGCTGTCTGCCGATTTTCGGATCGTTAGTACGGTGCTTTCGAGAGCCGATTTCACTTTTTCATCAGACAAAAGCTGGATGTGCAGACTATAAAATTTTTGGCGGATGTGAACTCAACGTCCGATTTTCGTTTCATTAGTACGGTTTTTGTATGAAAAAAAAAATCATAAGAGCAAGACTAGGCATGCTCAGAAACTAAAGAATACATACAAAACTATTCAAAACATTACGTCACTTGTACGTTGTATTCTGTCGTCTGAAAATTTTCGTATTGTAACCTCTTCACTTTCGACAAGAGACTGGTGTTCTGACGAGAACTGTCCTCCTATCGGATAGTGTCCGCCTCGTACTGCGCAGGCGCAGCGCTTGCGCAGTACAGAGGAGAAGGAGATGCCGAAAGTGTCCGAAGTTGATCAGCTGACCATCAGCTGTACACGGCGCTTGGGCACTTCTTAGCCATGGCTTTGCAAGAGGGCCCCTCGCGGGCTTGCTTCACTCGCCACGGTTCGGGCACGGCCTCGCTGTGCTCGTTATCTATTTATTCTAACTCTATGTCCACTTGGATAGTAGGGAATGAACCTGGACATAGGGTGAGAATAAAAGCGCAGGCGCCATGTACAGCTGACGATCAGCTGTTGAACTTCAGAGACTTTCAGCGTCTCGTTTGTCCTCCGTACTGCGCCTGCACAGCACAGGGCGGACACTATATAATAGGGGACAGTGTTCGACAAGACACCGGCATGCCACAAAAAACGGACATTCAGTCATCCGAAAATCTAAATGTGTGTACGAGGCTTAACCCCTCCACTGCTGCCAACATAAGACACTTCCTGGTGGCAGCAAAATGGTTAAATAATCAATTTTTAAACAAATGGCAGATTGGGAATAATATTTTAACCACTTACCCTCTGGGCACTTAAACCCCCTTCCTAACCAGGCCAATTTTCAGCTTTCAGTGCTCTCACATTTTGAATGACAATTACTCAGTCATGCAACATTTTACCCATGTGAAATGTTTGTCCTTTTTTCACACAAATAGAGCTTTCTTTTGGTGGTATTTAATCAACGCTGGGTTTTTTATTTTTTGCACTATAAAAAGAAAAAAAGACTGAAACTTCTTTAAAAAAAATGAATTTTTCTTCATTTCTGTTATAACATTTTGCAAATTAGTCATTTTTCTTCATAAATTATGCCCAATATGTATACCGCTACATATCTTTGGTAAAAATAACCCAAATCAGTGTATATTTTTTGGTCTTTGTGAAAGTTATAGAGTCCACAAGCTATGGTGCCAATCTCTGAAAATCGATCACACTTGAAGTACTGATGGCCTCTCATTTCTTGAGACCCTAACATGCCAGAAAAGTACAAATATCCCCAAATGTTAGAAAAATGGAATCGCGCTGAGGAGGACACTGGTGACCATACAAATGACCATCAATCCTCCTTGTAAGTGAGCAAATTAGGTGTGTGAAACATGTATATTATAATGAACTACAAATGTAAAGAAATAAATAACAAATAAATAGTCCATCAAAAATGCATCCTTCATGTGCAATAGTGGAAAAAAGTTTTATATATAAGTCCATGTGTAGACATAGACAACAAGATGAGTCACCCAGGTGATTAATAAAAAATCACTTGAGGTCCTGCTGGATAAGGACAAAGTGCTTGGTCCACCACCACATATAGAGAGACTGGCCACTTACCAGAAACTCGTGACCCCCCCACTACAGAGGGTCAGAGTGAGCTGTTTGAACTAATTACTCCGGACCACCACCGAAAGACCGAACATTGGCACTGGGATGGAGCATCAGGGGCCTTGGTGTAATGATGGAGTGGTTCACACTTGCAGGACGTCAAACTCTCAGCAGAGTCGATATGATATAAACAGAAAAAAGCTCCAATAGTGTAAAATCATATGGCGTTATTATAAAAACAAAGAAAGTAAACACTCACATAAAGGTGTTCAATGTTGAGCACCTAGAAAAGAAGTCTGGAGCACGGGCCGGAAGCTCACAGACAGCCCGTCCTACTGGTGTCACAACAGCGGTGGGAGGTGACGCGAACGCGACGTGTTTTTTTTTCTACAAGTTTTTGGAAAATATGGAAAGAAAATTAAAACGCTTTTTTTTTTTTACACAAAGTTGTCCATTTATACAATATTTCAGCCCTTCCTTTTTGACCCCTCCCACTTGGTGAAAATGGGCGTGGTTTCAACAACAGTGGGCGTGGCTCTAAGGTGGTGTGGTTAGCGTCTGAGATGAACGAGGCATGGAGGGAGAGGGAGAGAGGGATTGAGGGACAGCAGGCCCAGATCCCACACAACAATATAAATATGTGTATTCCAGAACATTTAACAATCAGCAGATAAAGATACTCCAAACACCTGGTGTTAACACTTCAATCATCCCGGCGCCATGGTTGTTATTGTGTCAGGATGATTGAAGCGCATTATTTAGATTATTACATTGTAATATAAAATGAAATCATTCAACTCACCATAATGCAGAATTAGTGGGAGCCCTGAGCGTGTCACTTGCCATGTCGCCAGCTACCAGATGCCATCAGGTGTCCCCAGCGAAATCCGTCCTTATATCAGGTGCCCCCAGTGGAGTCCATCCTTACATGCAGCCTGTGTCACATAAAATGCAGCCTGTGTCACATAAAAATGCAGCCTGTTATGCAGCCTGTGTCCCATCAAATGCAGCCTGTGTCCCATCAAATGCAGCCTGTTATGCAGCCTGTGTCCCATCAAATGCAGCCTGTGTCCCATCAAATGCAGCCTGTGTCCCATCAAATGCAGCCTGTGTCCCATCAAATGCAGCCTGTGTCCAAATAAATGCAGCCTGTGTCACATCAAACCCCCTCTTCTCCGCGGGAACACAGTGGGACTTACCTTGCGGTGTTGTCCTCTCCTGTGGTATCTCCTTCCACTGGCAGCGGCAATGGAGGAGTCCGCTCCTCATACTTCTGGTTTTCTCTCTCTCTCAGGCACAATGGGAGAGAGAAAACAGGGTGCAGAGTGACTCCAAAGGCCCTGTCTTATCAGGAGATGAATAGGGGACAGTGAAAAAATGGAAGGATCTAAGAGGCAGTTATCCGGGCAGAGGGAGGAACTTAAAAAGTTGGTGCAGGACTTTTTGTTCAATTTGTTCAGGACCCCACAGACTCTGTCAGGGAGTCATGGAGGTCTGCTCAATTGGCTTATGAGCTGCTTCTGTACTCCACAGCAGAGAAGAAAAGATTCTTTTCCAAGGCAGCATTCTTCGAGGAGGGTGAAACCACGGGCCACCTTTTGGCCAAGATACCAACTCACAGCAGCAGTCCCCGGTAATAGGGGCAATCAGAACATCGGAGGGAAAACTAGTGAGCTCCCCTGATCTAATTTTGCAGGAACTGGCAGGATTTTACGAGAAACTGTATCTCCCTACTGGAGAGTATACCGTTGAGGAACTTATGATGTACCTACAGGGCATTAATTTCCCACAAATCACCAATGAGCACAGGAGAGCCCTAGACGCTCCACTTACAATGGAGGATTTACAAGCAGTGCTGGCAGAATTCCCAAACTGTAAGGCTCCCGGGTCAGATGGGCTCCCCATGGAATTCTATAAGCCAATATACTGCAGATCTTTTCCCTAAACTTCTGGCGGTGTTTACTACAGCCAGGGAAAATAGAACCCTACCCCCCTCTATATCCACAGCTAATATTGTTCTAATACTAAAGCCTGGGAAAGACCCTGTAGACCCTGGATCAGATAGACCCATTTCCCTGTTACAGAGCAACATTAAGCTACTGGCAAAAATTCTAGCAATTAGGCTGAATAAGGTCATTACGTCTATAGTACACCCAAATCAAGCAGGGTTCATGCCGAATAAGTCGACGGCAGTGAATCTCAGGAGACTATCTGAATATTCAGTCCCAGGCAGATAACAGGGGACAAAGGGCCCTGCTCTCGTTGGATGCTATGAAGGCTTTCGATAGCATTGAATGGGAGTATTTATGGGGTGTTCTGCGGTGGTTTGGATTTGGGGAAACATACATCTCCTGGGTCCGTTTGCTTTATTTCTGCCCGAAGGCAGACATTAGGGCATCAGTCAGAATGTTGCATACTTTTGAGCTGGGATGGGGCACTAGATAGGGGTGCCCTCTGTCTCCCCTGCTCTTCGCGCTAGCTATTGAACCCTTGGCTATCACAATCAGAGATCACCCGGGTATTACTGGCTTCCATTATGGTGACAGGCATGAGAAATTGATGCTCTACGCAGATGATACTATGATTCTGCTGGGTGACGTTGAAGGTTCCCTTCAGGAAACCATGTCAACCATAACGGAATTTGGCACCTATTCAGGGCTCCAGAACAACTGGACATAATCCTCCCTAATGCTCATAGATGAAGGGGGCAAGCCTCCCAACAACAACTCCATACCCTTGTCCACATGCTTTAGGTATCTGGGAGTACAGGTAACGCCTACGTTGAGAGATTATTGGAGATTGAATATCTCCCCACTACTGCAGAAATTCTGAGACCGGATTAAGACATGGAACTCATTATGCTTGTTGATAGCTGGTAGGGTGAATCTGATCAAGATGATCCTCATGCCCCAGCTACTATATGTGCTCCACAATTCTCTAGTAGTGTTAGTGTAATGTTTGGAAGTAGTGTAGTAGTGTTTGGAAGAATCACCCCCCCACGAGCAAATTTGAACACTTACAGCGTCCTTAAGACGAGGGGGGACTAGCGCTACCGAACCCATGGTTATACTAATTAGTAGCACAGCTCCAGCACCTAATAGTGGTTATGGGTGGGGAGACAGATAGATGAGTATCACCCATAGCTCTTCAGAGACTGTGATGTTTCACAAGGTGAAACGAGATTCAGTGTTGGTGGTACTTGAAGCTCTAGCTTTTGGGAAACCAAATAAGAAAAACCCGACCTATAATCTTCTCCAGAAAATCTGGAACAAATTCAGATACCTACAAGGAGTGACGGGATAAACTGAGTTTAGCCCGATATGGTCCAATGGGACTTACCCTAAAATAGCACAATTACAGCATGGGGCGTTATGGAATAGATTTGGGGTGATATACATTAGAGATATTTTTCAGAATGGTATTCTACTACCTTTTGAGGCTCTGCAGGAAAGACACGGCTTGCCTTCCAATATGAGGTTTCATTATATGCAATTGAAACTGCTGTGAAAGCTCAGAGCAGTGCTTCAGAGTGGTCTCCTTCACCAACACCATTATTTAACTTAGTCCTGAGAGCTGCCAACATTAAAGGTTTCATTTCTCAATGTTATAATATGCTCCTGCAGAGTTTCTTGAGCAAACAGCCCCTGAGAATGATAGAGAAGTGGGAGAGAGATGTGGGACAGATAGATGGAGACCAGTGGGAGGAGATTTTACAAGCGGTGCCCACGGGTTCACTTAATGTATCGCAAAGGCTAACACAACTGTATTTTATTTTTAAGGTGTACTATACTTCACATAGATTACACAAAATGGGTCTTAGATCTACCCTGATGTGCACTAGATGCAAAAGGGACCATGGAGATCTGATCCATCTACTGTGAAGGTGCCCGAAGCTTCACTCCTATTGGAGCGGAGTGGTGGATACCATAAACAGGGTATTTCAGATCTCTATGCCCACTGACCCAAAACACTGCTTATTTAATGTGCTGGAAGTCTTTGAAAGGGAGGAGAGCGTCAGAACAGCAATTACTAGGACCCTATTGTTGGCACGTAAGATGATAATGCTCCACTGGATATCAGAGGACCCTACCACAGTTAAAGTGGAGTTCCACCCACTTTTACAACTCTTCAGCATCCCTCAGTAAACTGTGCACTGTAAACGAATTGGATATTTTTACTGTATATCTGCTGTATTCATTTTTCACTTCCTCCTCCCTGGCCGTGGCCCATCGCATCATTTCCTGTTTGCAATGCCTTCTGGGAAGGAGCGGCAACTTCCTCTGACACGGTCGTTGCTATGGAAACCTGCCCTGAAGCCTATTACACTGCTTGTGCTGCACTGAGCATGTGCGAGGTCTGCAAGGATGAGATCCAGGAAAAAATACAGTCTGGCTTCAGATGCCCACACTTAAGATGGCCACGGCCTGCTGTAAGTTTATAAAATAACAAACTACTGCTATAAACTAACAAAACAGACCTTAGTTTACAGACTAACTTTACTAGAATACATTAAGCTTGTGTATTATAGGGGTATTTTTATTTAAAAAAATGGATTTCCGCAGTTGGGAACATGATCAGAATGGAGAAAATGGTATACCAACATAGGGGGTGTACCCGAAAGTTTGAGAAACTCTGGGGCCCGTGGCTTAATGTACCGGGACTAGTCCCGGTGGATCAGGTGATGGGGAGATTACTGGGTCTAAATGCTGGCTAACTACACTTGTACAGACTATTGGTCTGAACGATGGGCCTCATTTGGTTGATGTACTGCCAAATTGTAATGAGAATTCTCAAAATATACAATGTATCTGTGTATTGTTGAAGCCTGGTTATGTTTGTTAATACTGAACTCTATAAACTTTTCTTTGGATAAAAAAAAAAAAGAAAAAAAAAAAAGGAAGGATCAGAGAAGACAGGATTAAACAGCCTTTTTTACACAATGCGAAGGATATATCCCTTAGGTTCCAAAGCGAGTACAACAATCGTGCTTTCCTGCATATACACACTGATTTTACTGTTGTGGGTTTAGTAACACTTTAAATCTGAAAAGACGCGCACAGAGAAAAATATATCTGCCTCAAGTGTATATTTTTTTAAACCAGGCATTGCAGAACTGCAATTTCGTTTATGGTTGATCTGGGAAGCTTTTTGCTTATCTGTTTATAACACACTCAGTGATCCCAAACTGACCTGTTGTAGGTTTGCTATCCTTACATATATAAAATTCTAAATATTAAAGTGTCAGTACAAAAGAAGTATCCCACTTATCAAACTGAAGCCTGCCTTGATAGTTTTCATTAGATGATCAAGCAGACAGAAAGTACACAACACGGACTTCTAACTGAACTCCAGGCAACATCTAAATGCACGTTTGAAATGAGTTATTTTACTAGACAAAGGATTTGTATTTCTATCCATCCATGCTGGACATTTACACAACCTTGCCAGGCAGCAAAGACAAATTACTGACCTGATTTTAATATGCTGCAGATCAGCAATTCAGTTTGGTTACCTCCACGCCCCGAACTTGTTAATAGACAATAAATATGTAGCAGCAGATCAGTTCACCTCTATGCTCAAATAAATATGTGTATATTGATGCGCTCTAATAAATATTCAATCAATGTGCATCTCACACCCTGTGAAATACAAAAATGTGCAGATACAAAATAGGATTTGATAAAAATGCATAGTGTGCTTAAACTCACTCAATTAATAAAGATGCTAAAGGTGCATAAATGTGTCTAAATTCCCTAAAATCTGCTCAATGCACTAATCCCAATTAGTTAAAACAAATCCCCATAGTGATCAATAAAAATGTTGCTGTCAAATAAGATAATAATAATATGGGTGCCGTTCTTAATAAAAAGTGCACTTAAGATGTAAAAATACAGAAAAGGATAAACATAGATTGACAAAGTCACGTGGTCTGTGACGTAACGCGTGGGAGGAGCCAGTGACGTTCACTGTTGTCCGACACAGTCTAGCAGCAGCGGCTCTTTCAATGAGCCTCGTCCACAGCAGCTGACTGCAATCTGCATGCCTGTATGCCTTAACTAACCGGGCGCTCATGAGTGTATCACTGTGCTGTTTTGCCTTTGTCCTTATCTTTTCAGTTCATTGCGCAATGATATGTTTTCTTGTTTTTCTTGCATAAATCACCCTTTGCTGAGACTACAAAGTGAAACAAAATCATCAATATTATCTTGTTTGGAGCTTGTTAATGTTAAAGCTATGAATGAGTTTGACAATCACTACAGCAATTAATCGCTTTATTGTAATGATGGGTGGACTGCCGGGCTAAATATACCATCATCTTTAATTCTTGGACTAGTTAATCTATGTTTATCCTTTTTTGTATTTTTACATCTTATTAAGTGCACTTTTTATTAAGAAAGACATCCATATTATTATTATTATTATTATTATCTTATTTGACAGCAACATTTTTATTGATCACTATGGGGATTTGTTTTAACTAATTAGGATTAGTGCATTGAGCAGATTTTAGGGAATTTAGACACATTTATGTACCTTTTAGCATCTTTATTCATTGAGTGAGTTTAAGCACACTATGCATTTTTATCAAATCATATTTTGTATCTGCACATTTTTGTATTTCACACGGTGTGAGATGCACATTGATTGAATACCGTATTTATCGGCATATAACACGCACTTTTTTCCCCTGAAAATCAGGGGAAAATCGTGGGTGCGTGTTATAGGCCGATCCCCGCCGATTTCTGTGTCATCGGAGCGATCGCGGCAATTACCGCGGTCACCGCCGACACACAGCCGTGGGTAGATTTAAATGTGCCGCCGAGACTGCAGGGAGCCGAGATACACATACCCGAGTGTTCTTGGCTTTTTTCGGCGCCGCCGTCACGCCCAGTCCCGCCCCTGGACCTGTGTTATGTCCATCATAGGGCGGGACTGGGCGTGACTGAGCGGCACCGAAAAAAGCCGAGAACACTCGGGTATGTGTATCTCGGCTCCCTGCAGTCTCGGCACCATATTTAAATCTACACCGAGTGCACAAAGCTGCACTGACATGGCTGGACTGGGGCAAACCTGCACTAACAAAGCTGCACTGGGGCAAGGCTGCACCTGCACTGGGGCAAAGCTGCACTGGGGCAAGGCTGCACCTGCACTGGGGCAAAGCTGCACTGACAAGGCTGCACCTGCACTGGGGCAAAGCTGCACTGACAAGGCTGCACCTGCACTGGGGCAAAGCTGCACTGACAAGGCTGCACCTGCACTGGGGCAAAGCTGCACTGACAAGGCTGCACCTGCACTGACAAGGCTGCACCTGCACTGACAAGGCTGCACCTGCACTGGGGCAAAGCTGCACTGACAAGGCTGCACCTGCACTGGGGCAAAGCTGCACTGACAAGGCTGCACCTGCACTGGGGCAAAGCTGCACTGACAAGGCTGCACCTGCACTGACAAGGCTGCACCTGCACTGACAAGGCTGCACCTGCACTGGGTTAAAGCTGCACTGACAAGGCTGCACTGACAAGGCTGCACTGGGGCAAGGCTGCACTGGGGCAAGGCTGCACTGACACTGAAAAGGCTGCAGATGGACAGATAAGGCTGCATTGATGGGCATTTTAATGAAAGTTTTTTTTCCTTAAAATTCCCTCCTAAACTTGGGGTGCGTGTTATACGCCGGCACGTGTTATACGCTGATAAATACGGTATTTATTAGAGCGCATCAATATACACATATTTATTTTTACACTTTCATGTGGATTCTGACCACCTTTTAGATTGATAGCAGCTTAATATACATTTTTTCAATCATTTAACTATTTTTCCCAATCACGTTTTATCTCAACAATGTATTATAATTTATATCACGTTTCTTATCCATTTCAGCACTTGGTTTTATATTTATCACTACTACTCATCTCTATGCTCGCTCCATCACCATAGAACCCAGTGATGGGCTTTAAGCAGATCTGCACACTGTGCCCTAATGATATAAGCATCATTACATCATACAAGACATGTTGTTAAAATGAATATACCTACTGTCTAGCAGTGCAGCCCTCATACAACAACATTCGGTCCATTTGCTGGTGCCAAGTTCTGCTTTTATGTCACATAAAAATGACCAGATCCCCCAGAATAATCAGATTTTCAGTAAGTAAAAGCCAGCAGATAAACCTCCCATGCGCTATTAATGTAAAGCATTATTTACTAAGCTTTGGAATGGCACAGTATTTTATCTAAACAGAAGAGGAAGGATAGGTAGATGTGCATAAGTTGCTGCGCATAGTTATGCACGACACAGTGAGCTCATTATCAGCGCAGAATATAAGTGCACTCTGTAATTCTGCTGAAGCCAATCCTTTCTACAGAAATCTACAGAAAAGAAAGAAGAAACTCTTTTGCACAAGTTCACTCCAAGGCATTAGAATAATTTGCAGTGCTAAAAGACTGTATTTCCTATTGTTAAATTGGTAGCTTTGTATGCTGAAAAATACGAGCTGCAGTTGTATGCATGGTGAATGCAAGTCACACCCAAAATCTAAAATACAGCTTTATATAATATAAGATAAGTGTATCCTGAAAATGTTGATTCACTTAGTTTGAGGCTAACCTTGCTGGTACTTACCTTGCTGTTGTTTCGTCGCCTGCGGTGTCTTCTTCCAGCGGCATGGAGCAGTCCACTCCTCATACTTCCTGTTTTCTCAGGAGGGCGCAATGGGAGAAAGAAAACAGGAAGTGACATCAAACTCAGATGTCAATCAAACCGCCCGGCCGTAGTAATAGATACTACGAGCACCGGGCAGAAGCTACTCGGCACTTCGGAAAGCGCGGCAAGGCGGGATAAACACCCGCAAATGAAGCGCCGCCTCTACAATCTTGTGATTGCATAGATGTGGCGCTTCCCATAAGTGCACTGTATCCGGTGTCGCACTGTGTCCAGCGTCCGAACACAGTGCACTTAAAGATCTTTTTTTTGTATTTTTTTTTAAGGGCCAGTTTTAAAATATAGATTTTTTTTTTAATAGACCACCTATTCACGTTATCCCCACTGCTCTCTTTTGTCTCATCGACCAAAATTCTCCCTATGGCATGGTCAGACCACTCTTCAATCCAAGTCACACTAACAAACCTATGGTCAAAACCACAACCGTCGTCTTGGCGACTGAATGAGTCCTTATTAAATGAACCCATTATAGCAAAAGAAGTAGAAGTGACTCTTACAGACGATTTTCGGGACAATCCCCCTTCGCCCTCCACCCCAATTATGATATGGGCGGCCCATAAGGCCACCATCTGCGGCAAACTGATACAATTGGCTTCCAGAGTGAAACGAGCGCGTGAACAAACGATCAGCCAACAAACTGAGGAATTGCGACGCCTTACGCGCGAACAAAGGGCTAAACAGAATCTTGACCTTAGAGACCAAATTGACGCGGCCGCACGGTCTTGAACTTGAGCCTTACTACAAAAGCAGAAAAAGCATCAGATCAGCAAACTGACTACAGAATGGCCAGACAACCCAGAATCCACAGCTAATACAACAGGAATTTTTCACTTTTTATTCTAAACTATACGATTCCCCCGCTCCTCTCCACAAAGCTAAAGCTACCTACACTAGACCAAGATCATATAGAGTTAATGGATGCGGAATTTACTGCAGGGGAAGTAGCTGCAGCTATTAAAAATTTAAATCCTTCCAAGGCACCAGGTCCCGATGGATTTTCTGGCCATTATTATCATAAATATACAGAGGTTCTGACCCCACATTTGTGTTCTTTCTACAATGAATTAAGAAAAGGATCCCCTTTGCCATTACACGAAAATAGCGCCTTTATTCATATTATACAAAAACAAAATAAAGACTATGCGAATTATCGCCCAATTTCACTAATAAATGTAGACCTGAAGATAATGACAAAGATATTAGCTACTCGCATGAATTCATTTACATTCACCCTGACCAGGTAGGGTTCGTTCCTAATAGACAAGCCCCAGATCAGACCAGACGGGTCATCGATATCATATCTGCCCTGAATTCGGGTTGGGATGGGTGGGGTCAGAGGGCAGCGCTTCTGCTCTCATTAGACCTACACAAGGCCTTTGACTCTCTTTCCTGGGAATATCTGTTCTTTATTTTAGAACGCTATGGGTTCGGTCCAAAATTGTTGACGACACTTAAAAATATATATAATGCTCCCACAGCACACCTAGTTGTCAAGGGCTTTAGGTCACAAAATATAGATATACGCAGAGGAACCCGACAGAGATGCCCACTATCCCCCTTATATTTTCGCATTAGAACCATTAGCTATTAAAATACGAGATCATCCAGATATACAGGGAGTTCATTGCGGAGACAGCGAACATAAATGCGCATTGTTCGCGGATGATATATTGTTACTTCTCTCCTCCCCAGTCACCTCTTTGCCCACTCTACACATAGTACTAGAACATTTCACTTCAATAACGGGCCTACAAGTGAACCATTCAAAATCCCAAGCACTCAATGTATGTTTACCAATACATATAATCCGAACTCTACGAAGCTCATTCTCATTTAAATGGCAGAACGAGGCCCTTCCATATTTGGGAATCTTTTTAACTCCATCCCTATCCACATTATACAATAGAAACTACCCTCCCATGTTTAAAAAATTATCAGAGGATCTCAAAAGATGGTCAAAAAATCCCCCATCCTGGTTCGGTCGATTGTACTCTATTAAAATGACCATTTTACCTAAGGTTTTGTACTTGTTCAGGACTCTTCTGATAGTAATAGTAAGATCCGATTTGGGGAAGTTTTAGAACAAACTTTTGGAATTTATATGGGGAAACAAAAGACCCAGGGTGAATAGACGAACATTATATGCACCCAAACTCAAGGGGGGCTTAGGGGTACCAGACCTGATTAGGTACTACCATGCAGCGCAACTGTCCCAGCTGACTCAATTCCACACACGACAGCCAAATCCACTTTGGATGATGATGGAATCCTCTCTGTATCCAAACAATGAGATTAGCCATTTAATGTGGATGAAAGGGAAGGATAGGCCAACAATATTGTGTCCGACTCTATCCTTCTCGTTAAATTTATGGGACAGATTCGTAGCTACATACAAATTTAAATCCCCACACACCCCACTAGCCCCATTATCCTTTATTCACCCCGGGTCTCCTCCCCCACAAATTTACATGGTGGACTAATAAAGGTCTGCTACATATAGCAGACTTATGTGACCATAGAGATGTTATGTCGAAACAGGTCCTCCAGGAAAAGTACCAACTCCCAAATTCAGAACTATATCGCTATACTCAGATAGCTAATTTTTTAGCAACATTAAAGTGCACTTCAGATCTAACCACATCCACCCCAATGGAAAATTTCTGCAGGACCTTCGACAGACACACAGGTCACATTTCACAGATATATAGTATTCTAACTTCAACTTTTCAAAAGCTGTTTTACATGCAAAAATGGGAGCAAGATATAGAAATCAACCTAGGTGTTGAGGAATGGAGGAAGATGTCACTATGTGCGTCCTAATCATATATCAATACATCGTTGATAGAGGCAAATTATAAAGTCTTGATGAGGTGGTATATGGTCCCAGCGAGAGTGGCAACCTTCGCTCTGTTGGGACGTCCAGTGGAGGGGACATCGAAACCCATGAAGAGACTCATAGCTTTTATATTTGTAGCAGCAAGAATAGCGATAGCTAAGTCTTGGAAATCCCCAATGATCCCCTTTCACTTGCTAAAATCCAAATTGTCATGGATAATGGTGAACGAATGCCTCTCTGCAAATCTAAACGATAAAATGGCTTTGTTTGAAAAAATATGGGACCCCTTGGATCAACTATCTTTCAACTATATAATGAGTTTGGAGTGGCTCAGGAAAATCTTTTTCCAGGGCCAGAGTGCACCCCCCTTCCCTATCCTCTACTTTTCCTTCTATCATTCTCTTTCTTTTCTTTTAGCCGGAATTGGCCGCGGGCCTATTTCGGGGCCAAAATTAGATGGTTACACCAAGCGGAGGGGACGGAGGGATATGGACCTTCCCCCGCGTTTCCCCACATTGCATGTGAAGTACATTTGTGTGCCAACTAGAGGAGGTTCCTCCTTTCTATGTTCTATCTTTGTTTACATTGGTTTTTTTTCGGTTGAGGTCTTTACTGTATATACCTAAAATAAGGACAAGGATACTTAAAACTTCACAGGTATAAAAAATAATTTGTGTTGTAACTGTCTTATAAATGACTTGTTACTTGTTTCAATACTTCATACAAAAAAAAAAAAGAAAAAGGTCAATTTTGTATTTGTTGAAAAAATTTTCTGAATAAAAATATTGGAAAAGAAAATATATATTTTTTTACATTTTTTTTTGTGACTGCCTGGAGGGGGGGCAGCGCCCTTGCGCCCCCTATGGACGGGTCGCCACTGGTACATACCAAAAATTACACCCCAAAATAGATTCTCCTACTCCTCTTGAGTACGGCGATACCGCATGTGGGAGACTTTTCCACAGCCAGGTCACATACAGAGGCCCAAAATGCAGGAAGCACCATCAAGTGTTCTAGGGACATACATTTCAAATCTAATTTGACTACCTATTACACTTTTGTGAGGCACTGTAGTAGCATGGATGAGAACTGATGTGGCATGGATAAGCATGAATGGGGGTGGATGAGCCGTGGATTGGGATGGCTGAGTATGGTTGAGCCATAAATGTGGATTGCTGAGTATGGATGGGATGACTGAGCATGAATGTGTATGGATGAGTACGGATGGGTACGGCTGGGGGTGGATGGATGGATGCGTATTGCTGGAGTATGAATGGCTGGATGAGTATGATAGAGGGATGGCCGAGCATGGATGGATGGATGGATAAGGCTGCAATGGGCACAGATCAGAGCTGTGGGCACTACACATCCAGCCCATATCGCTGCTGCACCCAATCTCTCCCCTCTCCGCTCACACTGTACCGATCGGTAGAGAGAGGAGAGAGGAACCGGACGTGACGCCGGTTTGTTTACAAGTGATCGCTGCATCATTTGACAGAGCGGTCACATGGTAAACGGCCACTGTCAGTGGCCGTTTACCGTGATGTGGACCCGGCGGTCATGGATACTCCCATGTGCGCGCCCCAGGGGGAGCACGATTCTAGGTGGACGTCAATGTACGCCCTCCCAGAGTTACCGAGCTGCGCTGTAGCCGTCATTCAGCTATGGCGCCGTTGTTAAGTGGTTAAAGACTTCACAGTAACAGCCCACCTACAAATACAATCACACTCCTAATCATTACAAATGTCTTTTATTCAGTTCATATTTTGATCAGGAAAGCTTAACATACAAATTGGGGATCTTAGGCAGGACATCCTGACCTTCCCAGATCTGTATATTATATTATATTATATTATATTATATTATATTATATGTTCCCATCATCGGCTTCTTCATTCCATTGTAATGTAATCAGAGTGGAGAGATCATCATTGGTAAACTTTAAAGCGGGGTTCCACCCAAATTTTGAACAATATCTGTATGTATTCTCTTCCTTGCCTAGATGCTGACATGCCGTTTAAAAAAATTTAAA
The DNA here is from genome assembly GCA_037952925.1 of Lithobates clamitans. Taxonomy (NCBI): domain Eukaryota; kingdom Metazoa; phylum Chordata; class Amphibia; order Anura; family Ranidae; genus Lithobates; species Lithobates clamitans. The sequence goes on from JBBGZY010002843.1 coordinate 539,637, forward strand.
TCGCCGTAATTACCTTTTATTTTTCTATTCTTCTTTGCACTTCCTGGTTCTCCTCCCGTGGGAGTAGGCGTGTTTCTAGCCTCTCCTAGACTCCTGGGAGCTAGTCTCAGGCTTCCCAGGATGCCACAGAGCATGTGTGGGAACAAGCGGTGAATGCTGGGAGCCCAGCATTCACCACATCCAGGAAATAAATGCTTGTGGGCTTCAGATGCCCACAATAAAGATGGAAACCGCCTGCAGTGAATAATATAAGTTATTCTTTCCGACGAAATCTGACACAGGCGGACATAGTACACAAAATATGTGAGTATGTAATGCTGAGAAGAAAAGTTTGTGAATGAACAAAAAAAAAACAAAAAACAAAAAAAAAAACGATAGATAGGTGGACCCCCGCTTTAAGTACAGGGAACCATTTTTTCTTAGTTTTGGACAGAGCGGAGAAGGATTAGAACCTGTCAGGTTTGTACATTTATTACCAGCAGCTCCGATAGAGAGATTTCCCCTCACTTCCTGTCCTGCTAATAACATTTTACCAGAAAGGAAGTGAGGGAGTGAAAAGTTTTTTTGTGTATGGAAGGATTTTTATTTCTGTTTGTCCCAGGGGCGGATCCAGAGTCTAGTCTCGGGAGGGGCACTGCCAGCAAATAAGGTGTTGCTTACGGAACTGAATTTAATGTATAATACAGTGTACAGAGGTCAGTAGTATGTAGAGCAGTGCACAGAGGTCAGTAGTACGTAGACCAGTGCACAGAGGTCAGTAGTATGTAGACCAGTGCACAGAGGTCAGTAGTACGTAGAGCAGTGCACAGAGGTCAGTAGTACGTAGAGCAGTGCACAGAGGTCAATAGTATGTAGGGTCAGTGCACAGAGGTCAGTAGTATGTAGAGCGGTGTACAGAGGTCAGTAGTATGTAGGGTGGTGTACAGAGGTCAGTAGTATGTAGGGTGGTGTACAGAGGTCAGTAGTATGTAGGGTGGTGTGCAGGGAACAGTAGGGCACACACTGGGGGAAACAGGAGGTCATACACTGGGGGAATCAGGAGGGCAAACACTTGGAGGGGGATCAGGAGGGCATACACTTGGAGGGGGATCAGGAGGGCATACACTTGGAGGGGGATCAGGAGGGCATACACTTGGAGGGGGATCAGGAGGGCATACACTTGGAGGGGGATCAGGAGGGCACTGATACTACATGCACTCGCAGACCACTTGCAGAACTACGTGCACTCACAGAACTACGTGCACTCGCAGACCACTCACAGAACTATGTGCACTCGCAGACCACTCACAGAACTAAGTGCACTCGCAGACCACTCACAGAACTAAGTGCACTCGCAGACCACTCACAGAACTAAGTGCACTCGCAGACCACTCACAGAACTAAGTGCACTCGCAGACCACTCACAGAACTAAGTGCACTCGCAGACCACTCACAGAACTAAGTGCACTCGCAGACCACTCACAGAACTACGTGCACTCGCAGACCACTCACAGAACTACGTGCACTCACAGACCACTCACAGAACTAAGTGGACTCACAGACCACTCACAGAACTACGTGCACTCGCAGACCACTCACAGAACTACGTGCACTCGCAGAACTACGTGCACTCGCAGAACTACGTGCACTCGCACAACTACATGCACTCGCACAACTACATGCACTCGCAGACCACTCGCAGAACTACATGCACTCGCAGACCACTCGCAGAACTACGTGCACTCACAATACACAAGTATACAGTACACAATACACAAGTGCTAACGATCCACACACACTACTCAGACAACACTCAGGTACTCACACTAGGTACTCACACTACACAGGTACTATGACCCCTGTTATAACCTCCCATTTTAAACTCTGGTTTTAACTAACCACTTAGACCAGTTCCACTTGGACAGAGTTCCAGCAGGCTCACAATGAGTTCTACACAAGGTTATATAGGCCTCAAGCACCTGTGACCAATTAACCACTCTCCTTAATTAGTAGGCTGAAGGAAGCAAAGAAAAAAAAAAACGGTTTTAAAAGTGTCAGAAAAAGGTGTTAAAAAGCTACAAGGAATAGCCCCAAAAACAACCTAAAAATGCAACCCAGCAATCACCAGCAGTCAAAAAGCAAGGCTTGTTCACTCTCCACTCAAGGTCCCCACTGTTTAGCTTCCAGCCAGCAGTCTGGTTGGAAACAACTATGCATACAGTGCACCCATAGTTGCTATTAGACTTCTGGTGGTGTACACAATACCGTTCATCCCTACTGCAGTTGCTACTACTTTTCTGGTGGTGTACATAATACAGTACACCCATAGTTATTACACTTCTGTTGGTGTACACAGTACCGTGCACCCCTAGTGCAGTTGCTACTACTTTTCTGGTGGTGTACACAGTACACCCATAGTTGTTATTACACTCCTGTTGGTGTACACAGTACCATGCACCCGTAGTGCAGTTGCTAGTGCTACTACTTTCCTGGTGGTGTACACAATACATACAGTGCACCCATAGTTGTTATTACACTTCTGTTAGTGTACACAGTACCATGAACCCCTAGTGCTGTTACTACTACTTTTCTGGTGTTGTACACAAAACACAATACATACAGTGTACCTATAGTTGCTATTAGACTTCTGGTGGTGTACATAATACTGTTCACCCCTAGTGCAGTTGCTACTACTTTTCTGGTGGTGTACACTAGGGATGGGCTTTATGTTCGGGTTGAACATGAGTTCGACTCGAACATTGGCTGTTCGCCAGTTCGCCGAACAGCGAACAATTTGGGGTGTTCATGGCAAATTCGAAAGCCGCGGAACACCCTTTAAAAGTCTATGGGGGAAATCAAAAGTGCAAATTTTAAAGGCTTATATGCAAGTTATTGTCATAAAAAGTGTTTGGGGACCCGGGTCCTGCCCCAGGGGACATGTATCAATGCAAAAAGAAGTTTTAAAAACTGACGTTTTTTTGGGAGCAGTGATTTTAATAATGCTTAAAGTGAAACAATAAAAGTGTAATTGTCATGAACAGGTGTGACCAGATTGTGTGGACTGCAAAGAGGAAACCAAAACGCATGTAAAGTGAAATAAGAATAATGTTTATTTAAGATAAGTGATATAAATAAACAAACACCCCAAATACAAATAGCGCTCAACCAACCAACAGAAACCCACAGACAACAGATAATATATACAGCCAAAGGGAAGTACCAAAATCAAACACGTAAACACCAGGCCAAGGTCATACACAGGGGATCAGCAACTGAACAGGGGCAGGATAGGAGCGTGAGATAATGGATGGGATATGGATACAAGGGAATAGGAACACAGGAGGGACAGGATCAGGATGGGATCGGATACAGGCTCAGGTTCAGATACAGATACAGGTTTACGGGATACCAGGTCAGGGCACAAGGAAGAAAGATACCAAGGCAAGCCTATGAGGGCTTGCCGGGTATTTATAAGGCTGTGGTAATTGATCGCATGTTACACATGAGCGCAGAGTGTGCTGTTTGCTCCACACTTCCGGAGTGCACCTGCTGGTGGACACCGGTACTACGGCCCAAGGATGCAACAGTGCCACCAGCAGGAGAGACCTCTTACTACAGGTCCCAGGTGTTGGAAGACACCCACTGGTGGGCACTGGTACTGCGATCCAAGAGACCGATAGCGCCACCAACGGGTAAACCCTCTCATGACAGTACCCCCCAAAAGGAGCGGCCTCCGGATGCTCCAACAAGGTGAAATTGTCCAAAGTTCATGGCCTCAAACCGAACAACAGATGAGGGCACATCAGGCTGGGCATCGGGTACATCAAACTGGACAGCGGGCACATCCGGGCAGACAGCGGGCACATCAGAGCTGGGCAGCTGGCACATCCGAGCTGGGCAGCTGGCACATCAGTCTGGGAAGCTGGCACTGAGACATCAGGCTGGAAGGCAGGCACTGGGACAATAGGCTGGAAAGCTGGCACATCAGACTGGGAAGCTGGCACATCAGACTGGGAAGCTGGCACATCAGACTGGGAGGCAGGCATCGAGACATCAGGTGGAAATGCAGACACCGAGACATCAGGCGAGACTTCAGGCTGGAAGGCAGGCATCAAGGCATTAGACTGGGAAGCAGGCACATTAGACTGGAGAGCGGGTACATCCGGCTGGAAGGCTGAGACATCCAGCTGGAAGGCAGGCATCGGGACATCCGGCTGGAAGGCAGGCATCGGGACATCCGGCTGGAAGGCAGGCACATTAGACTGGATAGCAGGTGCATCAGACTGGAAAGCGGGCACCGAGACTTTGGGCTGGAAGGCAGACATCAGGACAGACTGGACAGCGGGCACATCAGACTGTGAGGCAAAGACATCAAGCTGGGAGGCAGGCGCCGAGACATCAGGCTGGAAGGCAGGCATCAGGACATCAGACTGGAAAGCAGGCACATTAGACTGGAAGGCAGAGACATCCGGCTGGAAGGCAGAGACATCCGGCTGAAAGGCAGGCATCGAGACATCAGACTGAGAAGTGGGCATATCAGACTGGAAGGCAGAGACATCAAGCTGGAAGGCAGGCACCGAGACATCCGGCTGGAGGGCAGGCACCGAGACATCAGGCTGGAGGGCAGGCACCAAAACACCAGGCTGGAAGGCAGGCACATCAGACTGGAAAGCGGGCACCGACTGGCAAGTGGGCACATCAGACTGAAAGGCAGGCATCGAGACATCAGGCTGGAAAGCGGGCACATCAGACTGGAAGGTAGACATATCAGGCTGGAAGGCAGGCACCGAGCCTTCAGGCTGGAAGGCAGGCATCAAGACATCAGACTGGAAAGCGGACACATCTGACTGGAAGGTAGGCACATCAGGCTGGAAGGCAGGCACCGCGACTTCAGACTGGAAAGCGGGTTCATCAGACTGGAAAGTGGACACATCAGACTGGAGGGTAGGCACATCAGACTGGAGGGCAGGCACCAAGACTTTGGGCTGGAAGGCAGGCATCAAAACATCAGACTGGGAAGCGGGCACATCAGACTGGAAGGAAGACACATCAGGCTGAAAGGTAGGCACCGAGACATCAGACTGGGAAGCAGGCACATCAGACTGGAAGGTAGGCACATCAAGCTGGAAGGCAGGCACCGAGACTTTGGGCTGGAAGGCAGGCATTGGGACATCAGACTGGAAAGCGGGTGCATCAGATTGGAAAGTGGACACATCAGACTGGAAGGTAGGCACATCAGACTGGAAGGCAGGCACATCAGGCTGGAAGGCAGGCACCGAGACTTTGGGCTGGAAGGCAGGCATTGGGACATCAGACTGGAAAGCGGGTGCATCAGACTGGAAAGTGGACACAGCAGACTGGAAGGTAGGCACATCAGACTGGAAGGCAGGCACATCAGGCTGTAAGGCAGGCACATCAGGCTGGAAGGCAGGCACCGAGACTTTGGGCTGGAAGGCAGGCATTGGGACATCAGACTGGAAAGCGGGTGCATCAGACTGGAAAGTGGACACATCAGACTGGAAGGTAGGCACATCAGACTGGAAGGTAGGCACATCAGACTGGAAGGCAGGCACCGAGACTTTGGGCTGGAAGGCAGGCATCAAGACATCAGATTGGAAAGCGGGCACATCAGACTGGAAGGTAGGTACCTCGGGCTGGATAGCAGGCACTGGGTTGGTAGGTTTAGGTGGGTCATCAACTGGCATGAACGCAGGCTGGAACAGGTTGGTTGGTGTGGAAGCAAGTTGGGTTACTGGCAGGATTGTGTGAGTGGGGAAGAACTTCCTTTTCTTCTTTGGCTTAACTGCTGGAGATCTGTAGGTGGCTGTAGGACTGTAGACAGGAGGTGAGGCATACTGAAAGGAAAGGCTGGGATATGGCAAGGAAGGGGGAACAGCGGCCAAAGGAAGTTCTTGTGGGGAAGTTGCAGGTATTAGAGAGGAGGCAGGTGGGTTAAAGGCAGGATAGGTGCAGGAAGCAGAAACAGGGTATTGATACCTGGTGGGGAGCAGGGTATATTGGACTGCAGCTGAGGTTGCCAGGGGTGATGGGAGAAAGGACATCTGAGCAGGCAGGTGTTTAATAGCAGGTCTGGTTTGTGGAGAGCTGACAGAAGCTGGACATAACAGGTCTGACCATGCTTAAAGTACAGGTAGCACAAAAGTGGGCTCACATACCCTCTGACCAGGGACTGCACTTCATCTATACAATCTTTCAACAACTGTTTGGGACAAACCGAATAATGCTCAAAAAAGGATGCAGAGTCATCCTCCAACAGCCATACTAAGGACACAACCTGATTAATGCTGAAGGGGGGGAGAAAAGTCATCATGGCCCTTTGGGATACAAGGCAGAGCCAGCTCTGTACACATGCCAATCAAAGGCTGAACATCCTCAAACAGTACACTGCCCTGATCGACCACAGAGTGAGCTAAACGGATAATCTCCAGCAGCTGATCACTGGACCACCCTTCCAATGTCTGGCGGAGATATTCAGAACTCTCTGTTGCCAGCAGAGCATAATAAACAATTATATCTGAATTCATCCCAGCAAGGTGAAACAGAACCAAAATGGTTCCCCTGTGCAGCCACTTCTGGTCAGAGGTGGCCTTGGTATACTATCATGAACAGGTGTGACCAGATTGTGTGGACTGCAAAGAGGAAACCAAAACGCATGTAAAGTGAAATAAGAATAATGTTTATTTAAGATAAGTGATATAAATAAACAAACACCCCAAATACAAATAGTGCTCAACCAACCAACAGAAATCCACAGACAACAGATAATATATACAGGGAAGTACCAAAATCAAACACGTAAGCCAGGCCAGGGTCATACACAGGGGATCAGCAACTGAACAAGGGCAGGATAGGAGAGGGAGATAATGGATGGGATATGGATACAAGGGAATAGGAACACAGAAGGGACAGGATCAGGATGGGATCGGATACAGGCTCAGATACCGGGATACGGGCACAAGGAAGAAAGATACCAAGGCAAGCCTATGAGGGCTTGCCGGGTATTTATAAGGCTGTGGTAATTGACCTCATGTTACATCTGAGCGCAGAGTGTGCTGTTTGCTCCACACTGCCGGAGTGCACCCGCTGGTGGACACCGGTACTATGGCCCAAGGATGCAACAGTGCCACCAGCAGGAGAGACCTCTTACTACAGGTCCCAGGTGTTGGAAGACACCCGCTGGTGGGCACTGGTACTGCGATCCAAGAGACCGATAGCGCCACCAATGGGTAAACCCTCTCATGACAGTAATATTCCTTTAAATTTCGTACCTGGGGGGTGTCTATAGTATGCCTGTAAAGGGGCGCATGTTTCCTGTGTTTAGAACAGTCTGACAGCAAAAATGACATTTCTAAAGGAAAGAAAGTCACTTAAAACTACTCGCGGATTTTAATGAATTGTCGGTCTAACAATACACATAAAAGTTCATTGATAAAAATGGCATGGGATTTCCCCACACGGGAACCCTGAACCAAAATAAAAAAAATGGGTGGGGGTCCCCCTAAATTCCATACCAGGCCCTTCAGGTCTGGTATGGATATTAAGGGGAACGCTGCGCCAAAATTTTTTTTTTAAAATGGCGTGGGGGTCCCCCTCAAAATCCATACCAGACCAAGGGTCTCTGACTGTCAGTCTCTGACCGTAAACTGTAGTATATCCGCAGTCTTTGACCGTCTCCTGTAGTACATCTGCAGTCTCTGACTGTCTCCTGTAGTATATCCGCTGTCTCTGACCATCTCCTGTAGTATATCCGCAGCCTCTGACCATCTCCTGTAGTATATCCGCAGCCTCTGACGGTCTCCTGTAGTATATCCGCAGTCTCTGGCTGTCTCCTGTAGTATATCCGCAGCCTCTGACCGTCTCCTGTAGTATATCCGCAGCCTCTGACCATCTCCTGTAGTATATCCGCAGCCTCTGACCGTCTCCTGTAGTATATCCACAGTCTCTGGCTGTCTCCTGTAGTATATCCGCAGCCTCTGACCGTCTCCTGTAGTATATCTGCAGCTTCTGACCATCTCCTGTAGTATGTCCGCAGCCTCTGACCGTCTCCTGTAGTATATCCACAGCCTCTGACCGTCTCCTGTAGTATATCCACAGTCTCTGGCCATCTCCTGTAGTATATCCACAGTCTCTGGCCGTCTCCTGTAGTATATCCGCAGTCTCTGGCCGTCTCCTGTAGTATATCTGCAGCCTCTGACTGTCTCCTATAGTATATCCACAGTCTCTGACCATCTCCTTTATCCTGTCTGCAGCCTCTGACTGTCTCCTGTAGTATATCTGCAGTCTCTGACCGTCTCCTGTAGTATATCCGCAGTCTCTGACCGTCTCCTGTAGTATATCCACAGTCTCTGATCATCTCCTGTAGCATGTCTGCAGCCTCTGACCGTCTCCTGTAGTATATCCACAGTCTCTGACCATCTCCTGTATCCTGTCTGCAGCCTCTGACCGTCTCCTGTAGTATATCTGCAGCCTCTAACCGTCTCCTGTAGTATATCCGCAGCCTCTGACCGTCTCCTGTAGTATATCCACAGCCTCTAACTGTCTCCTGTAGTATATCCGCAGCCTCTGACCGTCTCCTGTAGTATATCGGCAGCCTCTAACCGTCTCCTGTAGTATATCCGAAGCCTCTGACCGTCTCCTGTAGTATATCCGCAGCCCCTAACCGTCTCCTGTAGTATATCCGCAGCCTCTGACCATCTCCTGTAGTATATCCGCAGCCTCTAACCGTCTCCTGTAGTATATCCGCAGCCTCTGACCATCTCCTGTAGTATATCCACAGCCTCTAACTGTCTCCTGTAGTATATCCGCAGCCTCTGACCGTCTCCTGTAGTATATCGGCAGCCTCTAACTGTCTCCTGTAGTATATCTGCAGCCTCTGACCGTCTCCTGTAGTATATCGGCAGCCTCTAACCGTCTCCTGTAGTATATCCGAAACCTCTGACCGTCTCCTGTAGTATATCCACAGCCTCTAACCGTCTCCTGTAGTATATCCGCAGCCTCTGACCATCTCCTGTAGTATATCCACAGCCTCTAACCGTCTCCTGTAGTATATCCGCAGCCTCTGACCATCTCCTGTAGTATATCCGCAGTCTGACTGTCTCCTGTAGTATATCCGCAGTCTGACCGTCTCCTGTAGTATATCCGCAGCCTCTGACCATCTCCTGTAGTATATCCGCAGTCTGACTGTCTCCTGTAGTATATCCGCAGTCTGACCGTCTCCTGTAGTATATCCGCAGCCTCTGACCGTCTCCTGTAGTATATCCACAGCCTCTGACCGTCTCCTGTAGTATATCCACAGTCTCTGACAGTCTCCTGTAGCATATCTGCAGTCTCTGACCATCTCCTGTAGTATATCCGCAGCCTCTAACCGTCTCCTGTAGTATATCCGCAGCCTCTGACCATCTCCTGTAGTATATCCGCAGTCTGACCATCTCCTGTAGTATATCCGCAGTCTGACCATCTCCTGTAGTATATCCGCAGTCTAACTGTCTCCTGTAGTATATGCGCAGTCTACCATGCACCCCTAGTGCAGTTGCTACTACTTTTCTGGTGGTGTACACAATACAGTACACCCATAGTTGTTATTACACCTCTGTTGGTGTACACTGTACCATGCACCCCTAGTGCAGTTGCTACTACTTTCCTGGTGGTGTACACAATACATACAGTGCACCCATAGTTATTACACTTCTGTTGGTGTACACAGTACTGTGCATTCCTAATGCAGTTGCTACTACTTTTCTGGTGGTGTACACAATACATACAGTGCACCCATAGTTGTTATTACACTTCTGTTGGTGTACACAGTACCGTGCACCCCTAGTGCAGTTGTTACTACTTTTCTGGTGGTGTACACAGTACACAATACATACAGTACACCCATAGTTGTTATTACACTTTTGTTGGTGTACACAGTACCATGAACCCCTAGTGCAGTTGCTACTACTTTACTGGTGGAGTACACAATACATACAGTGCACCCATAGTTGTTATTACACTTCTGTTGGTATACACAGTACCGTGCACCCCTAGTGCAGTTGCTACTACTTTCCTAGTGGTGTACACATTACATAGAGTGCACCCATAGATGTTATTACACTTCTGTTGGTGTACACAGTACTGTGCACCCCTAGTGCAGTTGTTACTACTTTTCTGGTGGTGTACACAGTACAAAAAAAAAGCGCCCTGAGGCGATTCAGTTTGCATAGGTAGCGCTATACAAGTCACTCATTCATTCATTCATTCATTCATTCATTCACACAATACATACAGTGCACCCATAGTTGCTATTAGACTTCTGTTGGTGTACACAATACTGTTCACCCCTAGTGCAGTTGCTACTACTTTTCTGGTGGTGTACACAGTACACAATACATACAGTACACCCATAGTTGTTATTACACTTCTGTTGGTGTACACAGAACCATGCACCCATAGTGCAGTTGCTAGTGCTACTGCTTTTCTGGTGGTGTACACAGTACACAATACATACAGTGCACCCATAGTTGTTATTAAACTTCTGTTGGTGTACACAGTACCGTGCACCCGTAGTGCAGTTGCTAGTGCTACTACTTTTCTGGTGGTGTACACAGTACACAATACATACAGTTCACCCATAGTTGTTATTAAACTTCTGTTGGTGTACACAGTACTTGCACCCCTAGTGCAGTTGCTACTACTTTCCTGGTGGTGTACACAATACATACAGTGCACCCATAGTTGTTATTACACTTCTGTTGGTGTACACAGTACCGTGCACCCCTAGTGCAGTTGCTACTACTTCTCTGGTGGTGTACACAGTACACAATACATACAGTACACCCATAGTTGTTATTACACTTCTGTTGGTGTACACAGTACAGTGCACCCGTAGTGCAGTTGCTAGTGCTACTACTTTTCTGGTGGTGTACACAGTACACAATACATACAGTTCACCCATAGTTGTTATTAAACTTCTGTTGGTGTACACAGTACTGTGCACCCCTAGTGCAGTTGCTACTACTTTCCTGGTGGTGTACACAATACATAGAGTGCACCCATAGTTGTTATTACACTTCTGTTGGTGTACACAGTACCGTGCACCCCTAGTGCAGTTGTTAATACTTTTCTGGTGGTGTACACAATACGTACAGTGCACCCATTGTTGTTATTACACTTCTGTTGGTGTACACAGTACTGTGTACCCCTAGTGCAGTTGCTACTACTTCCCTGGTGGTGTACACAGTACACAATACATACAGTGCACCCATAGTTGTTATTACACTTCTGTTGGTGTACACAGTACCGTGCACCCCAGTGCAGTTGTTACTTTTCTGGTGGTGTACACAGTACACAATACATACAGTGCACCCATAGCTGCTTTTAGACTTCTGGTGGTGTACACAATACCTTTCACCCCTAGTGCAGTTGCTACTACTTTTCTGGTGGTGTACACAATACAGTACACCCATAGTTGTTATTACACTTTTTTTAGTGTACACTGTACTGTGCACCCCTAGTGCAGTTGCTACTACTTTTCTGGTGGTGTACACAATACAGTACACCCATAGTTGTTATTACACTTCTGTTGGTGTACACAGTACCGTGCACCCCTAGTGCAGTTGCTACTACTTTTCTGGTGGTGTACATGATACATACAGTGCACCCATAGTTATTATTACACTTCTGTTGGTGTACACAGTACCGTGTACCCCTAGTGCAGTTGCTACTACTTTTCTGGTGGTGTACACAATACATACAGTGCACCCATAGTTGTTGTTAAACTTCTGTTGGTGTAAACAATACTGTGCACCCCTAGTGCAGTTTCTACTACTTTCCTGGTGGTGTACAAAGAACACGATACAGTGTAGAGTGGTTTTGCTAAACAAAATTTACAACATGTCCGTAAGGTCACCAAGGAGAGGCAGACGCTCACAGGCCACTAAAAGAGGGCAAGCAGGCTCTGTGTCTACAGTCGACAATGCTGGTCGTGGACACAGTGCATCCTCAACACATGGCCGTGGGGTATGATTGTCCTTTTTTTCTACAGCTGGCCGTGTTATTGATCCACAACATGCAGAAGAATTGGTGGAATGGATAACAAAGCCCTCCTCATCCTCTGTCACCCAGGCTCAGAGTAATTTGATTGCCAATGCAGCTGCCAAAGCAGCCTATTCCATCGGCTCCATGTCAACAGCCACTCCTTCCCTAGCCCCACCATCATGCATGGAGGAGTCCCTGGAACTATTCAACCACAGTGTCAGGTACATGCTGCAGGAGGATGCGCAGCAATTTGAAGGCTCCGATGAAGGTACCCAGGTTGAGGAAGGGAGTAACGTGAGCCTAGAGAGAGGGGGTGCCCAAGAAGGTCAAGAAACTGGCAGTCATGTTCCCTGAGCTGCAGCATACTGCCAAGTTTGCTCCAGTGACGAGGAGGGAGGGGATGATGAGGTCACTGACTCTACTTGGGTGCATGATAGAAGGGAGGAAGAGGAGGAGGAGGAGCAGACACATCTCCAATGAGGCAGGATGCCCACCAGGGCACAGCTTAAGGGCAGCCACCCTATAGCATCACACCACAGAGCTAAGCAGGTGCAGGGGGCTGCTGACTCCCCACATATTTTGAAAAGTTCTTTGGTGTGGGCTTTTTTTTTGACACGTGTGCAGCAGATCGCACCGTTGCTGTTTGCAACATATGTCTGAAGCGTATCAAGCGTGGCCAAAACAGCAGCCGCTCGGTCACCACATGCTTGACCAGACATATGATGAACTCCCATGCAGTCCTTGGCAACAGCACTTAAAGGACCCACATCAAAGAACAAGGTGAACCTCTTCTTGCTCCTCATCAGCTGGGATCTCCAACACCACTATATCTCCAGTCCTCTCAGAAACCTGCAGTGAGAGGAATGAAGGTATAGAAATAGGTGTCCCAAGTACTTGCAGCCAATCTGCTAGCGGTACACCAACATCATATTTTAGCAGGCAAATTTCCCTACCCTAGTTGCTAAACAGTCAAAATAAATTCTGTCCCAGCCATCCACATGCTCAGCATCTGAATGCTAGCTTGGCCAATGCTAGCACTGCTGCCTTTTCAGCTGGTAGACTCTGCCCCCTTTCGTGAATTTGTGGAATGTATGGTACCTCAGTGGAAGGTTCCCAAACACCATTTCTTTTCTCGGAAGGCCATTCCAGTTCTCTACCGGCATGTGGAAGGCAATGTCTTGGCCTCGTTGGACAGGGCAGTCAGCAGCAAGGTGCATATTACTGCTGACTCATGGTCCAGCAGGCATGGACAGGGATGTTACCTTTCTTTCACGGTGCATTGGGTAACTCTGCTGGCAGCTGGGAAGGATGCAGGACAGGGTTCAGTATTGTTGGAGCTTGTTCCACCACCATGCCTCCAAAATGCTAGTGGTGATTCTGCCACAGCTCTCTCATCCACCCCCTCCTCTTCTTCTTCCTCTACGGTCTCTTCCTCTTCAGATTTCTCCTCTGAACCAGCGGTGCTCCGTAGGCATTCAAGGGGAGACGCAAGCACTGAGGCAAAAATATGCCATGAGGTGCTTGAGTTGGTCTGCTTAGGGGATAAGAGCCACACTGGGGCAGAGATTCTGTCAGCTCTGCAGGGGCAGGCTCAGAGGTGGCTGACACCATGCCAGCTTGAACCAGGAATGGTTGTATGCGACAATGGCACCAACCCATGGCCCCTCTCTGCCCTCCAACAGGGACACTTGACCCATGTTCATTGTTTGGCTCACATCCTGAATTTGGTGGTGCAGTGGTTCTTGAGCAGGTACCCTGGCTTACAGGATCTCCTGAGGCAGGCCAGGAAAGTCTGTGGTCATTTCCACTGGTCATATAATGCCAGTGCTTGGATGGCTGACATTCAAAGAGAATGCAACCTGCCCAAGAACCGCCTCATTTGTGACATGCCCACCAGGTGGAACACAACATTGGTGATGCTGCAGCGGCTGCACACGCAACAGAGGGCCATCAATGAGTGCCTGTGTGAGTATGGCACCAGGACAGGGTCAGGGGAGCTTGGCTTTTTTCGCCATGTCAGTGGCTACTGATCAAGAATGCATGCACTGTCCTGTCACCATTTGAGGAGGCCATGAGGATGGTGAGCAATGACAGTGCATGCATCAGTGATACTGTCCCTCTTGTCTTCCTGTTGGAGCACACAGAATAATGGACAGGGCACTTAAGGCAGAAAAGCAGGAGGAAGAGGTGGACTTCCTTACCTCTCAAGGCTCCCTTTATCCAGTTACTAGTATTCCTGCAGGCCCGCCGATCACACAGGAAGAAGAAGAGGGGGAGGAGGAGAAGGATTGTGTCAGCATGGGGGTGGAGGATGACACTCAGCATCAGCAGCAGTCTTCAAGGGATTGTTTACAGTCCCCAGAAACCCATGGATTTGTACGTGGCTGGGAGGAGGTGGTTGAGGATCATGTGATCCTTCATGACCCAGAGGATTCAGGATTGAATGCCTCTGCAAACTTACGCTGCATGGCCTTCCTTGATTTTGCAAAGCCAGCGAAGGGACCCTAGGATTTGTGGTATCAAGGAGAGGGATCATTACTGGCTGGTAACCCTTCTTGATCCACGTTACAAGGGTAAGGTTGCAGAACTTATCCAGCCTTCACAGAGGGAGCAGAGGATGAAACATCTTCAGGAGGCCTTGCAGAAAGATTTGTGCAATGCGTTTCCAGAGCCTGGGAGGTTACAATTTCCTGGTGCTGGACAACATGTTGCTGAGGCTTTGTTCAGTCACAGAAAGAGCGATGGAGAAGGTGGCCGGCTGACTGATGCCTTCAGACTATTCTTCAGTCCTCAGTGCCTGGTCTGATCGGTTCCAGCAACCATCCCCAGCATCTGAATTACATGGTGCAGGAATATCTAGGGGCAAGATCAGACTTGGAGACCTTTCCACTAGAACATCCACTGGGTTACTGGGTCTTGAGGATGGACCACTGGCCAGAGCTTGCTCAATATGCAATTGAGCTACTGGCCTGTTCTGCATCAATTGTTCTTTCTGAACGCACATTCAGTGCTGCTGGAGGCTTTGTAACCGATCACAGAGTGCGCCTGTCCACAGACTCTGTTGATCGGCTCACATTCATAAAAATGAATCAGTCTTGGATCACCAGCTACCAAGCACCTGATGCTGATGTAACCGATTGATTTTTCTATGGATGTGTGATCCCTTGAAGACTGCATATGCTGAGTGACTTTCCTATTATGCTGAGTGACTATCCTATTCCTCCTCAATCTTCATGATGATAGCTTCTAGGAATATTTTCGGTTCAGGGCACCACCACCACTGCCTAAGGCCCAATTTTTCTGCCCCTGTTTAACAGGGGTGCGTAATTACAATTTTTGATATAATATTTCACAGCAGGGCCCGTTCCAGCACCCACCAAGAGTAACTGTGAGGGCTTACAATGTTCTGGTACCACCAATACATAAGGCCAAATTTTCCACAGAGTGCATAGGGCAGGCCATATAGTATATACAGGCAGTCCCCTGTTTTCAAACATCCAACTTACAAATGACTCCTACTTACAAACGGAGGGAGACAACAGGCAGTGAGAGGAAATCTACCCCTAGGAAGGGAAAATTCACTCCTGTAAGAGTTAATATGCGAAAAAGGTATCTCCACTGATGCTTTATCACCAATCCTTGTTTCCCTAATAACCCAAAATTTTCTAAATCCAATTGTCATTGGGACAGAAAGTGAGGTGAAATCTTCTGAACAGGGGCACAGACAGCAAAACAAATGTCCCAGGGGTGATTATAACCCTTCCCTATGTTATCCAAAAAGCTTTAAAATAGATTTTTTGGCTGGAGCTACACTTACAAAATATACATGTTCCAAATTACAAACATATTCAACTTAAGAACAAACCTACAGTCCCTATCTTGTTTGTAACCCGGGGACTGCCTGTATACTGCTGCTGTTCAGAGTATATAAGGCTTGGGGGCCCCACTCCTTTTTTTAAAAAAAATTGGGTGCGGGGTTCCCCTTAATATCCATACCAGACCCAAAAGGTCTGGTAATGGGCTGGGGGGGCAACATTACATTACAGCCGCAAGCAGTTTTAAATGACTTTTATTCCTTTTAAAATGTCATTTTGCTGCAGGGACTGTTGTAAACATGGGAAAAATGCGCCACTTTACAGGCATACTATAGTCGCCCAACAGGCATGATATTTAAAGGAATATTTCACTTTTATTGTTTCACTTTAAGCATTATTAAAATCACCTCTCCTGAAAAAACGGGATTTAGTATATATATATATATATATATATATATATATATATATATATATATATATATATATATATTCTACATGTGAATAGTGAATATTATTATAGTGCATTGCAGGTAAAAGCTGGAAATTCATGAAACCCAAAACACACACACTTGGTAGCACATTATTAATAGTGTAATGAAAATACATCTCCATTTACACAAAATACATAAAACGCAGAGCAACCATCAAATCACATTTTTCATTTTCCTTGTTCATTTTTGGACAGATTATTTGTTATACATTCATAAAGAAAGCCGTGATTACAATTCTACATCCTAGTAAATAGGTTGCGATTTGACCTTTTCCAATCTATGAAGACAGGTACACTTTATATAAAAACAGAAGGGTTGATTTACTAAAACTGGAAAACATGCAAAATCTGGTGCAGCTGTGCATGGTAGCCAATCAGCTTCTAACTTCACTTGTTCAATAAATTGACAATAAAATCTGGAAGCTGATTGGTTTCTATGAAGAGCTGCACCGGATTTTGCACTCTCCAGTTTTAGAAAAATCAACCCCACAGCGACACCTACAGAAACCTTTGAAGACGTACATCACACAGAGAGAGGTGCAGAGATAAAAGTGCAACAGATAATAGAAATCCTATAGCAAGGAGAAGCTGAGCCAAGACTGGAAACACATTGAATGTCAGTCTTGTTTTTCTCTAGTGAATTTTCTAAAATTTAAATCATAATCTATATTCTATAATGTGATGTACTGCTAATAAATGTAGATGTTAAATATTTATCCCCAGCTCAGATCATAGATCAGTTTTGTGTATTCATGGCACGGACATCTGAAGTGTCCCCATTACAATGTATGGGAGGCTCTGAAATCCTGCCATGGTGACTGATGAGGGGTTACTGTGCATTTGGATCTCCTCTGTCTCTTCCAGTACCTGAATCCCCTTTAATGTGGTCAGATCCATTCTGGGTGACAGCGGCCAACAATCCATTCGCCAGGTAATTCCAAATCACTTTACTGCTCCCTCTACACCTGGACAGGATCTGGGAATATAAAATCCAAGATGACAGGTCAGGTGGGGGCATTGAATGTCCTCATAGATCACCCAGGATTGTTCCTGGAAAAATGTCCACCCTAGTAAAACACTGTTGTAAGATGACCACCATACCAGCAGATCCAGCACTGGAAACCAGCTTATGGAAATGAACCCGGACACAGCTACATAGAAGGGGCGAGCTGAGAACCCTTTTTTTTATATTGCTGATACTAAGTACCGATACTTTGCAGTGCGATTTGCATCCATACAAAATGAATGGGCGCAAATTGTGCTGCATGTGATTTGAACAGGAAAGCAGTGTGAGTCCTGTCAGAAATGCATGAGGTTTCCCCACCAGGACTGTGTGAGCCCAGCCTTGTCAGAGATTTTGAGCTCACACAGGAATGGAGAAACCTCCTTGCATGACGGGTTCCACCAGCTCCGGCTCCCATTCGACTGTGGACATCTGCAGCTCCTCCTGCCTTTCCCATGGATTTGCTCCCACAGCCTCTAGCGGCTCTCTCTCTCCAGCCTCTCTCTCCCCCCAGCCTCTCTCTCTCCCCAGCCTCTCTCTCCCCAGCCTCTCTCTCTTGTCCAGCAGTTCTCTCCCCCCAGCGGGTCAAGTCAACCACTGGACCCCATCTCTCCAACCAGATTGCTGTGATCCACCGCTGTCAAGAAAAGCCGCTTCACCAGTCCGGGGATTTGAAATCTCCACGACTTTCTCTCTTGACAGTACTGACTACACGGCTTCTGATTGGCTAGCGTCCTCCATGTGAAGGTGCTGACCAATTAGAATCCTTGTAGACCATACTGTAAGCACTAGAAAGAGATAGTTTGAACCACTGGAGGTTGGTGGAGAGAGCTGCTGGTGGAAACAAAGCCATGGGAGAGCAGGAGGAGCCGCAGCTGCAGATGTCCAGTCAGATAGGAGCCGGAGCTGGTGGAACCCATCATGCAGGGAGGTTTCCCAAACTGCTCCTGTGTGCAGGGCCTGTTCCAGCACCCACCAAGAGTAACTGTGAGGGCTTACAATGTTCTGGTACCACCAATACCTAAGGCCCAATTTTCCACAGAGTGCATAGGGCAGGCCATATAGTATATACAGGCGGTCTCCTATTTTCAAACATCCAACTTACAAATGACTCCTACTTACAAACGGAGGGAGACAACAGGCAGTGAGAGGAAATCTACCCCATAGGAAGGGAAATTCTCTCCTGTAAGAGTTAATATGGGAAAAAGGTATCTCCACTGATGCTTTATCACCAATCCTCGTTTCCCTAATAACCCAAAATTTTCTAAATCCAATTGTCATTGGGACAGAAAGTGAGGTGAAATCTTCTGAACAGGGGCACAGACAGCAAAACAAATGTTACAGGGGTGATTATAACCCTTCCCTATGTTATCCAAAAAGCTTTAAAATAGATTTTTTGGCTGGAGCTACACTTACAAAATATACGTGTTCCAAATTACAAACAGATTCAACTTAAGAACAAACCTACAGTCCCTATCTTGTTTGTAACCCGGGGACCGCCTGTATACTGCTGCTGTTCAGAGTATATAGGGCCTGGGGCCCCACTCCTTTTTAAAAAAAAATTGGGTGCGGGGTTCCCCTTAATATCTATACCAGACCCAAAGGGCCTGGTAATGGGCTGGGGGGGCAACATTACATTACAGCCGCAAGCAGTTTTAAATGACTTTTATTCCTTTAGAAATGTCATTTTGCTGCAGGGACTGTTCTAAACATGGGAAAAATGCTCCACTTTACAGGCATACTATAGTCGCCCAACAGGCATGATATTTAAAGGAATATTTCACTTTTATTGTTTCACTTTAAGCATTATTAAAATCACTGCTCCCGAAAAAAACGGCCGTTTTTAAAACTTTTAGTATATATAGAGAGATTATATATATATATATATATATATATATATATATATATATATATATATATATTCTACATGTGAATACTATTATAGTGCATTGCAGGAAAAAGCTAGAAATTCATGAAACCCAAAACACACACACTTGGTAGCACATTATTAATAGTGTAATGAAAATACATATCCGATCACACAATATACATAATACGCAGAGCAACCATCCAGTCACATTTTTCATTTTCCTTGTTCATTTTTGGACAGATTATTTGTTATACATTCATAAAGAAAGCCGTGATTACAATTCTACATCCTAGTAAATAGGTTGCGATTTGACCTTTTCCAATCTATGAAGACAGGTACACTTTATATAAAAACAGAAGGGTTGATTTACTAAAACTGGAAAACGTGCAAAATCTGGTGCAGCTGTGCATGGTAGCCAATCAGCTTCTAACTTCACTTGTTCAATAAATTGACAATAAAATCTGGAAGCTGATTGGTTTCTATGAAGAGCTGCACCGGATTTTGCACTCTCCAGTTTTAGAAAAATCAACCCCACAGCGACAACTACAGGAACCTTTGAAGACGTACATCACACAGAGAAGGTGCAGAGATAAAAGTGCAACAGATAATAGAAATCCTATAGCAAGGAGAAGCTGAGCTAAGACTGGAAACACATTGAATGTCAGTCTTGTTTTTCTCTAGTGAATTTTCTAAAATTTAAATCATAATCTATATTCTATAATGTGATGTACTGCTAATAAATGTAGATGTTAAATATTTATCCCCAGCTCAGATCATAGATCAGTTTTGTGTATTCATGGCACGGACATCTGAAGTGTCCCCATTACAATGTATGGGAGGCTCTGAAATCCTGCCATGGTGACAGATGAGGGGTTACTGTGCATTTGGATCTCCTCTGTCTCTTCCAGTACCTGAATCCCCTTTAATGTGGTCAGATCCATTCTGGGTGACAGCGGCCAACAATCCATTCGCCAGGTAATTCCAAATCACTTTACTGTTCCCTCTCTCCCTGGACAGGATCTGAGAATATAAAATCCAAGATGACAGGTCAGGTGGGGGCATTGAATGTCCTCATAGATCACCCAGTATTGTTCCTGGAAAAATGTCCACCCTAGTAAAACACTGTTGTAAGATGACCACCATACCAGCAGATCCAGCACTGGAAACCAGCTTATGGAAATGAACCCGGACACAGCTACATAGAAGGGGCGAGCTGAGAACCCTTTTTTTTGTATCGCTGATACTAAGTACCGATACTTTGCAGTGCGATTTGCATCCATACAAAATGAATGGGCGCAAATTGTGCTGCATGTGATTTGAACAGGAAAGCAGTGTGAGTCCTGTCAGAAATGCATGAGGTTTCCCCACCAGGACTGTGTGAGCCCAGCCTTGTCAGAGATTTTGAGCTCACACAGGAGTGGAGAAACCTCCTTGCATGACGGGTTCCACCAGCTCCGGCTCCCATTCGACTGTGGACATCTGCAGCTCCTCCTGCCTTTCCCATGGATTTGCTCCCACAGCCTCTAGCGGCTCTCTCTCTCCAGCCTCTCTCTCCCCCCAGCCTCTCTCTCTCCCCAGCCTCTCTCTCCCCAGCCTCTCTCTCTCCCCAGCCTCTTTCTCTCCCCAGCCTCTTTCTCTCCCCAGCCTCTCTCTCTCTCTCCTCAGCCTCTCTCTCTCCCCAGCCTCTCTCTCTCCCCAGCCTCTCTCTCTCCCCAGCCTCTTTCTCTCCCCAGCCTCTCTCTCTCCCCAGCCCCTCTCTCTCCCCAGCCTCTCTCTCTCGTCCAGCAGTTCTCTCCCCCCAGCGGGTCAAGTCAACCACTGGACCCCATCTCTCCAACCAGATTGCTGTGATCCACCGCTGTCAAGAAAAGCCGCTTCACCAGTCCGGGGATTTGAAATCTCCACGACTTTCTCTCTTGACAGTACGGGCTACACGGCTTCTGATTGGCTAGCGTCCTCCATGTGAAGGTGCTGACCAATTAGAATCCTTGTAGACCATACTGTAAGCACTAGAAAGAGATAGTTCGAACCACTGGAGGTTGGTGGAGAGAGCTGCTGGTGGAAACAAAGCCATGGGAGAGGCAGGAGGAGCCGCAGCTGCAGATGTCCAGTCAGATAGGAGCCAGAGCTGGTGGAACCCGTCATGCAGGGAGGTTTCCCAAACTGCTCCTGTGTGCAGGGCCCGTTCCAGCACCCACCAAGAGTAACTGTGAGGGCTTACAATGTTCTGGTACCACCAATACCTAAGGCCCAATTTTCCGCAGAGTGCATAGGGCAGGCCATATAGTATATACAGGCGGTCTCCTATTTTCAAACATCCAACTTACAAATGACTCCTACTTACAAACGGAGGGAGACAACAGGCAGTGAGAGGAAATCTACCCCTAGGAAGGGAAATTCTCTCCTGTAAGAGTTAATATGGGAAAAAGGTGTCTCCACTGATGCTTTATCACCAATCCTCGTTTCCCTAATAACCCAAAATTTTCTAAATCCAATTGTCATTGGGACAGAAAGTGAGGTGAAATCTTCTGAACAGGGGCACAGACAGCAAAACAAATGTTACAGGGGTGATTATAACCCTTCCCTATGTTATCCAAAAAGCTTTAAAATAGATTTTTTGGCTGGAGCTACACTTACAAAATATACGTGTTCCAAATTACAAACAGATTCAACTTAAGAACAAACCTACAGTCCCTATCTTGTTTGTAACCCGGGGACCGCCTGTATACTGCTGCTGTTCAGAGTATATAGGGCCTGGGGCCCCACTCCTTTTTTTAAAAAAATTGGGTGCGGGGTTCCCCTTAATATCCATACCAGACCCAAAGGGCCTGGTAATGGGCTGGGGGGGCAACATTACATTACAGCCGCAAGCAGTTTTAAATGACTTTTATTCCTTTAGAAATGTCATTTTGCTGCAGGGACTGTTGTAAACATGGGAAAAATGCGCCACTTTACAGGCATACCATAGTCGCCCAACAGGCATGATATTTAAAGGAATATTTCACTTTTATTGTTTCACTTTAAGCATTATTAAAATCACTGCTCCCAAAAAAAATGTCCGTTTTTAAAACTTTTAGTATATATAGAGAGATTATATATATATATATATATATATATATATATATATATATATATATATATATATATATATATATATATATATATATATTCTGCATGTGAATATTATTATAGTGCATTGCAGGAAAAAGCTAGAAATTCATGAAACCCAAAACACACACACTTGGTAGCACATTATTAATAGTGTAATGAAAATACATATCCGATCACACAATATACATAATACGCAGAGCAACCATCAAGTCACATTTTTCATTTTCCTTGTTCATTTTTGGACAGATTATTTGTTATACATTCATAAAGAAAGCCTTGATTACAATTCTACATCCTAGTAAATAGGTTGCGATTTGACCTTTTCCAATCTATGAAGACAGGTACACTTTATATAAAAACAGAAGGGTTGATTTACTAAAACTGGAAAATGTGCAAAATCTGGTGCAGCTGTGCATGGTAGCCAATCAGCTTCTAACTTCACTTGTTCAATAAATTGACAATAAAATCTGGAAGCTGATTGGTTTCTATGAAGAGCTGCACCGGATTTTGCACTCTCCAGTTTTAGAAAAATCAACCCCACAGCGACACCTACAGAAACCTTTGAAGACGTACATCACACAGAGAGAGGTGCAGAGATAAAAGTGCAACAGATAATAGAAGAAGAGAGAGAAGCTGAGCCAAGACTGGAAACACATTGAATGTCAGTCTTGTTTTTCTCTAGTGAATTTTCTAAAATTTAAACCATAATCTATATTCTATAATTTGATGTACTGCTAATAAATGTAGATGTTAAAGATTTATCCCCGACTCTGGTCATACATCAGTTTTGTGTATTCATGGCACGGTCATCTGAAGTGTCCCCATTACAATGTAAGGGAGGCTCTGAAATCCTGCCATGGTGACAGATGAGGGGTCACTGTGCATTTGGATCTCCTCCATCTCTTCCAGTACCTGAATCCCCTTCAATGTGGTCAGATCCATTCTGGTTGACAGTGGCCAACAATCCATTCACCAGGTCATTCCGAATCACTTTACTGCTCCCTCTACACTTGGACAGGATCTGAGAATATAAAATACAGGATGAAAGGTCAGGTGGGGGCATTGAATGTCTTCATAGATCACCCAGGATTGTTCGTGGAAAAATGTCCACCTTAGTACAACGCTGTTGTAAGATGACCACCATACCAGCAGATCCAGCACTGGAAACCCAGCTTATGGAAATAAACCCGGACACAGCTACATAGTAGGGGCGAGCTGAGAACCCTTTTGTTGTATCGCTGATACTAAGTACTGATACTTTGCTGTGCAATTTGCATCCATATAAAATGAATAGGCGCAAATTGTGCTGCATGTGATTTGAACAGGAAAGCACTGTGAGTCCTGTCAGAAACGCATGAGGTTTCCCCACCAGGACTGTGTGAGCCCAGCCTTGTCAGTGATTTTGAGCTCACACAGGAATGGAGAAACCTCCTTGCATGACGGGTTCCACCAGCTCCGGCTCCCATTTGACTGTGGACATCTGCAGCTCCTCCTGCCTTTCCCATGGCTTTGCTCCCACAGCCTCTAGCGGCTCTCTCACCCCAGCCTCTCTCTCTCCCCAGCCTCTCTCTCTCTCCCCAGCCTCTTTCTCTCCCCAGCCTCTCTCTCTCCCCAGCCTCTTTCTCTCCCCAGCCTCTCTCTCTCCCCAGCCTCTCTCTCTCCCCAGCCTCTCTCTCTCCCCAGCCTCTTTCTCTCCCCAGCCTCTCTCTCTCTCCCCAGCCTCTCTCTCTCTCCTCAGCCTCTCTCTCTCCCCAGCCTCTCTCTCTCCCCAGCCTCTTTCTCTCCCCAGCCTCTCTCTCTCCCCAGCCTCTCTCTCTCTCCCCAGCCTCTCTCTCTCTCCCCAGCCTCTCTCTCTCTCCCCAGCCTCTTTCTCTCCCCAGCCTCTTTCTCTCCCCAGCCTCTCTCTCTCGTCCAGCAGTTCTCTCCCCCCAGCGGTTTGAGTCAACCACTGGACCCCATCTCCCCAACCACATTGCTGTGATCCACCGCTGTCAAGAAAAGCCGCTTCACCGGTCCGGGGATTTGAAATCTCCACGACTTTCTCTCCTCTCCTGACAGTATGGGCTACACGGCTTCTGATTGGCTAGCGTCTTCCATGTGAAGGTGCTGACCAATTAGAATCCTTCTAGACCGTACTGTAAGCACTAGAAAGAGATGGTTCGAACCACTGGAGGTTGGGGGAGAGAGCTGCTGGAGGAAACAAAGCCATGGGAGAGGCAGGAGGAGCCGCAGCTGCAGATGTCCAGTCAGATAGGAGCCAGAGCTGGTGGAACCCGTCATGCAGGGAGGTTTCCCAAACTGCTCCTGTGTGATCACTATGACAAGCCTGGGTTCACATAGAAGCAGTGCAGGAAACCGCATGCGATTTGGACAGAAATCGCACCGCATTTCTATTCAAATCACATGCAATATTTTGCAGTGCTATTAAGTACAAGTACTCGTGAAAATACTCAGTATCAGCCCCAATACCAATATCAATATTGGTGCATCCCTACTACATACTGTAGTACATTCTAGCTGGTGACAACATAGTTCTGTCTCTAAACCCACTGAATAACTAACTATTCTCATTAACAACATAATATTGCGCTATAAAGGAGAGATAGAAAACCACTCACCCTTTCTTTATTGCAGACCACCACGAAGACCATCACTAAGACCAACACTACTGCAAATCCAACAATCAGACCCACTTTTGTCCTTCCATATGAATCAGAACCTGTGGGAGTAAATAGGATTTAAAATAACTAATACAGAACATGTAATAAATATACAATGTATCAGTCTGTATGGCAGTCATTCCACATCTCACCTGTATAATCCTCCATCAGGGGAGCAGAGAAGAGACAACAAGACACAATGTTACTATTTCTGTGTCACACTCCCACTATGACCCCCCAGAGAAGAGGAGACAGGACCCCAATCTATAACACCCCCATACATGGAATATAACATGACCCCTCATAGTCACCAATACCTTCAGTTTCCAGCATTCTGATGAACATCGTATCATTGATCAGCCAGTATTCCCGGATCTCCTCACTGACCGGGTTTGTGATCCTGACCCGGAATCTCCTCTCTGCGTCGTCTCTCTGCACACTGGGGATAATCAGCGTCCTATTGTCATCTATCAGCCGGTATCTTTCAGGGAGAGGCTCCCCGTCCACCTCCCAGGTCACAGCGCTCTCTTCTCCAGAGAACTGGACGCTCACAGCCATGTCCTCACCCAGCTGGCTGAAGTTACTGGTGATGTTGGAGATGAGAACTGGATCTGGAATGATAAGTCATATATCAACAACACCGAGCCCAGATACATGAAATAGAGTGCTAGCTCTTGAACGCACACTGATTATTTGAACAGCAGCACCGCCCCACATACAGTCCCCAGTGTTCAGTTTTCCCCGTAGAGCACAATGGAGTAAGATGTAGCTAGTAGCAGGGCTGCTATAAGGGGGGTACAGCCGATACAACTCTAAGGGGCCCCTGGGACCAGTGGGGCCTGCCCAGGCCAGGAGAAGGCAGGAGCGGGTGAAGGGGAGCCGTGTTGTGCAGTAAACAAATGATCTCACAGCTTCTGATGCTCTGTGTCATTGAGCTCAGACATCAAGCTCTTTACTGCCACCTCTGGCTACTATGTGCATGTGCACCCCTCGTGTGAGCTGCCTGTACTGTGCTCCTCTGTGTCAGCTTTGTGAAAATGAGATGGGATTAGGTAGGAAGATCTCCTTTATAAGTAGGGTCTGTGAAGGAAAGGGAGGGGGCTGTTTGTGATGTCAAGGGAGGGGCCAGAGCCTTGTGTTTACAGATTTGTGTATGTGGGGGCTGACATATATATAGGTGTGTGTGTGGGGGGCTGAAATATATACAGGTGGGGGCTGACATATATATAGGTCTGAGGGGGGACTGACATATATGAAGATGTGAGGGGGGTGACATATTTACAGGTGTGAGGGGGCTGACGTATACACAGGTGTGTTGGGGGCTGACATATATACAGGTGTGGGGGGTGATATAAATACAGATGTGAGGGGGGCTGACATATATACAGGTGTGGGGAGCTGACATATATACAGGTGTGGGGAGTTGATTTATATACAGGTGTGGGGGAACCGACATATATACAGGTGTGGGGGGGTGATGGTGACATATATACAGGTGTGAGGAGTTGATTTATATACAGGTGTGGGGGAACCGACATATATACAGGTGTGGGGGGGTGATGGTGACATATATACAGGTGTGAGGAGTTGATTTATATACAGGTGTGGGGGAACCGACATATATACAGGTGTGGGGGGGTGATGGTGACATATATACAGGTGTGAGGGGGGCTGACATATATACAGGTGTGTGGGCGGCTGACATATATACAGGTGTGGGGGAGTAACATATAGAGGTGTAAGGGGGACTGACATATATAGCAGTGTGCGTGGGGGCTGACATATATACAAGTGTGTGCGGGGCTGACATATATAGAGGTGTGTTTGGGGGGCTGACATATATACAGGTGTGTGGGGGGCTGACATATATAGAGGTGTGTTTGGGGGGCTGACATATATACAGGTGTGTGGGGGGCTGACATATATAGAGGTGTGTTTGGGGGGCTGACATATATAGAGATGTGAGGGGGCTGACAAACATACAGGACTGAGGGGGGGCTGAGTGCATACAGGTGGGGTGGGGTGGCCGGTGTGTGGATTTGGTGGGATGGCCCATGGGCAAGCCCTGGGGAATGTGGGTGGTCAGGCTCGGGGGGCCCAGGCCTAAAGCTGTGTAAGGGGCCCAAAAATTTCTGATGGCTGCCCTGGCTAGTAGTAATTTGTGACATTGAGCTAGACGTTTCAGCAGCAATGAGTGTCAGGAACATACCCTAGCAATAATGGCCACACGGGGTTTCTGCAGTGGTGTATTTCGGTTTTGTGCTGCCCTGGGCCTGACTAAACTCACGCACCCCCTAATTTAAATATGACCCACCCATTCCTGTAAAGGCCATGCCCCACCCTTTTTACGATCCGCCCTGTCATCTTCATGGGAGAACAGAGGGATGCCATGAGAAGAGGACAGAGAGGGACACCGCAGGAGGAGGACAGAGAGGGATGCGGCATCTTTTCATAGTGGTGGGTGGAGGATCAGACCCCCCCACTAGCACATATCCTCTCTCCTCCCAAAGCACCCAGCACATATCCCCTTACCCTCCCTCACATCACCCCATGTCTGCATCTGTTATCTGCCTCCCTTCCCGGTTACTGTGTCCCCCTCCACTGTAAACTATACACAGACCTCAGACCAGCAGCGCGGCTCTTGCACTGAAGTCGTGTTCCTCCTCTGTGGCTCCTCCTCCTGGCTGTGCACACTAGAACATTGGAGCCGAGGAGTGTGTGTGGCTGACAGTGGGGAGAGAGTGTCGGCTGGTATGGAAAGCTGATCGGCGCTTGTGGGACCCCGGGCGGCAGATGTCCTGGGTGCCCACGCTAGTGAACCCCTGTCTGGCCAGTTACCGGAGCTTAGTGCCAGAACTTGTTGTAGCACTGGGCTCCGGGGCAGTGGCATCACTAGGGTTGGTGTCACCTGGTGCGGTAAAAATGGTGTCACCCCCCTATTTTTGAACCGGAGGCCCAGCGTTGGAGCTTGTTGTGGCGGTCAATAAGGCCTACAGGATATCAGGTTAGACACTTCCTAATGGCTCAGTCCCTAGGAGAAGTAATGGATAATGGTCAACAGGCCCTCTTACCAGACCCGGTGAAACCGCAACAGTGATCCCTAGTGTGGCTCTCTGGTGGTGTGGGTACAGCGTGGCTCTCTGGTGTGGGTACAGAGTTGCTCCCTCTCTAGTGGGGCGGGTACACCGTGGGTCTCTGGTGATGTGGGTACAGCGTGGCTCCCTCTCTGGTGGTGTGGGTATAGCATGGCTCCCTTTCTGGTGGTGTGGGTACAGTATGGCTCCCTCTCTAGTGGTGCGGGTACAGCGTGGCTCCCTCCCTGGTGGTGTGGGTATAGTGTGGCTCTCTGGTGGTGTGGGTATAGTGTGGCTCTCTGGTGGTGTGGGTACAGCATGGCTCTCTGGTGTTGCAGGAACAGGGGTTCTGTGTGGCTCCCTCTCTGGCTTCCCACAGTACTCTCTATTTCTTCTCCTGTAACACTCAATTCCTTTGCTTTGTTCCGGGTTCCAGGATCTCCCCCCCCCGCATGCATGCACTGTGCTGGGGGGAGCCTGGAACCCGGAACCCAGAAGTAGCATGGTGTCTGTGAACACACTGGGGCCACCAGTCTTCAGGGACTACATTTCCCATGATGCCCCCCAGTGTCTTATGATTGGCCCTGTGCTATGGCCAATCATGGCGGTGCGGCAAACGCAATTAGAGGCGCTCTTTCTCTTCTCCCTTTGGCTGACAGGAGAAAGGGGGGCGAGCGAGTGGGGGAGATACACAGACAGCCCGCAGCTCTCCTCTCCCTGTCACAGCACTGCTGCTCTATTTGCCAGAGAACTCAGCAGTGGCACTGTGATAGGGGAGAGGAGAGCTGCGGGCTGTCTGTGTATCTCCCCCACTAGCCCCCCTCCCCTTTCTCCTGTCAGCCAAAGGGAGAAGAGAAGAGAGAGCGGCTCTAATTGGGTTTGCCACGCCGCCGCCCAGCTTACTTCCTGATGTTTCACTCCCCCACAGCAGAGCGCCAATCAGAGAGAGAGTCACCACTTTACCAGGGGTTGCGGCTTGACGGCACCTACTAAAACTGCTTCCTGGCCCCCTCTGCACCCGCGACGCCACTGCTGTCTTCAGCTGTACTCCCCTGATGGTGGCCCTGCTTGCACAGGAGTCAGGAGGGAGTGGGTTCCTTTTTGTGTGGGGGCCCTTTTTGCTGCCCCCCACAAAGTGCCGCCCTAGGCCTGGGCCTTGTCGGCCTAGGCCAAAGCATAGCACTGGGAACCTGTTAACTTCATCCAGTCCCCATATAATGTGTCAAGGCAGATGTTGATTGTCCAAGAACATGATAAGAGGTGTGAAGGTTTATGAAATACCCCTATTCTATTTAAAAAATCCCATCCCATAGTTCCATGATGTCTGGGCCTGGTGTTAATTGTTCAAATCACGTGGCTGGGGGTGGGAATTGTCAAATCCGAGGGGAGAGACATGTGAAAATGGCATTACTATTCACTCCCACTATGATCATCTTCTATACAGATCAGATTATTACCCCAGTAATTGCCCCTCTCACCTCCGATCTCCAGCTGGTATTCCCGGATCTCCTCACTGACCGGGTTTGTGATCCTGACCCGGAATCTCCTCTCGGCGTCGTCTCTCTGCACACTGGGGATAATCAGCGTCCTATTGTCATCTATCAGCCGGTATCTTTCAGGGAGAGGCTCCCCGTCCACCTCCCAGGTCACAGCGTTCTCTTCTCCAGAGAACTGGACCCTCACAGTGACCTCCTTACCCAGCCAGCCCCTGGTACCGGTGAGGTTGGAGATGAGAACCAGATCTGGAATGATCAGGAGAAAGAAGGTCACCATCAGTCATAACTCACCAGCACAGAGTCCAGATACATGGAATAGAGTGCTAGCTCTTGTACCCACAATGATTAGTTATGTGATCTGCCAGCAATACTAGGGGTGACCACATTTCCAAACTTCCATTCAGGGACACCCTCCAGCATGCACCGGTCAGTGACATCCCAAGGGGCGGTGTCACCAGCTTACAATGCAGTCGGTGGGTGGCCATGCTCGAGAGCAGAGCTGGGTTTAGAGGCAACTTTAGTGCCTTAGATAGAAAAAGCATTTGTTTAATGTATGTTAGCCTATCATTGCAGTTGCAGGCAGATGCTTAGATTCAGAGAGTGTAATTGTTCTTTCAATGTTTGGCTAACAACAAATGCTCTTTATATTTAAGGCACTAAAGTTGCATATAAAGAAAACCCCATACTTTAGACTACAAAAAAGGATTCAAATGATCTGAGGGATCTGGAGTAAAAATTGGAAAAAATGAAGCCTCAAGATGAATCCAAAATGAGCTTCCCCTACTTGATATGTACAAATCCATGCACAATGCAGTGAATGCACCAGTGGCGGCCCCCCTAATCCATGCGCCAGGCCCCTAATCTCCATGCAGGGTGCTGGACGCATGGATTTCTATGGGTTTTTTTTTTGGAAGCACATGATTAGATCCTGAGTTTCTAATTGGCTTCAAAAAAAGGGTGGGCTTGGGGCGCAGAGCACTGCACCCTGAGCCCACCCAGTTGTGTGACAATAGCAAATTAATATTTGCTATTGTCTTCCTGATTCTCCTCCCAGCCAATCAGGAAGTGGGTCCTGGGACTGAGTAAGGCCGCCTTCCCATCCATCACCCATGGGGGGGAGGTGGCGACATCGTGTGGCAGCAGAGGTCAGTGGGGCAGGTTTTGGTGGCGGGTGGCAGTGGTGCGAGTGGGGGGAGGTTTTTTTGCCGCCCCCTCAAAATATTGAGCACCAGCCGCCACTGAAATGCACAAAATAAATTCAACCATAGGGAAATACTAGCACTTAATGTACCTGATGTCTGTAACACACTGAGGAGGAGGACTGAGCACTGCAGCATCCAGTATTCTGTCCGGGAGTCGGGGCGCTTGGGGCTCCACAGCTGTAAGACACGCCGAACACCGGTGGCTGGGGGTGATGTCAGGGGCGGGAGGCGAAAAAACAGGGCTGGCTAATGCCCACGGCTCCTCCTTTGTGAAAGCACCCAATTAGGAAGGTGAGGGGGCTTTATCCACCTCTTGCTGTGTTTCTCCAGGAGAGGCAGGGCGCCGCACGGCTCGCCAAGATTATGTCATCGGCAATCGATGCAGAATTGCGAACGGCTGCATCGGCTGTGTCAGTTTCATTCCGGGACTGACTTGCAAAATGCAGGACTATCCCGGGCAATCCGGGACTCATGGTCACCCTAAGTGTTACTGGCCTCTATAAATAAGTGTATCTCTTTTATTTTCCCCCATATTGTACAATATACCGTGGAGAGAAGTGTGATGCAGTATATGGACTCTTACCCAGAACACGGATCTCTGTAGAGGAGAGTGTAATTGTTGGGTTGCTGTGGAATTCTAGAATATACACACAGGAGTCTCTCCTCCTAGTCTGGGTCAGCTTCCAGCAGCTGCTCCCTGTGTCCAGGTGAAGTCTGGTCTTGTCATAGTTTTTGGTGCGCAGATCTTCACAGTACAACTCCAGTAAAGTGCCTGCTACCCCCCCACATCGTCTGTACAGCTCCAGAACACCTTCAGACTGAGGACACTTCATATTACAATCACTGATCTCCGATCCGCTCTGTATGTACACCATCCCCCATGTCAGCAATGGAAAGACCAGGATATACAGGAGACCTAACAAAAGAAATACACATCACTTGACGTAGGATTCAACTCTCAGAATTCTTTCAGCTGAACACACTGAGCACAATAAAATCAACATTCCTCAGTAAACTATTTGTTAAAATTCATAACACAGCATATGCGGTTTATACCTTTTCAATGCTGTTGGTTCATGCTATCTCAGTTCTGCTTCCCTGAACTTCTGGTCTACACAGGAAAGGGTTAACAGGGTAGTGGAGTCAGTCTGACAGCTTGGAGAAGGGAGGGGGAAGGGAGGAGGGGAGTGCCTTGCTATTCTAGGCTATGGAGCTGTGCGTTTCTATTGATGCACACAGTGTAAGGTAGGGAGACAACTCTAGTCCCTGCATGCAAGGAAGACTCCATAGAAGAATACAAGAGGAAGAAGACACCCGGAAGCAGGAAACCTGGAGCAATGGTCAGGGTACCAGCTTAAACTGGAACATAGACAAAGATTAAAGTGGTTCTAAAGCCTTAAGGTTGTTTTTTACCTCAATGCATTCACATAATGAAAAACTTTCTGTGCTGCCCCCAGCCCCACCCTTTTACATACCTGAGCCCAATCTGATCCAGTGATGTGCATTAGAGCAGCACCTCTCACTGCTGTCTTCCTGCTCATTGGGCAGTTTGATAGCAATCAAATGCTGTGACAAGTTAGCAGGGGCGGGGCCAATCCACCCACTCTGTGTCAATAGATGCAGACAGAGCACCGTTGGGGGACCCCACAAGAAGAGGATCGGGGCTGCTCTGTGCAAAACCATTACCGGTATAGAGCTCATCACCACTACAATCCTGACCACCCACCCCCCGCACCCTGTACATTACACTCCTCACCTTATATCTCTGTATACAGATCACATCCATTCCTATATACTGATCTCCATGTATACACCGCTGGGATCACATATTATATCTCTGTATACAGATCACATCTATTCTATATACTGATCTCCATGTATACACCGCTGGGATCACACATTATATCTCTGTATACAGATCACATCTATTCTATATACTGATCTCCATGTATACACCGCTGGGATCAGATATTATATCTCTGTATACAGATCACATCTATTCCTATATACTGATCTCCATGTATACACCGCTGGGATCACATATTATATCTCTGTATACAGATCACATCTATTCTATATACTGATCTCCATGTATACACCGCTGGGATCACACATTATATCTCTGTATACAGATCACATCTATTCTATATACTGATCTCCATGTATATACAGCTGGGATCACACATTATATCTCTGTATACAGATCACATCTATTCTATATACTGATCTCCATGTATACACCGCAGGGATCTCACATTATATCTCTGTATACAGATCACATCTATTCCTATATACTGATCTCCATGTATACACCACTGGGATCACATATTATATCTCTGTATACAGATCACATCTATTCTATATACTGATCTCCATGTATACACCGCTGGGATCACACATTATATCTCTGTATACAGATCACATCTATTCTATATACTGATCTCCATGTATACACCGCTGGGATCACATATTATATCTCTGTATACAGATCACATCTATTCCTATATACTGACCTCCATGTATACACCGCTGGGATCAGATATTATATCTCTGTATACAGATCACATCTATTCCTATATACTGATCTCCATGTATACACCGCTGGGATCAGATATTATATCTCTGTATACAAATCACATCGATTCTATATACTGATCTCCATGTATACACCGCTGGGATCACACATTATATCTCTG
Source organism: Lithobates clamitans (assembly GCA_037952925.1). Lineage (NCBI taxonomy): Eukaryota > Metazoa > Chordata > Amphibia > Anura > Ranidae > Lithobates > Lithobates clamitans. Next base: position 573,072 of record JBBGZY010002843.1, read on the forward strand.
TATACAGATCACATCTATTCTATATACTGATCTCCATGTATACACCGCTGGGATCACATATTATATCTCTGTATACAGATCACATCTATTCCTATATACTAATCTCCATGTATACACCGCTGGGATCAGATATTATATCTCTGTATACAGATCACATCTATTCCTATATACTGATCTCCATGTATACACCGCTGGGATCACATATTATATCTCTGTATACAGATCACATCTATTCTATATACTGATCTCCATGTATACACCGCTGGGATCACACATTATATCTCTGTATACAGATCACATCTATTCTATATACTGATCTCCATGTATATACAGCTGGGATCACACATTATATCTCTGTATACAGATCACATCTATTCTATATACTGATCTCCATGTATACACCGCAGGGATCTCACATTATATCTCTGTATACAGATCACATCTATTCCTATATACTGATCTCCATGTATACACCACTGGGATCACATATTATATCTCTGTATACAGATCACATCTATTCTATATACTGATCTCCATGTATACACCGCTGGGATCACACATTATATCTCTGTATACAGATCACATCTATTCTATATACTGATCTCCATGTATACACCGCTGGGATCACATATTATATCTCTGTATACAGATCACATCTATTCCTATATACTGACCTCCATGTATACACCGCTGGGATCAGATATTATATCTCTGTATACAGATCACATCTATTCCTATATACTGATCTCCATGTATACACCGCTGGGATCAGATATTATATCTCTGTATACAAATCACATCGATTCTATATACTGATCTCCATGTATACACCGCTGGGATCACACATTATATCTCTGTATACAGATCACATCTATTCTATATACTGATCTCCATGTATACACCGCTGGGATCACATATTATATCTCTGTATACAGATCACATCTATTCCTATATACTAATCTCCATGTATACACCGCTGGGATCAGATATTATATCTCTGTATACAGATCACATCTATTCTATATACTGATCTCCATAGTAGTAATAGTAGTATCAATATCAATAGTAGTATTAATATCATTCTCTATAGTAGTATCAATATCAATAGTAGCAATATCAATAGTAGTATCAATATCAATAGTAGTAGTAGTATCAATATTATTTACAGCCGGACATTACCTTTCCATCGTCCCATCATCAGAGATCTCTCTGCTCCTCAGTCGTGTTGTCTCTCATATGGAGACAGTTTCATTGTAAGAAGTAATATGAAGTTTGAAGTAGAGGATGACGTATAGGGGTGGAGTGGGGGAGGAGCGTGTTCATATGAATGTTATGCCTGAAGCGGCCGATACTGTGACATCTAGGTACTATACTATGTGCTGAGATAGCCCATGGCATGGAACAGAAATATCATTCGCAGGACAGAAGATAATTCCATATTTGTGCAATACTTGGTGTAATGATCAGTTCTATTAGATATCCATGTATTGTGATTGCCATTTCTTCCTCTTTTCAGTCCCAGCTCTGACCATACATGATAGGAGAGATCTGGATTTCTATAGTACATTTCACCATTAAAGTGTCCTCTGCCCCCCTCCAGTCTCTCTATAATATATCTCACCATGGTGGTGTCTTCTGCCCCCTCCTGTCTATCTATAATATATCTCACCATGTAGGTGTCTTCTGCTCCCCTCCTGTCTCTCTATAATATATCTCACCATAGAGGTGTCTTCTGCCCCCCTCCTGTCTCTCTATAATATATCTCCCCATGGAAGTGTCTTCTGCCCCCACTCCTGTCTCTCTATAATATATCTCACCATTGAGGTGTCTTCTGCCCCCCTCCTGTCTCTCTATAATATATCTCACCATGGAGGTGTCTTCTGCCCCCCTCCTGTCTCTCTATAATATATCTCATTATGGAGGTGTCTTCTGCCCCCCCTCCTGTCTCTCTATAATATATCTCACCATGGAGGTGTCTTCTGCCCCCTCCTGCCCCTCTATAATATATCTCACCATGGAAGTGTCTTCTGCTCCCCTCCTGTCTCTCTATAATATATCTCACCATGGAAGTGTCTTCTGCTCCCCTCCTGTCTCTCTATAATATATCTCACCATGGAGGTGTCTTCTGCCCCCCTCCTGTCTCTCTATAATATATCTCACCATGGAGGTGTCTTCTGCCCCCCTCCAGTCTCTCTATAATATATCTCACCATGGTGGTGTCTTCTGCCCCCTCCTGTCTATCTATAATATATCTCACCATGGAGGTGTCTTCTGCTCCCCTCCTGTCTCTCTATAATATATCTCACCATAGAGGTGTCTTCTGCCCCCCTCCTGTCTCTCTATAATATATCTCACCATGGAGGTGTCTTCTGCCCCCCTCCTCCTGTCTCTCTATAATATATCTCACCATGGAGGTGTCTTCTGCTCCCCTCCAGTCTCTCTATAATATATCTCACCATGGAAGTGTCTTCTGCTCCCCTCCTGCCCCTCTATAATATATCTCACCATGGAAGTGTCTTCTGCTCCCCTCCTGCCCCTCTATAATATATCTCACCATGGAGGTGTCTTCTGCCCCCCTCCTGTCTCTCTATAATATATCTCATTATGGAGGTGTCTTCTGCCCCCCTCTTTTCTCTCTATAATATATCTCCCCATGGAGGTGTCTTCTGCCCCCCTCCTGTCTCTCTATAATATATCTCCCCATGGAGGTGTCTTCTGCCCCCCTCCTGTCTCTCTATAATATATCTCACCATGGAGGTGTCTTCTGCCCCCCTCCTGTCTCTCTATAATATATCTCATTATGGAGGTGTCTTCTGCCCCCCCTCCTGTCTCTCTATAATATATCTCCCCATGGAGGTGTCTTCTGCCCCCCTCCTGTCTCTCTATAATATATCTCACCATGGAGGTGTCTTCTGCCCCCCTCCAGTCTCTCTACAATATATCTCACCATGGAAGTGTCTTCTGCCCCCCTCCTGTCTCTCTATAATATATCTCACGATGGAAGTGTCTTCTGCTCCCCTCCTGTCTCTCTATAATATATCTCATTATGGAGGTGTCTTCTGCCCCCCCTCCTGTCTCTCTATAATATATCTCCCCATGGAAGTGTCTTCTGCTCCCCTCCTGTCTCTCTATAATATATCTCACCATGGAGGTGTCTTCTGCCCCCCCTCCAGTCTCTCTATAATATATCTCCCCATGGAGGTGTCTTCTGCCCCCCTCCTGTCTCTCTTTAATATATTTCACCATGAAGGTGTCTTCTGCCCCCCTCCTGTCTCTCTATAATATATCTCACCATGGAAGTGTTACAATGACAGTAAAAAAAATGTCCAAACAATACAGAGATAAACATTGTAACATTCTACATCCCTCCACCAGCTGGAACTGCAGAATAAATAAAAAGCACAGAGCACACAGCACACAGAACAGAGCACAGAGCACACACAACATAAAGCACAGAGCACACAAGACAAATCATACAGCACACAGTACAGAGAACACAGCACAGAGCATACAGCACAGAGCATACAGCACACAGCACAGAGCATACAGCACAGAGCACACAGCACAGAGCATACAGCACACAGCACACAACACACAGTACAGAGCACACAGCACAGAGTACAGAACACACAGCACAGAGTACAGAGCACACAGTACAGAGTACAGAGCACACAGCACACAGTACAGAGCTATAGCACACAGTACAGAGCACACAGTACAGAGCACACAGTGCACAGAGTACAGAGCACACAGTACAGAGCACACAGCACACAGTAAAGAGCACACAGCACACAGTACAGAGCACACAGTACAAAGCACACAGCACACAGTACAGAGCACACAGTAAGAGCACAGAGCACACAGTACAGAGAGCACACAGTACAGAGCACACAGCACAGAGTACAGAGCACACAGCACAGAACACACAGTACAGAGCACACAGCACAGAGCACACAGCACAGAGCACACAGCACACAGTACAGAGCACAGAGTACAGAGCACACAGTACAGAGTACACAGCACAGAGCACACAGTACAGAGTACAGAGGAGAGCACACAGCACACAGCACAGAGCACACAGTACAGAGTACAGAGGAGAGCACACAGCACACAGCACAGAGCACACAGTACAGAGTACACAGCACACAGCACACTGAGTGTTTTATTGGAGATCACTTCTATTACTAACAAGCAAATACAATAACATTCCACACTCTCAATTTTTACAATGACAGTAAAATGTTTCCAAACAACACAGATATAAACATTACAACATTCTACATCCTCCACCAGCTGGAGCTGCAGAATAATTAAAGAGGAGTGTCCGGCAGATGATTGGATGGGCGGTGTGCGGTGGGTGTGGCTATACTCAGGGTCTCTGTGTAGGATTCCTCTGACTGCTCAGTATCTGTCAGACTCCACACTGATCACTTCACTGAGTGACGTCACTCTGGGGCCACACAGTACAGAGCATAGAGCACACAGCACAAAGCATAGAGTACACAGCACACAGTACAGAGCACACAGCATAGAACACGCAGTACAGAGCACACAGCATAAAGTACACAACATAGAGCATAGAGCACAGAGCATACATTTCACCATTAAAGTGTCCTCTGCCGCCCTCCAGTCTCTCTATAATATATCTCACCATGGTGGTGTCTTCTGCCCCCCTCCTGTCTATCTATAATATATCTCACCATGGAGGTGTCTTCTGCCCCCCTCCTGTCTCTCTATAATATATCTCACCATGGAGGTGTCTTTTGCCCCCCTCCTGTCTCTCTATATTATATCTCACCATGGAAGTGTCTTCTGCTCCCCTCCTGCCCCTCTATAATATATCTCACCATGGAAGTGTCTTCTACTCCCCTCCTGTCTCTCTATAATATATCTCACCATGGAAGTGTCTTCTGCTCCCCTCCTGTCTCTCTATAATATATCTCACCATGGATGTGTCTTCTGCCCCCCTCCTGTCTCTCTATAATATATCTCACCATGGAGGTGTCTTCTGCCCCCCTCCTGTCTCTCTATAATATATTTCATTATGGAGGTGTCTTCTGCCCCCCCTCCTGTCTCTCTATAATATATCTCACCATGGAGGTGTCTTCTGCCCCCCTCCTGTCTCTCTATAATATATCCCACCATGGAAGTGTCTTCTGCTCCCCTCCTGTCTCTCTATAATATATCTCACCATGGAGGTGTCTTCTGCTCCCCTCTTGTCTCTCTATAATATATCTCACCATGGAAGTGTCTTCTGCTCCCCTCCTGTCTCTCTATAATATATCTCACCATGGAGGTGTCTTCTGCCCCCCTCCTGTCTCTCTATAATATATCTTACCATGGAGGTGTCTTCTGCCCCCCCTCCTGTCTCTCTATAATATATCTCCCCATGGAGGTGTCTTCTGCCCCCCCCTCCTGTCTCTCTATAATATATCTCACCATGGAGGTGTCTTCTGCCCCCCTCCTGTCTCTCTATAATATATCTCACCATGGAAGTGTCTTCTGCTCCCCTCCTGTCTCTCTATAATATATCTCACCATGGAGGTGTCTTCTGCTCCCCTCCTGTCTCTCTATAATATATCTCACCATGGAAGTGTCTTCTGCTCCCCTCCTGTCTCTCTATAATATATCCCACCATGGAGGTGTCTTCTGCCCCCCTCCTGTCTCTCTATAATATATCTCACCATGGAGGTGTCTTCTGCCCCCCCTCCTGTCTCTCTATAATATATCTCCCCATGGAGGTGTCTTCTGCCCCCCCTCCTGTCTCTCTATAATATATCTCACCATGGAGGTGTCTTCTGCTCCCCTCCTGTCTCTCTATAATATAACTCACCATGGAGGTGTCTTCTGCCCCCCTCCTGTCTTTCTATAATATATCTCACCATGGAAGTGTCTTCTGCTCCCCTCTCCTGTCTCTCTATAATATATCTCACCATGGAGGTGTCTTCTGCCCCCCCTCCTGTCTTTCTATAATATATCTCCCCATGGAGGTGTCTTCTGCCGCCCCTCCTGTCTCTCTATAATATATCTCACCATTGAGTTGTCTTCTGCCCCCCTCCCTCCTGTCTCTCTATAATATATCTCACCATGGAGGTGTCTTCTGCCCCCCTCCTGTCTCTCTATAATATATCTCATTATGGAGGTGTCTTCTGCCCCCCCTCCTGTCTCTCTATAATATATCTCACAATGGAGGTGTCTTCTGCCCCCCTCCTGCCCCTCTATAATATATCTCACCATGGAGGTGTCTTCTGCCCCCCTCCTGTCTCTCTATAATATATCTCACCATGGAAGTGTCTTCTGCTCCCCTCCTGTCTCTCTAGAATATATCTCACAATGGAGGTGTCTTCTGACCCCCTCCTGTCTCTCTATAATATATCTCACCATGGAAGTGTCTTCTGCTCCCCTCCAGTCTCTCTATAATATATCTCACCATGGAAGTGTCTTCTGCTCCCCTCCTGCCCCTCTATAATATATCTCACCATGGAAGTGTCTTCTGCTCCCCTCCTGTCTCTCTATAATATATCTCACCATGGAGGTGTCTTCTGCCCCCCTCCTGTCTCTCTATAATATATCTCACCATAGAAGTGTCTTCTGCTCCCCTCCTGTCTCTCTATAATATATCTCACCATGGAAGTGTCTTCTGCTCCCCTCCTGTCTCTCTATAATATATCTCACCATGGAAGTGTCTTCTGCTCCCCTCCTGTCTCTCTATAATATATCTCACCTTGGAGGTGTCTTCCGCCCCCCTCCTGTCTCTCTATAATATATCTCACCATGGAGGTATCTTCTGCCCCCCTCCTGTCTCTCTATAATATATCTCATTATGGAGGTGTCTTCTGCCCCCCCCTCCTGTCTCTCTATAATATATCTCCCCATGGAGGTGTCTTCTGCCCCCCCTCCTGTCTCTCTATAATATATCTCACCATGGAGGTGTTTTTTGCTCCCCTCCTGTCTCTCTATAATATATCTCACCATGGAGGTGTCTTCTGCCCCCCTCCTGTCTCTCTATAATATATCTCACCATGGAAGTGTCTTCTGCTCCCCTCCAGTCTCTCTATAATATATCTCACCATGGAAGTGTCTTCTGCTCCCCTCCTGTGTCTCTATAATATATCTCACCATGGAAGTGTCTTCTGCTCCCCTCCTGTCTCTCTATAATATATCTCACCATGGAGGTGTCTTCTGCCCCCCTCCTGTCTCTCTATAATATATCTCACCATGGAAGTGTCTTCTGCTCCCCTCCTGTCTCTCTATAATATATCTCACCATGGAGGTGTCTTCTGCTCCCCTCCTGTCTCTCTATAATATATCTCACCATGGAAGTGTCTTCTGCTCCCCTCCTGTCTCTCTATAATATATCTCACCATGGAGGTGTCTTCTGCCCCCCTCCTGTCTCTCTATAATATATCTCACCATGGAGGTGTCTTCTGCCCCCCTCCTGTCTCTCTATAATATATCTCACGATGGAAGTGTCTTTTGCTCCCCTCCTGTCTCTCTATAATATATCTCATTATGGAGGTGTCTTCTGCCCCCCCTCCTGTCTCTCTATAATATATCTCCCCATGGAGGTGTCTTCTGCCCCCCCTCCTGTCTCTCTATAATATATCTCACCATGGAGGTGTCTTCTGCCCCCCTCCTGTCTCTCTATAATATATCTCACGATGGAAGTGTCTTCTGCTCCCCTCCTGTCTCTCTATAATATATCTCATTATGGAGGTGTCTTCTGCCCCCCCTCCTGTCTCTCTATAATATATCTCCCCATGGAGGTGTCTTCTGCCCCCCCTCCTGTCTCTCTATAATATATCTCACCATGGAGGTGTCTTCTGCTCCCCTCCTGTCTCTCTATAATATATCTAACCATGGAGGTGTCTTCTGCCCCCCTCCTGTCTCTCTATAATATATCTCACGATGGAAGTGTCTTCTGCTCCCCTCCTGTCTCTCTAGAATATATCTCACCATGGAGGTGTCTTCTGCCCCCCTCCTGTCTCTCTATAATATATCTCACCATGGAAGTGTCTTCTGCTCCCCTCCAGTCTCTCTATAATATATCTCACCATGGAAGTGTCTTCTGCTCCCCTCCTGCCCCTCTATAATATATCTCACCATGGAAGTGTCTTCTGCTCCTCTCCTGTCTCTCTATAATATATCTCACCATGGAGGTGTCTTCTGCCCCCTCCTGTCTCTCTATAATATATCTCACCATGGAAGTGTCTTCTGCTCCCCTCCTGTCTCTATATAATATATCTCACCATGGAAGTGTCTTCTGCTCCCCTCCTGTCTCTCTATAATATATCTCACCATGGAGGTGTCTTCTGCCCCCTCCTGTCTCTCTATAATATATCTCACCATGGAGGTGTCTTCTGCCCCCCTCCTGTCTCTCTATAATATATCTCATTATGGAGGTGTCTTCTGCCCCCCCTCCTGTCTCTCTATAATATATCTCCTCATGGAGGTGTCTTCTGCCCCCCCTCCTGTCTCTCTATAATATATCTCACCATGGAGGTGTCTTCTGCTCCCCTCCTGTCTCTCTATAATATATCTCACCATGGAGGTGTCTTCTGCCCCCCTCCTGTCTCTCTATAATATATCTCACGATGGAAGTGTCTTCTGCTCCCCTCCTGTCTCTCTATAATATATCTCACCATGGAGGTGTCTTCTGCCCCCCTCCAGTCTCTCTATAATATATCTCCCTATGGAGGTGTCTTCTGCCCCCCCTCCAGTCTCTCTATAATATATCTCCCCATGGAGGTGTCTTCTGCCCCCCCTCCTGTCTCTCTATAATATATCTCACCATGGAGGTGTCTTCTGCTCCTGTCTCTATATAATATATCTCACCATGGAAGTGTCTTCTGCTCCCCTCCTGTCTCTCTATAATATATCTCACCATGGAAGTGTCTTCTGCTCCCCTCCTGTCTCTCTATAATATATCTCACCATGGAAGTGTCTTCTGCTCCCCTCCTGTCTCTCTATAATATATCTCACCATGGAGGTGTCTTCTGCCCCCTCCTGTCTCTCTATAATATATCTCACCATGGAGGTGTCTTCTGCCCCCCTCCTGTCTCTCTATAATATATCTCATTATGGAGGTGTCTTCTGCCCCCCCTCCTGTCTCTCTATAATATATCTCACCATGGAGGTGTTTTCTGCCCCCCTCCTGTCTCTCTATAATATATCTCACCATGGAGGTGTCTTCTGCCCCCCTCCTGTCTCTCTATAATATATCTCACGATGGAAGTGTCTTCTGCTCCCCTCCTGTCTCTCTATAATATATCTCACCATGGAGGTGTCTTCTGCCCCCCCTCCAGTCTCTCTATAATATATCTCCCCATGGAGATGTCTTCTGCCCCCCCTCCAGTCTCTCTATAATATATCTCCCCATGGAGGTGTCTTCTGCCCCCCCTCCTGTCTCTCTATAATATATCTCACCATGGAGGTGTCTTCTGCTCCCCTCCTGTCTCTCTATAATATATCTCACCATGGAATTGTTACAATGACAGTAAAAAAAATGTCCAAACAATACAGAGATAAACATTGTAACATTCTACATCCCTCCACCAGCTGGAACTGCAGAATAAATAAAAAGCACAGAGCACACAACACACAGAACAGAGCACAGAACACACACAACATAAAGCACAGAGCACACAAGACAAATCATACAGCACACAGTACAGAGAACACAGCACAGAGCATACAGCACAGAGCATACAGCACACAGCACAGAGCATACAGCATACAGCACACAGCACAGAGCATACAGCACACAGCACAGAGCATACAGCACACAGCACACAACACACAGTACAGAGCACACAGCACAGAGTACAGAACACACAGCACAGAGTACAGAACACACAGCACAGAGTACAGAACACACAGTACAGAGTACAGAGCACACAGCACACAGTACAGAGCTATAGCACACAGTACAGAGCACAGAGTACAGAGCACACAGTGCACAGTACAGAGCTATAGCACACAGTACAGAGCACACAGTACAGAGCACACAGTGCACAGTACAGAGCACACAGTACAGAGCACACAGTAAAGAGCACACAGCACACAGTACAGAGCACACAGTACAGAGCACACAGCACACAGTACAGAGCACACAGTAAGAGCACAGAGCACACAGTACAGAGAGCACACAGTACAGAGCACACAGCACAGAGCACACAGTACAGAGTACAGAGGACACAGTACAGAGTACACAGCACAGAGCACACAGTACAGAGTACAGAGGAGAGCACACAGCACAGAGCACACAGTACAGAGTACAGAGGAGAGCACACAGCACAGAGAACACAGTACAGAGTACACAGCACACAGCACACTGAGTGTTTTATTGGAGATCACTTCTATTACTAACAAGCAAATACAATAACATTCCACACTCTCAATTTTTACAATGACAGTAAAATGTTTCCAAACAACACAAAGATAAACATTACAACATTCTACATCCTCCACCAGCTGGAGCTGCAGAATAATTAAAGAGGAGTGTCCGGCAGATGATTGGATGGGCGGTGTGCGGTGGGTGTGGCTATACTCAGGGTCTCTGTGTAGGATTCCTCTGACTGCTCAGTATCTGTCAGACTCCACACTGATCACTTCGCTGAGTGACGTCACTCTGGGGGCCACATAGTACAGAGCATAGAGTACACGGCACAAAGCATAGAGTACACAGCACACAGTACAGAGCACACAGCATAGAACAAGCAGTACAGAGCACACACCATAAAGCACACAACATAGAGCATAGAGCACAGAGCATACATTTCACCATTAAAGTGTCCTCTGCCCCCTCCAGTCTCTCTATAATATATCTCACCATGGTGGTGTCTTCTGCCTTCTGCCCCCTCCTGTCTCTCTATAATATATCTCACCATGGAAGTGTCCTCTGCTCCCCTCCTGTCTCTCTATAATATATCTCACCATGGAGGTGTCTTCTGCCCCCCTCCTGTCTCTCTATAATATATCTCACCATGGAAGTGTCTTCTGCTCCCCTCCTGTCTCTCTAAAATATATCTCACCATGGAGGTGTCTTCTGCCCCCTCCTGTCTCTCTATAATATATCTCACCATGGAAGTGTCTTCTGCTCCCCTCCAGTCTCTCTATAATATATCTCACCATGGAAGTGTCTTCTGCTCCCCTCCTGCCCCTCTATAATATATCTCACCATGGAGGTGTCTTCTGCCCCCCTCCTGTCTCTCTATAATATATCTCACCATGGAGGTGTCTTCTGCCCCCCTCCTGTCTCTCTATAGTATATCTCACCATGGAGGTGTCTTCTGCCCTCCTCCTGTCTCTCTATAATATATCTCACCATGGAAGTGTCTTCTGCTTCCCTCCTGTCTCTCTATAATATATCTCACCATGGAGGTGTCTTCTGCTCCCCTCCTGTCTCTCTATAATATATCTCACCATGGAAGTGTCTTCTGCTCCCTTCCTGCCCCTCTATAATATATCTCACCATGAAAGGGTCTTCTGCTCCCCTCCTGTCTCTCTATAATATATCTCACCATGGAGGTGTCTTCTGCCCCCCTCCTGTCTCTCTATAATATATCTCACCATGGAGGTGTCTTCTGCCCCCCCCCCCCTCCTGTCTCTCTATAATATATCTCCCCATGGAGGTGTCTTCTGCCCCCCCCCTGTCTCTCTATAATATATCTCACCATGGAGGTGTCTTCTGCCCCCCTCCTGTCCCTCTATAATATATCTCACCATGGAAGTGTCTTCTGCTCCCCTCTCCTGTCTCTCTATAATATATCTCACCATGGAGGTGTCTTCTGCCCCCCCTCCTGTCTCTCTATAATATATCTCCCCCATGGAGGTGTCTTCTGCCCCCTCTCCTGTCTCTCTATAATATATCTCACCATTGAGGTGTCTTCTGCCCCCCTCCTGTCTCTCTATAATATATCTCACCATGGAGGTGTCTTCTGCCCCCCTCCTGTCTCTCTATAATATATCTCATTATGGAGGTGTCTTCTGCCCCCCGTCCTGTCTCTCTATAATATATCTCACAATGGAGGTGTCTTCTGCCCCCCTCCTGCCCCTCTATAATATATCTCACCATGGAAGTGTCTTCTGCTCCCCTCCTGTCTCTCTAGAATATATCTCACCATGGAGGTGTCTTCTGCCCCCCTCCTGTCTCTCTATAATATATCTCACCATGGAGGTGTCTTCTGCCCCCCTCCTGTCTCTCTATAATATATCTCACCATGGAAGTGTCTTCTGCTCCCCTCCTGTCTCTCTATAATATATCTCACCATGGAAGTGTCTTCTGCTCCCCTCCTGTCTCTATATAATATATCTCACCATGGAGGTGTCTTCTGCCCCCCCTCCTGTCTCTCTATAATATATCTCCCCATGGAGGTGTCTTCTGCCCCCTCTCCTGTCTCTCTATAATATATCTCACCATTGTGGTGTCTTCTGCCCCCCTCCTGTCTCTCTATAATATATCTCACCATGGAGGTGTCTTCTGCCCCCCTCCTGTCTCTTTATAATATTTCTCATTATGGAGGTGTCTTCTGCCCCCCCTCCTGTCTCTCTATAATATATCTCACAATGGAGGTGTCTTCTGCCCCCCTCCTGCCCCTCTATAATATATCTCACCATGGAAGTGTCTTCTGCTCCCCTCCTGTCTCTCTAGAATATATCTCACCATGTAGGTGTCTTCTGCCCCCCTCCTGTCTCTCTATAATATATCTCACCATGGAGGTGTCTTCTGCCCCCCCTCCTGTCTCTCTATAATATATCTCCCCATGGAGGTGTCTTCTGCCCCCCCTCCTGCCTCTCTATAATATATCTCACCATGGAGGTGTTTTTTGCTCCCCTCCTGTCTCTCTATAATATATCTCACCATGGAGGTGTCTTCTGCCCCCCTCCTGTCTCTCTATAATATATCTCACCATGGAAGTGTCTTCTGCTCCCCTCCAGTCTCTCTATAATATATCTCACCATGGAAGTGTCTTCTGCTCCCCTCCTGCCCCTCTATAATATATCTCACCATGGAAGTGTCTTCTGCTCCCCTCCTGTCTCTCTATAATATATCTCACCATGGAGGTGTCTTCTGCCCCCCTCCTGTCTCTCTATAATATATCTCACCATGGAATTGTCTTCTGCTCCCCTCCTGTCTCTCTATAATATATCTTACCATGGAAGTGTCTTCTGCTCCCCTCCTGTCTCTCTATAATATATCTCACCATGGAGGTGTCTTCTGCCCCCCCCCTCCTGTCTCTCTATAATATATCTCATCATGGAAGTGTCTTCTGCTCCCCTCCTGTCTCTCTATAATATATCTCATTATGGAGGTGTCTTCTGCCCCCCCTCCTGTCTCTCTATAATATATCTCACCATGGAAGTGTCTTCTGCTCCCCTCCTGTCTCTCTATAATATATCTCACCATGGAGGTGTCTTCTGCCCCCCCCTCCTGTCTATAATATATCTCACCATGGAGGTGTCTTCTGCTCCCCTCCTGTCTCTCTATAATATATCTCACCATGGAGGTGTCTATTGCCCCCCTCCTGTCTCTCTATAATATATCTCACCATGGAGGTGTTACAATGACAGTAAAAGAAATGTACAGAGCACACAGTACAGAGCACACAGTGCACAGTACAGAGCACACAGTACAGAGCACACAGCACACAGTACAGAGCACAGAGCACACAGTAAAGAGCACACAGCACACAGTACAGAGCACACAGTAAGAGCACAGAGCACACAGTACAGAGAGCACACAGTACAGAGCACACAGCACAGAGCACACAGTACAGAGCACACAGCACAGAGCACACAGCACACAGTACAGAGTACAGAGCACACAGTACAGAGTACACAGCACAGAGCACACAGTACAGAGTACAGAGGAGAGCACACAGCACAGAGCACACAGTACAGAATACAGAGGAGAGCACACAGCACACAGCACAGAGCACACAGTACAGAGTACACAGCACATAGCACACTGAGTGTTTTATTGGAGATCACTTCTATTACTAACAAGCAAATACAATAACATTCCACACTCTCAAATTTTACAATGACAGTAAAATGTTTCCAAACAACACAAAGATAAACATTGTAACATTCTACATCCCTCCACCAGCTGGAACTGCAGAATAAATAAAAAGCACAGAGCACACAGCACACAGAACAGAGCACAGAGCACACACAACATAAAGCACAGAGCACACAAGACAAATCATACAGCACACAGTACAGAGAACACAGCACAGAGCATACAGCACAGAGCATACAGCACACAGCACAGAGCATACAGCACACAGCACAGAGCATACAGCACAGAGCATACAGCACACAGCACAGAGCATACAGCACACAGCACAGAGCATACAGCACAGAGCATACAGCACACAGCACAGAGCACACAGCACACAACACACAGTACAGAGCACACAGCACAGAGTACAGAACACACAGCACAGAGTACAGAGCACACAGTGCAGAGTACAGAGCACACAGTACAGAGCTACAGCCGACAGTACAGAGCACACAGTACAGAGCACACAGTGCACAGTACAGAGCACACAGTACAGAGCACACAGCACACAGTACAGAGCACAGAGCACACAGTAAAGAGCACACAGCACACAGTACAGAGCACACAGTAAGAGCACAGAGCACACAGTACAGAGAGCACACAGTACAGAGCACACAGCACAGAGCACACAGTACAGAGCACACAGCACAGAGCACACAGCACACAGTACAGAGTACAGAGCACACAGTACAGAGTACACAGCACAGAGCACACAGTACAGAGTACAGAGGAGAGCACACAGCACACAGCACAGAGCACACAGTACAGAATACAGAGGAGAGCACACAGCACACAGCACAGAGCACACAGTACAGAGTACACAGCACATAGCACACTGAGTGTTTTATTGGAGATCACTTCTATTACTAACAAGCAAATACAATAACATTCCACACTCTCAAATTTTACAATGACAGTAAAATGTTTCCAAACAACACAAAGATAAACATTATAACATTCTACATCCTCCACCAGCTGGAGCTGCAGAATAAATAAAGAGGAGTGTCCGGCAGATGATTGGATGGGCGGTGTGCGGTGGGTGTGGCTATACTCAGGGTCTCTGTGTAGGATTCCTCTGACTGCTCAGTATCTGTCAGACTCCACACTGATCACTTCGCTGAGTGACGTCACTCTGGGGGGCGGAGGCCAGACACTGAGGCAGCACGACTTACAGCGTGACTGCCTCAGGCAACCCAGGACAGGACTCAGCGGCGACTTGCAAGATGACTTCTGTATAGAAGTCAATGCAAGTCGCCCTGAAAGTCGTACAGGAATCTTTTTCTAATTCGGAGCGACTTGCGTCGATCCAATTAGAACGGTTCCATTGCACAGAACGGGACACTACTTATCAGGGGACTAGGTCACCTGACAAGTCGTCCCAGTGTGAACCAGGGCTTAGAGTGGGCAAGGAGTGAGCTAGTGGTGGAGGCTGAGATAGTATCTTATTGGACAGAGGGTGTGGCATGGGTGTGGCTGTGTTAGGGGTATCTGTGTAAGTGGGCGGAGTCTTGTTAGTAGCTTCGAACCTCCAAGCTGATCATTTTATGCATTCCTTATGGCAGAGAAAGAAGTGGGAGGGGAGGAGGTGAACCTGATGGGCGGGGTCAGTGAATATGCAAGTGGCTGTAGGTCGTATAGAGAGTCAGTTACTGGAAATAAGCTGAGAAGAGAGGATCACACTGGGATGACTTTCATGCTGCTGGAGGGTATGATTTTGGGGTGGGGGAGGGTGTAATGGAAATTATTGCACAGCCCCTCCCCCTGTATGATGGAATGGAGAGAGAATGTGACATGTGACAGTTGTGATGTCATTAGAGGAAGAAGTGATCAGGTCACACACAATCTTACATGTTGCTATAGAAAGGATACAATTTCCTTTGATTGTAGTTTGTGGTTTCTGTATCTCCTGACAACATCCAGAGGTGGCGCTGTGTGCCTGGTATACAGCCAATCAGAGATGTTAGTGTGGATCCCATTCTCTCTGTATAACTCAGAAGTTTAGATGCTGAACATGAAATATATCTAAGGACAAAACTTATTTTTGGTATTATTATTATTATTATTATTATTATTATTATTATTATTATATTTTTATATCTTCATTAAGGTTATTTTTTTTTCCAAGGCCTAATCAATGCACTTGGACTGGCAGTTTTTTTCTTTTGAACTACTATATGCCTATGTATTTATTTTTTATCTCTGGGTGTGTCACCCTACACTTTATATATGTGTTTTTTTGTTTTCACTCAGGGTGGAGGGTGGGGGTCTTCGGGCCTACCCTGAAGTCTAGGGGGAGGATATGTGGCCCTCAGGTTCCTTTCTCCCCAGCCTTGGGGGGGTCTCTCTTCAGGAGAGCCCCTCCCCTAATACCCTCTTCCAGACCACGCCTTGCTTGAGTGCCAGTAACAATCAGTATTTTTTGCTAGAAAATTACTTAGAATTCCCAAACATTATATATATATATATATATATATATATATATATATATATATATATATATATATATATATATACACTATATTACCAAAAGTATTGGGACACCTGCCTTTACACACACATGAACCTTAATGACATCCCAGTCTTAGTCTGTAGGGTTCAATATTGAGTTGGCCCCCCCTTTGCAGCTATAACAGCTTCAACTCTTCTGGGAAGGCCGTCCACAAGGTTTAGGAGTGTGTCTATGGGAATGTTTGACCGTTCTTCCAGAAGAGCATTTGTGAGGTCAGGCACTGATGTTGGACAAGAAGGCCTGGCTCACAGTCTCCACTCTAATCTATCCCAAAGGTGTTCTATTGGGTTGAGGTAAGGACTCTGTGCAGGCCAGTCAAGTTCCTCCACCCCAACTTGCTCATCCATGTCTTTATGGACCTTTCTTTGTGCACTGGTCCAAACCATTTGGTGGAGGGGGGAATTATGGTGTGGCGTTGTTTTTCAGGGGTTGGGCTTGAGAGTTCTAAGTAATTTTCTAGCAAAAAAATACAGATTTTTAACCACTTGCCAACCAACCGCCATGATTATACTGTGGCAGGTCGGCTTGTTCCAGCAAAACGTGGTAGCTGTATGTTGGCCGCATGACCGGGGTGTGGCCGGCGGTCGTGATGTCCACTGGCCACCCATGATCTCTCCTCAGAGAGGCCGAACTGGGATCTATCAATGTATCAAAAGTGTAGTTGTGACCTGTCCACACCAGAAAAATGCATTGACATGTCTCCATCCCAGTTATTGGCGAAAAAAGAGGGGGATAGCAGCGGGACCTTGCGTGAGACATGTCAATGAGTATATATGCTAATTGGTCAGAATCAAATTTAATTGACCTGCACCCACTATTCACCAGCACCATAGTGGGTGCAGGTCAATTAAATTTGATTCTGACCAATTAGCATATATACTCATTGACATGTCTCACGCAAAGTCCCGCTACTATCCACCTCTTTTTTCGATCTATCAATGTAAACAGACAGACCCCTATTCTGTCAGGGAAGGAGAGAGAGATCTGCTGCTCCTAGTGATTAGGAACAGCGATCTTCCTCCTCCTCCAATCATTCCCCTCCCCCACAGTTAGAAAACCTCCCTAGGGAACATATTTAACCCCTTGATTGTCCCCTTGTGTTAACCCCTTCCCTGCCAGTGACATTTATACAGTAATCGGTGGCTATTTTTAGCTCTGATCGCTGTATAAATGTCAATGGTCCCAAAAAAGTGTCAAAAGTGTCCGATCTGTCTGCCGCAATGTCGCAGTCCTGCTAAAAATCGCTGATCACCGGCAATACTAGTAAAAAAAATAATAAAAATGCCATAAATCTATTCCCCATTTTGTAGATGCTTAAACTTTTGTGCAAACCAATCAATATACGCTTATTGCGATTTATATCTTTTATTTTTTCTTTTCTTTTACCAAAAATATGTAGAATAATACATAGCGGCCTAGACTAATAACAAATCTTTGTTTTTTTATTTCCTTTTTGGATATTTATTATAGCAAAAAGTAAAAAATATTGTTTTGGTTTTTTTTGCCGGTTTATAGCACAAAAAATAAAAACCACAGAGGTGATCTAATACCAAAACAAAGCTCTATTTGTGGAAAAAAAGGACATCAATTTTGTTTGAGTACGGCATCGCACGACTGCGCAATTGTCAGTTAAAGTGATGCAGTGCCGTCAGAGGCGACTCTAGGCTTTGTGAGGCCCTAGGCAAATCTAAGACATGAGGCCCCATTCACATCCATAATGGGAAAAATAATTCAAGCGATAAAAATTAACTGTATAAATTGCATATATTAAGAGTTTTAAATTCTATGAACTATGAATTCACCGTTTATAGAATTTTCTCTTAACAATTCTTCTTTAATCAAATATATATATTACATATATATTATATATTACACGCATATTTATCCATGGGGCTTGT
Organism: Lithobates clamitans; assembly: GCA_037952925.1. Classification (NCBI taxonomy): domain Eukaryota; kingdom Metazoa; phylum Chordata; class Amphibia; order Anura; family Ranidae; genus Lithobates; species Lithobates clamitans. The sequence continues at coordinate 591,544 of JBBGZY010002843.1, forward strand.
AGTTTTAAAACAGCTGGAGGGCCATCTGTTTGAGACCCCTGATTTACATGAAGGACACATGATACAGGAGATGATCAGAGATTACAGACATGGTACAAGAGATGGTCAGAGACTGCAGACATAGTACAGGAGATGGTCAGGGACTGCAGATATACTACAGGAGATGGTCAGAGACTGCAGACATAGTACAGTAGATGGTCAGGGACTGCAGATATACTACAGGAGATGGTCAGAGACTGCAGATATAGTACAGGAGATGGTCAGAGACTGCAGACATGATACAGGAGATGGTCAGAGACTGCAGACATGATACAGGAGATGGTCAGAGACTGCAGACATGATACAGGAGATGGTCAGAGACTGCAGACATGATACAGGAGATGATCAGAGACTGCAGACATGATACAGGAGATGATCAGAGACTGCAGACATGATACAAGAGATGATCAGAGACTGCAGACATGATACAAGAGATGATCAGAGACTGCAGATGTGATACAGGAGATGGTCAGAGACTGTGCAGACATGATACAGGAGATGGTCAGAGGCTGAAGACATGATACAAAGATCAGTGGTGGCTGGTGCTCACAATTCTTGGGGGGGGGGGTCAAACAAACTGAAAATTTCTAAAAAAAAAAAAATCAATTGCAGCCACTGTGCCAATCAAATGCAGCCACTGTGACTATAAATGCTGCCACTGTGCCATCAATTTCAGCCACTGTGCCCATGAAGTGCAGCCATCTTGTCCATCAAGTGCAGCCACCTTGTCCATCAAGTGCAGCCACCTTGTCCATCAAGTGCAGCCACCTTGTCAATCAAGTGCAGCCACCTTGTCCATCAAGTGCAGCCACCGTGCCCATGAAGTGCACCCACTGTTCCATCAAGTGCACCCACTGTGCCATCAAATGCAGCCACTGTTCCCATCAAATGCAGCACAGTGCACTCAATTGCAGCCACTGTGCCATCAATTGCAGCCACTGTGCCCATAAAATGCAGCCACTGTTCCATCAAGTACAGCCACTGTGCCCATCAAAAGCAGCCACTGTGCCCATCAAAAGCAGCCACTGTGCCCATCAAAAGCAGCCACTGTGCCCATCAAATGCAGCCACTGTGCCCATCAAATGCAGCCACTGTGCCCATCAAATGCAGGCACTGTGCCCATCAAATGCAGCCACTGTGCCCATGAAATGCAGCCACTGTGCCATCAAATGCAGCCACTGTGCCCATCAAATGGATGCCACCCCCTTTGTGGCAGACAGCATCTGTTTGATTGGGGGAGGATATGTGCTAGGGGGGCTTTGGGAGGGGAGAAGATATGTTCTGGGGGGGATAGAGCTGGAATGGGATCGGGGGAATGGATGGAGCCAGAATGGGATCGGGGGATGGATAGAGCTGGGATGGGATCAGGGTGGTAGATGGAGCCGGGAAAGGATTGGGGGGATGGAGGGAGCCAGGATGGGATCGAGGGGATGGAGGGAGCCAGGATGGAATGGGGGGGAAGGAGGGAGCCGGGATGGGATCGGGGGATGGATGAAGCCAGGATGGGATCAGGGGATGGATGGAGCTGGGATGGTTTGGGGGGATAGATGGAGCCAGGATGGGTTGGGGGGAATGGATAGGATCGGGGGAATGGATGGAGCCGGGATGAGATCATGGGAATGGATGGAGCTAGGATTGGATTGGGGGTGGATGGAGCTGGGATGGGATCAGGGGGGAATGGATGGAGCCAGGATGGGATTGGGGGAATAGATGGAGCCGTGATGGGATCCTGAGGATGGATGGAGCCAGGATTGGATTGGGGTGGGGTGGATGGAGCTGGGATGGTATGGGGGTGGATGGAGTTGGGATGGTATGGGGGGATGGGATGGGAATCATATTGGATCAGGGGGGATGGATGGAGCCGGGATGGGATTGGGGTGAATGGAGCTGGGATGGTATGGGGGATGGATGGAGCTGGGATTGGATCAGGGGGATGGATGGAGCTGGGATGGGATGGATGGAGCTGGGATGGGATTGGGGTGGATGGAGCCTGGATGATATGGGGGGATGGATGGAGCTGGTATGGGATCGGGGGATGGATGGAGCCAGGATGGGATTGGGGTGGGATGGATGGAGCCGGGATGGGGTGGGGTGGATGGAGCTGGGATGGTATGGGGGATGGATGGAGCTGGGATTGGATCAGGGGATAGATGGAGCCAGGATTGGGGTGGGGTGGATGGAGCCAGGATGGTATGGGGGATGGATGGATATCCTCTCCCCTAAATCACTCCAAGTGAACTCTTTGCTTGTTCCCCCTCCCTCGCCCTCCTCTTCATGCCCTCCTCCCCTCCAAGACTCACTTTTAGATGACACAGACCTCAGACCAGTGGTGTGACTCCTTCCCTCCTCCTCCGTGCACAGGAAAACATCACAGCACAGGACGAGGAGGAGGGGCGGGTTCAGTTCACTTCGCTCCGCAGTGCACTGTGTGTCAGGCAGCTAGGGAGAGATGCCGGCCGCAATGCACAGTGGAGTGGAGTGGAGCTTGCGGCGTGCGGGAGCGAAGATACCCCGCACAAGCCGCGGGCATTGCGGGAATCTGATTTGCCGGGACTCCGGATCGAGAATGTAGGGCGGTCCTGGCGAATCATCGAGGTTGGGGTATGGGCAAATTAGGAAGCCGCGAGGCCCCTTTGGGGGCGAGGCCTAAGGCGACTGCCTAATTTGCCTAATTAAAGAGCCGCCTCTAAAGTGCCATATCGCAAAAAAAGGCCTGGTCATTTAAGGGGGAAAATCTTCCGGTCCTTAAGTGGTTAAAAAGGTTGTAAACCTAGTAAAAAAACCCTGCAAGGGAAATGCATAATGAGCTAGTATACATCGCATATTAGCTCATTATGAAATACTTAGCCTAAAGCTGTTGCAGCGGCACCATTCACTGACACGGTTGACATTTTTCCTGGAGTTAATTCTGGGTTCGCAAGCTCCAACGTTGTGATTGACCGGAGCCATGATGACGTCACTCCTGCACGGGAGCCACTGATCACAGCACGGGCCCTGAAGAAACGGCATGAACGGGCGCACGTTTAGAAGATATTTACAGTACCTATAGGAAAGCCTTATCTATAGGTACAAAAACCTCAGAGGAGTTTACTTCCTATTTAACTTGTAAGCAACAAATGTCAGAAAAAGGCATAGGCAGGAAGGGGTTAATACCGCTTTAAAGTTTGCCAAATCTTTCAACACATATATGTGAGACAAAGTCTCAAACTATTGTCATTTTCTTAGAAGACTGCAACATTGTATCTTCCTTTTTCTTTCCTTTCTACATCATTTGTAAATGCAGAGATCATGTGCTCAGAGCGCCCCCTATTGCACTGTTCAGTCAATTACAAATTGTTTTAATTCGGTCCCACTCCAGGCAGGGCCGGCACTACCACTAGGCAAACTAGGCAGCTGCCTAGGGCTCACTGCTGCCTAGGGCGCCCGGCCACTGGTGTTCCTACTCCAAGCTGCATTTGATGAGCGCCGGTGAGGCTGCATTTGATGAGCGCTGGTGAGGCTGCATTTGATGAGCGCTGGTGAGGCTGCATTTGATGGGTGCTTTATTAAAAAGGTGGGGTATAACATGGGCAGGGAAAAGGGGGTGGGGCCAGGGCAGGGGCGACAAAATGAGGTTTCACCTAGGGTGTCAAAAATCCTTGCACCAGCCCTGACTCCAGGTAATATTACAGCTTTAGAAGATGGGCAGGAAATGAGTAATATTGCACCCCTATATCTGCCAATGTCCGCCCTGTGCCCAAATCTCTGCAATCCCCTGCAGAAGGAACTTTTGTGATATTCTCTACCACTCATCCACTTCTAACAGAATGCAGATGTTGCAGTTTTTCTCATTGGAACACTATGGGTTGCTCGGGTTGTTATGATGGTTGACTCTTCCTTTTGAGAAAATATAAACAGCAATTTCTTCATAACAGGGAAAGTCACAGTAAAGTCTGAAATATCTCTAAAGCTGAACTCCGGAGAAATTAATAAATCTACCCTTTTAGAGCTCCGTCCCAAGCACTGCAAAGGTTAGATGCAAATATTTGTCTTTGGTACCCATAGAAAGCACTTACCTTATACCTTGCTTCTACAGGCTCCTCCTACCATGTGACCGGTCCCCCCAAGACCTCTTCTGTTTGATACTCCAGTCAGTGGTGACATCAGGTGGATTATAGGATAACCAATAACCCTGCATGGTAAATGAGGATGCTGAGGGCCCAACTACAGCCTGCAGATTCAGAATGAAAAGGAGATTCCCAAGTGTGTATATAACATGCTATAGTGCTCTGATATAATGCACTGTTTTGTTACATTATTAATACCATAATGGAGAAGGATCTGGGGGTTTTGGTAGATCATAATCTCAATAATAACATGCAATGCCAAGCTGTGGTCTCCAAAGCGAGCAAAGTCCTTTCTTGTATAAGAGAAGTATGGACTCCAGAGAGAGAGAAATCATTTTGCCCCCCTGTACAAATCATTAGTAAGACCTCATCTGAAATATGCAGTTCAGTTTTGGGCTCCAGTTCTCAAAGGATATCGGGGAAGTGGAGAAAGTGCAGAGAAGAGCAACCAAACTGATAAGAGGCATGGAGGAGCTCAGCTATGAGGAAAGATTAGAGGAACTGAATCTATTCTCTCTTGAGAAGAGATGAAGGGGGATATTATCATCATGTATAAATCTATAAGGGGTCCATATGGTGAACTTGGTGTTGAGTTTTTCACTTTAGGGTCATTACAGAGGACAAGGGGGCACTCTTTACGTTTAGAGGAAAAAAGATTTCATCTCCAAATATGGAAAGGTTTCTTCACAGTAAGAGCTGTGAAAATGTGGAATAGACTCCCTCCAGAGGTGGTTCTGGCCAGCTCAGTAGATTGCTTTATGAAAGCCCTGGATTCTTTCCTAAATGTACAGAATATAACGGGGTACTGACATTTATAGGTAAAGTTAATCCAGGGAAAATCCGATTGCCTCTTGGGGGATCAGGAAGGAATTTTTTCCCTGCTGTAGCAAATGGGATCATGCTTTGCTGGGGATTTCCACCTTCCTCTGGATCAACTGTGGGTGAAGGATTGTGTATATGGGATTGTATTTTTATATTTTTGGTTGAACTAGATGGACTTGTGTCTTTTTTCAACCTGACTAACTATATAATACATAGTTACATAATTAATCTGGTTCAAAAAAGTCCATCTAGCTTAACCAATAGAAATAAAAAAAATCTTACACTTGCAGTTGATTCAGAGGAAGGAGAAAAAATACCATATACAGAATGCTGCCAATGGCTCCAGTGGGGGGAAAACCCTCCTGATCTCCCATGGGAGTCAAACGTTCCCTGGATCAACAATCCCTGGTATTATTACCTATATATATACTGTAGATCAGGGATATTCAATTAATGGACCTCCAGCTGTTACAAAACTACAAGTCCTATCAAGCCTCTGGGTGTCATGATTGTGGCTGTCAGAGTCTTGCTATGCCTCTTGGGACTTGTAGTTCTGCAAAAGCTGGAGGTCCGCTAATTGCATATCCCTGCTGTAGATAATAATATCCAGAAATATTCTGTGCATTTGTTTTTCAAATGATTAGCTTTGATGGCCAGAGCTACTTCCTGAGGGAGTCTATTCCACATTTTCACAGCACTTACTGTGAAGAAGCATTTCAAATGTGAAGGTTAAATCTCTTTTCCTCCAGATGTAAAGCATGTCCCCTTGTCCTTTTTATGTACTATGGAGGCATTGTGTAATGTGTAATCCCGTCAGCACCAATCCAGCATCTTTCCGCACACACTATAAGGCTCGATTCACACCTATGCATTTTTAGTGCTTTTTGCATTTTGCAGATTTGCACTACTGTCCATTTACCATGGTTTCCTATGGAACACGTTCTGTAGTGCAAATCTGCAAAATGCAAAAAGCACTAAAAATGCATAGGTGTGAATCCAGCCTTACACTCATTACAAGGTTACCCCAACTCTCATTTCCTCTGGTGGGCCCCAGTGTCCCTTTCAGGCCTTTTTCTTCCTAAGGCTGGTTTTACAGCATTTCATTGCATTTCAATAATGTGCACAGTATAGTAATTTGATGCATTTCCATTCATTTCAATGGAAAAGGAAACAAGCAAAGAAATGAATTCAGCCTGACTGAAGGTTCTCAGCTCTTTTAGTAAATCGATCGCATTGCTATCGCAAAGAATGGAGAATGTTTGTACATAGCAGAAAAATTCCTCTGCCCAAAAAAGGTCTCTGCGCTCCCTCTGCTGTTCATTCTTGGTACTACAGCTCTACCTCAATAAGCGCATCCACAAATAAGCTAAATTCCCCCAAATGTCCACATCTCTATTATACAAAGTACTTTTACAAACCTATTATGTATATCATTTCTTTGTGAAAAAAATCCTTATAAATAAAAGTCCTTAAATATAAAAAGTCTTTGTGCCTGGAACCTTGTATTAAAACTAAATAACTAAAGCTGGCTACACATTATACAATTTTCTTATTCAATTTCCTTTTAGATTTACCTTCACTTATGTAGTAGAAGAGCCGGCCTGATTGCATACAATTTGAAAGTGTTCCAGTTTGACCTCATATTATATGGTTTTGGTAAATCTAAAGGAAAGTTTTACTATGTGTAGCCAGCTTTAGCCAAGTCATTCAACATATACAATATATGCAACAAAGTCTCAAAATGTCCTTTTCCTAGAAAAAAATGCAACATTGTATCTTCCTTTTCATTCTTTCCTTTCTACATCAGTTGTTCATGTGGAGTTCACATGCTCGGTGCGCCCCCTGTTGTTCTATTCAGTCATTACAAATGGTTTATAGCCTGGCCCCACTCCAGCTAATATTACATCCTCCCAGGAAATGTGTGATAATGAGTCCCTATCCCTTCCAATGTCAGCACTATGCCTAAATCATCAGCATCCCCTGCAAAAGGAACTTTTGCAGGAACTGCAGCTTTTCTCATTAGAACACCAGAGATCGCTCAGGATGATATAATGAAGGTTCTCTCTCCCTTTCTGAAATTTGTTTGAGAAAATACAAAACAGCAATTTCTTCATAATAGAGAGAAGAACAAATCTGCAGAAAAGTCTAAAACAAATAGCCATAAAGCTGAACTCCAGAGAAATAAAAAATCTACACTTTAAAGCGGAACTTTACTCTCCCAACCCCTTCCCCCTCTTTTTTTTTGTGACCCCCCCCCCCACCACTTACCTGGTTGCAGGTCCTGCATATTTAACTGCTTCAGCCCCGGAAGATTTTACCCCCTTCCTGACCAGAGCACTTTTTGAGATTCGGCACTGCGTCGCTTTAGCTGACAATTGCCCGGTCATGCAACACTGCATCCAAACAAAATTTACATCCTTTTTTCCCCACAAATAGGGCTTTCTTTTGGTGGTATTTGATCACCTCTGCTGTTTTTTATTTTTGCGCTAAAGACAAAAAAAAAGCAACAATTTTGAAAAAAAAGCAATATTTTTTACTTTTTGCTATAATAAATATCCCCCAAAAATATATTAAAAAAAAAACAATTTTTTCCTCAGTTTAGGCCAATATGTATTCTTATACATATTTTTGGTAAAAAAATCGCAATAAGCGTATATTGATTGGCTTGCACAAAAGTTATAGCGTCTACAAAATAGGGGATAGTTTTATGGCATTTTTATTATTTATTTTTTTAATTAGTAATGGCGACAATCTGCGATTTTTATTTTGTTATTTTTTTATCGGGACTGAAACATTATGGTGGACACATCGGACACTTTTGACACTATTTTGGGACCATTGTCATTTATACAGCGATCAGTGCTATAAAAATGCACTGGTTACTTTTGCTACACCCCCCCAGTCACTTTCATCTGTTTATTCATGGATGGTTTCTCATTTCACTCCTACTTCCACTCATAATTCTTTTTCTCCCCCCATAGCACTCCACATGCGCTTGCCAGGTTCCCCCTTCTCGTTGGGCCATACTGTGTGGGGTGTCCTGGTTTTGATGGCAGCCTCCTCCCCTTTGGGGTTTACCTCTGGGGGGGCTGGTCCTTGCCTCAACCCCGGGTGAGACTTTGCAGGCCGGACCACCTTCTCATTTTATCATCTATCCATTTTGCTTGTGAGTACTATTGTAGTTTTTGCTTTCTCGATATGTTTATGTCAATCATTAGATTAATGGCTGCTTTATTATTTTCTAGTTATTATGCATCTGAACTCCTGATGATTGGTTATAAGCCAAGAAACGCATAGAGTTAACAACTTAAGGATGCCTACAATGTAACAACTACCTGTACTGTAATTGTATACGCCTTGTATCCACCATACCCTTGATTGATTGAATTTTAACAATTCTCTTTATGTCTAATGAAGTATTAAACTATGTTTTTATATGAATATTGCTGTAAATCCTTTGTGATTACGCCCAGTGTTTCCCTGGTTATAGAACATTTATGTCCGAATAATACTTATATTGGATACAGGCCAACTCTATATGTGCCTTGCCAATTTATTAATAATTTTGCACGCCCCACTTTTCATTTTTTTATTAGGTAAAAAAGTTTCAAAAATCCAATAGATTTCGTTCCACTTCACAATTGTGTCCCACTTGTTGGTGATTCTTCACAAAAAATTAAAATTTTATATCTTTATGTTTGAAGCCTGAAATGTGGCAAAAGGTTGAAAAGTTCAAGGGGGCCGAATACTTTCGCAAGCCACTGTGTGTATATATAAATATATATATATATATATATATATATATATATATATATATATATATATATATAATTATGTGTGTTTACATGTATATATGCACATTTTATGTATGCGCTTTTAATCCTGACCCCCTACCTATTTGTGTCCCATGAGGCTAGGTTCATACTGCTGCAGTGCGAATTTAGCGCGATTTTGTTCCGATTGCGTTGCGAATTTGCATTGCGAATTCTATATGTGTTCTTGTGATTCTACTGCAAATTTTGTAGTCTATAGAGCTGAATTCGCATCGCACACGGATCAAACTCGCACAGGACCTTTTTTTTCACGCAGGTTATATTCGCAACGCATCGATGTGAACGGCACTAATGTTAATCTATGAAATTTAAATGACTTGCGAATTCGAGCGATCGCAACGGCTCAAATTCGCAATAGAATTCGCAGCAGTGTGAACCTAGCCTGAGATCCGATTTTTTTTTTTTTTTTTGCTTGTTCATAGTACCAGCAAAAAAAAATGCTGTTCCTCTGAAAAGTGATCCATGCTCAAATCGCTTTTCAGAGGCATTTGACAGCCGGTAAAGAGGCAATATGTTGCCTCCTGACCGCCTGTTTTAACCCCTTAAATGCATCATCAGTATGCTGCAACTGCATGCAATGCACACAGTTGCAGGGTGGTTGCAGTGCAGCCACTTCAAGGGTGCCCTGACTGGAAAAAGATTGAGAAACACCGACATAGAGGAACCCATCTCTCCATTTTCCTCCTGCAGCCCCTAAATGCCTGTGGGAGGGAGAGGAGGAGAAGCAGGGGGGGGAGAGAAAACGATTCCTTTACATGCAGCCACCCACTTGCGACCGGGCCCGGGTGTTCCGCCATCGGGCTCGGAGAAAAGAGCCCTGTCAGGGGGGCCCTCCATGGTTTCTTGCATCGGGGCCCTGAAGATTGTAGTTACACCTCTGAGCAGTGATCTCTGTCATGTCACTAGGCAGAACGGGGAAATGCTTTGTTTACAAAGACATCACCCCATTCTTCCTCCCTGTAACACACCCGGCGGACATCGAGTATGCAGGACCCACGGTCACGGAGCACGTGGCGGGCGCACGCGCCCACAATGCCGCATCTTAAAGAGGACTTACCTGTACGCCCTTTTGCCCATATTCGTATATCGTAGTGCGGCGGTCGGGAAGGGGTTAAGGTACTCACCCGCCCAGCGGATCCAGAGTTGTTCTGCTGAGATCCTCTTCTTCTCTGCACCCTCTTTAGCCCCACACCGCCATCTTCTTCTGTGACGTCATCGGTAAGCGTCTGACTTTTCCGGGTTAAGCTGACAGCCCCCTCCTCCTTTCCCAGTGTAGGACTAAGCCTCCTGGCATATAAGATACATATCCCAGGAGGCGATGTGGGCAAAGTGCACATCATATGCCTAGACCAGGGGTCTCCAAATTTTCTAAACAAAGGGCCAGTTTACAGTCCTTTAGATTTTAGGAGGGCTGGACTGTGTCCAGTGTAAGTAGAAATGGTCCAGACGTCAGTGGGAAAATATAATGCCCCATTGTTTGTTTCAAATAGAGAAATTGCGCCCCATTATTGGTGAAAGTGGGTTGAATTGTGCCCCATCTTTGATGTCATTGGGCACCATTGTTGGTGTTATTGAGAGAAATTTTGCCCCATTGTTGGTGTCAGTGGGAGGAATTTTGCCCCATCGGTGTCATCATTAAGAGGAAATGTGCCCCCTTCATTGGTGTCAGTGGGGGGAATTTTGCCCCATTGTTGGTATCAGTGGGTGAAATAGTGCCCCCAGGGCTGGATAAAAGCCAGCAAGGGCCACATCTAGCCCCCGGGCCGCAGTTTGGAGACCACTGGCCTAGACGAATGACATGCACAGGGGGCACGGGCCAGGGCTTTTTTTTTTTAAATTAGGAATAGAGGACAAAAAAAAGCCCAACATTTGCAGCAGAGGAGAGGAGGGTGGATGGGAGGCAACATGCCCTGGAGGGTGAAGTTTTGCTCCTCCTTCTATGTGATTGCTGATCCCAAGACCTCTTCTGTTTGATTCTCCAGCCAGTGGTGACATCAGGTAAAATGTGGGACCAATAACACTGCAGTGAGGGCCCCAAGGGCCCGACCACTACTTGGAGCATCGGAAAGAAGAGGAGAGCACCAAATGCCTGGAGAGGGGGGGAGCAGGTAAGTAAAAGTGATTTTTTAAATTTTTTTTTTTAGGTACTCTAGTCAAAAAATAAAAGTATTTAACCCTAAGGCTACCTTCACACTGAGGTACTTTGCAGGCACTATAGTGCTAAAAATAGCGCCTGCAAAGTGCTCTGAAAGAGTCGCTCAATTCACTCCAATGTGAAAGCCCGAGGGCTTTCACACTGGAGCGGAGCACTTGCAGGACGGTCAAAAAAGTCCTGCAAGCCGCATCTTTGGAGCACTGTAGGAGCGGAGTATTCACCTAAAGTATGCTCCTAAAGCGCCCCTTCCTATTGAAAACAATGGGGCAGCGCTGCAAACCTGCCGGCAAAGCGCCAATATAGCGGCGCTTTGTGGGCGGTTTTAACCCTTTTTCGGCCGCTAGCGGGGGTTAAAACTGCCCCACTAGTGGCTGGATAGCACCGCTAAAACGACGGTAAAGAGGCGCTAAATATAGCGCCACTTTATCAACGGCGCCACCTCCCTCAGTGTGAAAATAGCCTTATAGTTTGGGGGTGGCTCCACTGGAAGGGTGATTGTTATTTGCCTAGAGTTAAAGTGATTGTAAGGGTTTGTTATTTAAAAAAAAAAAACTAACATGTCATACTTACCTCCACTGTGCAGCTCGTTTTGCACAGAGTGGCCCCGAACCTGGTCTTCTGGGGTTCCCCAGCAGCTCTCACAGCTCCTCCCCACATCAGAGAAGCGCTCTCCCGAGGGGGTTACTTTGCGGGCGCGCTCCCGAGTCCAGCATTCGGCGTCCATAGCTGCTGAACGTATGACTCGGCCCCGCCCCCCATGTCATTGGATTTGATTGACAGCAGCGGGAGCCAATGGCTGCGCTGCTATCAATCTATCTTATTTAAGAGCCAAGAACCCCGGGCAGAGAGGCAGCGCATCCCCGTCGGCAGGGCCGGACTTGCCATTGGGCTTGACTGGGCTCAAGCCCATGGGCCCCGCCCAATAGGGGGCCCCGCTGGCTCCAGCCGAGTGTACTTGGCTAGTTCCGATCACAGTCACGTCGAGTCCCGCCCTATGATGGAAATAACACAGGGACTGGGCGTGACTGTGAGCGGAGCCGAGTCTAGCCGAGTACACTCGGCTATGTATGTATATCGGTGGCGCTTGGCTCCGCTCACAGTCAGGCCCAGTCCCACCATTGGACCTGTGTTATGTCCATCATAGGGCGGGACTGCGAGAGGAGCCAAGAAAAGCCAACAGGAGCCGAGATACACAGGACCGGCTCTGTGTATCTCGGCAGCGCCATATTTAAACTGCAGTGACACTAACAAGTCACTGCAGTTTAACTGCAGCTTGGGCAAGGCTGCAAATGACACTGACAAGGCTGCAAGGCTGCAAATGACACTGACAAGGCTGCAAGGCTGCAAATGACATGGACAAGGCTGCAGATGGAGGATGCAAGGCTGCAAATGACACTGACAAGGCTGCAAATGACACTGACAAGGCTGCAAGGCTGCAAATGACACTTGCAAGGCTGCAAATGACACTGACAAGGCTGCAAATGACACTGACAAGGCTGCAAATGACACTGACAAGGCTGCAAATGACACTGGACAAGCAAGCTCTCCAAGGCTGCATTGATGAGCATTTAAATGTAAGTTTTTTTCCTTAAATAGTTTTTTTCCTTAAAATTCCTTTAACTCTTATCTTGAGGTCTGCCCATTGGTGTAGCGTGGGTTGTCAGCACCCGGGGCAACACAAGTAATTTGCGCCCCCCCTAACCTGCGGACTTTTAGCTATCCCTGAGTCCCTTCAAATACAATAGTACTGACCTACCTGATTCCTATACTGACCACTACACTACACTGTCCACGATACTACACTACACTGTCCACTATACTGACCACCATACTACACTGTCCACGATACTACACTATACTGACCACTATACTACACTATACTGACCACTACACTGTCCACTATACTGACCACCATACTACACTGACCACTATACTACACTATACTGACCACCTTATTACACTGTCCAGTATACTGACCACCATACTACACTGTCCACTATACTACACTGACTACTATACTGACCACCATACTACACTGTCCACTATACTACACTATACTGACCACCATACTACACTGTCCACTATACTACACTACACTACACTGACCATTATACTACACTGACCATTATACTACACTGACCACTATACTACACTGACCACTATACTACACTGACCACTATACTACACTGACCACTATACTACACTGTCCACTACACTAACCACTACACTGTCCACTATACTGTCCACTACACTACACTGTCCACTATACTACACTACACTGACCACTATACTACACTGTCCACTATACTACACTACACTACACTGACCTCCATACTAAACTACACTATACTGACCACTATACTATACTACACTACACTGACCACTATACTACACTGTCTGTTATACTACACTGTCCACTACACTACACTGCCCACTACACTACACTGTCCACCATACTACACTATACTGACCACCATACTACACTGTCCACTATACTACACTGACCTCCATACTAAACTACACTATACTGACCACTATACTAACCAATATACTATACTACACTAACCACTATACTGACCACTATACTACACTACACTGTCCACTATACTGACCACCATACTACACTACACTGACCACTACACTACACTGACCACCATACTATACTACACTGACCACCATACTACACTACACTGACCACCATACTATACTACACTGACCACTACACTATACTGACCACCATACTATACTACACTGTCTACTACACTGACCACTACACTACACTGACCACCATACTACACTACACTGACCACCATACTACACTACACTGACCACCATACTACACTACACTGACCACTACACTACACTGACCACCATACTACACTGACCACTACACTACACTGACCACCACACTACACTGACCACCATACTACACTACACCGACCACTATACTGTCCACTACACTAACCACTATACTAACCACTATACTACACTACACTGACCTCCATACTAAACTACACTATACTGACCACTATGCTAACCACTATACTATACTGCACTAACCACTATACTGACCACTATACTACACTGTCCACTATACTACACTACACTGACCTCCATACTAAACTACACTATACTGACCACTATACTATACTACACTAACCACTATACTAACCACTATACTACACTACACTGACCACTATACTACACTGTCTGTTATACTACACTGTCCACTACACTACACTGTCCACTACACTACACTGTCCACCATACTATACTACACTGTCCACCATACTATACTACACTGACCACCATACTATACTACACTGACCACCATACTATACTACACTGACCACCATACTATACTACACTGACCACCATACTATACTACACTGACCACCATACTACACTACACTGACCACCATACTACACTATACTGACCACCATACTATACTACACTGACCACTACACTATACTGACCACCATACTACACTACACTGACCACTACACTATACTGACCACCATACTACACTACACTGACCACTACACTGACCACCATACTACACTACACTGACCACTACACTGACCACCATACTACACTACACTGACCACTACACTGACCACCATACTATACTACACTGACCACCATACTATACTACACTGACCACCATACTATACTACACTGACCACCATACACTACACTGACCACCATACTATACTACACTGACCACCATACTACACTACACTGACCACCACACTACACTGACCACCACACTATACTACACTGTCCACTACACTATACTGACCACTATACTGTCCACTACACTAACCACCCTACTAACCCCTATACTACACTACACTGACCTCCATACTAAACTACACTATACTGACCACTATGCTAACCATTATACTATACTGCACTAACCACTATGCTGACCACTACACTGTCCACTATACTACACTACACTGACCTCCATACTATACTACACTATACTGTCCTGCCTACAGTCTCTCTCCCCCTCCCCCTCCCAGTAATAAGACTCTCTCTCACCTTCTTATCCTGGCTGCATCGATCTGGAGGAGAAGGAGAAGACAGCGGGTGGGACTTCAGGAGCGATCAAGGACAGGCCAGCCCAACGCCTCACATGACCCCCATACGCCCAATCACAGGGCGCCGGACACTTAACATGACGGCCGGGCCGGGGACACAGAAATTAGAAATTAGGAGGAGGCAGCCAGTGACACATACTGGCGCCCCCCTAAATGTCGCGCCCGGGGCCACGGCACTCCCTGCACCCCCCCACGCTACGCCACTGGGTCTGCCGATTGGTTATTGGCAGTTACGTAGTGCCTCGTTTACTGCCGTTGAGAAAACCTGTCTGCATTAGACAGTGATGTAATGGCGGATAAACGGTATCAGAGTGGTGCGCTTAAAAGAAAACTAAAAGTTTAAAGTAATGTATAGAAGGTAGGGCCCGAAAGTGACTCAAGCCCAGGGGCCCCCACAACCAAGTCCTCCCCTGCCCATCGGGTCAAGTTCTAGGGCTCAGGTAAGTAAACCAGGGGGGCTGGGGGGCCGGTCACTGCCAGGTGTTTTTTTACTTTAATGCATAAGATGCATTAAGGTAAAAAACACGAAGGTTTACAACCCCTTTAAGCCTTAAAGGAGTTCTAAAAGTTACAAGGTTTTTATTACCTTAATGCAATCTGTGTATTAAAGAGGAGCTCCGCCCACCCCACGAAAAATTAAAAGTAAGCAGCTGCAAATACTGTAGCTGCTGACTTTTAATATAAGGACACTTACCTGTTCAGGGAGCCCACAATGTCGGCACCGCAGCCAATCTTCGGATCGGCTGTCGGGTGCAGCCGCTTTTTGCCGGTAAGGGAACCAGGCAGTGAAGCCTACTGCGCATGCATGAAGTGCACTGCACTTTCTAATTAATCCGGGGAAGGAGGAGGGGGCCGAACTTCCGGGAGATGGTGCAGAGGCCCCGTCTCCTGGGAGTGGGGAAGGGGAGGTGCCAAAAACAGATTCCCGTTTCCCCACTCCCCCCTAAAGATGCCAAATATTGCACCAGAGGGGGGAGGAGACGAACAAGCGGAAGTTCCAATTTTGGGTGGAACTTCACTTTAAGGTTAAAAACCTTCTGCACGTAGCTCCCCCTATAGGTACCTGAGCCCAGTCTTGATCCAGCGATGTGCGCAAGAGCAGTAGCTTCCCTGTCTCGCTCTCCCCATTGGACAGAGGCAGCAGTGGGATCCATTAGCTCCTGTTGCTGTCAATTACAGATAGTGAGGAATGAACTGGGGGGCCAATCTGCGCTTTTTATGTCAATGGACACACACAGCCAACTTGGGAGTGAGCATACATGAGTGCCTCCACACCAAGCAGCTTCCTATTGGGACACTCAGTGAGGGGGAGGAGCCAGGAGTGCTGGCGGGGGACCCGAGAAGAGGAGAATCTTGGCTGCTCTGTGCAAAACCATTACACAGAGCAGGTAAGTATGGCATGTTTCATTTTTTTTCTTTATTTATAATCACTCTATTGATTATAGTTTATTGGGAGGAATTAGTGTCTTGTTGAAGAAAAAAAATGGAATAGCATTTTACAAACCATTTACTTTCAAAAACAAGGCCTACTGTTGTTGAATAGCTTCTGAAAATGCTAGTCGTCTGGCTATTATGCTGACCCTCTTATAGAAAGTATACAGGCATTGTGGCCCTTTCTGATCAGAAAGCCCAACATGGAGTACAGACAGAATGTAATGGCTCCCCCCATATAATACATTTTGTATCTGTAAATGATAAATGTTGGACACACCCCTGAAGACGTTGGACACACCCCTGAAGACGTTGGACACACCCCTGAGGTTTTATTGTTTTGTTTGTATAAGATGGTGAATGAAGCAGATGTGAATAGGGAGCTTATTTAACTGCGGCAGGTTGGCTCCCCTGGGCGAGCCGTCGTAGCTGTACGTCGGCTCTTTAGGACGCTGTAGGAGGAACGTGCGTGCAGCATGTCCCGGGAGCTGATGCGAGTGCCCGGCGGGCACGATGACTGCCGGGCACCCGCTATTGCTCGTGACAGAGCGAGCACCAGGGTCTGTGTGTGTGAACACACAAATCCCGGTTCTGTCAGGGGAGAGGAGATAGTGTGTTCATACTAAGTATGAACACCGATTGGTCTCCTTCCTTAGTCAATCCCATCTCCCCCACAGTTAGAACATACCTAGGGAACACAGTTAACCCCTTGATCGCCCCCTAGTGTTAACCCCTTCCCTGCCAGTGACATTTATACAGTAATCAGTGCATTTTTATAGCACTGATCGCTGTATGATTGTCACTGGTCCCAAAAATGTGTCAAAAGTGTCCGATTTGTCCGCCACAATATCACAGTGCCATTAAAAATCACAGATCGCCACCATTACTAGTAAAAAAAAAAAAATTAAATAATAAAAATGCAATAAAACTATCCCCTATTTTGTAGACGCTATAACTTTTGCGCAAACCAATCAATATATGCTTATTGCTATTTTTTTTAATTAAAAATATGTAGAAGAATACATATTGGCCTAAACTGAGGAAAAAAACTTTTTTTTTTTTGAATTGGGATATTTATTATAGCAAAAAGTAAAAAATATATTGGGGGTTATTTACTAAAGGCAAATCCACTTCACACTACAAGTGCACTTGGAAGTGCAGTCGCTGTAGATCTGAAGGGGACATGCAAGGAAAATTAAAAAACAGCATTTTAGCTTGCACATGATTGGATGATAAAATCAGCAGAGCTTTCCCTCATGTCAGATATTCCCATCAGATCCACAAGGACTGCACTTCCACTTGTAGTGCAAAGTGGATTTGCCTTTGGTAAATAACCCCCATTGTGTTTTTTTTTAAATTGTCGCTCTTCTTTTATCTATAGCGCAAAAAATAAAAACTGCAGAGATGATCAAATACCACAAAAAAGCTCTATTTGTGGGAAAAAAAAGGACGTAAATTTTGTTTGGGTACAGTGTCGTACGACCGCACGATTGTCAGTTAAAGCGACGCAAACAAAGGAAAGCTCTTGTTCCAGGTGTGCTGGCCCAATATATTTCTGGTTTCTGGTATTAGGCCGGACACAATGGGAGTTATCAGACCGGATGTGGCAGTACAAGTATGGCATTAAAACAAGTGGCCACAGGAAGGAGTGTTTCCTTCCTGTGGCCATTGGAGCTTTCAATCTAATGTCTGTCTCCTTTCCATGTATCTGAAACTTGCCCCCTCCCCTACTTTCAGATTAACCTCTGAAGGCTCTGAACCTCCACAGAAACTGGAACAAGTGAGGAGAATATCATCACATTGTGAACCTGGCCACACTCGTCATCTATGAGCTGGGGAGATATGATGGGATCTGAGTTCCAATAGCTTAATTTGGTATCTCTGGATGTTTTATCACCACCAAGGAATCTAGAGTCCAGGTCCACTTGCTAAGCTCCGGAGGGCTTTCTCTGCACAGGCTTCCCCTGATCCTCTGTAGTGGGGGATCATGGGGTTCTGGTAAGCGGCAAATCTCTATCACTGGTGGTGGATTTAACACAAGACTTTTCACGTCATGGAAGATTCCATACAATTCACAATTTGATGGACTTTTTCCAATATTTTTGTATTTCAATTTATTTGTTCACGGTTGTTTGGCTATTCTAGTGTTTGGACATTACACTTAATGCCATATACATTTATTTCATCAATATTTATTGATTTCACTTTTCGTTTCTAAATTTTGGCATCATATCATTTCTTGCCAACTTGTTCATGATACATGGTATATGTACATGTCTCATGGGTAGTATTATTGATTAATGTATATATTATGAAGTTAATGCCTTAACGCGATTCTATTATTATTTCTCTTTATTTACACTGTTTTTGTTGTGCAGAGAATTGCTGCTTTTGCTATTCATGATCTGTTCCCCATTAGTTTTATTTGTGTTTAGGTACACCATTTTGATTTAGCCCGGTTTCACACATGTGCGGTGCGAATTGAAGCTCAGGTTTCACTGGGGAGATAAAAATCTCCTGTTCAAAGGAATCACTGCGTTTTAGCTCAGGATCAGTGAGCAGGGAGAGGGGGGGGGGAGAGGGGGAGGTGTAGTGAGGAGAAGTAGAAAATTCATGTTCAGAACGCAATGTTCCCATAGAAGATAAGGGGCTCGTAATTCGCACCGCAATGCCCAGAAAACGCACACGTTTTTTGTGCAATGCGCAGTGCGAATGCAACGCACATATGTGAACCAGATGCATTCATATGAATGTATTTTAAAATGTCCTGCGAATTAGATGCGGTGTAAGCCGCATCTAATTCGCATAGGTGTGAACCCGGGCTTACCTTAGCGCAGTTTTTTCCTTTTTCTTTCATTAAAACAATTGACCTCCGGAAGATCCAACCCCTTCATAACCAGGCCATTTTTTGCGATATGGCACTGCAATAATAAAATTCCAATAAAACTCCACCCACTTTTCCCTGCGCATGTATACCCCACCCATCTAATGAAGTGCTCATCAAATGCAGCCCCACCAGCGCCCATCAAATGCAGCCTCACCAGCGCCCATCAAATGCAGCCCCACCAGCGCCCATCAAATGCAGCCTCACCAGCGCCCATCAAATGCAGCCTCACCAGCGCCCATCAAATGCAGCCTCACCAGCGCCCATCAAATGCAGCCTCACCAGCGCCCATCAAGTGCAGCCTCACCAGCGCCCATCAAATGCAGCCTCACCAGCGCCCATCAAATGCAGCCCCACCAGCGCCCATCAAATGCAGCCTCACCAGCGCCCATCAAATGCAGCCTCACCAGCGCCCATCAAATGCAGCCTCACCAGCGCCCATCAAATGCAGCCTCACCAGCGCCCATCAAATGCAGCCTCACCAGCGCCCATCAAATGCAGCCTCACCAGCGCCCATCAAATGCAGCCTCACCAGCGCCCATCAAGTGCAGCCTCACCAGCGCCCATCAAATGCAGCCTCACCAGCGCCCATCAAGTGCAGCCTCACCAGCGCCCATCAAGTGCAGCCTCACCAGCGCCCATCAAATGCAGCCTCACCAGCGCCCATCAAATGCAGCCCCACCAGCGCTGATCAAATGCAGCCTGGTGCGATGCTGTACCAAACAAAATTGATGTCCTTTTTTCCCCACAAATAGAGATTTCTTTTGGTGGTATTTGATCACCTCTCTGTTTTTTTATTATTTGCGCTACAAACAAACAAAAAAAAAATACCGACAATTTTGAGAAAAAAAAAAAACAATATTTTTTTTACTTTCTGCTATAAAACACATCCAATAAAAGTAATTTAAAAAAAAATCAAAATTCTTAATAAATTTAGGCCAATATGTATTTGCTACATATTTTTATATTTTTGGTACAAAAAAATCCCAATAAGCGTATATTAATTGGTTTGTGCAAAAGTTATAGCGTCTACAAACTATGGGATTTTTTAAATTTATTTTTTACTAGTAAACTTGTGATCAGTGACTTATAGCGGGACTGCCATATTAGGGCAAACATTCTGACACTAACACTTTTGACAATTTTTGGGAGCCAGTGACACTAATACAGTGATTAG
This sequence comes from Lithobates clamitans, assembly GCA_037952925.1. Lineage (NCBI taxonomy): Eukaryota > Metazoa > Chordata > Amphibia > Anura > Ranidae > Lithobates > Lithobates clamitans. Next base: position 612,098 of record JBBGZY010002843.1, read on the forward strand.
TGCTAAAAATATGCACTGTCACTGTACTATTGACACTGGCTGGGAAACGGTTAACATCAATTTAAAGGGTTAACTGTGTGCCTAGCCAGTGTTTTACTACACTGTGTGGGGTGCTTTTACTAGGGGAAGACATGGATTCTTGTCCCTGCCTTGCGCTGACACAAACTCTATCCCTTCCCTCCCTGTCAGAACCGTGATCTGCCTTGTTTACATAGGCAGATCGCAGTTCTCGCTCTGTCTAACAATCAGTGGGTGCCAGCAGGAATTGAGTGCCCTGCAGCCACAGATTGGCTTCCGCTGTCTGTAATGGCAGTGGAAGCGAGTGCGCCCCCTACCCAAAAGTGTCAGATGACGTACATGATCTGGCATAGCAGGGTCACCGTATATCTGTTATACAGTCAGCAAGCAGACAAGGCTGTGGGTTTAAGATGCTGAACTGTTTTGTAACCTACCGGGGACTCTAGACTGCAGGGTGATTTTTTTTGTTTTTGTTTTTTAAAGGTGAACCTTCAACAATTAATTTTTTTGTGAATGTTTCTATCCTGTAATACCACTAACTAATCTTCATTTTGCAGACTGACAACACTAAGGGGGCTATTTAAAAAAAGAAAACATGTATGGCCATTTGCCCAACAAATCTGCATGTATATTCATTTTGTATGAATTCTTTTTTCTCTTCTGTTCTTCTAGTTTGGGCAGTAGTGAAATACCACATTGTGGCCACTAGATGGAGCTGAGAAGTCTAGGAAATACACACATCTTTATAACAAGATATACAATGTAACAATTCTAAAGAACACGAGAGGGGGATACACAAAGAGTTCTAACCATTGGTTACTAATTCCCTATAGCAATCTCCAGAATTGTTACATTGTATCTCTTTGTACAAAGATGTGTGTATCCTTTTGTCAGCTCCAGAGTCTGTAAAAAGAATGGCAGCTGAGACAGGCGTGTCCCCAAAAGAGGTCTACCTGATCTCTCCATCCCTACCACCATCCCTACTAAAGAGGGAGCCCAACAAGACTGTTCAATACACGAGGGGCCAGTGGAAGCCATGCTCTGCCACCCACTTCTATCCACAAATCCGCCATTGTGATGGAGAAAGAGCAAAGAAGAAATAAAGAAGCTATATCTTCCAAAAAGTAATTGGGAAAGATTGGAAGGTATTTGGACATGTTTACTGGACCCCTATGATTTATAAATGATGAGGAGAGTTCATCTTTAATGTCTGTGTGTATATGTGTATGTGTGTATATATATATATACACACACACACATTTTATATCATTGTTTACTTTAATGCTTTTTTTTTGTTTTGTATCATACATATGTTTTTATACATTTATAATAATAAAGATTCTTTATTACCTTTTTCATTTTATGGTTAGTGGTGTGAATATGTTTCATGGATAGCTGTAGCACTTGGGGCAATAAAAAACATGGCAGACGTTTCTAATACTTTTCTATTATATTCAATTTCTTATTTTATTTCTTTTAAATTTTTTGGGGTTAGACATTCACCTATGGACTGGTTTATTCAGTTGCAGTTATTTTCGTAGAGCATATTACTCCTGTAATTCCTAACTTAAAAGCATGCGGTTCTTTTAAAACAAAAATGTGTCACCATTAAATGTGTATCTATTCAAATCTAAGTACAAAAACTGATAGTATTGCAGCTTACCAGTCCTTAGAAGTGATGGCTGCATTAGTTTTCTTCTTTTTCTAACTTTCCCCCTTATATTAACCTGCCATTAACTTGCTTCCTGTCATAAGGTCACAACCACACTGAGATGCGATGTCACCCTAGGAAAGGGAGTATTATTAAGACTACCCTATACAAAGCAGCTTTCTATGGGGCACACAACAGACTGGAGGAGCCAGGAGCACTGGTGGGGGGCTGCTCTGTGCAATTCCAAGGCAAAACCTTTTTTTTTTTGGTTTTGGATAGAGTGAAGAGGGATTAGAACCTCTGTCAGCAATAAAACCCTGTCTGTGCCCCTATTAAAGAGATCATTCCTCTCTATTTGTCCTGTTTACTATTATCATTTAAAAGTAAAAGAAAATCCCAAATTTTGGGTTGTCCCCAAAAAAGTAATAGAGTGGAAATCTTCCAATGGGGACACTAGTTCTGGTGACCTGGGGGAATGCCCTTAATTTGTAGGGATTTCCTCTCACTTCCTCCCTTGGTTATGAGACAGGAAGTGAAGGAAAATCTCGGCAATGGGACACAGATGGTGAAAAAAAAATTCTGACAGGGGTTATAACCCTCCCTTACTCCATCCAAAATGAAAAAAAAAAGAAAGTTTTGCCTAAAGTTCTACTTTAACAGACTAAAGAAACATTTTTTACATTGTTATTTTTTTAGTGCTGACTATAATAGAGGATGTGCAAACCACCTTCCATCCTATTTATTATGTGACACCAACATATCTCTGCACTCTCAGAAGAGATGGAAAGGAAACTGATGAAGCAGCACAGAGTTGTCTCCTTGATCCAGATGCAGGCTCTAGAGGTTCCCAATCTTCATAGAGCCGGTATTTCTGGGGAGGGTGAGAAGGTGACAATGCTCGTGATGGGCGGCTCAGACATCCCGCTCTGTGCCATGGTGGCTGGATGAGAGTTCTCAGTCCTGGTAAGCTCCAAGGTGTCGCCTATCAGATGAGTGCCCCCCTCCCCCCTTTCCCTGTGGGAAGCATCAAATTCCTGGCTGGATGAACATACAGTGGAAGGGAAAATTCAATACATTTATCTGGTAACAACAATGCAATTGTACAATCTCCATTACATCACCTCAAACTTCTCATGGGGACCATCTACAGCCCCCATCCAACCAGACAGGTGCCTGCACTGCATACAGTAGCTGAAGGAGCACCTACAGGTGATTGGTCAGGTATATTGTAATAATGTGGGGGTGTCCCTAAGCACACCTCCCAACTTTTTGAGATCAAGGGACACCTATTAGCAAAAGTATGTAGGCATAAGACACACTCCCTGCCATGCCCCCTTAACCTCCCTGGCGGTATTCCCGAGTCTGGCTGGGGGTGGAATTTCAGTACCAAAAGCAGTAACCCCGAGCCAGACTCGGGATCGCATCGCGGTATCCAGGCAAAGTAACTTACCTTGTCCCCTGGATCCTGCGATGTCTCCCCGCTGTGTCTGCGAGCTGTCATCTCACTCAATTCACAGTGCCGAGCTCCGTTCCCTGCGAGCGTTGTGATGCACGGGGACGGAGTTTGACGCCAAATTCAAAAAATTCAAAACATACAGTACACTGTAATCTTACAGATTACAGTACTGTATAAAATAATTACACATCCCTTTTGTCCCCAGTGGTCTGTCCAGTGCACTGCATGCACTTTTATATTATAAATACTGTTCTTTCTGCCTGGAAACTGGAGATTGTCCATAGCAACCAAAAAGTGTCCTTTTACATCAAAGTGGTTTTAGACCAGCTAGAAAACAGCGATAATAAATTAGAATCACTTGCAGAACTGAGCGAAAGTGATTTGTGATTTGTGGGGAAATTCGTCATCAAACACTAAAAGTAATGACAGCGACAATTCTGCAACTGAGCAAATTTCAGTGTTTTTGATTTGATTACATTGAAGAGTTTTTATTATTATTATATTATTATTTGGTATAATTATTTATAGTTATTTATTATATTATAATTTATGATTTTGTGTTTCAAACTTTATCATACCCGGGATGTCTACTAGACTCTTGTTAGAACAGTTTTAAGTGTGTTATTCCTAAGAATTACAGGCCTACAATATAAAACGCCAAATTTCCATGCAAAATAATTGTACCGCTTTCAGCACCTAAAATCTGAAATAATCATACCGCCAGGGAGGTTAAAGGAGAATTATATGGAAAAAAAGGTTTAGCTAAACCCACATGTTCTTTATTACCACTTCTATTCCTTTATATTGGCTTTTCAAATGTACAAATGCAGCAATTTAGAAATGGGATGAAAGGTTTAGCACTGGGAAACACTTTTGAACGATAAATAGTGCATTTGATATACAACTATATAGATCAGAACAACATGAGGAGGAAAGAGGGACTTTGTTCTGGATCAGGGACAATCCCTCAAAATCAGGGACAGTTGGGAGCGATGCCTAAGCTACTCTGACAGCCTATGGACACATCAATAGAACTGCTTGGCTCACATTCTTACCGATTTCCTATAGAAGATCGGTCTGGTATTGGGCACATATGGAGTTTACATACAATCAATGTATGTGTAAAAGTGTAAGTACACCAAACTTTTTTTATAGGGGGATGGGGGGACATTTTTTAGAACAGTTATAGCTAGCCTTATCTTCCACTTTAAAGTGGAACTTCACTGTCTCAATCAGTATTCCCTATTTGTAATCCTTATGCTGCTGGTATTAGCAAATAGATAGGAACATATATTATATTTGCTTGTTTTTACATTTGCTCAGTTACTTCCTGGTTTCTGGCCTAGTCAAATGATGTCATACATCCCAGGAGTCTTCAGGAGGAGTTTTCTCAGCTAAGCACACCCTCCTACCTCTATGCCGGTGTTTCGTCAGATTTGTTAACAGAAGTGACGGTCCGTGATGGCCATCTTGGTACACCCTGCAGTAAGCCTGCAGCAGGCATCTTTTTACACCCACCGGAGTCTTGCGTTTCACACTTAAGGACCATAAACACGATAGGAGTTTGTACAAACTTTTCAGTGGCTTTTTGTACAAAGGGCGTGGCCTTAAACTAAGTAGCCTCCCTGGCGGTTTTCCTGAGCGTGGCTTGGGGTTAAAATTTCAGTCCCATTAGCGGTAACCCCGAGCCACACTCGGGATTACATTGCAGGATCCTGGTGTGGCTTTACTTACCTTGTCCCTGGGATCCTGCGATGTCCCCCGCTGTGTCTGCGGGCTCTGTCCTCCTCTGAAGCCTCTCCTTGCCAGGCTCCATTCCCTGCGAGCGTCGCAACGCACGGGGCGGAGCCTGGCGGCAAATTCAAAAGATTGTAAAAATCATAACACATACAGTACTGTAATCTTACAGATTACAGTACTGTATGAAATGATTTCACATCCCTTTTGTCCCCAGTGCTTTGGCCCATGCCCTGCATGCAGTTTTATGTTATATATACTGTTCTTTCTGCCTGGAAACTGGAGATTGTCCATAGCAACCAAAAAGTGTTCCTTTACGTCAAAGGTGGCTTTAGACCAGCTAGAAAACAGCAATAGTAAATTAGAACATTTGCAGAATTGAGCGATAGTGAATCGTGGGGAAATTTATTTTATTATTATTTTTAAAAAAATTTTTTAATAATTATTTATTTTTATTTATTATATTATATTTATGTTTTTGTGTTTCAAACTTTATCATACCCGGGATATCTACTAGACTCTTGTTTGGACAGATTTAAGTGTGTTATTGTTAAGAATTACAGACCTACAATATAAAACGCCAAATTTCCATGCAAAATAATTGTACCGCTTTCAGCACCTAAAATCCGAAAGAATCATACCGCCAGGGAGGTTAAGCATACACACGGCAGGACTTTTTCATCCAAATTAAACCAAATCACGTGTTTTTTCAGCTCTTTACTGCCACCCTTTGGTCAACTTCTGTATCTGCGAGCCCCGTCGCGGGAGCCAGCGCCGAGCTGGCTCGCTCATCTGGAAAGGAAAAATGTGTTTTTTTCCTTTTGCGATGAGCGACAAGCATTGCCGACAGGTGTTTGGTATGAATCCTGAGGGGGAACTCCACGACAAATTTTAAATAAAAAACCGGCATGGGTTCCCCTCCAGGTGCATACCAGGCCCTTAGGTCTGGTATGGATTTTAAAGGGAACCCCCATGCCAAAAAAATGGTGTGGGCCCCCAAAATCCATACCAGACCCTTATCTGAGTATGCAGCCCGGCTGGTCAGAAGGGGGGTGGGGACGAGTGAGCGCCCCCCCCTCCCGAACCATACCAGGCCGCATGCCCTCAACATGGGGGGTGGGCTCTTTGGGTGGCCCCCCCACACCACAGTACCTTGTCCCTATGTTGATGAGGACAAGGGCCTCTTGCCGACAACCCTGGCTGTTGGTTGTCAGGGTCTGCCGGCAGAGGGCTTATTGGAATCTGGGAGCCCCCTATAATAAGAGGGCCCCAGATCCCGGCCCCCCACCCTATGTGAATGAGTATTGGGTACATCATACCCCTACCCATTCACCTGGGGAAAAAAAGCGTCAATAAAAAAACACACTAGACAGGTTTTTAAAGTAGTTTATTAGGCAGCTCCGGGGGTCTTCTTCCGACTTCTCCGCTCTCTCCGGCCTCTTCTCCCGGTGTCTGGTTTTTCTCCCACTTTCCAATTCTGCCGGGCTCCTCCGCTATCTTCTGCTCTTTTGCCGCTCTTTTGCTAGCGGTGGCCCGGTCTTCTCCGTTGTCTTGTTCCCTCTTCTCTTCTTCCGATGTAGACACAACGCTCTCTCCCGCTGTAATGCCATGTGCGAGGTGCGCAATGACTTATATAGGCATGGGGCGTGGTCACCAGGTGATGTCACCCGGTGACCCCGCCCCTTATGATGTTACAGTCCCATCATGCCCCGGAACTGTGACATCATAAGGGGGCGGGGTCACCGGGTGACATCATGCAGTGACCACGCCCCATGCCTATATAAGTCTTCACGTACCTCGCACACGGCATTACAGCGAGAGAGAGCGTTGTGTCAACATTGGAAGAAGAGAAGAGGGAACAAGATGACGGAGAAGACCGGGCCACCGCTAACAAAAGAGTGGCAAAAGAGCAGAAGATATCGGAGGAGCCCGGCAGAAGAACCGGACATCGGGAGAAGAGGCCGGAGAGCAGGAGAAGAACCTGACACCGGGAGAAGAGGCCAGAGAGAGTGGATAATTCTGAAGAAGACCCCTGAAGTCGGAAGAAAACCCCCGGAGCTGCCTAATAAATTACTTTAAAAACCTGTCTAGTGTGTTTTTTATTGACGCTTTTTTCCCCCCAGCTGAATGGATAGGGGTATGATGTACCCCATACTCATTCACATAGGGTGGGGGGCTGGGATCTGGGGGCCCCCTTATTAAAGGGGGCTCCCGGATTCCGATAAGCCCTTCGCCCACAGCCCCCGACAGCCAACAGCCAGGGTTGTTGGGAAGAGGCCCTTGTCCTCATCAACATGGGGACAATGTGCTTTGGGGTGGGGGGCCCGCAGCGCACCCCCCTCCTCCAAGGCACCAACCCCCCCATGTTGAGAGCATGTGGCCTGGTACGGTTCTGGAGGGGGGGCGCTCGCTCATCCCCACCCCCATTCCTGTCCGGCCGGGCTGCGTGCTCAGGTAAGGGTCTGGTATGGATTGGGGGGACCCCCACGCCGTTTTTTTGGCGTAGGGGGTTGCCCTTAAGGTCCATACCTCATCAACATGGGGACAAGGTGCTTTGGTGTGGGGGGGCCGCAGGGCGCCCCCCTGTCCCAAAGTGCCCACCCCACATGTTGAAGGCATGCGGCCTGGTATGGTTCAGGAGGGGGGCGCTCGCTCGTCCCCACCCCCTTTCCTGACCGGCTGGGCTGCGTGTTCGGATAAGGGTCTTTCATGGATTTTGGGGGAACCCCCATGCCGTTCTTTCGGCGTTGGGGTTCCCCTTAAAACCCATACCAGACCTAAGGGCCTGGTATGCTCCGTGAGGGGAATTCCCTCTCGCGCTCACTGCAATAGAAAATGTGTTTTTCCTATTGCAGCCAGCACAAGATGTACAGTACCCTGTCGCCGAGAACCAGTGCGATGGGATCGCGCTGGAAACATTCTCGCGGGCAGGTACTGTAGTTTGTACAAAAGTCTGATGGCTTTGTGTACACACGATCGGACTTTGCTCCATCGGACTTTTGTTGCCGGAAAGTTTGCCTGTTTGCACAGTCAACAAAAGTCCGAAGAAAACCGAAAATGTTTGTCCGATGGAGCGTACACATGGTCAGATGTTGCCCCAAAACAGCTAATTTGCATGTTGTCAAAAAGTCCGATCGTGCGTATGGGCCTTTATTTTTACCAGTAAACTCCGCTTCTATAGTGAAATACAGGATTTTGAAAACTGTGACACTGTGTTGATGTTGAATTTTAAAAGCAGCGGCAAGCCTGCTGATCTCACGGGTTTGCTAATCTGACAGAACACCACCGCTTTTAAAATTCAACATCAACATCAAGACATTCGGACGAATGTCAAAAACCTGTATTTTACTTAGGGATGAGCCGAACACCCCCCGGTTCGGTTCGCACCAGAACCTGCGAACGGACCGAAATTTCGCACGAACGTTAGAACCCCATTGACGTCTATGGGACTCGAACGTTCGAAATCAAAAGTGCTCATTTTAAAGGCTAATTTGCATGGTATTGTCCTAAAAAGGGTTTGGGGACCCGGGTCCTACCCCAGGGGACGTGTATCAATGCAAAAAAATTTTTAAAAACGGCCGTTTTTTCGGGAGCAGTGATTTTAATGATGCTTAAAGTAAAAAAAAAAAGTAAAATATTCCTTTAAATATCGTACCTGGGGGGTGTCTATAGTATGCCTGTAAAGTGGTGCGTGTTTCCCGTGTTTAGAACAGTCCCTGTACCAAATGTCATTTTTAAAGGACAAAATCTCATTTAAAACTGCTTGCGGGTTTAGTGTAATGTCGGATCCTGGCAATATGGACTAAAATCAGTGAGACAAATGGCATGGGAACCCCCAGTCGATTACCAGGCCCTTTGGGTCTTGTATGGATATTACGGGGAACCCCGCACCCAAATTAAAATAAGGAAAGGTGTGGGGCCACCAGGCCCTATATACTCTGAACAGCAGTATACAGGCGGTGCAAACAAGACAGGGACTGTAGGTTTGTTGTTAAGTAGAATCTCTTTGTCATTTTGAACGGGTACATTTTTAACGTGTTTAGCTCCAGCCAAAAAATCTTTTTTAAGCTTTTTGGAAAACATAGGGAAGGGTTATCACGCCTGTGACATTTGTTTTGCTGTCTTTCCTCCTCTTTAGAAGATTTCACCTCACTTTTTGTCCCAATGACAAATGTTTTTTGAGAATTTGGGTTTTTTTGTGGAACAAGGATTGGAAAGCATCAGTGGAAAGGAGAAATGTTTTTCCCATATTAACTTATTTAGACAGTCTATTGACTGGAATGGTACCAGCTGATTGGAGAAAAGCCAATGTAGCACCAATATTTAAAAAGGGCCCAAAAAACATCCCTGGGAATTACAGACCAGTTAGCCTAACATCAATAGTATGTAAAATCTTGGAGGGGATAATAAGGGACTATATACAAGATTTTAGTAATAAGAACAATATCATTAGCAGTAATCAGCATGGATTCATGAAGAATCGTTCTTGCCAAACCAATCTATTAACCTTCTATGAGGAGGTGAGTTGCCATCTAGATAAAGGAAGGCCCGTAGATGTGGTGTATCTGGATTTTGCAAAAGCATTTGACACAGTTCCCCATAAACGTTTACTGTACAAAATAGGGTCCGTTGGCATGGACCATAGGGTGAGTACCTGGATTGAAATTGGCTACGAGGGCGTGTTCAGAGGGTGGTGATAAATGGGGAGTACTCAGAATGGTCAGGGGTGGGTAGTGGGGTTCCCCAGGGTTCTGTGCTGGGACCAATCCTATTTAATTTGTTCATAAACGATCTGGAGGATGGGATAAACAGTTCAATCTCTGTATTTGCAGATGATACTAAGCTAAGCAGGGCAATAACTTCTCCGCAGGATGTAGAAACCTTGCAAAAAGACCTGAACAAATTAATGGGGTGGGCGACTACATGGCAAATGAGGTTCAATGTAGAAAAATGTAAAATAATGCATTTGGGTGGCAAAAATATGAATGCAATCTATACACTGGGGGGAGAACCTCTGGGGGAATCTAGGATGGAAAAGGACCTGGGGGTCCTAGTAGATGATAGGCTCATCAATGGCATGCAATGCCAAGCTGCTGCTAATAAGGCAAACAGAATATTGGCATGTATTAAAAGGGGGATCAACTCCAGAGATAAAACGATAATTCTCCCGCTCTACAAGACTCTGGTCCGGCCGCACCTGGAGTATGCTGTCCAGTTCTGGGCACCAGTCCTCAGGAAGGATGTACTGGAAATGGAGCGAGTACAAAGAAGGGCAACAAAGCTAATAAAGGGTCTGGAGGATCTTAGTTATGAGGAAAGGTTGCGAGCGTTGAACTTATTCTCTCTGGAGAAGAGACGCTTGAGAGGGGATATGATTTCAATTTACAAATACTGTACTGGTGACCCAACATTAGGGATAAAACTTTTTTGCAGAAGAGAGTTTAATAAGACTCGGGGCCACTCATTACAATTAGAAGAAAAGAGGTTTAACCTTAAACTATGTAGAGGGTTCTTTACTGTAAGAGCGGTAAGGATGTGGAATTCCCTTCCACAGGCGGTGGTCTCAGCGGGGAGCATTGATAGCTTCAAGAAACTATTAGATAATCACCTGAATGACCGCGACATACAGGGATATGTAAGGTAATACTGACACATAATCACACACAAAGGTTGGACTTGATGGACGTGTGTCTTTTTTCAACCTCACCTACTATGTAACTATGTAACTATGTAACTCTTACAGGAGAGAATTTCCCTTACTAGGGGTAGATTTCATTTCACTTCCTGTTGTCTCCTTCCGTTTGCAAGTAGGAGTCGTTTGTAAGTTAGATGTTTGAAAGTAGGGGCCTTCCCTATATACTCAGCAGAAATTTGGGCCTTAGGTGTTGTTGTGGCCACAACAACATAAGCCCTCACAGGGCCCTGCTGTGAAATATTAGATCAAGAATTGTAATTACATGCCCCTGTTGAACAGGGGCAGAAAAACTGGGCCTTTGGTGATGGTGGTGGTGGTGCTGGTGCCACAACACTGTAAGTCCTCCCTCGCTCTTGGTGGTTGCAGAAATGGGCCCTGCTGTGAAATATTAGATCAAGAATTGTAATTACATGCCCCTGTTGAACAGGGGCAGAAAAATTGGGCCTTTGGTGGTGGTGGTGATGGTGCTGGTGCCACAACACTGCAACCCCTCACAGACGCTCTAGTTGGAACACAGGAACGAGCCCTGCTGCAAAGTATTGCATCAAAAATTGTAATTACACGCCCCTGTTAAACAGGGGCAGAAAAATTGGGCCTTAGGCACTGGTGCTGGTGCCACAGCACTGCAACCCCTCACAGACACTCTAGTTGGAATGCAGGAACGAGCCCTGCTGCAAAGTATTGCATCAAAAATTGTAATTACACGCCCCCGTTAAACAGGGGCAGAAAAATTGGGCCTTAGGCACTGGTGTTGGTGCCACAACACTGCAACCCCTCACAGACACTCTAGTTGGAACGCAGGAACGAGCCCTGCTGCAAAGTATTGCATCAAAAATTGTAATTACACGCCCCTGTTAAACAGGGGCAGAAAAATTGGGCCTTAGGCACTGGTGCTGGTGCTACAACACTGCAACCCCTCACAGACACTCTAGTTGGAATGCAGGAACGAGCCCTGCTGCAAAGTATTGCATCAAAAATTGTAATTACACGCCCCTGTTAAACAGGGGCTGAAAAATGGTGCCTTAGGCACTGGTGGTGGCGCCCAGAACCAAAAATGTTCTTACAAGCTATCAGCGTGATGATTGAGGAGGAAGAGGATAATTACTCAGGGATAGTCACTCAACATCAGCATAGGCAGTCTTTGAAGGGATCTGAGATTTCAAAAAAAATTATTCGGTTACATCAGCATTAGGTGCTTGGTAGCTGGTGGTGATCCAAGACTGATTCATTTTTATGAAGGTCAGTCGATCGACCGAGTCGGTGGACAGACGCACCCTGTGATCGGTTACGACACCTCCAGCAGCACTGAATGTGCGTTCCGAAAGAACGCTGGATGCAGGACAGGCCAGTAGCTCAATTGCATACTGTGCAAGCTCTGGCCAGTGATCCATCCTCAAGACCCAGTAACCCAGAGGATTTTCGGTGGGAAAGGTGTCCAAGTCTGATCTTGCCCCTAGGTATTCCTGCACCATGTAAAACAGACGCTGGCGATGGTTGCTTGAACCGATCATACCTTGGGGCTGCGGACCAAAAAATGGTCTGAACGCATCGGTCAGACGGCCACCTTCTCCACCGCTCCTTCTTTGACTGACCGAAGCCTCAGCAACACGTTGTCCAGAAACAGGAGTTTGTAACCTCCCAGTCTCTGGGAACGCATTGCACAGACCTTTCTGCAAGGCCTCCCGAAGACGTTTCATCCTCTGCTCCCTCTGCGATGGCAAGATAAGGTCCGCAACCTTACCCTTGTAACGTGGATCAAGGAGGGTTGCCAGCCAGTATTGGTCCTTCTCCTTGATACCACGAATACAAGGATCCTTACGCAGGCTTTGCAGGATCAGGGAGGCCATGCAGCGTAGGTTTGCTGAGGCATTCGGTCCGGAGTCCTCTGGGTCACTAAGGACGACATGGTCCGCAGCCACCTCCTCCCAGCCACATACAAGTCCATGTGTTTCTTGGGACTGATCCCTTAAAGACTGCTGCTGATGCTGAGTGCCAGGCTCCACCTCCATACTGACACAATCTTCCTCCTCCTCCTCCTCTTCCTGTGTGATCGGCGGGCACGCAGGAACACTGTCTGGATAAAGGGGGCCTTGAGAGCTAAGGAAGTCCTCCTCTTCCTGTCTCTGTTCTGCCTCAAGTGCCCTGTCCATTATTCCATGCAGCGTGTGCTCCAACAGGTGGACAAGGGGGACAGTGTCACTGATGCATGCACTGTCACTGCTTACCATCCTCGTGGCCTCCTCAAATGGTGACAGGACAGTGCATGCATCCCTGATCATGGCCCACTGACGTAGGGAAAAAAAACAAGCTCCCCTGACCCTGTCCTGGTGCCATAGTCGCACAGGTACTCATTAATGGCCCTCTGCTGCGTGTGCAGCCGCTGCAGCATGGCCACCGTTGAGTTCCACCTGGTGGGCATGTCACAGATTAGGCGGTTCTTGGGCAGGTTAAACTCCTTTTGGACGTTCGTCAACTGAGCACTGGCATTATATGACCGGCAGAAATGCACACAGACTTTCCTGGCCTGCCTCAGGACATCCTGTAAGCCCGGGTACCTGCCCAAGAATGGCTGCACCACCAAGTTAAGGACGTGAGCCAAACAGGGCACATGGGTCATTTGTCCCTGTCGGAGGGCAGAGAGGAGGTTGGTGCCATTGTCACAAACCACCATTCCTGCCTTAAGTTGGCGAGGCGTCAACCACCTCTGAACCTGCCCCTGCAGAGCTGACAGAACCTATGCCCCAGTGTGGCTCCTGTCCCCCAAGCACACCAGCTCAAGCACCGCATGGCATCTTTTGGCCTGCGTACTTGTGTAGCCCCTTGAACGGCTACGGAGCACCGCTGGTTCCGAGGACAAAGCACAGGAAGAGGCCATGGAGGAAGAAGAAGAGGAGGGGGTGGAGGAGAGAGGTGTGTCACAATCATTAGCATTTTGGAGGCGTGGTGGCGGAACAACCTCCAACACTACTGCACCTTGTCCTGCATCCTTCCCAGCTGCCAGCAGAGTCACCCAATGCGCCGTGAAACTTAGGTAACGTCCCTGTCCATGCCTGCTGGACCATGAGTCAGCGGTAATATGCACCTTACCGCTGACCGCCCTGTCCAGCGAGGCATGGACATTGCCTTCCACATGCCGGTAGAGAGCCGGAATCGCCTTCCATGAGAAAAAGTGGCATTTGGGTACCTGCCACTGAGGAACCGCACATTCCACAAACTCACAGAAGGGGGTGAGTCTACCAACTGAAAAGGCAGCAGTTGAAGTGCTAGCAATTTTGCCAAGCTAGCATTCAACCGCTGGGCATGTGGATGGCTGGGAGCAAACTTCTTTCGGCGGTGCAGCAGCTGGGGCAGGGAAATCTGCCTGGTACAATCTGACGTCGGTGTACCAAAAGCAGATTGCCCACAAGTACTTGGCTGTTACAAACCTAATTCTACACCTTCATTCCTCTCAGTGCAGGTCTCAGAGAGGATTGAAGGTCTAGTGGGGTTGGAAATCTCAGCTGATGAGGAGCAAGGAGAGGTCCTCTTTGTTCTTTGGTGTGGGTTTTTTAGATACGCTTGCCAACGAACTGCATGGCAGGTCAACATATGTCTGGTCAAGCATGTGGTACCCAAGCGGGAGATGTTTTGGCCACGCAAGATACGCTTGAGACATATGTTGCGGTGCGATCTGACGCACTCGTCTCAAAAAAGGCCCACACCAAAGAACTTTTTGAAGAGAGACTGCAGCGCCCTGCACATGTGGAGCTTTGGGGTGTGATGCAGTCAATGTGCTGCCCTTAGGCTGGCCCCTGGAGGGCATCCTGCCTCGTTGGTGATGTGCCTCCTCCTCCTCCTCCTCCTCTCTCCTATCAGGCAACAACGTTGAGTCAGTGACCTCATCATCCCCTCCCCCCTCATCACTGGAGCAAACCTGGCAGTATGCTGCAGCAGGGGGAGCATGACTGCCAGATTGCTGTCCTTCTTGGGCACCCCCTCTGTCCGTGCTCATGTTACTGCCTTCATCGAGCTCAGTATCATCATCAGAGCCTTCCAAACGCTGGGCATCCTCCTGTAGCATGTACCCAACACTGTGGTCAAACAGTTTGAGGGACTCCTCAGGAGGACATGGTGGGGCTAGGGAAGGAGTCACTGATGACATTGAGCCAAGGGAAGAGGCCGCTGCTTTGCCAGACAAAGTACCCTGGGCATGGGTGAGAGAGGATGAGGAGGATGAGGACGGCTTGGTCATCCACTCGACCAAGTCTTCCGCATGTTGCGGCTCAACACGGCCAGCTGCCGAAAAAAATGGCAAGCGTGTCCCACGGCCACGTGCTGATGAGGATGCACCGTCTCCACGACCAGCACTAGACACAGAGCCTGCTTGCCCTCTCTTATTGGCTTGTGACTGTCTGCCTCTCCTTCTTGGCCTTCCAGACATACTAATGGCCTGTCGCTGCACTAAGCTGGGATATATATATATATATATATATGTACTGATACTGCAGCTAGCAAAATCAACTGCCTGCCTGTAGTATGAGAACACCACCAACCTTCTACAGGTAGCTTTAGCTGAACACTGTGAGGTAGACGCACCCCACTAACTTGTAGGTTTAGCTGAACACTGTGAGCAGAACGCACCCCACTAGCTTGTAGGTTTAGCTGAACACTGTGAGCAGGATGCACCCCACTAACTTGTAGGTTTAGCAGAACACTGTGAGCAGGACGCACTGCACTAACTGTAAATAGTCTAGCTGCCTGACTGTGGTACTAATAGGATCAAAAGAACACCAGTAATTTTCTTCAGGTAGCTGTATATACTGTAACAAAACAAGCCTGCCTGTCAGTAAGAAGATAACAGGAACGGATCTAGCTGAACACTGTGAGAAGGACGCACCCCACTAACTTGTAGGTTTAGCTGAACACTGTGAGCAGGATGCACCCCACTAACTTGTAGTTTTAGCTGAACACTGTGAGCAGGACGCACTGCACTAACTGTAAATAGTCTAGCTGCCTGACTGTGGTCCTAATAGGATCAAAAGAACACCAGTAATTTTCTTCAGGTAGCTGTATATACTGTAACAAGACAAGCCTGCCTGTCAGTAAGAAGATAACAGGAACGGATCTAGCTGAACACTGTGAGCAGGACGCATCCCACTAGCTTGTAGGTTTAGCTGAACACTGTGAGCAGGACGCACCCCACTAACTTGTAGGTTTAGCTGAACACTGTGAGCAGGATGCACTGCACTAACTGTAAATAGTCTAGCTGCCTGACTGTGGTACTAATAGGATCAAAAGAACACCAGTAATTTTCTTCAGGTAGCTGTAAATACTGTAACAAGACAAGCCTGCCTGTCTGTAAGATGATAACAGGAACGGATCTAGCTAAACTGAATACAGTGTGTATATATATATATATATATATATATATATATATATATGCAACACCTGGGATGCATATATATACACAATACACTGTAAGTGCAGCTAAACTCACTGACTGTTCTGCCTAATCTATCTAACTCAAATCAAATGTCACTGTCTGTCTCTCTCTCTCAATGAACGCCGGAACACACACTACACAGGGCCTCCGTGCAGGCGGCCTTATATAGTGTGGGGCGTGTACTAAATCCCCTGAGCCATAATTGGCCAAAGCCTCCTTGGCTTTGGCCAATTACGGCTCTCTGTTCAGACGGCTCTGTGATTGGCCAAGCATGCGGGTCATAGTGCATGCTTGGCCAATCATCAGCCAGCAATGCACTGCGATGCTGCAGTGAATTATGGGCCGTGCCACACGAATTTGGCGCGAACGGCCCATATCGTTCGCAATTCGGCGAACGACCGAACAGCCAATGTTTGAGTCAAACATGGGTTCGACTCGAACACGAAGCTCATCCCTAATTTTACTATATAATCTCAGTTTACTGGCAAAAATAAGCGTGAAATGCAAGACTTGGGTGGGTGTAAAAAGATGTCTGCTGCAGGCTTACTGCAGGGTGTACCAAGATGGCCATCACGGACCGTCACTTCTGTTAACAAATCTGACGGAACACCGGCATAGAGGCCGTCTGACTGCACGCTTACTGTGGCTGAGTGCGGGGTGTACCAAGATGGCCATCATGGAACGTCACTTCCATTACCAAATCTGACGGAACACCTGATCTAAGGCCAGATGGATTCCAGAAAGTAAATGCTGCATGAATCCTCTACCCTTACTCAAGATGGCCACAACCAGAAATGCTAGAGGGTGCTAGAAGTGATGGATGGGGGGAGTTTGCTTTGAATATTAAAAATAAATTGAATAATGTTTTTGGTTTGTGGCGCTCAGATGCAGTGCAGTTCTGCTTTTATATTAATCCTATCAGATAGGTGGCATCGGTCCCTATGTGATGGCATATTTACTATGACAGGTTCTCTTTAATGGGCCATCAGAGGCCTATTAGAACACAGATCACACTCCCTTAGCTTCTTCCCCAGCCAGTGTCCAGGAGAAGTGACAGCTGAAACCGGAAGTGGTAAAATCCTCACCGCTTCCCGAGTAAATCAGTGAATGTAAGTGGGCTAAAAACTACTGAAAATGCACTTTAAAGGAACACAAGTAGGCCAACAAAAAATAATTAAAGCAGGATTCCGGCCAGGACATTTTTTTTTTTAAAAGTCAGCAGCTACAAACACTGTATCTGCCGACTTTAGATAAGTACACTTACCTGTTCTGGGTGTCCACGATGTCGGCCGCCCGAGGCTGACCCATCCCTGGGCTCTCGGGTCCCGGCACCACCATTCTAACTAAGGGAAACAGGCAGTGGAGCCTTGCGGCTTCAATGCCAGTTTCCTACTGTGCACGTGCGAGCGGCGCGGCGCTCTGTGAATGGCCCCGTGGTTTTCTGGGAACACACACAGTTCCCAGAAGGCAACAGGGCCGCTCACCAAGGAGCAGGACACGCCGCGGAATAGGAAGAGGCAGATTAGGAAGACTGCCTAGCAACAAGGGTTCAGGTAAGTTTAAAAAAAAAAATTTTTCAAATTTTTTTTTTAATTTTTTTAAAGATTTTTCATGCTATTTTTAATTTTAGGGTGGCCCTCCACTTTAAATATATTTATTAATGTAGAAATTAGAATTAGAAAACAATTATTACATATAGATACATACAGTCAGGTCCATAAATATTGGGACATTGACTAATTTCTAATCTTTTTGGCACTATACACCACCACAATGGATTTGAAATGAAATGAACAAGATGTGCTTTAACTGTAGACTTTCAGCTTTAATTTGAGGGTATTTACATCCAAATCGTGTGAACGGTGTAGGAATTACAACAGTTTGTATATGTGCCTCCCACTTTTTAAGGGACCAAAAGTAATGGGACAATTGGCTGCTCAGCTGTTCCATGGCCAGGTGTGTGTTATTCCCTCATTATCCCATTTACAAGGAGCAGAAAAAAAGGTCCAGAGTTCATTTCAAGTGTGCTATTTGCATTTGAAATCTGTTGCTGTCAACTCTCAATATGAGATAGCTGTCACTATCAGTGAAGCAAGCCATCATTAGGCTGAAAAAACAAAACAAACCCATCAGAGAGATAGCAAAAACATTAGGTGTGGCCAAATCAACTGTTTGGAACATCCTTAAAAAGAAAGAATGCACCGGTGAGCTCAGCAACACCAAAAGACCCGGTAGACCACGGAAAACAACTGTGGTGAATGACCGAAGAATTCTTTCCCTGGTGAAGAAAACACCCTTCATAACAGTTGGCCAGATCAAGAACACTCTCCGGGAGGTAGGTATATGTGTGTCAAAGTCAACACCCAAGAGAAGACT
The DNA here is from genome assembly GCA_037952925.1 of Lithobates clamitans. Taxonomy (NCBI): domain Eukaryota; kingdom Metazoa; phylum Chordata; class Amphibia; order Anura; family Ranidae; genus Lithobates; species Lithobates clamitans. The sequence goes on from JBBGZY010002843.1 coordinate 630,453, forward strand.
TCACCAGAGTGAATACAGAGGGTTCACCACAAGATGTAAACCATTGGTGAGCCCCAAAAACAGGAAGGCCAGATTAGAGTTTGCCAAACAACATCTAAAAAAGCCTTCACAGTTCTGGAACAACATCCTATGGACAGATGAGACCAAGATCAACTTGAACCAGAGTGATGGGAAGAGAAGAGTATGGAGAAGGAAATGAACTGCTCATGATCCAAAGCATACCACCTCATCAGTGAAGCATGGTGGTGGAAGTGTCATGGCGTGGGCATGTATGGCTGCCAATGGAACTGGTTCTCTTGTATTTATTGGTGATATGACTGCTGACAAAATCAGCAGGATGAATTCTGAAGTGTTTCGGGTAATATTATCTGCTCATATTCAGCAAAATGCTTCAGAATAGGCATGTGCATTATGTTTCGTTCCGAACCGAAATTCGTACAAATTTTTCATTATTCGGAAATGCGGATGCATCCGCATTTCCGAATTACAAAAGTAAAGAATTTAAACGAATCCGGAAAAAAAACGAACGAATTCGAAAACATATTCAAATCGAATTCGAAAACTTATTCAAATCAAATTCGAAAAACAAATTCGAATCAAATTCGAAAACATATTCGAATCGAATTCGAAGACAAATTCGAAACGAAGTCGAAAAAAATAGAAAACTTTTTTCTAAAAAAACAATAAGATAGAATATAAAATAATAAAGCAATAGAATATATATATATATATATATATATATATATATATATATATACATATATATATATATATATATATATATATATATATATAATTTTATTATTCTCTTCTATTGTTTTTTTTATGCTTTTCTTTTCTATTATTTTATATTCTATGATAGTCTTTTCAATTCAAATTCATTCTTTACGAAATTTGAATTTCGGAACATGGCTTCTGAAGTTTGAATTTCGTATAGAATGAATTCGAATTTGAATAGAAAAGATATATATTATATTATATTTTATTCTATTCTGTAATATAATATATATATTATATTTTATTCTATTCTGTTCTATTGTTTTTCTAGTCTATTCTTTTCTATTATTTTCTATTCTATTCTAATCTTTTATATTCAAATTTGATTTCGGCCTATATGAAATTCGAATTTTGGAAGATGTTTTATATATATATAATATATATTTTTTCTATTCTGTTTCATTATTTTTCTATGATATTCTTTTCTATTCTATTCTAAACTTTTCTATTCGAATTTGAATTCATTCTATACGAAATTCGAATTTCGGAAGATAGCTTCTGAAAGTGGAATTTCGTATAGAATGAATTTGAATTTGAATAGAAAAGATTAGAATAGAAAATAATAGACTAGACAAACAATCGAACAGAATAAAATATAATATATATTTTATTCTATTCTGTTCTATTGTTTTTCTAGTCTTTTCTCTTCTACTCTATTCTAATCTTTTCTATTCAAATTCAAATTCATTTTATAAGAAATTAAAATTTTGGAAGAAATTCAAGAAATTGAATTCAAATAGAAAAGATTAGAATAGAACAGAAAATAATATAAAAGAATAGCATAGAAAAACAATAGAACATAATAGAAAAAAATATAAAATATTCTATTCTGATCTTTTCTATTCAAATTCATTCTGTACCAAATTCCAATTTCGGAAGATGGTTTCTATATATATACACATATATATAATATTTCTTTCTATTCTGTTCTACTGTTCTGTTGTGTTTCTATTCTATTCTTTTCTATTAGAATTTGATTTCATTTTATTTCTATATAACCATTTTCCGAAATTCGAATTTTGTATAGAATGAATTCGAATTCAAATAGAAAAGATTAGAATATAATAGAAAATAATAGAAAAACAATAGAACAGAATAGAAAAAAATATAATATATATATTATATTTTTTTCTGTTCTGTTCTTTTGTTTTTCTAGTCTATTCTTTTCTATTCAAATTCGAATTCATTCTATACAAAATTCGAATTTCAGGAGCCATCTTCCGAAATTCGAATTTCGTATAGAATGAATTTAAATTCGAATAGAAAAGTTTAGAATAGAATAAAAAAGAATAGCATAGAAAAACAATGAAACAGAATAGAAAAAAATATAATATATATATAACCATCTTCCGAAATTGGAATTTGGTACAGAATGAATTTGAATTTGAATAGAAAAGATTAGAATACAATATATTATATTTTTTTCTATTCTGTTCTATTGTTTTTCCATGCTATTCTTTTATATTTTCTATTCTATCCTAATCTTTTCTATTGGAATTCAATTTCATTCTATACGAATTTCAAATTTTGCAAAATGGTTATATATAATTTACTTTTTCAAATTCAGTTAATGTTTTTTTCGAATGCGGCAGAATTTTTTCGAATTTTATAGTTTTTTTCGAATGTGGTCGAATTTTTTCGAATGTGGTAGAATTTTTTTGAATTTGACAGTTTTTTTCGAATGTGGTAGAATTTTTTCGAATCTGATAGTTTTTTTGAAATACGATCTAAGTTTTCGAATGCGGTCAAATTTTTTCAAATTCGAATATGAAACGAATTCCGAAAATGAATGTAACGAATGCAACAAATTTAACTAAACGAATTTAGTTAAATAATGAATTGAAACGAAACGAAACTAAACAAATTTTTTCATCCTGCACATGTCTACTTCAGAACTCATTGGACAGCACTTCACAGTGCAGATGGACAATGACCCGAAGCATACTGTGAAAGCAACCAAAGAGTTTTTTAAGGGAAAGAAGTGGAATGTTATGAAATGGCCAAGTCAATCACCTGACCTGAATCCGATTGAGCATGGATTTCACTTGCTGAAGACAAAACTGAAGGGAAAATGCCCCAAGAACAAGCAGGAACTGAAGACAGTTGCAGTAGAGGCCTGGCAGAGCATCACCAGGAATGAAACCCAGCGTCTGGTGATGTCTATGCGTTCCAGACTTCAGGCTGTAATTGACTGCAAAGGATTTGCAACCAAGTATTAAAAAGTAAAAGTTTGATGGATGATTGTTAATCTGTCCCATTACTTTTGGTACATTAAAAAGTGGGAGGCTCATATACAAACTGTTGTAATTCCTACACCGTTCACCTGATTTGGATGTAAATACCCTCAAATTAAAGCTGAAAGTCTGCAGTTAAAACACATCTTGTTTGTTTCATTTCAAATCCCTTGTGGTGGTGTATAGAGCCAAAAAGATTAGAATCGTGTCAATGTCCCAATATTTATGGACCTGACTGTATATAAAACACTCTATATTATGCACTCTACAACAAACACTCTGACACCACTTAATCAGATAGAGAGAATACAATAGTACATCCAGACGGGCGGTAATTGCAGTTCCCGTATTATCCAGTTACAGATGTATATGTAGGGTGCTGTGGGTCAGGGTGTGAGTCCGGGCACGACTTGTTCATTTAATCGCTCGACATGTTGTGCGTAAACATACGCTTCCTCAGGAGCATAGAATTCATATGATCGTCTGACGCATAAAAAGTAAAATGGTGTGTTGTTGGTAAGCAAGATTATACAAATATGTCCCGGGAGAAATGAATACTAGCACAGGATTAGAGATGCACAGGTGCTGGTGATAAAGGCCAGTGTATATATGTTTAGAATGCCTGGTAAGCCATTATAGGGAAGCGGGCTAGAGGCTCATGGGCGCTATTACCTGGATGGTGTATAGCTGTGCCGTGCAGATAAATCTCCTGTATGTACGGGCAGCATCTGCTTTTACACAGCCTGGCCACAAACAGATGCCCAACATTGAGGGAGCACCTTCAGGCGTTCTAGGAGCATAAATTACACATATAATTTCTTGACTACCTCTTACACTTTTGAAGGCCCTGGAGCACCAGGACAAACGCCCCAAAAATGACCCAATTTTGGAAAGAAAACACCCCAACGTATAATCTATGAGGCATAATGTGTCATTTCCCCCTCACCTTCCAGGACAGCTACCATTTCCCCCTCACCTTCCAGGACAGCTACTTAAGAGATGATTGGCACAAATCAGATACAATTTAAAAGGCCCCTCCCTTTCCTCTGACCCTCAGTTGTTTCGTGTTTCCAGACCCTCCAGGAGCACCGACATGTTTTTTGTTTTCTTAGGTCTGGTAACTGTAGTTGGTGGACCTCCCTTCTCTAGTATCATCCAGGACTAGTTGTGGCCAAGTCCTGGGTGTTAGTCTATACTTCTACCAGATGGGTTCCCTATTTTTGGAGTTACTTGCCTACCTGGTGGTGTGAGTGGTGGCAACTCCCTTCCATTTTTTCCCCAGCTCTGCTGTGTGGAACTGTGTCCTCCTTGTGCTTCTGCCGTGGTGTACTAAGATGGTGTCAGAGGACTTCTGGTGACATGGCATGATGGCGCCGGAACCATAAGTCACATGATGCACTTCCGGGTGCCTTTTTTCTTAAAGAAGCACGGCGTGGATACACTGAGGACATGCTGCTTGGGAAACAGTCTGCTGAAATCCGGACAGGCTCATTTAGCAGTACAGCAGCAGTCTACTTGAGGACAGGTCTGAGGATGGAGCGCCCGCTCAGACTGAACCAGCAGCAGCATCCGGGCCCCATACTGCCCCCAAGGTAAGCCCTTGTCTGTAAGTAGCAGCTACAGCAGGGGTTTTTTGTATGGAATTTTTTCGTTTATAGTTCTTGTTTCTACTTTCTTTCTAGACCAAACCGGTGAAGAAGAAATGTGGGAACTGTAGGGCCAGGCTTTCTGATAGTTATTAAAAAGCTTTTTTGTGAGATTGTATTCCATCCAAAGCTAGTCCAGAGACTTCCTCTTTTAAGGAGTTAGGGGGTCATTTACTATAGAGCTGCGGTGCAAATTAGCGCTAATTGCCACTAATTAGCGCTAATTAGCGCTAATTAGCGCTAAAATGGTATTCACTATAGCGCTGGTGAGAAAATACTCCCAAAATTGAATTTACTATAGTTCTCTGAAACCAAATAGCGCCCAAACCCTTCTTCTGCTAAAACCTGGAGAATTGCACATGGAAATAATGTTTAGAGCATGATATAATTGCCTAAATGGCACTGAAATATGCTATATATTATTTAAAGATTATCTGCTTTTAAACTGTGTGAAAAAGTGATTTCTACACTGAAATATCTTTAAAAGTCTGAGAAGTGAAAAATTCCCCATTTTGGACAACTAGGTGCCAACACAACTGAGCATGCTCAGACCTGAAAATTGCTCTCATTTTAACTCCAGTGTCTTTTTTAGCCGGCACTATAGTAAATATCAAAATGAGAGCTAATTAGAGAGCATTTTCTGGAAGTGAAAATCTGCTCTATTCTAGTCCAATGCAAGTTTCAGCCATTGATTGTAACGGAACAATTGTGACTTATGGGTGGCGCAGTGGTGTAATGGTTAGAACTCTTGCCTAGCAGTAAAACGGGTCGCTGGTTCGAATCCCAACCACAACAATACCTGCCTGGAGTTTGCATGTTCTCCCTGTGCTTGCATGGGTTTCTTCCCACACTCCAAAGACATGCTGGTAGGTTAATTGGCTTCTAGTATATGAATGTGAGCTGGGAACCTTGGATTGTGGGCTCCTTCAGGGTCGGGACCAATGTGAGTTTGTGATGTATGTGTGGAGCTAATAAATTGACAGCGCTATATGGGTACCTTAAAATAAAAATAGGGATAATTGTGGACACGCACCCACACTCACTCAGGTTGAATTGGATGGACTGGTGTCTTTATTCAACTATGCAATTTTCACAAAAAATAAACTTTTAATGTTGAGATGAAATGTATCTTTCTCTGAAATAAATGTTCCTTTGCAACATTGTTGCTATTACATAAAATATTTTGTTTTTAAGAATACTAGAATGTGGAATATATTTTTCTCTGTCACTTTCACTTGTTACTCTCAATCTCACAACAACCTTTACCCAAACTCACACAGGTGTCTTTACAATCCACAAACAATACCATTGCTGGTGCAAATTTAAAATGAATCACAATTTTTTTGTGCTTTTTATTATTTCCAAATATTCATAATTTGAGCCCAAAAAATGTGATATGTGCACCATCAGAAATCAAAATGTAATTCCCAAAAATTTGAGGGTAATATTCTACTCTCACTGACAAAAAAACACCAAATATCACAGAATAAATCAAGAAGAATAACTCTTGAGTAATGTAATTCCATCACCTGTATGTCCATAGAAATGCAGTATTTATGTGTTTTTATGTGTACTTATGTATAGTTATGTGTAGGAGGTTCTCACATGTGACAGCTCCGTGGCTTAGAGGTTAGAACTTCTGCTTAGCATCCCTGAGTGTATGGGTTCAAATCCCCAACATGCTGCTTCATATAGAGAAGTTTTCTCATCTGCCAGGTCCTATAACTATGTCTAAATATAGTATATATGTGTAGGAGAGCAAATCTTTTCCAGATACACTATTTAGCCAAAAGTATTGGGACACCTGCCTTTACACACACATGAACTTTAATGGCAGCCCAGTCTTAATCCGTAGGGATAAAATTTGATTTGGCCCACCCTTTGCAGCTAGAACAGCTTCTGGGAAGGTTGTCCACAAGGTTTAGTGTGTCTATGGGAATGTTTGATCATTTTTCCAGAAGAGCATTTGGGAGGCCAGGCACTGATGTTGGATGAGAAGGCCTGGCTCACAGTCTCTGCTCTAATTCAGCCAAAGGGTGTTCTATCGGGTTGAGGCCAGGACTCTGTGCAGTAGAGGAGGGCTGTACTGTGTACTCTGCAAGACCGAACACACACACACACTCGCAGCCCAGGCTGTGACAGGTGCAGCCAACATCCCTGCCACAGGACACATTGCAGCTGCAGCACGGGATGGATCACTGTTCTTTCACTACAATTCAGCCGCTAAATTCAGCATCCAGCCCTGTTAACCCCACCCCCCCGCCAGAGCTGCCCGAGCAATAGCACTCGGCTGGGCCCGGAAACTGCACATGCACAGTAATGAGCTGGCTGCACTGCGGCCCTTTTACAGGGAATCAGAGCGGCCCGGGGGGAAATTGCCACTCTGCCCCCGCCTCTGCTGTGCAGGCCAGTCAAGTTTCTCCATCCCAAACTTGCTCATCCATGTCTTTATGGACCTTGCTTTGTGCACTGGTGTGCAGTCATGTTGGAACAGAAAGGGGCTTTCCCCAAACCGTTCCCACCAAGTTGGGAGCATGAAATTGTCCAAAATGTCTTGGTATGCTGACGCCTTAAGAGTTCCCTTCACTGGAACTAAGTGGCCAAGCCCAACTCCTGAAAAACAACCCCACATCATAATCCCCCCTCCACTAAATCATTTGGACCAGTGCACAAAGCAAGGTCCATAAAGACATGGATGAGCGAGCTTGGGGTGGAGGAACTTGACTGGCCTGGACAAAGTCCTGACCTCAACACAACATAACACCTTGAGGATAAATTAGAGAGGAGACTGTAGGTCAGGCCTTCTCATCCAACATCAGTGCCTGACCTCACAAATGCACTTGGAAGAATGGTCAAACATTCCCATAGACATACTCCTAAACCTTGTGGACAGCCTTCCCAGAAGAGTTGAAGCTGTTATAGCTGCAAAGGGTGGGCCAAATGAGTTTTGAACCCAATACTAATACTGGGATGCCATTACAGTTCATGTGCGTTTAAAGGCAGGCGTCCCAATACTAAGGCCAATATATTGTATATTGCTTGTGACACTGAGCATGGCTATGGACTTAGAGCTGGTTCACACCACAGAGATGCAGAGAACATGTGTGAGGCTGCCTGGTGGCTAAGTGGGTAGCAGTTCTGTCTAGCAGCACCTGGGATGTTGGTTCAATTCCCCAACATGCTAATCCTTGTGTTGAAGTTTATATGTTCTCCCTGTGTGGGTTTCTCACCACAATCCAAAGGCATACTGGCATATTATTTGTCTCCTGTCGAAATAGGTTCTAATGTAAGAAAGTTAATTATGGACTTTATATTGGAAGCCCATTGCAGTCAGGGACTGATGTTAATGTTTATTAGCACTAATCATGCCCAGGGACTTTTCAATTTTAGGATTTACACTCAGGCCCGGATTTACTCCCTTTGCCGCCCCAAGGCCGGGTCCTTCAATGCCGCCCCCCCCCACCCCCCCCCACACACACACCATTCTCGTCCTCTATCGATGACTGCTACAATAGATCAATTAAAAACATATCTCCACACACGAGAACACTGAAAATAACTGGCTTTTAATTAAAGATTACAGCAGTAAGAAACTCCCTACAATTTTACAATTTTTTAGCTCTAACTTTTCTTTTAGCAAACTCATCAATGATATCTTCGTAGGACAAAGTATTTAAAAGTTCTGACTCAATGGCAAGTAAAGCTAAACTGTTCAGTCTTTCTTGACCCAAAGATGATCTTAAATAGTTCTTTACTCGTTTCAGACACGAAAAAGATCGTTCTGCTGAACAGTTGGTAACCAGAGTGCAAAGATAAATACGCATTGCTATATCGATGTTAGGGTAAATAACCTGCAATTTTTCTGCTTTGAATGTTTTGTAGAGCTCTGAAATTGAAGCTTCACCTTTATCAATATTTTTCAAGTAAGAACAAAGGTGCAGACATTCATCAGGAAGTGACGTTTCTAAATCATCAGGATAGCTGTTACACAGGTTGGAAGACTGAGATTGTATATCACTGGTTGCTAGTGTAGTAAGCTTTTCAAGAAAATGAAACTTGTTGTAGACTTGTTCATAAGCCTCAGATCTTCTTTGCAGCTCACTGTTTAATTTGTCAAGAATTGCAAAGAACGTGTTTACCCTGAAATGGTCTGTAGCATTTAACTGTAAGTGTCCTTCTTGACTTACATCAAATGGAAATTTTTTTTTCTAGCTCTAGCGCAGGCGGTTTTGAAATGGTCAAGGCCAGAGAGTTCTTTGGCTTCTGATTCAAACCTTTCAAACTCATTTCTATAGCTTTGCATGAGGTGGAGAAGTGCCCCATAGAGCTTCACAACCGATGAAATGTCTATATCTGCACTCTGCAATCGTTTGTTTGTTGCATTAAAAGGTTCCAAAATGCTGTTCCAAAATACTGTCATGAAGGCGGTCTCCAGACAGTTCAGACTTCTTAGAAGTGCTGCAGCCTCACTTCTTGTCACTGGCCTTTGAGAGTCATCATCCTCTATTGCTTCCAGGGCTTCAATAATTTCTGTCCACGATTTCCTCAGAGTACGACATGCATCACTGCGTGCTGACCATCTTGTGACAGACAGATTTTTAACTGTGGACTTGGCATTTAAATGAGAAGTTAAGACTTCCCACCTACTGGTAGAGCCAGAAAATAATTATACAGCTGTTGGATGACTCCAAAGAATGATACTGCTTCTACGCAGCTTTCTGCAGCACATGTTCCTACAAGGTTCAGGGAATGTGCAGAGCATGGTATATATGTAGCTAGTGGATTTACTTCTTTAAAACGAGCCTGAAGTCCAGAATATGGGCCAGCCATATTGCTAGCATTATCGTATGACTGACCTCTACAATTCTGAAGGTCAAGTTGGTGAAATTCTAGTGTATCACTTACAGCTTTAAATAAACTTTGAGCTTTGTGGCCAATATGTGGTATGAACTTTATAAATCGTTCCACTGGCACACCCTCGTCATTCACATATCGTATAATGAAGGCTAGCTGATCCACATGAGAAACATCTGGGGTTGAATCCACGCTTATCGAGTAATATTTAGCATCCTTCACCTCGACAATTATTGCATCCAACAGTCTGACTGCCAATATTTCAATGAACTCATAGCAAACAGTTTTGGATAGATAGGATGCTGTGCCAGAGCCAGCATTGCCATAGCGCTTAATGTGCTCGTTCATGAAGGGATCAAACTCAGCAATGAGTTCAAGTAACATTAGATAGTTACCATTTGTATGAGAGCCAAAACTTTCATCTGTGCCTCTAAATGCCAATCCACGAGAAGATAAAGCCTTCACAACTGCAACAACACGCCTGAGGACATTTCTCCAGTACTCTCTTTCTTTGTTTTGTTGCAAAATTAGCATGTTATCCATTTTGCCACATGCAGCGTTCCTGTTTTTTAATTTCATAAAACATGTTTTATGTTGCTCAGAGTCTTCGTGTTCTCTTGGGCGAACAGAAGCATTCTTCCAATCACTAAATCCTTCTTGAGCCAGCTGACATTTAGCAGATGAACTACCAAAAAGATGACAAGGGGCACAAAAAACAGCTTTTGCTTTCTCAGAGTATACCAGCCAGGTTCTCTCATACAGTTCTCCATTCTGCAGTTTGCGTTTAAACAAGAAATTGGAGAATGACCGGGTCCGATCAGAATATTTGCGAGCCGATAAGGAAAAGTCAGCATTTTTATTTTGAGTTATGCCATTTATAGCTAAATAGTCCTTTAGCTTTTCACTATTCCTATCCCAATCCATAGGATCAGAAGAAAATACCAAATCAATATTGGCTTCTTCATTAGAAAAAATTATTTCAGAAGTTGCAATAAGCTCAGTGGTATTGTCTTCTATGTACTGCTGCCCTTCTGCTACCTGTTCAGTCTCTTCAGTCTCCACAGGTACAGAACCTCCAGCAGTGCCTCTGTTAGAGAAAAAACTTTGTATTTTTGGCATGTGCTTGAGCTCTTCTTTTATACGTTCAGCTTTCTCCTTTGCATTTTGGCGGTAGCCATGACCACTCAATTTTTGTCTTTTCTCTGACATATTAGAGTTTTTTCTAAATCAAGAAAATAGTCTTTTGTTAATGACACCTAATCTTTCTCTTACTGTGGCATTTAAAAATGTTCTCACTATTTAAATAACAGCCTCTAAGTTTCTAACATACAATATACAAAAGGGGCAGATCCTTGGCCAGTGAAGGGACATGTGATCAATACAGTTGGGCTTTTTTTTTCACCTTGATGCATCTAATGTATTAAGGTGAAAAAACTAGGGATGTACCGAATGGGTTTTTTGGTGCCGAAACCGATACCGAAAATGAAAAATACAAGATGCCGAAAACCGAAACTGATACCGAAACAGCACCAATACCGAAAGTGACTGTTTTTAAAAAATATTTTTACACAGGAGATGGTCAGAGACTGGAGACATGGTACAGGAGATGGTCAGAGACTGGAGACATGGTACAGGAGATGGTCAGAGACTGGGGACATGGTACAAGAGATGGCCAGAGACTGGAGACATGGTACAGGAGATGGTCAGAGACTGGGGACATGGTACAGGAGATGGTCAGAGACTGGGGACATGGTACAGGAGATGGTCAGAGACTGGGGACATGGTACAGGAGATGGTCAGAGACTGGGGACATGGTACAAGAGATGGCCAGAGACTGGGGACATGGTACAGGAGATGGTCAGAGACTGGAGACATGGTACAGGAGATGGTCAAAAACTGGGGACATGGTACAAGAGATGGCCAGAGACTGGGGACATGGTACAGGAGATGGTCAGAGACTGGGGACATGGTACAGGAGATGGTCAGAGACTAGAGACATGGTACAGGAGATGGTCAAAAACTGGGGACATGGTACAAGAGATGGCCAGAGACGGGGGACATGGTACAGGAGATGGTCAGAGACTGGGGACATGGTACAGGAGATGGTCAGAGACTGGGGACATGGTACAGGAGATGGTCAGAGACTGGGGACATGGTACAGGAGATGGTCAGAGACTGGGGACATGGTACAGGAGATGGTCAGAGACTGGGGACATGGTACAAGAGATGGCCAGAGACTGGGGACATGGTACAGGAGATGGTCAGAGACTGAAGACATGGTACAGGAGATGGTCAAAAACTGGGGACATGGTACAAGAGATGGCCAGAGACTGGGGACATGGTACAGGAGATGGTCAGAGACTGGGGACATGGTACAGGAGATGGTCAGAGACTGGGGACATGGTACAGGAGATGGTCAGAGACTGGGGACATGGTACAGGAGATGGTCAGAGACTGGGGACATGGTACAGGAGATGGTCAGAGACTGGGGACATGGTACAGGAGATGGTCAGAGACTGGGGACATGGTACAAGAGATGGTCAGAGACTGGGGACATGGTACAGGAGATTGTCAGAGACTGCAGACACATTACAGGAGATGATCAGAGACTATCCATTGTACACTCATACATATATGGCTGTGTGTGTAAAAGTGACAGGTAATCAGCAGTATACAGTATAACTTCACAGGAAAATGAAGATGCTTTCACTAACCTACTAGATTCCAGGTTGTTGCCCCAACCATGTGTATGTATGAATGTCAGTTAGGGACTTTAGATTGTAAGCTCTTTGAGGACAGGGTCTGATGTGAATGTACAATGCAGGGCTAAAAGTCCTGAGCCACTAGCCAGGCCTTAAGGCTCGGTTCGCACTAGGACGACTTGTCAGGCGACCTAGGTCGCCTGACAAGTCGCCTCCCGTTCTGTGCTATGGAACCGTTCTAAGGGGAGCGACGCAAGTCGCTCCGACTTAGAAAAAGGTTCCTGTACGACTTTGGGGGCGACTTGGGGCGACTTGCATAGACTTCTATACAGAAGTCGTTTTGCAAGTCACCCGGGCAGTCGTGTGCAGGTCGCCTCGGTGAGGCGACCTGCAAGTCGTGCCGCCTCTGGTGTGAACCGAGGCTAAGAGTTACTCACCACCACTTGGCCCACCCAAACCCTGCCCTGCCCCGCCCCTCCCCTAAACACACCTCACACCTAAACATATCTCATGAAATTACACTATTAAATGTTTTATGCAGAATTAAGTTCCAAAAATAAATATCAACAACAACTTTAACAATATCAACATAAAGCATATCAGTGGCCATCAGTTCAGCCTATCAGTGCCCATCAGTGCAGCCTATCAGTGCTCATTAGTTCAGCCTATCAGTGCAGCCTACCAGTGCCGCCTATCAGTGCTCATCAGTGCAGCCTACTAGTGCCGCCTATCAGTGCTCATTAGTGCAGCCTATCAGTGCAGCTTACCAGTGCCCATCAGTGCAGCCTACCAGTGCCGCCTATCAGTGCCCATCAGTGCAGCCTACCAGTGCCCATCAGTGCAGCTCACCAGTGCCGCCTATCAGTGCTCACCAGTGCAGCCTACCAGTACCCATCAGTGCCGCCTATCAGTGCAGCCTACCAGTGCCGCCTATCAGTGCTCATTAGTGCAGCCTATCAGTGCAGCTTACCAGTGCAGCCTACCAGTGCCGCCTATCAGTGCTCATCAGTGCAGCCTACCAGTGCCGCCTATTAGTGCCCATCAGTGCCGCCTATCAGTGCTCATTAGTTCAGCCTATCAGTGCAGCCTACCAGTGCCCATCAGTGCAGCCTACCAGTGCCGCCTATCAGTGCTCATCAGTGCAGCCCATCAGTGCCGCCTATTAGTGCCCATCAGTGCCGCCTATCAGTGCCCATCAGTGCAGCCTACCAGTGCCCATCAGTGCAGAATACCAGTGTCGCCTATCAGTGCCGCATATCAGTGCTCATTAGTGCAGCCTACCAGTGCCCATCAGTGCAGCTCACCAGTGCCGCCTATCAGTGCTCATCAGTGCAGCCTACCAGTGCTGCCTATTAGTGCCCATCAGTGCCGCCTATCAGTGCAGCCTATTAGTGCAGCCTACCAGTGCCCATCAGTGCAGCCTACCAGTGCCCATCAGTGCAGAATACCAGTGTTGCCTATCAGTGCCGCGTATCAGTGCTCATTAGTGCAGCCTACCAGTGCCCATCAGTGCAGCCTACCAGTGCCCATCAGTGCAGCTCACCAGTGCCGCCTATCAGTGCTCACCAGTGCAGCCTACCAGTACCCATCAGTGCCGCCTTTCAGTGCAGCCTACCAGTGCCGCCTATCAGAGCCCATCAGTGCAGCTCACCAGTGCCGACTCTCAGTGCTCATCAGTGCAGCCTACCAGTGCCGCCTATTAGTGCCCATCAGTGCAGCCTACCAGTGCCGCCTATCAGTGCTCATCAGTGCAGCCTACCAGTGCCGCCTATTAGTGCCCATCAGTGCAGCCTACCAGTGCCCATCAGTGCAGCCTACCAGTGCCCATCAGTGCAGAATACCAGTGCCCATCAGTGCAGAATACCAGTGTCGCCTATCAGTGCCGCCTATCAGTGCTCACCAGTGCAGCCTACCAGTACCCATCAGTGCCGCCTACCAATGCCGCCTATCATGAATCTATGGGACTCTACAGGAATCTATGCAAACTTATTAGACAGACAGTCCACCACATTCAGTAAAAAATCATGTACTGCAAAGTGCTCCATGCATGCTGGAACCTATGCAAACTTATTAAACAGTCCACATTCAGTGAAAGTTCATGTACTGCAAAGTTTGCAGTACATGAACTTTCACTGAATGTGGACAGTTTAATGGATTTGAGCATGCATGGATCACTTTATTGCAATATGCTCAGAAAATTTGCATTAAATCTAAGATGAGCAGTGAGCACTGCCACTTACAAAAATAAATTCAACTTACCTGCTGTCCTGGGCTGGCCACCACTTGCGGGGGTTCCAATCCCATCATCCTCCTCTTTTGTTTCCTCCTGTGAGTGACACAGAGAAACACCGAGACCCCGCCCCCCGGGACAAGAAGACAGTCACATAGGGGTGTCAGTCACGCAGAGGAGGGTAGGCGGAGCACTAGGCTCCGCCTCCGCCTCAGTCACTGTAATGACATACACAGGAGGGTAGGCGGAGCATTAGGCTCCGCCTCCGCCTCCGTCACTGTCATGACATACACAGGAGGGTAGGCGGAGCATTAGGCTCCGCCTCCGCCTCAGTCACTGGCCAGTAAGGGCGCCGGCAATTAATGGGGGCGTCATTTGCTCCCTCCCCTTGGCCATGAATCTGATGTATCTTCTCTGACTATAGGAGGCCGCGCCGCCGCGCCGCCGCGCCGCCGCGCCGCCGCGCCGCCGCGCCGCCGCACCGAGGGCTTTATTTGTGCAGGGACTCAGGAGGCAGCCGTGGGAGCTGCCGGGACTCGTGGGGACAGATCGGGGGGGGGTTTCATGCGGCGGGGGGGCGGCTTTGGCGCCGCCCCTGCTCTACTGCCGCCCCGAGGCCTGGCCTCGGTGGCCTTGTCAGAAATCCGGCCCTGTTTACACTGCACAGGTACATATGCTTAGAAAACTGTTGCTTTGTTTATGTGGATGCAAATGGACTTTGATCTTTGGTCTGTAGTTGGAGATTTGATGCACATAGCCAAGGGCTAACACAGTTGCGAATAGTATTATGTGTTCCTGCCCATCAGGTGCAATCACTTTAGACATACATGAAGAGATAGATTGAAAGATACTGGTGATTGGCAACACAGAACATAAGCTCTCGGCATATGTTGACGATGTCCTGTTCCATGTCTCAGACCCCCTGCTCTCATTGCCCAACCTGATGAAGGAATTGAAGCTCTTTGCTTCTCTCTCGAATTTTAAAATAAATTTTTCAAAGTCAGAAATTTTCCCCTTTTGCATGACATCCCAATTAACAACGAGCCTTAAATCCGCTTTCCCCTTCACCTGGGCCACGTCGGCTATTCAGTATCTCGGGGTTCAACTCACAGACAGCTTTAATAGCCTATATGCCACAAACTACCTCCCATTGCTAGCTATGGTTAAAAAAGACCTCTCTCAATGGACACAGACAGCCTTTACATGGTTAGGAAGAGTGAACATTATTAAAAATAAATATTTTCCAAGCATACTGTTCTTTTTACAGATGCTAACAATTCGCCTGCCCCAATCTTTCTTCGACAAGATATCTAGCCTACTGTCAGATTTTATATGGAATGCACGTAAACCTAGGATATCCCTACGAGTTCTTTGGCGCTCGAAACAGAATGGAGGCCTGGGCCTTTCAGATGTTAGATGATACTACTGGGCTATTGCGTTACAGAGAATGCTCAACTGGCATTTCCACACTCGCTCTAAGCTATGGATACCTTTAGAGAAGTGTCTAGCCGGTAGGAATTTATCATATGCTCCCTGGTTGTCCCGAGAGCATAGAGGACTGTCGGAGATGATGTCCCCCCTGACAACCCAGGTACTGTCGATCTGGGATAAGATTAACCCACTGTTAAAATTGGCCCCTTCAGTGTCTCCGCTGGCCCCACTCGGTGGTTTCCTATGGTTCCTTCCGGGGGAGCAAATGGGTTTTTTGAATCGTGGGTAGAGGGTGGAGACGCCAGTTGTGGTAAACTTATGAAAGACGGTAAACTCCTGAGCTACGAATCTTTGCCTATAGGCCGACAGGGCACGCCAATGAACTTCTGGAAATATAGACAGCTACACCATTTCTTCCAACTACACGGCCACAAGATTAGAGATCCCTCGTTTCTCACCCACCTTGAACAACTTTTAATTGCAGAAGAACCTACACCGCATTTGGTCTCGGAACTATATAAATTATTAGGCTCGGCGCTCCCTCATAGCACACCTGCCTATATTAGACGCTGGGAAAATGACCTAGGCTTGGTTTTTGCAAAGACAGATTTAACACACTTATACCAGCTTACTCACACATCCTCGATAGAGTCCAAAACCCAGGAAACAAACTTTAAGCTACTATCCTGCTGGTATAGGGTACCGCGGACTTGGCCCGCTTTTACCCTTCCACATCCAAGCTGTGTTGGAGAGGATGCGGACAGAGGGGTACACTGAAACATATATGGTGGGATTGCCCTCTGATTAAATCCTTCTGGGAAGACATACGAAACCAAATCAAAATAGTGACAGGGATAGATGTCCCTTTTTCCCTGACCCACTTTCTTCTGCAGGTCCCCCCGATCTCAGTACGTAAATATAAGAAAAGTGTGATGCCGCACTTGTTGAACGCGACTAGGCGCATGATTCCAGTTTATTGGAAGAAACCCACGATCCCCACACATGCTGAGTGGATCAGAAGAGTGAGTGAGATCCGGGAGGCTGAGGATTGGGTGGCGACCAACAAAGGCCACAAAGACCAATTCTATGACATTTGGGTGTCATTGACCGAATATACCTCAGACCCTACTAAAGTGCCATCTAGTTTAGACGTTGCACTATTGGAACTGGCAGACCCTGCTCTTAAAGTACTTAGGCTAGCAAAAACTCGCCCCAGTAGGCACGACCCTAAGACCTGAACTTACTCGTGGAACACTGAATCCAGCCCCGGGGGGTCCGTTGCAGATGCAGAGGAAGCTTACCACTATTTGCAGGTAACCTGATCCAACCCTTCATCTCTCACCATTTCCCCCTCTTCCTCTCCTACCCTTCTTCTTCCCCCTCACTGTATCCCCCTCCCCCTCTTTTCTCTTTATTCATTCCTTTCTGTTATTATGTTTCTCCATTTATTATTGTTTATTTATTATAAATACTAGGGAAACTCATGAGAGATAGCTAGTCACGGGGCGCTTAACACAGACCTGAAGCCCGCTGTGGAGACCCCGGGTTTTTTAGGAGTCCGGCAAATTCCGCATGAACAAATCACTGCTCTGTGGTCGCGGTGGCCTGCGTGGGAGCAGGGGGCGGATTGATGGAGGCCTTAGCCCCCCCCTCCTGCTCCGGCCGTGGGCCATCGGGCTACATACCCTGCTCACTCCAAAGGTCTCCCCTCCCGGAATACACCCACGTTAGCCCCTAGGCTGGTTTCACACTATTTATATATCCCACAAACGCATAGTGTATACGGCATTCCTTGACTACTCCCTAAGTGGGCACCATAGAGTTATCCCTAGAATAGCACCTTTCTTTTGGTAAATGGTAATGTATGTGTTTGTTCAACATATATACTAACTGTAACCATCGATACGACCCTGCGTGGTCGCTGTTTACACAACTTGCACCTGTTGGACATGCTATGTTATGTGTTGTTCTAAAATAAAAAGTTATTATACAAAAAAAAGTGAAATTCTGCATTTCTTTTTTTTTTTTTTAGGTTTCAAGAATCCTACTTACCTAGGTGGATGCAGCATCAGTCTGATGCTGCATCTGTCCCCAGCTGGCTTTAAGACTGAGAACCGAGCAATCAAACACCGCTGAACGCTCAGTTCTTAGAGCCCTGTGAGCAAAGAGCTGGTGACTGTCATTTACTGGCTCTCTGCTCTGCCCCCCCCACCCTGCTCACTGGAGCACTGGGCTGTGGATGGGGTGGGATTGGTTGGCTTAGGCGCCAGGTGCCAGCCAGGAGCCAGCTCGCTGTCGGCTGCGAATAGGTCACAGAAGTGGAGAACGAATTGCAGTCCTGTGATCCACAGGAGAAGTACAGCCAAAGGAGCTTTGGCTGTACTTCTCCTTTGTGAGATGTCTGCACAGTCCCAATATTGTATAACTTTAGTGAGTTGCGCTAGGTAAATAAATTAAATAGAAAATAAAGAGTCCACAAATGACATATACTGCTGATCCTGGTGAGTATCGCTATGATCCACCACCTTGAGTTGTGATTCTGTGCATCAACACCACCACCACCACCACCACCAAGGGGTCACTTACCAGCTCACATAGACCTCTCACTACAAGAGGTCAAAAACGCTTGTGGCTCCATACCCAGCCAGGGCATTTTAAAACTTCAGAGGATCTCCAAGCATTGACCTACCAATCTTCACAACACAGTTGTTACAGGCGTTCCCCAAAACAAAAAAGGATCCACATAGTGTAAAATCGCAATAACATTTATTGCACATATGTTAAAGGTGTATAAATTACGCCTTAAAAATATGCATTGGCAGGCACACATACAAAAACCTGTCCTCCTGGGACTCGGGGGTTATGGTGACATCAGCGCATTGCTCAACCCTACGCGTTTTGTCATATGTTGATGTAGTTCGGGGGGGACACACAGGTAACACACACACCCACACAGGTTGAACTTAATGGACTGGTGTCTTTTTTCAACCTATATATAATATGTCACCCTTTGACCTCATTTACCTACTAGTTAAATAGTGTATGTCCTAGCAGTATAGTAGTTATTTTTTAGGGAAGTTATGTCACACGAAAGACAACTACCTAGAAAAACAATGAACTGGTCTTTAAAGGTTGGGAACAAAAGGGGAAACTTGCTGGTGCAACAAGCAAGCTTAGATAAAGTAATTGTGTTCATTGCCTTCAGTGGTTAACTAATCATGCAAATTGTTTCTATATTTTCACAAATTTGCAGCTTTATAAAGGGGAACATTTTTTATAACCACAACAAGTGGGCATGATTACAAGATAGCTATTTGTAGACCTTTAAAGAGCATACAAGATGTGTGGACGCCATCCCAGCTGACATAAACATGAATTCCCCAATTACACATGCATACGCGTTTATGTTAATAAACACGAAAGAACAAGCAGACCTCTCGCACATAATCCTAAGGGAAACAAATGTGACTGTCTGAAAAGGTCAATTGAATGCTATTTTCTTAATACTTGTTGGCCAGGACTTTCTGTTGTAGTTTGCTGATACCGATGGATACGAGCCTTGTTGCACATTCATATCGGTGATGTGGGGTGATAATCTGAGCTGAGCATTTGGTATTGAAATGTTTTATTTCAAAATAAAATTTTTCAGGATTTAAAAAAAAAAAAAAAAAAAAAAAAGAAAGATACTGGTGGACGTGTACCTGTATTGGGCGTGTACTTCTATTGGGTGTGTCAGTGTGCTAATAATACAACCTCTCTTACTCTTATATAAAGGCCTGCAGTAGGGGGGTTCATTTGGCCTGAGAATTGTGGGAGAGAAGGAATGAAATTGTGCATATTGACAAATGCACAACTAGGGATATTTGCTGAAATACTTGTGCATTTTTTTAATCAAAAGTGGGTTCATGTGGCCATGCTGTCAATGTTGTGTGTGTGTGTATTGTTCCTGTCTGATCATGCAAACATCGTTTGGAAGCATCTGCTGACCTTCCAGCCTTTTTGATCTCGTTTAATTGTGTACACCGAAATGCAGCTTCCAGCAGAACATGGTCACCAATGTATGTATGTGTGGATTGTGGGCTGGTGGTGGGTGTTTTGAATAAGTCTTTTTTAATATTATGTTGGAATGCTTTGTAAGAATGACTGTTAAGTATGTTTCTGTAATCTTGCAGATAAAAATGTGATGTGTTGCCCGTTATATACTGAAAATAAAGCCGTGTCCACGCTAATGTTTCATCAAATTTTAGATTGTAAGCTCCAATGAGCAGGGCCCTTAAAATCCCATTGCTAAATGTAGCACCATATATCCTGTCCAAATTTTTTTGAAGCTAGTAAATGAATGTACCTTTTTTTTTCCTGCTGGTAAAATAAAAGTACATTATTGAGCTTTGTTGTGGTGATTTTTTTTTCTTCTACTTTTCTTTCTCTTTAGTTTTTGGTGGTGGTGGTTTTGGGAAAGTGCAATATCTCTTATATCTTATTTCAATATGTATTCATGCACCAAACAACTAATCTCTTCACCCTGGTTCACATTGATGCTACTTTGAAATCGTGCTACTTCACTTGAAGTAGCACGATTTCAAAGTAGCAAGGGCAGCGTGATTTCAGGTGCTACTTGATAGACATCCGTGTGGCTTCATACACAAATGTCTATTGAAGTCGCACCTGAAATCAGCAAAAGTAGTGCAGGAACTACTTTAGCAAATTGGTGCGGCACCATAAAATCAGTGTCGCATCGATTGGAACAGTGCCAGTGCTGCCAATAGTCATGCGATTTTATTTCTCAAATTGCATGACAAATCGCTCCAATGTAAACCTAGGCTTCTGCACACCTGCAAGTTAATGATAAAGGTGGAATTTTTATATATAACAGCTGTGGAGAATTGCAGGCTATGAATTCAGCTGGTGGATAGGCAGTGTTGTATGTGTCAACTTTAGTTCACATTGGTGCGATTTGACATGTCAAAGCGGTGGCAATTGCACTGTTTTAATTGGTGCGACTTTGGGGTGCAATTTGTATTGATATCAGTGCAGAAACCTGCTCAGATGTCTCTGAAATTCCCCCGGCAGTCGGGACTGACATGCAGGAATGAAATTGTGTGATTTCAGCTGAACGATTTCCTCACTCTGTCAGTGTGAACCAGGGCTCAAACTGGGCCTTTTTGTTTTTGTCATTCACCTGCTGCTAACCCAGGGACACCATTTCTTATCGAACGCCTTTAAATATCATAAGTATCATAAGTAGAAATACAAATTTTCCATATCTGCAAATAAACAAAAATATTCACAGCAGCGATCAAAAGAGTACTTTTGTTCCCCCTTACCATTTCACACAGGGTGGAGGGCCAGGATTTGGGGGTCCCCTTGTTGAAGGGGGCTTCCAGATTCCGATAAACCCACCGCACGCAGACCCCCACAACCACCGGGCAAGGGTTGTGGGGATGAGGCCCTTGTCCTCATCAACATGGGGACAAGGTGTTTTGGGGGGCTACCCCAAAGCACCCTCCCAATGTTGAGGGCATGTGGCCTGGTACGGTTCAGGAGGGGGGGCGCTCTCTCGCCCCCCCTCTTTTCCTGCGGCCTGCCAGGATGCGTGTTCAGATAAGGGTCTCGTATGTACCTGAAGAGCCTGGTATAGAATTTAGGGGGACCCCATGTCATTTTTTTAAAATTTTGGTTCGGGGTTCCCCTGTGGGGAATTCCCATGCCATTTTTATCAATGAACTTTTATGTGTATTGTCAGGCCGGCAATTCATTAATAGCCGCGGTTAGTTTTAAATGACTTTTTTTCCTTTGAAATGTCATTTTGCTGTCAGACTGTTCTAAACACGGGAAACATGCGCCCCTTTACAGGCATACTATAGACACCCCCAGGTACGAAATTTAAAGGAATATTACACTTGTATTGTTTCACTTTAAGCATTATTAAAATCACTGCTCCGAAAAAAACGGCAGTTTTTAAAAAAAAATTTGTCATTGATCCATGTCCCCTGGGGCAGGACCCGGGTCTCCAAACACTTTTTATGGCAAAGAACTTGCATATAAGCCTTCAGTGAGATTTTTGGATTTTGCAGGTTCGAGCCCCATTGACTTCCACTATTCCAGCATATGTGATCTGACAGGCATTATTGCCACAATAGCGCTGCTTTCCATTTGCATTAGCGCTGACTTTGAGAGTTGAAGTCTTTCTGGCCTTTTTTGAGAGTTATTTTTTGGTACTGCAGGAGAATTTTTTGGCGCTATAATAAATGACCCCCATTGTATCCTTTTATTTCACTTCCTACACCTGTCACTCATCTCCTCCATACACCACAGACACGCCCCCTCCACTACACAGAGCCCTGCCCCTTCATGCTAATACCGCTCCTCCCCCATCAGCGCCTCACTGACTGCAGGTAATGAATAATAAGTAGCCATGTGTGCACAGCCACGCCCAGCTACAGAACGGAAGCTGCTGATTGGAGGGTGGGCTGATATCTGCAGTCAGTGTGAACGGGAGTGTCATATACTGAGTGTGAGAGAGAAGTAGCAGTCCCGGTGTCTCGCCGAGAAAGTTCCCCCGGCGGATAAGGACCCCCCTGTACTGCGCAGGCGCAGCGCTTGCGCAGTACAAATGACTACGGAGCCGCCGAAAATAGCCGAAGCTGAAAACCTTGAGTCAGCTGTACACGGTGCCTGCACCCTGAGTCCAGGTTCAAGCCCCACCATCCAAGTGGACATAGAGGTAGAATAAAAAAGTACCAAGCGAAGCGAGGCCGTGCCCGAAGCGATGCGAGCGTAACGAGCCCGCGAGGGGCCCCGTTACAGGCGCCGTGTACAGCTATTCAGCTTCAGCTATTTCCGGCAGCTCGTACTGCGCAAGCGCTGCGCCTGCACAGTACAGGGGGGTCCTTATCCGCTGAGGGGAACTTTCTCGGCAGAACACCGGCAGCAGAGAGGAACTGCTACTGGGGGGAGGAGATAAGGATACAAAGAATCCCCAATATAGATAAAAGAAACTGAGAAAAGTTTATTTCAGACAAATTCAGGATATAAAATATTTATAACTTTTCATGATGTCAATCTATGACAATGACGTCACATCGATCACCAGAATAAAGTGCAGCAAATGTCTGACTCCATGTTATACAGAGGAGATCCGGATCAATAGATGTCATTCATAGAGAAGAGATCTGCCAATGGGAACACTAGTTCTGGTGACAACCGGGGATTTCCTCTCACTTCCTGTTTAGCTATGAGAAGAGCAGTGATGGGACATCCCCAATAGCACACAGAGAGCAAAAACTCAGATTTATTTGAACCCTTCCTCACTATATCCAAAATCAGGACATTTTGCCAATATTTTTACTTTAAATCATGTGAAGACTCCTCCTCCCTGGCAGTGATAGTGTTACATGGTATAACACCCCCTTCTCCATGGCACTGATAGGGTTACTCCCAGTGGCATATCCAGGGTATGGCACATATGGCAAGTACCATGGGCATCAAATGAAGGGGGCGCTCATGAGTGGCTGGGCAGCAAGGCACCTACCAGGGTCTGAGTATCTCTTCTTCCCTCTCCGGCTCCCGAGCATAGGCAGGATCTCCTTTTCAGCACCTTTGATAATGGACAATGGCAGCGCTGTGAGTGCGACTATTTCTCATTTGGCTATCTAACTCTTGTGAGTGCAGTTACTGGCCGCTGAGTAAGCAGGCAGGTGGCCTCATTTTCCGATGCTACCTCTATAGTTCCGGCTACAGCATCCCTGACAGCTGAATATCACTCCGCCACCTGCTGTCAGGGATGCTGTAGCTTGGACTATAGCGGTGGCATCGGGGCCGGATTAACCCCATTGTTTTATGTTTTTATGCTCGAAACAAGTCCTGCCTGCAGTCCGCTGCCACTGTGGGGCTGCCACAGCACACCGCTACCCTGTGTCCCCTGCTGAGAAGACGATTGGTTGCCAGGACCACCCCCCCGGCAGAGGAGGAGAATGTAACTTTCTCCTCCCTGCTCCACCTCCGAGTACCCCGCCTCCCAGCTTCCGCCCTGCAGACAATGGAATCAACTGAGGTCCGGGGGACTGTGGACTCAATCAGGAGATGTCTCTAGTAAGGGGGGAGTGGGGGCACAGACTCTGGCAGTGTATGTTCAGCAGGCAGGGAGAGAGGGTGTCCTCTTGTATATTAGTGCAGTCATCATTCTCAGTCACACTGTGTGGGGGGAACTGGGGAGCAGCAAAGAAATAGGAGCGCAGCCTACTATGCTGGAATTTGTAGTCCCATGGAGGTGGGGAAATGCTCTCACATACTGGGGAGGGGGGGCTGGTCATATAAAGTAAAAGGCTCTGTGCTGTAAGGGGGCTGCCATGGCTGACCTGACCCCTTTCTAGAAATACTTATTGTCTGGCACACTGCTTTAAGGGGGAACTCTGCAGACTCTGGGGAAAAGGGGAACCCTGATGTAAGTGGGATCTCTGTGGTAACCAGAGACCCCCTCACATCAGAGGCCCCCCTACATCCAAGTCCACAGAGATCTCGTTTGTGTCTGAGTCCCCCCTTACAGAGTATATAAAGGGGGACTCTGATGTAATGGGGACTCTGGGAACCCTAATATAATAGGGAATGCTGGTAAATCTGATGTAAGGGGGGATTCTGGTGACCAGAGACCCCCTTTTATCAAATTTCCCCTTTACACCAGAGTCCACAACATTCTTTAGATCAGGTTTCCCAGTGTGAAAGGGAACTCTGGGGATTCTGATGTAAGGGGGGGCTCTCTGGGAACTATAATTTAAGGGGGGAACTGTGATATAAGATGTAACACTATTGACTCTGGTGTATGGGGTAATGCTGTGGATTCTGAGGATTAAGATGTGAGGAGGATTAAGATGTGAGGTGGGCATTGTGGACTATGTGGAATATGTAGGGGCTCATTCACAAATGCTTTCATTTCTGAAGAGCGATCTGCAAACAGATCACTCTTTAGAGAGCATTTGAGAAGCAGTGAGGAGGCGTTGTATCACCTCCATACCACCTGCTTTTTTGTTAAGGTTATCTGAAAGTTGGGTTTCAAATGATTTGACAGGGACTTTCAGTGCTTGCCATAGGTGCCATTTTCACTGGATACATCTCTGGTTACCCCTCTCCTACCCAATACTGATAGGGTCACCCCTCTCCTCCCCAGTACTGATAGGGTTACCCCTCTCCTCCCCGGTACTGATAGGGTTACCCCTCTCCTCCCCGGTACTGATAGGGTTACCCCTCTCCTCCCCGGTACTGATAGGGTTACCCCTCTCCTCCCCGGTACTGATAGGGTTACCCCTCTCCTCCCCGGTACTGATAGGGTTACCCCTCTCCTCCCCAGTACTGATAGGGTTACCCCTCTCCTCCCCGGTACTGATAGGGTTACCCCTCTCCTCTCTGGCACTGATAGGGTTACCCCTCTCCTCTCTGGCACTGATAGTTAGTTACCCCCTCTCCTCTCCGCAAATGATAGGGTTACCCCCTCTCCTCTCCGCAAATGATAGGGTTACCCCTCTCCCAGTGATGTATAGAGGGGGGGCTGGAGCCCCGAGTGGGCCCCCAAAAAGCCCCGGGTCTCAGGCATTCACAAATCTATTATTAGCCCTAAACCCCGAGCGGGAATCTCATACTGCAAGCTCCAAAAAGCGGGAATTACAATGCAGCCGCATCGAGCAGTATGAGATCCTGGCTCGGCACTCGGGCAGGCAACTCTGCTGTCCTGTCCCTGCCTGCCTGCTGTCTACTAGGATGGACACGTTGCACACTATGGCTGAGCTGCAGGAGGCGATCACAGTCACCTGAGGTCTGACATGTAATGATCAGGTAGGTCATTGCATGTCAGTATGTGTCAGGTAGGTCAGTGTAATGGTCAGTGTGCGTGAGGTAGGTCAGTGTGGGTCAGTGTAATGATCAGTGTGTGTCAGGTAGGTCAGTGTAATGGTCAGTGTGGGTCAGGTAGGTTACTGTGGGTCATTGTGTGTCAGGTAGGTCAGTGTGGGTCAGGTAGGTCAGCACTGATGCAGACTTGTAAGCCAGTCAGCAACTAGCAAGTGAGCTTACCCCCCCTGCGGTGTCAGGCACAGACTTTGGGCTGAAGCCCCTGGTCTTTTCCCCACCTAGCAACGCCCCTGGGAGTAACACTATCAGTACTGGGGAGGAGAGGGGTAACCCTATGAGTACTGGGGAGGAGAGGGGTAACCCTATGAGTACCTGGGAAGAGAGGGCAACCCTCTCAGTACCGGGGAGGAGAGGGGGCAACCCTATCAGTACCGGGGAGGAGAGGGGGCAACCCTCTCAGTACTGGGGAGGAGAGGGGTAACCCTATCAGTACTGGGAAGGAGAGGGGTAACCCTATCAGTGCTGGGGAGGAGAGGGCAGGGGTGTTGCTAGGTGGGAAAAAGACCAGGGGCTTCAGCCCAAAGGTAAATTTGACACCCCCTTCTGACTTCAGAAGGGGGTGTGAAGTACAGTGCCGGGGAGCTTTGCCCGGCACTGGATTAAAGGTGAGTTTAACACCAATTATAGGATTTTGGATGGGGTGACACCTCTGGACCCCTAACTTTACACATGGCCCCGTCACACCTTCATGTCCATGACCGAATGATTTGCTACCTTACGGACAACACCCTTCCCAACCCCCTACAATCTGGCTTCCGTCCCCAACATTCCACTGAAACTGCCCTACTAAAACTCTCCAATGACCTACTAACTGCTAAAACCTATGGCCATTACTCCATACTCATATGCCGCGTACACACGGTCGGACTTTCCAGCATACTTGGTCCGGCGGACCAGAGTCTGCCAGACAATCCGCCCGTGTGTGTGCTCCGGCGGACTTTTCCGGCGGACTTTTTCCCAAAAGCCCGCCGGACCTAGATTTGAAACATGTTTTAAATCTTTCCGTCGGACTCAGCTTCTGGCGGAAAGTCCGCTCCTCTGTGTGCTGGTCCGACGGAAAGCCCGCTCATGTGTATGCTGGTCCAACGGACCAGATACGACGCGAGGGCAGGGTATTGCATTTCGCGCTCGCTGCAATAGGAAAAACAAATTTTCCTATTGCGGCGAGCGCGGAGCATACCAGGCCCTTAGGTCTGGTATGGATTATAAGGGGAACCCCCCTATGCCAAAAAAGCGGCGTGGGGTCCCCCCTAAAATCCATACGACCCTGATCCGAGCACGCAGCCTGGCCGGTCAGGAAAGGGGGTGGGGATGAGCAAGCGCCCCCCCTCCTGAACCGTACCAGGCCGCATGCCCTCAACATGGGGGGTGGGTGCTTTGGGGGAGGGGGGTGCCCTGCGGGGCCCCCCCACCCCAAAGCACCTTGTCTCCATGTTGATGAGGACAAGGGCCTCTTCCCGACAACCCTGACTGTTGGTTGTCGGGGTCTGCGGGCGGGGTTCTTATCGGAATCTGGGAGCCCCCTATAATAAGAGGGCCCCCAGATCCCGGCCCCTCCACCCTATGTGAATGAGTATGGGGTACATGGTACCCCTACCCATTCACCCAGGGAAAAAGTGTAAATAAAACACTACACAGGTTTTTAAAATATTTTATTAAACAGCTCCGGGGGGGGGGGATCTTCCTCCGGCTTCGGGGGTCCCTCCGGTTAATCTTCTCCCGGCGTCCGGTTGGTTCTTCTCCGCTCTCTCCTCCCGGTGTTCCAGTTCTTCGGCCGGCTCCTCCGCTGTGTTCAGGTAGCTCTCTTGCCAGCAGAGGTCCGGACTTCTGGGCTTCTTGGCTTCTTGTCTTCTGGGCTTCTTGGCTTCTCTTCTCTTCTCCAGATGTTGACACGACGCTCTCTCCAGCTGGACTGCTCTCCCTTTTGATGTCCCAGTCCCTGGGCATGCTGTTTTAGGGGGCGTGGTCAACATCACCCAGTGACCACGCCCCCTAAAACGTCACAGTCCCAGTATGCCCAGGGACTGTGACATCAAAAGGGGGTGGGGTCTCCGCCTATATAAGTCACAATGCAGCCCTCAGAGAGCAGTCCAGCCAGAGAGAGCATCGTGTCAACATCTGGAGAAGACCAGACAAGACAAGACAAGACGTCCGGACCTCTGCTGGCAAGAGAGCTACCTGAACACAGCGGAGGAGCCGGCCGAAGAACTGGAACACTGGGAGGAGAGAGCGGAGAAGAACCAACCGAAGCTTGAAGAAGACCCCCAAAGCCGGAGGAAGATCCCCCCGGAGCTGTTTAATAAAATATTTTAAAAACCTGTGTAGTGTTTTATTTATACTTTTTCCCTGGGTGAATGGGTAGGGGTACCATGTACCCCATACTCATTCACATAGGGTGGGGGGGCTGGGATCTGGGGGCCCTCTTATTATAGGGGGCTCCCGGATTCCGATAATCCCCTCGCCTGCAGACCCCGACAACCAACGGCCAGGGTTGTCGGGAAGAGGCCCTTGTCCTCATCAACATGGGGACAAGGTGCTTTGGGGGAGGGGGGGCCCCACAGGGCCCCCCCCTCCCCCAAAGCACCCACCCCCCATGTTGAGGGCATGCGGCCTGGTACGATAAAAGCGGCAAGATTGACATCCTTTTCTAGTCCTGTCGCACCTGAGTCACGTTCAAAATGAACGGACTTGTCCTTGTGTGGGCAAGTCTGAAAGTCTGCCGTAACTCCGGCGAAAGTCCGTCAGAAAGACGGGCGGACTTAGCCCGCCGCAAAGTCTGGTCGTGTGTGGGCAAGTCCGTCCGTTTTAAAGTCCGGCGCACCTGGCGGACAAAGTCCGTCAGAAAGTGTGCCGGACCAAGTAGGATAGAAAGTCCGACCGTGTGTACGCGGCATTAGACCTCTTGCTGCCTTCAACAGATTTGACCACCTGTTCCTTCTCAGCAAACTACACTCCCTTGGCCTCTGTGGTTCTGTTTTATCCTGGTTCTCCTCCTACCTATCTCAGCAAACATTCAGTGTCACTTACAACTCCATCTCCTCTGCTCCCCTTCCTCTCTCTGTTGGGGTACCCCAAGGCTATGTCCTTGGGCCCCTCCTATTCTCGCTCTATACCTCTTCTCTGGGCCAGTTAATAACCTCCGATGGCTTCCAATACCACCTCTATGCTGATGACACCCAGATCTATCTCTCCACTCCTCAACTCACCCCCTCGATCTCCTCACGGATATCAAACTTACTGAATGACATATCGGTATGGATGTCACACCACTTCCTCAAACTCAATCTTTCTAAAACTGAGCTTGTAATATTTCCTCCTTCCCGGTCCCACCCCCATGACTTTACCATTAAGATCAACAGCACAACCATTGGTCCCTCCACAATTGACCCTGACCTCTCCTTCAGCCCACACATCCAATCACTGGATAAATCCTGCCACCTTAACCTCCGCAACATCTCCAGAATTCGCCCCTTCCTGACTAATGACACCACAAAGCAACTTATTCACTCCTTGATTATTTCCCACCTTGACTACTGCAACTCTCTCCTTAATGGCCGACCCTTACGCAGGATATCCCCCCTTCAGTCTATTATGAATGCTGCTGCTAGACTAATACACCTCACTAATCGATCCGTGACTGCTGCCCCTCTGCCAATCCCTTCACTGGCTTCCCCTACCCCACTGTATAAAATTCAAAATTCTACCCACAACATCGCTTCCATCTACATCACCAACCTCATCTGCAGATATTGATAAAATCGCCCCCTCCGCTCCTCCCAGGACCTCCTGCTCTCTAGCTCCCTTGTTACTTCCTCTCATGCTAGCCTTCATGACTTCTCCAGAGCCTGTCCCATCCACTGGAATTCCCTGCCATGGTATATCGGATCAGCCCCTACCCTGTCCACCTTCAGGAGATCACTGAAAACCCACTTATTCAGGGAAGCCTATCCCACACCCACCTAACAACTGTCCCCCGAGCACCCCCCATCAAATCATTCCCCGCATCTTTTACCTTTTGTACCACCACCCCCTCCCTTTAGAATGTAAGCTCCAGGAGCGAGGCCCTCCTGTACCTTCTGTATTGAACTGTACTGTAATTGTGCTGCCCCCCCTCTACATTGTAAAGCGCTGCGTATACTGTTGGTGCTATATAAATTGTGTATAATAATAATAGTCCATCCGGTTAAACCTGTGTGGGTGTGTGTGTTCCTATCGATAATAATTTCCAATATCCCTGTATATTGCGTTCACCAAGATGCACGTTCCAAGATTTTTTGAAAACTATACATACTTCCTGCTGACACCACCAATTGTGGAAGAGAGTTCCACATCCTTACCGCCCTGACAGTGAAAACCCCCCTATGCAGCTTAAGGTTATACCGCTTCTCCTCCAATTTCTTCTCACATATTTACATTGAATATTACATTGCTATACTCTGAATATATCTGTCTATCCATATCTATATCTAAACATACACACACATACACAGCAAAAAAAAAAAAAACTGACAGGATTGGTGTACCAACACAAGCCATGTTGGTGCAGCAATCTGCCCTGCTATCCTATTGTATTCTGCCAGAGGGACTGATTTCCCTCCCCCTCCCCCAGAATACACTGATCAGCTCTCGCAGCCATTGGTCAGAATCTGGTTCTCCAGCATGTCCCTTTAGCAAAAGTCAGCTATTAGACCAGCTTCGTTGTACAGACAGATATTCTCACTGACTGACTGACTGCTAACCCGACCCGATTCTAGTCAGTGTGTACCCAGATTTGGTCTCTTGGTTTAACTTTGAACCGTTTTTTCACTTTTTTCTGTAATACAAAATGTGGAAAACTGGAAGACTAAAGCCGCGTACACACAATCAGATTTTCCGTCGGGAATTGTGTGATGTCAGGCTGTTGGTGGAAAATCCGACCGTTTGTACGCTCCATCGGACAATTGTTGTCGGATTTTCCACGGACAAATGTTGGATCGCAGGTTTTAAAATTTTCCGCGGACAAATGTCTGTTGTCGGATTTTCTGAGCGTGTGTACACAAGTCCGTCGGACAAAAGTCCACGTACAAACACGCATGCTCAGAAGCAAGGAAGTGGTCGGTCTTGTAAACGAACGTTCATAATGGAGAATTAACATTCGTGACATGGTAAATTATGAAATCTATAAATGCAGCGCACAATTCTCTTCTTTAATGGGATAATAATGAAGCTGCTTTTCTGGTGATACTGATGGAGTTATTGCAAACTAAGGCTTTTTTTTCTAGTGATATGAAGAATAATATTATTATGCTTTTTTTATTTGGGGAAGTTACCACAACACCATTATCCTGTAGTTTTTAACCACTTAAGCCCCAGACCATTTGGCTGGCAAAAGACCAGAGCGTATTCTGCGATTCGGCACTGCATCACTTTAACTTACAATTGCGCGGTCGTGCGATGTTGCACCCAAACAAAATTGATGTCCTTTTTTTCTCACAAATAGAGCTTTCTTTTGGTGGCATTTGATCACCTCTGCGGTTTTTATTTTTTGCCCTATAAACAAAAAAATAGCGACAATTTTGAAAAAAACACATTATTTTTTACTTTTTGCTATAATAAATATTCCCAAAAAATCTAAAAAAAACTTTTTTTCCCTCAGTTTAGGCCGATCGTATTCTTCTACATATTTTTGGTAAAAAAAAAAAAAAAAAAAATCGCAATAAGTGTTTATTGATTGGTTTGCGCAAAAGTTATAGCGTCTACAAAAAAGGGGATAGTTTTATGGCATTTTTATTAATATTTTCTTTTTTACTAGTAATGGTGGCGATCTGCGATTTTTTATCATGACTGTGACATTATGGTGGACAGATCAGACACTTTTGGTGCTGTTTTGGGACCATTCACATTTATACAACGATGAGTGCGATTAAAACTGTAAAGGTGCCTGTCAGTGAAGGGGTTAACCACTAGGCGGCACTGTAGGGGTTAAGTGTGTCCTAGGGAGTGATTCTAACTGTGTGGGGGAGGGGCTATGTGTGACATGACACTGATCACCGCTCCCGATTACAGGGAGCGGTGATCAGTGTCAGTGTCGTTAGGCAGAATGGGGAAATGCTTGTTTACATCAGTATTTCCCCATTCTTCCTCTCTGTGGGACCCGCAATCACACTCACAGAGGTCACAGCGGGGCGCGCATGCCCGCAAACCACTTCTTAAAGGGCAAAGTACAGCTACGTTAATCTGCATGTACGTGCCCTTCTGCCAACGTATATCGGTGTGAGCCGGTCGGCAAGCAGTTAAGATCAAAGCTACAACTATATTGGTGTCCCTTGTCAATTTTACATTGTATTTTATAAAATGTAACTGCCGACTCCCAAACTGTCATTTGAAGTAAAACACAAAGCCAAGTATTATTCTACACAATTGTTTTATTGTTCATCAAAAAAAGAAAACAAATAAGATTAGACATGATATCTGCCAATAGAACTCAACCAAAAAGTGCATTCTGTGCATCCAAAAATTTAGAAAATATACCAAATCAAATCATTATTATTATTATTATTATTATTATTATTATTATACAGGATTTATATAGCGCCGACAGTTTACGCAGCGCTTTACAACAACATTAGGGCAGACAGTACAAGTACAATACAATTCAATACAAGAGGAATCAGAGGGCCCTGCTCGTTAGAGCTTACAATCTAGGAGGGAGGGTCAAGTTATACAAAAGGGTAATAGCTGTGGGGGATGAGCTAATGGAGAAAATAATGCAGTTGTTAGATGGAGGCAGGATAGGCCTCTCTGAAGAGGAAAGTCTTCAGGGATCGCCTAAAAGTGGATACATTTGGAGACAGTCTGACAGATTGGGGTAGGGAATTCCAGAGGATGGGCGAGGCTCGGGAGAAGTCCTGGAGGCGGATATGGGAGGAGGTGATGAGGGAGCTAGAGAGCAGGAGGTCTTGGGAGGAACGGAGATGGCATTTAGGTTGGTATTTTGAGACTAGGTTAGTGATGTAGCTGGGGGCACAGTTGTGGATGGCTTTGTAACTTATTGTTAGTATTTTGAATTTAATTCGTTGGGCGAGTGGCAGCCAATGGAGGGATTGGCAGAGAGGGGTAGCAGACACATTATTATTCAACCAAAAAAAAATGTCAAAGCAACAACTGCAAGACCAATAATAAATAACACGTTATCTCCTCTGATTCCGCAACATGGGTGGTTGAGGAACGGCCGTTCAGAAACAAACGGAAAAGCATGAAATGAAAAGTGCAAATAAACACTCACCAAACTTCTACTAACACAAAATTAGCAGAAGGAGCCCAAAGGATGGTGCTAAAGAGCTGAAAAACCATGTAGTATCACTACGTTCGTATATGTTGGCCGACAATTCCTTCCAAGACAAGTTTGGGCCAACGCCCTTCAGACAAAAGTCCACAGTTTTGTTGGCCAACAATTCGATCGTGTGTACGAGGCTTTAGTTCTTCTCAATAAAAAATGTCCTGATTAAAAAAATAGTCCCATATAATTCCCTGCACCACCAAATTTTGACAGGAAAAGGTTTGAGCAGCAATATAAACCAGTCCGGTATTTACTGCATTGCATATTGCTGTCAGTGTAGTACTGGGAGCATTGGAGTGCAGAGAGGACCTCACAAAGAATCGTGTAGCTGAAACAGATACCTTTTCGGTGCGATTTGATACATATTGAATGGGCTTAAACCACACTACAACAAATCACATGCAATTTGAGCAGTAATGCGGTGTAATTCCTGTCCAAATCGCATGCGGTTTTCTGCTCCACACAGCCTGGGTACACACAGGAGCCCACGGGAAACCGCATGCAATTCGGACATGAATTGCACCGCATTCCTGTTCAAATCGCATACATTTTGTATGGGTTCAAATCACACCACAAATTTATCGGTACTTAGCATTGGCGAGTACTAAAAGTATCAGTACTCGTACTCGCTGCTAAAAATAAATAAATAAAAAATAAATAAATAAAACAGTATCGGTGCAACCCTAATTAAAACTACTTCAAGGTATCTCCCATCTTCACTCTACAAGGTCTTCTTCATTTCTCCCAGTACCAGGCTGACTAGAGGTCATCTTCTGAATGAACAGAGCTCCATTATCCTTGGTTGGCATTGCTGCTCCTTCTGGAATTTCTCTGGGAAAGTAAAATACAGAATAACAGGTCAGATGACAGCATTGAATATCCTTACAGATCACACAGGATTTATAGCCATGACACCTCATCCATTCACTGATTGTTCCTGGTCATGTGACTATCAGGGTGTTTTCAGCCAAGCTGGCAGCTCTCTGAGACATTGGATTGGTCCTCACCATCCCTGATCACCTTCATACATTTCATGGACTTTCTACACATCATTCATCCATTAGTCATACACTCATTGTTCATATAAGGAGTTTCTTCATGTATGAGCAACAATATTGTCCTGACCCCACACAGCAGATGACCCCCAGATGGGGGTGTAAGGGGTATAGGAGATGGCAGAAAATAGTCAATATGGGAAGAAATAACAGGCAGGCAATTTTCTGTAAGAATGGCTCTAAATGTGATCTTTATTATAATATAAAAATAAGCAAAGTGTGTCCTTCCTAGAATGGCCAATTCAGAATAGTGTGTTGTATTTAGGAGTTTGTCATTAGCAGCTGCCTGGCTTTATCTGATCATGGCCGTGGTGGCCCATGCATTAAGGGCGCCGCCCCCTCTCTCCTGCCACCCCCCTCTATCACCAATAGATAGATTCATGGATCGCCACTGCCACCCCCTATTCAGGCGCCCAGACCATTTTCAGACACAGGGCGCCTGAATTACAGCAGCAGGGGGTGATTTTGAAGAACCTGATTAGAGCCATAGGCTCTAATAGGAGTCAATAAAGGTGACCTGCGAGCGCCATGCTGGTCGCTCGCTGGGCACTCAGCTGTGTTAGAAAAGCAAATTAATCTTCGCTTTCCTAACACTAAACCACCTCTCCACCAATCAGGTGCTCGGATCTGTTAACCATCCCCTGATTGGCTGAAACGACAGGCGCTGTGATTGGATAACAGGCGTCCAATCATAGCAGAGGACGGGAAGAGAGGACGGGAGAAGACATCAAGGAGCTGTCCCACTGAGACAGGTAAGTGCAGCCAGCGGGGGGCACACTGGCAGCGTTTGATGGGGCACAGTGGGAGCAATTGATGGGCCCAGTGGCTGCATTTGATGGCACAGTGGCAGCGATTGATGGGTACAGTGAGGCTGCGATTGATGTTTTTTTTTTTCAAACTTTTGCGCCCCCCAAAAAATTTGGAGCACCAGCCGCCACTGGATCATGGGGTGCCAAAGTTAAATTTTAATGCCCCTCCCTCCCTCCAGCCTATCTGTGGCATCTGACAGTGTCAGCTGTGACCATATTGTCACTAATCTTACCACACAGTGGGGGAGATTTGCTAAAACTAGAGAGTGTAAAATCTGGTGAAGCTGTGCATAGTAACCAATCAGCTTCCAGGTTTTATTGTGAAAGCTTAAAGTGTTACTAAACCCCGGAGCAGCAAAATCAGTCTGTATATGTAGTAAAGCATGCTTGTTATACTCTCTTTAAATAATCTTTATTAACATTTCTTAATTTTACATACAACATATTAAAACAACATCGGTTTCATGTAGACATAGTTCCCTAGAAAAGGGGCCATATACCCCCCATCCGTTCCTCCCTATTCCCGTTACATCTACTTATCCTATCCATCGGTTAAGCTTCATGCTGTATATTAAGGCGGCAGAAAGCTGTTTACCCCTAGCCCTCCCTCCTTTCCCCTACTCTCCACCCACCCTAAGCCAGATCCTACCACCATTCCTTTATTCCTGACACCCTATACTTATTAACCAAGGGTTCCACATCCTTTCAAATTTTTTAAGGTTCCCTCTTCTAATATATAGGGCTCTCTCCTTCCATATTATATCATTTACTATTTTAACCCATTCCTGAACTGTCGGGGGAAGGGCTGTTTGCCATCTTTGCATAATAAGCTTTCGGGCCTGGTAAAGGCATCTCAAAACTGCTGTTTTAGCCGCTACCTCCTCCGAGCCCCACGCTCTATGTCCAAAGATGCAAAATCTGACATCTGTCTCTAGAGATAACCCCCACTTGCCACTAATGGAATCTACTACCCCAAGCCAGTAACGGACTAGCTTGGGGCACCTCCATACCATGTGTATCGCCCTCCTCACCACACCTAGGACATTTGGCATCTAATCTTACACCAAAACGGAATAATTTTTTTGGGGTGTAGTATGCTCTATGTAGCAACATTAAATGAGAAAATCTCTGTGCGGGTGAAACTGAAACCTCCTGTCCTATCTCCAGTATTTTCCTCCATTGTGTATCTGTTAACTTTCCCACATCCATCTCCCAACCCTCCCTGCAGCCAAGATGCTCTAATCTTACAATACTTTCCTTGCACAGTTGCGCATATATTCCTGAAATAAAACCCTTTATCTTCCCAGGTTTAACCACTTTCTGAAGCAATGCAGCCTCAGTCCAAACTGGGGGACCTGCCCTAAATTGTACCTCCAAAGCCGCTCTCATTTGTAAATACCTAAAAAATGTTTGTCTCGGAATGCCATTTTCCTTTTGGAGATCCTCAAAGGTTTTTAATACGTTCCCTCTGTACAACTGGGATAGTCTATTTATACCCCACCTCGCCCATTCCTTAAATTCCCCCATGACCACTATCTCCTGTAAGTTCCTATTATACCAGAGGGGGGCATATTCTGTGAACCCAACATATCCCATTAAAGACTTTGTTACCTTCCAAACTTTTATTATTAGCTTGGTTGTGGGACCACTACCAGGTAATGAGTCTGCCTCCAATGCCTCCACCACTGTTTTATGGGGCGCCTCCAGGGTTAACAAACCTCTGTCAGCACTTCCACCCCCTATATGCTGCAACTGTGCCACCAGAAAATAACACCTTGGGTGCGGGAGGGCCATTCCTCCTTCTTTAACTGGCAATTGTAGGTTCTGAAGGCTGATCCTAGCCTTCCCCCTCCTCCATAACAGCTCCCTAAATAGCGTATCAATTTTTTTTAACCACCTTTTATTCACCCACACTGGTGCATTGTGTAACAAATACAGCAGTTGAGGCAGCCAAACCATCTTAATTAGATTGCCCCTCCCTGCTACAGACAGGGGCAGCCGGTTCCAGATATATATTTTACACTTAAATTTACTCAGTAGTGGATCTAGGTTATCTACAATATACTGATTGGGATCTTTTGTCATATTTATACCTAAATAACGAATTGTTGAGACTACTTTTAAGTGTGAAATTCCCGACAAGACCGGACTATTAAGGGTGTCTATTGGCAATAGTGCTGACTTCCTCCAGTTTACCACTAGTCCCGAACCACTCCATTGTGTCCATTACCTGCCTAAGAGAGTTTCCCATATCTCCAAGAAACAATAGGACGTCGTCGGCATACAGGGCAATCCTCTCCTCTCCTGTTCTTCTTACAAACCCCTCAATCTTTGAGCTAGATCTGATATGGATTGCTAATGGCTCCATGGCGAGGGCAAAAAGCAGGGGGGACAGAGGGCACCCCTGTCTTGTCCCCCTCTCTAAACATATTTTCCCTGAAAATTCTTTATTAACTGATGGGCCCAGTGGCTGCATTTGATGGCACAGTGGCAGCGATTGATGGGTACAGTGAGGCTGCGATTGATGGTTTTTTTTTTTTTCAAAATCTTGCACCCCCCCAAAAAATTTTGAGCACCACCCGCCACTGGATCATGGGGTGCCAAAGCTAAATTTTAATGCCCCTCCCTCCCTCCAGCCTATCTGTGGCATCTGACAGTGTCAGCTGTGACTATATTGTCACTAATCTTACTACACAGTGGAGGAGATTTACTAAAACTAGAGAGTGTAAAATCTGGTGAGGCTGTGCATAGTAACCAATCAGCTTCCAGGTTTTATTGTGAAAGCTTAAGGTGTTACTAAACCCAGAGCAGCAAAATCAGTCCGTATATGCAGTAAAGCATGCTTGTTATACTCACTGTGGAACCTAAGGGGTTAAACTTCCACATTGTGTAAAAAGGCTGTCTGATCCTGTCTTCTCTGATCCTCCCCTTCTTCTACTGTCCCCAATCCATCTCATGATAGTACAGCGCCTTGGGGGCACTCTGCACATGCTCAGTTTGGCGTGTATTGCTAGACAGTTTTTTTTAAAGGGTGCATGTGATCAGCACAGGGCCAATCAGCACTGTCCAGACAGAGGGTCGGCGGTCATGCAGCCTCATAGGACAGTCAGAGGAGAATGAAAACTCCTCCTACAATCTTTAACCCATGCTCAGCCAGACACTGATAGAAGTCACAAGACTGTTATATACTGCTGATGTGAAAAGGTATTTAGCAGTTTATATTTACTAAAGTAATTGTATTTCCATGTTCTGTGCACTGTGGGAGACCAGATATAGTGAGTGCAGGGTCCTGGGTTTAGTAACTGTCTGAGGTCCAGAGCGTTCTGGAGCAGGTTTTTATCAAGGATGTCTCTGTACATTGCTGCATTCATCTTTCCCTCGATCCTGACTAGTCTCCCAGTTCCTTCCGCCTGAAAAACATCCCCACAGCATAATGCTGCCACCACCATGCTTCACTGTAGGGATGGTATTGGCCAGACATGACGCTTGCCATTCAGGTCAAAGAGTTCAATCTTTGTTTCATCAGACCAGAGAACTTTGTTTCTCATGGTCTGAAAGTCCTTCATGTGTCTTTTGGCAAACTCCAGGTGGACTGTCATGTGCCTTTTAGCTGAATTTAGAAGCTGATTGGCTACCATGCACAGCCACACCAGATTCTGTGTGTACCAGCTTTAGTCAATCTCCCCTAGTAGGTATAAACTGGGGACAGGTAGTGCAATCAGCATAGTCAGTAGCATCAATAGTCAGTACACTATCAGTGCCGGTGTTCTGCTGAGAAAGTTCCACCCGGCAGATAAGGACCCCCCAGTACTGCACAGGCGCAGCGCTTGCGCAGTACGAAGGACTACAGAGCTGCCGAAAATTGCCGAACATAAAGAGGTGTGAGTGAGCTGTACACCGCGCATGCGGCATTAACATGACAATTGTAGCAGACGATGCCGCACGCTCCCGATACTCGTGCTACTCTGCAAGGGGCGGGTCTATTATTACTGTTATATCGTGTAAGGGGCAGATGCTTACAGATCTAACAGTAATAATAGACCGTAATAATAGACCCGCCCCTTGCAGAGTAGCACGAGTATCAGGAGCGTGCGGCATAGTTTGGTAGAATGTCTTGTAAATTGCGCATGCGCGGTGTAGAGTTCACTCACAGCTGTTTATGTTTGGCAATTTTCGGCATCACCGTAGTAGTTTGTATTGCGCAAGCGCAGTACAGGGGGGTCCTTATCTGCCGGGGGAACTTTCTCGGCAAGACACTGGGATTAGAAGCTGTCATAAAATAGAGAGGAGGGGAAGCAGTGAAGGGAATCAACTTTATCATTTACTTCCCAGGTAATTACTCCATCTCCAGTAGGTCATCATTTTATAATTCGTCTGTGTAGAAAATGTTATTAGTACAGTGGGTGTGACGGGCCGTATAATATTATGGATGCACCAGTCACATAGCTGTGGGTTATGGTGGAAAACCTCCCACATACAAGGAGAATGTTTGCCCACTCACTGATAACAAGTTAGTATCACCATCTGGCTGTAGTCATAAATGTGCACCCAAAGCTCAAACAACACACGTGTATAATCAGTAGAGCAGTGGACAGTGTCAGTAGGGAAGAGCTTGATGTCAGAAGTTTATTTTTATTATTTTTTTTATCATAACTTTTTTACAA
This sequence comes from Lithobates clamitans, assembly GCA_037952925.1. Classification (NCBI taxonomy): domain Eukaryota; kingdom Metazoa; phylum Chordata; class Amphibia; order Anura; family Ranidae; genus Lithobates; species Lithobates clamitans. The sequence goes on from JBBGZY010002843.1 coordinate 670,073, forward strand.
TTTTTCTATTATTTACAATTTTATTTAATAATATATTATTATTATTTTTTTTTCTTTTTATACAATTTTTTAGGAGCTTCATTGGGGGGCTTTGGTGAGATATCAGAGGTCTAAACAGACCCCCTGATGTCTCACTTTTGAGACAGAAATTCCCCAGTCCCTTCTTCTGCAGCCAAGCGGCAGGGGGAATCTGTGCAACACAGCTTGATTAGGGTGTGCCCAGGCACACCTTGCACACCCTGTGCACACACCTATGGCTATAGTAGCATATCATAGGTGTGTGGACAGGGTGTTCCACACCCCAATCATCCTGTGCAATGCTGGTTTCTCCTGCTTCCTGGTGCCCCATCTCCCCCCCGCAGTGATGCCAGCTTCCCTCTCCTCTGCGCTCCTCTCCCCTGGCTGCTACGGGGGATGTTTTAGGATGGAGAGCGGGGGGAGCGGCTGGTAATTATTTCATTTACTGGCCCCTTCCTTTTCTGAACAAACACAGTGAATGATCTGTATCAGTTGCTCCTGTGCTCATTCTTAACTGAAGCATAATAAACTATGGGGGTTATTTACTAAAGGCAAATCCACTTTGCACTACAAGTGCACTTGGAAGTGCAGTCGCTGTAGATCAGAGGGGAAGATCTGAAATTAGGGGAAGCTCTGATGATTTTTATCATCCAATCATGTACAAGCAAAAATGCTGTTTTTTTTTGCATGTCCCCCTCGGATACAGCGACTGCCCTTCCAAGTGCACTTGTAGTGCAAAGTGGATTTGCCTTTAGTAAATAACCCCCCCCCTGTTTATTATGCTTCAGCTTGTGAATGAACAGGAAGTCGTTCTGCACAGAGCACTTCCCATTAGTTCACTGCCGAGTGCAGCTGAGGCTGCAGAGGAAGGGACTGGGGAAGCTTTGTCCTCGACCCCTCAAAAGTGAGACATCAGTGATCTGTTTAGACTCTAGGGACCTCCTAAAAAGAAGGTAGTAAAAAAATTAAAAAAACATATTGTAAAAAACAAATTAAAAACCTAAAATTGTAAAAAATAATAAAAATAAAAACTACAGACACCCTCCCCTGCCCTACTGACACTGTCCTATGCCCTACTGACACTGTCCACTGCTCTGCTGATATACACACGTGTGTTTGTTCTTTGGGGTGCACACCCTAATGCAATAGGCTGTGCATGCCAATGAGAGTCATACTGTCATCCTCCATATATTTTAAGACCACATAGGCATAATATATACCTGTGTAATAAATGAGATCTTCCTCTTGTTGCCCTTGATGTAAATACATTGTGTGACCACTAACAGATGCCATATTTATGGGACCCAGTGGCAGGATATCGCTATCTTTTCTAGGTTATCCATCACTGTATTATGAATGACTTGCATTTTTAAGTAATTTTCAAGCCTAGAATGATTTTTTTTAATGTGTGAAAAAAGAATACAAAAAACAGCTCTGGCAGCAATGGGATTAAACAGACCTCCTAATACATTCAATGTCAGTTCACAGCCAGCAGGTGGCGATATCTGTTTCTGCAGTCCGCTTTGTGATTTTTACCTACAAGTAAGCCCATAATAAGGCTTACAGTGCATCCGGAAAGTATTCACAGCACTTCACTTTTTCCACATTTTGTTATGTTACAACCTTATTCCAAAATTGATTAAATTCATTATTTTACTCAGAATTCTACAAACAATACCCCAACATGACAACATGAAAGAAGTTTTTTTGAAATCTTTGTAAATGTGTTAAAAAGAAAAAAAGAATAAAATCCCATGTACATAAGTATCACAGCCTTTGCTCAATACTTTGGTGAAGCTCCTTTGGCACCAATTACAGCATCAAGTCTTTTTGAGTATGATGCTACAAGCTTGGCACACCTATTTTTGGGTAGTTTCTCTCATTCTTCTTTGCAGGACCTCTCAAGCTCTATCATGTTGGATGGGGAGCGTCGGTGCACAGACATTTGCAGATCTCTCCAGAGATGTTCAGTCGGGTTCAAGTCTGGGCTCTGGCTGGGCCACTCAAGGACATTCACAGAATTGTTCTGTAGCCACTCCTTTGTTATCTTGGCTGTGCGCTTAGGGTTGTTGTCCTGTTGGTAGATGGACCTTCATCCTAGTCTGAGGTCCAGAGTGCTTTGGAGCAGGTTTTCATCAAGGGTTTCTCTGTACATTGCTGAGTTAATCTTTCCCTCAATCCTGACTAGTCTCCCAGTTCCTGCCGATGAAAAACATCCCCACAGCATAATGCTGCCACCATCATGCTTCACTGTAGGGATGGTATTGGCCAGACTTGCCATTCAGGCCAAAGAGTTGAATCTTTGTTTTATCAGACCAGATAACCTTGTTTCAAGTGCCTTTTGGTAAACTCCAGTCAGACTGTCATGTGCCTTTTACTGAGGAGTGGCTTCTGTCTGACCACTCTACCATAGAGGCCTGATTGGTGGAGTGCTGCAGACATGGTTATTCTTCTGGAAGGTTCTCCTCTCTCCACAGAGAAATGCTGGAGCTCTGTCAGAGTGACCATCGGGTTCTTGGTTATCTCCCTGACTTCCCTTCTCCCCGATCGCTCAGTTTGGCTGGGTGGTCCGCTCTAGGAGGAGTCCTGGTGGTTTCCAACTTATTCCATTTACGGATGATGGAGCCCACTGTGCTCTTTGGGACCTTCAATGCTGAAGACATTTTTCTGTACCCTTCCCCAGATCTGTGCCTCCATACAATCCTGTCTCTGAGGTCTACAGACAATTCCTTGGACTTTATGGCTTGGTTTGTGCTCTGACCTTATATAGACAGGTGTGTGCCTTTCCAAATCATGTCCAATCAACTGAATTTACCACAGGTGGACTCCAATCAAGTTGTAGAAACATCTCAAGGATGATCAGTGGAAACAGGAGGTACCTGAGCTCAATTCTGAGAGTCATGGCAAAAGCTGTGAATAGCTATGTAAATGTGATATTTTTTTTTTTTATAAATTTGCAAAGATTTCAAACAAACTTCTGTCACGTTGCCATTATGGGGGATTGTGTGAAGTATTTTGAGTAAAATAATGAATTTCATCCATTTTGGAGTAAGGCTGTAATATAACAAAATGTAGAAAAAGTAAAGCGTTGTGATTACTTCCCTGAATGCACTGAACCTGTACTGTAGATAAAATGAATATCTCCTAAACGTGCACTTTATAAGATATTCACACTGGATGCAGCTGGTGAAGTAAACGGCACATGTGCTCTGAACATCACATACCATGCCGGACCTTCAGAACTTTGTGTCGGAGCCGAGAGTGACATCATCATGGCTCCGGCCACTCATACAACCGGAGCCTGCGAACCTGGAGAAAAGAATCACTAGTGACAGCGCACCACTGGAGGGCCTCATTCTAAGTTAAGTATTTCATAATGTGCTAGTATGCGATGCATACTAGCACATTATGCAATTGCATTACAGCCAGGTGTGTTTTTTTTTTTTAATGCAGTGGTTTACTTCTGCTTTAATGAGTATAATAGTGTAACATAGGGAGAGGGAATGTCACTCACCGGATATATGATGAAAGCCACCAATAATATTATGACAACAACGACACCACCAGCACTAACACCAACACGATACCACTTTCTAGGCCATTTTGAATCTGAGACAGAAAATACAAAGTAAAATAGATTAGCTTTAAAAAAAATGATAAATATACAATGTATCAGTCTGTATGGTCGGTGGCCATGTGACATCTCACCTGTATAATCCTCCATCAGGAGAGCAGAGAAGAGACAACAAGACACAATGTTACTATTCTGTGTCACACTCCCACTATGACCCCCCAGAGAAGAGGAGACAGGACCCCAATCTATAACACCCCCATACATGGAATATAACATGACCCCCCATAGTCACCAATACCTTCTGTTTCCAGCATTCTGATGAACATCGTATCATTGATCAGCCGGTATTCCCGGATCTCCTCACTGACCGGGTTTGTGATCCTGACCCGGAATCTCCTCTCTGCGTCGTCTCTCTGCACACTGGGGATAATCAGCGTCCTATTGTCATCTATCAGCCGGTATCTTTCAGGGAGAGGCTCCCCGTCCACCTCCCAGGTCACAGCGCTCTCTTCTCCAGAGAACTGGACCCTCACCGCCATCTCCTCACCAAGCTGGCCCCCGGTACTGGTGAGGTTGGAGATGAGAACCGGATCTGGAAGGATCAGGAGGAAGAAGGTCACCATCAGTCATAGCTCACCAGCACAGAGCCCAGATACATGGAATAGAGTGCTAGCTCTTGTACCCACAATGATTAGTTATGTGATCTGCCAGCAATACTATGGTGACCACATTTCCAAACTGCCATTCAGGGACACCCCCAGCATGCATCGGTCGGTGACATCACAAGGGGGCGGTGTCACCAGGTGGCCCTGCCCCTTACTTATTTCACTTACAATGCAGTCGGTGGGTGGTCATGCTCGAGAGCAGAGTTGGGTTTATAGGCAACTTTAGTGCCTTAGATAGGAAAAGCATTTGTTTAATGTATGTTAGCCTATCATTGCAGTTGCAGGCAGACGCTTAGATTCAAAGAGTGTAATTGTTCTTTCAATGTTAGGCTAACATACATTAACCCCTTCAATACCGGGCACTTTCCCCCCTCCCTGCCCAGAACAATTTTCATCTTTCAGCGCTGTCACACTTTGAATGACAATTGCGTGGTCATACTACACTGTACACAAACTAAATTTGTATCATTTTCATACCACAAATAGAGATTTCTTTTGGTGGTATTTGATCACCACTGGGGTTTTTATTTTTTTGCTACACAAACTAAAAAGACCGAAATAAATAAAAAGAAAAAACTTTTCCCTGGTTTCTGTCATAAAATTTTGTTTCCTGTCGCATCATGGCAGCATACACGTTGGGTTGTGACTCCGCCTCCACAACCTGATAGGACCACATAGCTATAAATTAGAGAGTAGACACCTGCCCCAGTATTCTCTTATTTTTCCTCACCTGTCAGGACGCACGGATCAGCACCCCCTTACCGCTTCGCCCCAGCCAGGTTCTAGCCTCTCCTGGATGGAAGTCCTTCTTGTACAGCCTCTAAACGAGCTAAATGGAAGGAGCCCCACTCTGGTGATCTCAGGGGCATACTCTCATCTCACAGCTGTCTGTCCACAAATATAAGCCTTAAACAGGCTTCAAGTGCAGCAGCCCACAAAAGCCTTAAACAGGCTTGCTGGAGGAATGGCCAGGAAAACTTCATTGTGGCCTCATGAAATAAGCCTTAAACAGGCTTAGTTGTGTGCAGCGGTCTCCCCCCTCTTTCCCCCTCTCCTACAGTACCTCTACCCGTCTGCTGGGCTCTGTGGTCCTCCAGATCTGCTGTCCGGAGCGCCGAGCGTTCTCGGCGTCCTCGCGCATGCGCGGTGCGTCGTTTGGGCACCGCTGGGCTGCTTTCCAGCTTCCAAGATGGCGCCGTTGTCCCGCGGCGCTACTGCGCATGCGCGAGCGTCCGACGCTGATGGCGGCGGATTTAAAAGCCCAGCAGTAGCTGTATTGCTGCTGCTGGTTGTCTATGCAAGTGACAGATTGTTTGTTTGGACTCCAAACGCTCTACAAAGGTAAGTGACCTTCCTTTACACTGCCTTTAAGTCAGGATTCCTGCTCCCGCTGAAGCCTCTTCTGCATAGCGCTGTTTATTCTTTCTCCCTGCAGGTTTCCAGTCCACTTTCTCCCATGGAGACCGCTGCCCCAGCAGATCACCGTCAGCCTATTAGGTAAGGGGGGGAAGACAAATGTAAGTATTGAAGATTGAAAAAGAGAGCACTACTAACGCTGCCTAAATTGGTCAGCCCTACCAGGTCTTCAAGAACGTCTGCCTCAAGACAAAGAGAGTCCTCACGCAGGAGAAGTCGCTCCAGACACAGAAGGAGCCGTTCCTATCACAGAAGAAGCCGCTCGAGAGGAAGCCGCAGAAGAAGCCGCTCCCGGTCGCGCTCTAGACATGGCCGATCCCGCCACAGAAGATCGCCCTCACGCAGGCATCGTTCCCCCGCACGCCACTCCCGTCCTGCCGGGAACGCATGCTGGGTTTGCGGCGCAGCGGCTCTTCCGGGAAAATTGGTCTGTCAAACATGCCGGGAAGAGGCCACAAGAGAGAGAATCTTGGAGGTCGGAGATTCAGCTGGGGCCGTAGCCCCCCAGGCCTCGGTATCAGATGTGGATTTCTCCACTACTACCTCTCCAGCCCGGGCTAGCACATCAAAGGAGCAAGACTCCCTGTCTGATAATGAGGGTCTGGAGGTATCGGCTGGTTTCGACTTCAGTCTGGTAGAACCGTTTATAAAATCGGTTAAGGAGGCGATAGGATGGGAGGAACCCCAGGAAGCCCAACCGAAACAGAGGAAGTATTTTCCTCAGCTCAGAAAAGATCCAGAATCCTTCCCGTTCATTGACGAACTTGAGGACCTGATCAAGGAAGAATGGCAGAGGCCAGAAAAGAAGTCTAGTCTGAATAACAGACTACTGAAACTATACCCACTTAAGGAGCCTAAGGTGAACCCTCTGGTGTCCCCTCCGGTAGTGGATGCATCCCTGATGCGCCTAGCCAGACATGTTACCCTCCCGTTAGAAGACGCGGTAACGTTTAGAGATGTCCTCGACAGAAAGATCGACACGGATCTCAAGCGGGCTTACCTGTCGGCTGGAGGCGCCTGCAGGCCTGCAATAGCACTTGCTGCAGTAGGAAGAGCCATCTCGAGCTGGTCCACAAGCGCGGAAAAGCTCGTATCAGAGGGGGCAGACCAAGAAACAATAGTAAAGGCGTTGCAAGAATTAAGCCTGGCGGGCGACTTTGTGGCCGAAGCTTCAGTCGACACCATCAGGTCTGCATCTAAATCTATGCTGGCCTCAGTAACGGCCAGAAGAGCATTATGGCTGAAGCCCTGGACGGCGGATCCAGCTTCCAAATCCAACTGGTGTCGTATTCCGTTTGATGGTGAGCACCTCTTCGGAACAAAATTGGACACAGCCATCTCCAAAGTAACCGGCGGAAAGTCCGGGCTCATCCCCTCAGACAGGAGGCCCAAGCAACAGAGACCTCCTCCCTTTAAGCGGAACCTCCCAGAGAGGTATAGGGACGCGAGAACATACAGACCAGGCAAGGAGTATCGAAGGAGCTGGAAGAATCCTCAAACCTCCTTTATGAAGTTTCAGAAGCCTAAGGCGCCTGCTTCCGGTGACCAGAAGCCCTTTTGAAGGTGCGCCCGTCCGACCAGCGGTAGTGGGAGCAAGACTCTCCAGTTTCAAGCTGGTCTGGGCGGAAACCATAAGGGATACCTGGACCCTGGCCACTGTCACCTTCGGCCACAGGTGGTCCTTCAAAAACCGACCCCCAGGGGATCAGTTCTATCCAACCCATATTCCCCCATCTCTGGAAAAAAGGTTATCGTTACTGAACTACATCCAAGATCTTCTCCAAAAACGAGCAATAGTAGAGGTTCCACTGGCACAACGAGGCAGGGGATTCTACTCTCCATTATTTCTCGTCAAGAAGAAATCAGGGGACTTTCGTCCGGTTCTAGACCTAAAGAACCTCAACAGGTCCATCAGAGTGGAGTCATTCAGGATGGAGAGCTTACAGTCTATCCTACAGGCCATAAATCTGGGGGACTGGATGCTCTCCATAGATCTCCAGGATGCCTACCTGCATATTCCGATCCACGGGGCATTCCAGAAGTTCCTGCGATTCTCGGTGGGTCAAGGGCACTTCCAGTTTCGGAGCCTTCCCTTTGGCATCTCAACAGCCCCCAGAACATTTACGAAAGTGTTACTACCAGCAATAGCCTTGTTGAGGGAGAAAGGTCTAAGGGTCCACCATTACCTGGACGACATCCTCCTCCTCTCAAGCAGCCAGGAATCACTCGTCCAGCATCGCGAGATCCTGGTTTCCACCCTAATGAGTTTAGGATGGTTAATCAATTGGCAGAAAAGCAACACCCAACCTACCCAAAGGATGGTCTTCCTGGGAGCCGAACTGGACACCCGAGCAAACACAGTGGAATTGCCAAGGGAGAAATTGTTCCTACTCATTCAGAAAGTGAAAGAGGCTATCCCAGCGTCATGTCTACCGGCCAGAGCATACCTCAGCCTCCTAGGTTCCCTATCAGCAACCATTCCAATGGTCAGATGGGCGCAATGGAATACCAGACCCCTACAAGCCTCCTTCCTGCGCCAGTGGGACGGATGGTCCATGTCCCAATTGATTCACATCCCAGAGGAAGCCAGGCTATCTTTACGGTGGTGGATCCACCCCGACAACCTCAGCAGGAGCAAGCAGATAGTCATCCTCCACCAGGAGGTAGTAACTTCAGACGCCAGTCTGGAAGGATAGGGGGCACACTACCTACACTATGCAGCTCAGGGCCGCTGGCCCTTCAAGACCAAGGATGTAGTATCGAACTTCTTAGAGATGAAGGCAGCCTTCCAAGCCCTCTTGGCATTCAGCTCACTCCTGAGAGGGAAGCAAGTCCTCATTCAAATGGACAACCGAGTGGCGGTAGCCTACATCAACAGGCAGGGGGGTACCAAGAGCATCTCCATGATGCGGGAAGTCGGTCCGGTGATGCAATGGGCTCAACTGAACCTGTGGGACCTGAAGGCGACCTATATTCCGGGGGTTCAGAACTTACTGGCGGACTCTCTCAGCAGAACATTCGTTTCCAACAACGAGTGGTGTCTAAGCCCACAGGCCTTTGCCCTCATATGCCAGACATGGGGTCATCCAGACATAGACCTCGCAGCAACACCAGAGAACAAGAAGTGTCAGAGGTTTCTGTCGAGGAATCCCTTCCCCACAGCGGAGGGTACGGATTGTCTCCAGCACGCCTGGAACTTTCACCTAGGCTACATTTTTCCACCAACCCCACTGATAGCCAAGTTCCTTCTGAGGCTCAAACACTCAACGGCTCTAGTACTGGCCGTGATTCCCTTTTGGCCACGGAGGCCTTGGTTCACCACCCTCCTGCAACTGAGCACAGCGGATCCACTTCCACTCCCGGTAACAACGGATCTACTAACCCAGGGCCAGCTACTACATCCGAATCCAGAGAGATTGCACCTAGCGGCCTGGAGACTGAAAGGTCTAGGTTTCTAGATCAAGAATGTTCTCAGAGGGTAGTCGATACCCTGCTTCAAGCTAGGAAATCCTCCACGAATAGCACCTACGAGAGGATCTGGGAAAGATTCTCCTCCTTTGCTCAGGAACAAGGTTGGGACCCGTCTTCCCCATCAGCGGTACAAGTGCTTGAGTTCCTTCAGTCAGGTCTAGACAAAGGCCTTAGGTCTAACACCCTGAAAGTCCAAGTCTCTGCCATCTCTGCCTTGACAGGGGTCAGGTGGGCACTTAACCCTCTGGTGGTGCAATTTCAAAAAGCCTGCCTAAAGCTAAGACCGCCCAGGAAACCTTCATTTCCAACATGGGACCTATCAACTGTCCTAGAGGTTTTATCCGGAGAACCATTCTTCCCACTTGAGGATACCTCCCTCTGGGACCTGACTCTAAAGGTATCATTCCTAATTGCCATCACATCAGCGAAGAGGGTCTCAGAAATGCAAGCCTTGCTGATCAAAGAACCGTATCTGATGGTTTACCCAGACAGGCTAACCCTGAAGCCTTCAGACAGGTTTATCCCAAAGGTCTCCTCTGCGTTCCACTTTAACCAGGAGATTGACCTCCCGGCTTTGATCACGGATCAGGGCGTCCCTCATCCCCTGGATGTCAAGGGCAACATTCTCCATTACCTTTCGGTAACCAAGCCATTCAGGAAATGCGAGAACCTTTTAGTCATCCCACATGGGTTCAGGAAGGGCCAGGCAGCTTCTGCCCGTACCATCGCCTCATGGCTCGTGAAAGCTATCAAGAAGGCCTACTCCTTAAGTACCTTGCAGATTCCGGGAGATCTAAGAGCGCATTCCACCAGGGCAATGGCTACTTCATGGGCAGCTTACTGTAAAGTTTCAGCGGAAACCATTTGTAGAGCGGCCACTTGGTCTTCGAGGAACACCTTCATTTCTCATTATAGAATAGAAGCTGCACGCTTAGCAGCAGTTGAATTTGGGAGGGCCGTTATACAGGCCAATTCTTCTGTTTCTTGTCAATAAATTTTGATTTTGCATTCCCACCCAGTTTGGCGAGTTACTCCCCAACGTGTATGCTGCCATGATGCGACAGGAAAACGGAAAATTGTATACTCACCTTTCCGTAATTTTCCTTTCCTGTCGCATCTTCATGGCAGCATACAATCACCCACCCTCTAAGGTGACATGTGTATATATTTACAGAGAATACTGGGGCAGGTGTCTACTCTCTAATTTATAGCTATGTGGTCCTATCAGGTTGTGGAGGCGGAGTCACAACCCAACGTGTATGCTGCCATGAAGATGCGACAGGAAAGGAAAATTACGGAAAGGTGAGTATACAATTTTCCATTTTTTTCCTTCACCGATAGGCATTGATGAGGTACATGGAATAGATTGCTAGCTCTTGTACACACCCTGATCACTAATTTCCCATCCTATAGTTAAAGTGCTTCTCTAATACACTGCAATTTAATAGTCTTTAGACATGGTGGCGGCATTAGCTTTCTTTTTTCAGCCCCCCATAGATTACATGGGGGTGATGAGACTGGTAGATTACAGAAAGAAGATAAGGTCGCTAGTGATTTCTGTTCAGCTTACAGTAAATGACAAGGACTCTCTACTTCCTGCACTTGCTGAAAATGTTCATAGCTTAAAAAAAAAAAGAAGAAGAGAGGCACCTAATTTAAGGACCAATAAGATCATCATAGACTATTTCATGGGTACGGGAGGTTCCCAGCTGACCAGTGGGGGCTGGTGCTAAATATTTTGGGGGGGTGCAGTAAAATAATGACCCCCCCACAAGGGGAGAAGGATGGAAAGCCGCAAGCACCCCCCCTCACCGTGCGGGAGATGGATGGGGGATGGGAAGGCAGCGATCATGACAAGCACAACCCCCAAGACTCTGAACAATCGGGTCTCAGGACCCACTTCCAGATTGTCTGGGGGGAGAGTCAGGAAGACAATAGTTAATATTAATTCATCAATGTCACACAACTGGGTGGGCTCAGGGGTGCAGTGCTCTCCCTCCTGAGCCCACACTTTTTTAAGCAAATTTAGAGCTTCAGGCTCTAAGGGGGGCAGAGATGAGGAGGACAGACTGGCCTGTTGGGCTTATGTCTCCTTTAAACCCTGGAAAAAGTTGAGCTGTTTGTGGACATAATGTTGATATCAGAGGTCAGAGGAGAATGGGCAGACTGGTTCCAGATGATAGAAAGACGACAGTCACCCAAAGTATGCAGAATACCATCTCTGAATGCACAACACATTGAATCTTGAAGCAGATGGGCTACAGCAGCAGAAGACCACACCGGGTGCCACTCCTGCCAGATAAGAACAGGAAACTGAGGCTACAATTCACACAGGATCACCAAAATTGGACAATAGAAGATTGGAAAATCGTTGCCTGATCTGATGAGTCTGGATTTCAGCTCCGACATTTAGATGGTGGGGTCAGAATTTTGGGCATGGATCCATCCAGCCTTGTATCAATGGTTCAGGCTGGTGGTGGGGGTGTAATGGTGGGGGGGGGTATTTTCTTGGCACACTTTGGGCCCCTTAGTACCAATTGAGCATCATATAAACACCACGACCTACCTGAGTATAGTTACTATGTCCATCCCTTTATGACTACAGTGTCCCCATCTTCTGATGGCTCCTTCCAGCAGGATAATGCACCATGTCACAAAGCTCCAATCATCTCACCACTGGACAATGAGGTCCCTGTCCTCCAATGGCCTCCACACTCACCAGATCTCATCCAATAGAGCATCTTTGGGATGTGGTGGGAGATTGGCATCATGGATGTGCAGCCGACAAATCTGCAGCAACTGTGTGATGTTATCATGTCACTATGGAGCAAAATCTCTGAGGAACGTTTCCAACACCTTGTTGTATCTATGCCACCAAGAATGAAGGCAAAAGAGGGTCCAACCCGGTACTAGCAAGGTGTACCTAATAAAGTGTCCGGTGAGTGTATATACTCCACTCCTCTCCAGGCTGTACACTGCGCTGTATGTTGTATATTTCATACCTCTCACTGTTTGTCACAAACCCTCTGGGGCCTGGAATAGGGACACGATGCCCACACCCCTCCAGTGTTATACTGAGGAGGACAGATGGGGAGATATCAGTGGGGAATACTGGAAATCTGTTATATGAAGAACTCATTTCCTCTCCTCACTCATCCTGTATAATAGACACTTCTTCCCCCATAGAGTACAATGCAGTGTAGAGAAGTGTGATGTAGTATATGGACTCTTACCCAGAACACGGATCTCTGTAGAGGATCTTCGATGTCCCCAAGTACAGTGACACCAGACCCCATACACACAGGTGTCATCCTTCCTGGCATGTGTCAGCTTCCAGCATCCACTCCCTGTGTGCAGTCGGACTCTGGAGTCATGAGATTTAGTGGCATTAATAAAACAAAGATTTTCCAGCAATGTCCTCTCCACCCCTCTGCATACTCTGTACAGCTCCACAAGAACATCATCCTCAGGACATTTCATATTACAGTCAGTGATGTCTGATCCGCTCTGTACATACACCGTTCCTGATGACACCGATATGATCATCATACACAGGAGACCTGGGAGGAGAAGACAGATCAGAAATGTGAGCAGAACTTTCACAGTGCCCCTAAAAACCCAAATGCAATTTCTAGAGTCCCAGCAGAGAAGAGGAACATAAACACAACGATCATCCCAAAGCCTCATCAGCTCCAGTTCTTTGTGTGTCCATTTCTATTGATGTCATTGTCATGGCCAACTGAGGACTACCGATCACTGATAGGAGATCTATAGACTTAGAGGGCTGAAGCAAGAAACAATTACAGATGTATGGTGGGGAATGGAGAGTCGGTTCCAGTAAATGAAGATCTGATCCTGTGACCAGAGCAGTTATTACTGATAGGATTGGGATTTCTAAATGCAAAAGATATATTAAAGCGGAGGTTCACATTTAAAAAAAATAAATAAATAAAAGTCAGCAGCTACAAATACTGCAGCTGCTGACTTTGAATAATCGGACACTTACCTGTCCCAGGGTCCAGTGATGTGGGGATTGAAGCCCTGCTTGTCCCCCTCTCCGCTGGGTGGTGCTAGCAATTTAACTGTGGCTTCACAGCCGGGCACCCACTGCGCATGTGCAATCTGCGCCGCATGCCGTCACTGGCCGCACAATCATCTGGGATGGGTCACATGTCCCAGATGATTAACAAGAGTTAGGGGGAGAGGTGATCTTCCTTCCTGCACCGAGGGAAGTGATGTCAGGAGCCCGGGCACTGAAGAAGGCAGACTACGAGGGACCCCCTAGCAACAGGCATTTAGAGGTGAGTAAAAAAAAAAATTTTCTCCAAATTTTTTTTTTTTTAAGCACATTACTATTTTTATTTTTTGGGGGGTGGAACTCCACTTTAATTAGGAGAAAAAGCTCCTGGGGCGCCCATGGTGGCAGAATGCCAGGACCCAGTCACAAGTGTGACCTTTGTAACCCTGGTAGTTCTTCCATTGAGGTTGGACCCTTATATGGAGTTCCCTGGTGTGCTGGTGACATGTCTATTGTTTTCTGTCACCGTGCGGTGGGACCAAGATGGTAGGAAGGGGGCTCTCTGCAGAACACATGTAATGTGCCCCCGGGGTCAGTGGGGAGGGTCACGGGACTAAAGAAAAGGGCCCCGGGACCAATGAAATGAAGGGGGGGTCAGGGGGGCCCTTCAAGGTTTCTTACACCGGGGCCCTGAAGGCTCTAGTTACTCCTCTGGATGTGTTCATATATCTCCATATACTTGGAGAAGAGGCAATGAGGAGAAGAACCAGAGAAACTCAACCCAAGGCTAGGAAGACAGAAGAGATGATGTGGAGATGGAAGGATGAACAGTAGAGGGATGGACACCCAGGTGATGGTGACCGGGAGGAATGGAAGAGAGGTGAGGTACAGGCAGCTAATAAAACAGGAGAAGAACCAACCAGAGAAAGAAACCTCATACAGTCATGTGAAAAAGTGCCTACAAGTAAAGGTGATATACTTGGAAAAGATTATTTTTAATTTATTCATTATTTTATTCATTATTATTATTAAGATTATTCATTATTATTTATTCAGCTATTCATGAAATGTGTAGATCTACTGGTTGCCGTGTCTTTATCAATTTTACCGACTATTTAAGCTACCATGCAATATGTACCCCCACAGGTCCTGCAGGCAACACGTATGAATAATCGTTTTTTTTTAACCACTTCAGCCCCGGAAGATTTTACCCCCTTCCTGACCAGAGCACTTTTTGCGATTTGGCACTGCGTCGCCTTAACTGACAATTGCGCAGTCGTGCGACGTGGCTCTCAAACAAAATTGACGTCCTTTTTTCCCACAAATAGAGCTTTCTTTTGGTGGTATTTGATCACCTCTGTGATTTTTATTTTTTGCGCTATAAACAAAATAAGAGCGACAATTTTGAAAAAAACGCATTATTTTTTACATTTTGTTATAATAAATATCCCCCAAAAATATATAAAAAAACGTTTTTTCCTCAGTTTAGGCCGATCGTATTCTTCTACATATTTTTGGTAAAAAAAAATCACAAAAAGCATTTATTGATTGATTTGCGCAAAAGTTATAGCGTTTACTAAATAGGGGATAGTTTTATGGCATTTTTATTAATAATTTTTTTTTACTAGTAATGGCGGCGATCAGCGATTTTTATTGTGACTGTGACGTTATGGCGGACATGTCGGACATTTTTGACACAATTGTCATTTATACAGCGATCAGTGGGATTAAAACTGCACTGATTACTGTGTAAATGACACTGGCAGTGAAGGGGTTAACCACTAGAGGGCGGGGAGGGGTTAATCAGTACTAGGGGAGTGTTTTCTAACTGTAGGGGGGATGAGCTGTATGTGTGACGTCACTGATCTCTGCTCCGATGACAGGGAGCAGAGATCAGTGACACTTGTCAATAGGCAGAACAGGGAGATGCTGTTTACATCAGCATCTCCCCGTTCATCCTCTCCGTGAGGCGATCGCGGGTATCCCTGCGGCGATCGAGTCTGCGGGACCCGCGACCCGACTCACGGAGCTCGCGGCCGGTGCGTGCACGCAATGGCACGGCGGGGAATTCAAATGGATGTACAGGTACGTCGATTTGCCCAGCAATGCCATTCTGCCGACGTATATCATCGGGAACCGGTTAAACAAACCCCCCTTTGTGGTGAACTAGGATTTTTTGTGTGGTTATTCCATGAGAAATTACTACCAATCCTATTGTTACTATCTTACCTACTGTATACCATTGTTATCAGTGTTACATATATTTATGTACTGTGCTATGTGCCAAGATGCATTATGTATGTTATCTTATACCTTCATTACTGGAATCATGTATGGTTACAATTTAGCTCTCAATAAAAATCCTTTTATGTTCACCCAATTACTTTTCTTGCTGCCACGTGCTTCACACAAAGCCCCACCCTCCTTGTAAATAAAATCCTTTCTCTATTTATTCAGCGAAACTATTGATAGATGTAATGATGTACTGTGGAGAAAGTAAATACATTATTGGCCACAGAAGCCCATAGCAGTCATGATGTCTTGTAATCATCTACAAACCATTCTCTGACATTGATTCAGTGAAAGTTGTGATGATCTCTCCATGCAAAATTCCTTCAGCTGCAAGATGTTGGTGGGTTTCCTTCCACTGACTACCTATTTCAAAATCCCCCCTACAAATATTAAATGGGAATCAAATCAGGAGAAAACGTGTTCTGACAAAACGAGCAACCTGTCAGAATGTGCAACCCGCATGTATACACCACTGGGATCAGATATTA
Organism: Lithobates clamitans; assembly: GCA_037952925.1. NCBI lineage: Eukaryota > Metazoa > Chordata > Amphibia > Anura > Ranidae > Lithobates > Lithobates clamitans. The sequence continues at coordinate 686,015 of JBBGZY010002843.1, forward strand.
TATCTCTGTATACAGATCACATCTATTCCTATATACCGATCTCCATGTATACACCGCTGGGATCAGATATTATATCTCTGTATACAGATCACATCTATTCCTATATACTGATCTCCATGTATACACCGCTGGGATCACACATTATATCTCTGTATACAGATCACATCTATTCTATATACTGATCTCCATGTATACACCGCTGGGATCACACATTATATCTCTGTATACAGATCACATCTATTCTATATACTGATCTCCATGTATACACCGCTGGGATCACACATTATATCTCTGTATACAGATCACATCTATTCCTATATACTGATCTCCATGTATACACCGCTGGGATCACACATTATATCTCTGTATACAGATCACATCTATTCTATATACTGATCTCCATGTATACACTGCTGGGATCAGATATTATATCTCTGTATACAGATCACATCTATTCCTATATACTGATCTCCATGTATACACCGCTGGGATCACATATTATATCTCTGTATACAAATCACATCTATTCCTATATACTGATCTCCATGTATACACCGCTGGGATCACACATTATATCTCTGTATACAGATCACATCTATTCTATATACTGATCTCCATATATACACCGCTGGGATCACACATTATATCTCTGTATACAGATCACATCTATTCCTATATACTGATCTCCATGTATACACCGCTGGGATCAGACATTATATCTCTGTATACAGATCACATCTATTCCTATATACTGATCTCCATGTATACACCGCTGAGATCAGACATTATATCTCTGTATACAGATCACATCTATTCCTATATACTGATCTCCATGTATACACCGCTGGGATCACATATTATATCTCTGTATACAGATCACATCTATTCCTATATACTGATCTAGAAGATCAGAGCTGACATTACCTGTCACACATCGTCCGATCATCTCCTCTCCTCTCCTCGGGTACAAGTCAGGCAGAGAAGTTACAATGTATATAAGATCCGGAACAGCAACTAACTAAATCTACACTCTGACTGCAGATATCTGCCGAGTCCTCCTGTCCTGAGCTCTACTCTGGTTCTCAGTTGGGGATTTGTGCAAATGGCTACTTATTATTCATCATCTCCAGCCAATCAGATCAGTAGGCGGAGCTCCACTTCATAATGCAGAATAAGGTGTCATCATTCTCATCGCACTTCCTGTAGCTCTTCACACATAACTTTTGTTTGCATAGAAAGTCACTGATATGTTTGGGATGTAGAGACTGAAGAAAGGTTGTTAGGTGACTGGGAGGATCAGGTGGGAAATTGAGAGCAGAATTCATTGTTTGTAAAAGAAGATTATTATGTACAGATGTGTGTTTAACCCCTTCAATGCCGGGCACTTTTACCCCCTCCCTGCCCAGGCCAATTTTCTGCTTTCAGCTTTGTCACTTTTTGAAAGACAATTGTGCAGTCATACTACACTGTATTCATAATGACATTTTTTATCATTTTTTTCACACAACTAGAGCTTTCTTTTGGTGGTATTTAATTATGGCTGTTTTTCTTTTATGCTAAAAAACAAAAAAAGCCAAACATTTTGGAAAAACTATTTTTTTTCTTAAATTCTGTTCTGAAATTTTGTAAAGAAGTAATTTTTCTGTGGCACTGATGAGGAGGCACCAATATGCAGCACTGATGGGCACTAATAGGGAGCACTGATGGGCACCGATGAGGAGCACAAATATGCAGCACTGATTGGGCACTGATGAGGAGGCATTCATTTGCAGCACTAATAGGCAGCACTTATGGGCACTGATTGGCAACACTGACTGGCATCACTGCTGGGCACTGATGAGGAGGCATTAATATGCAGCACTAAAAGGCAGCACTGATGGTCACTAATAGGCAGCACTGATTGACATCACTGCCGGGCACTGTTGGGGCTGCACTGATGATCAGTTCCCTTAAGTATCTGTGCAGATCTCCCCTGTGAGGAAATTCCGCTGATCAGATCTCTTCTCCTCACAAACTGTTATGCCGCGTACACACGAGCGGACTTTATGGCAGACTTTGCCCGGCGGACAGGATTTGGTCGGACAGTTCGATCGTGTGTGGGCTCCAGCGAAAACATGTTTTAAATTAATCCATCGAAATCGAGTCCGGTCGAAAAGTCCGCCGTCTGTATGCTAGTTCGACGGACATAAAGCCACGCTAAGGCAGCTATTGGCTACAGGCTATGAACTTCCTTGTTTTAGTCCGGTCGTATGTCATCACGTACGAATTCCACGAACTTTGGTGGATTGTGTGTAGGCAAGTCCGTTCATTCAGAAAGTCCGTCGAAAAGTCAGCCGGGCAAAGTCTGCCATAAAGTCCGCTCGTGTGTACGCGGCATTAGTGCGAGGAGAGGAATGTCGATAACCGTCATTTCCTTGTTTTACATGTGATCAGTGGCGGCTGGTGCTTAAAATTTTTGGCGGGCGCAAACAAACTTAAAAAAAAAAAAAAAAATCAATTGCAGCCACTGTGCCCATCAAACGCAGCCACTGTGCCCATCAAACGCAGCCACTGTGCCCATCAAACGCAGCCACTGTGCCCATCAAATGCAGCCACTGTGCCCATCAAATGCAGCCACTGTGCCCATCAAGCGCAGCCACTGTACCCATCAATTGCTGATACTGTGCCCCATCAATTGCTGCCAGTGTGCATCGCCCGGGAGTCGGGACTTACCTGTCTCACAGCGGGTCACGGTGGCGTCCTCCACATCCACAATCCTCGATGTCTCCGGTCCTCTCTATCAGGTGTCCAATCACAGCGCCTGTTGTTTTAGCCAATCAGGTGACAGGTAACCAGACCTGAGCACCTGATTGGCTGAGAGGCGGGTCAGTGTTAGGAAAACAATTTATTCTCTTTCCTAACACAACACTGCAAAACAGCAAACGCACAGCATTGCACCCGCTGTTTACCATTTTGGAAGCCTATTAGAGCCTACGGCTCTAATCAGGCACTTAAAAAAAAACCCGCCACTGTAATTCAGGTGCCCGACAATGGGCCAGACACCAGAATAGGGGGCGGCAGCGGCGACCATAGATAGATTCATGCAATGCATGAATCTATCTATGGTGAGAGAGGGGTGACAGGAGAAAGGGGGCAGCACTCCTGTGCCCATTATGGACACACCGCCACTGCATGTGATCAGCTGTGATTGGATACAGCCAATCACATGTGTAAAGAGCTGCGTCATCGTCTTTTTACAGAGATCGGTGATGCGCCGTGTCCCAGGGATAGAGTACACCACAGATTACTGCGATGTGCACCCCCCACAGGCACACAAGTGTGGTGAGAGTGGGGTGACTTCATATGACATCATCCCAGAATGAGAGCCCCCCGCCCATCATTTGACAATACAGCAGGCGGGAGGAGGTTAAACTAGTACTGATGCATTCACCCTGTGCATGCCAGCGTCCTCTGCAGTGAATTTGGACTCGTTCACACACGCAGTAAAACTTGAACTTTTTCTATGCATTAAGATGAAAAACCTTTTGTGCTGCAGAATCCCCCCAGTCCCCCCTTATACTTTCTAACAAGTGTTTGGCACAAAGGTTAAAAGCAATAATCCACATAAATGACAATATTATGCATATAAATGATGAACTGGAACAAGGAATAAGAAAAGATAATAGTAGTCCAAGCTTGACAAAGGAGTGCAGCCATCATGCCATTCACGGCTTGCTGACTCAGGAAACACATTGCCGTTTGCCTTCCAAGCCTCATTCTGGTATTCCTCCATCATTGCCGGCAGGTGGACACAGTGCATCTGAAAGACCAGTCTGACTACACATCCATGGCAGGGGTGATCGACCTCACGGACCCCTCCAGTTACATCTGGGACTCTCATATGCCTTTTTAACTCAACAAATGTGAGTGCAATCTCTGTTGCTGCTCTTTTTATTAAAAGTGTTTTTAAGTCTGCACCCAGAGGCGCCTCCTTTCTTTGTTCCCCCTTATACTTTCCTCAGCCGATGTGATCCAGCAATGTGCACGAGAGCAGCAGTTCTCTCTCTCTCTCCTCCCTCGGCAGATGGAAGGCAGCAGGAGCCATTGGCTCCCGTCACTGTCAAATGATGTGCTGAGCGAGTGGGGGAGGGGGCGAGACACTTTGGGCCCCAATTTGGACATTTTCACTTAGGGGTGTACTCACTTTTGTTTTCAGCGGTTTAGACATTAATGGCTGTGTGTTGAGTTATTTTGAGGGGACAGCAAATTTACACTGTTATACAAGCTGTACACTCACTACTTTACATTGTAGCAAAGTGTCATTTCTTCAGTGTTGTCACATGAAAAGATAGAAGAAAATAGGTACAGAAATGTGACTGAGGGGTGTACTTACTTTTGTGAGATACTGTACATGTCTGTGAGAATCTTACTTGTGGCTCAGCATTCTCAGTATATTTTATGGAAACAAGAATGCTACGTGTGGCTCATTAGGACTTCTCTTTGTGGCACCCTTAGACATCCCAGGTCTTTTACAATCCTAAAGTGTTTGGATTTGGTTTGAAGAAAAGGTGGCAATCCTCCGCCTGGGCAGATAAATAATGAGTGCTGGGCCTGGGCAGGGAGTCTTAATGGAAGCTTGGTATTCGGCTTTTGTACTGTTGTGTTAGGCCTGCACTGCACCCTTCCACCTCACCTCAGGGGCACCACGCACGCCAATGCTGGCCGCTTACATTGTGGCTGTGCCCTTTCACCTCAGGGCACATGGGCAAATCAAATGCCAGGCTTCCCCAGCATTACCCTTTTTCAAGTTTGGACGCACACCAGCACAAGCTCTTGGAAATGCAGTAGGGTGGCCAGTAAGAGTAGAGCTGGGATCTGATGTTACTTATGTCATATTGTCCAATCCCTGCCACTCCTAAATCTGCTCCACTGCCCCCAGCACCAGAGTCCATGATGTTCTTCATCTGGCCTTGGTCACAGGGCTGCTGTTAGAAGTCACAGGGTCCTGTACAGCCTACCTGACTGAGCCCCTCCCCCCTCCCCCGCACTGCCTCTGAAAATATCAAATTATATATTTGCTAAAATTCACGTCTGGGGGAGGGGCGTAGATACCGATCCCCCTGCAATGCAGCCAGATGGAAAAACAGGAGGAAGCAGGAGGAGCAATAAGAGTCAACAGAAGGCAGTACAGGTGACCCTCCTGCTCAGCTGGTGCCCCGACACCCCTTGTGAACTGATGGGGACTTGTCCTGGTACAGGGGGACCAAGTGTACTGACTTATCAGCTGGCCAGCTTGGCCACACCATTTCCACTGCAGACATGCCTAAATTAAAGGGCAGTGGCGGTTGGTGCTCAACATTTTTGGGGGGCGCAAACAAACTGAAAAATTCTGAAAACAAACATCAAGTGCATCCACTGTGCCCATCATATGGAGCCTCTGTGACCCCTCTGCTCGCTCTGACTGGCACTTACCCTATCCTGATGGTGGGTCAGGCAGCAGGTGATGGTGGTGAGCTGTGGGATGGGCAGCGGATCAGGTGACGGCTCCTGCATCCTCCATGGTTCCCATGTGTCTCTTCTTCCATTTCCACTAGGCATCCAATAGAGATGCCTGTGCCTTCAGCCAATCAGGTGACGGGTATTAGACCCCCACTTCCTGATTGGTGGAGAGGCAGTTCAGTGTTAGAAATGAATCTTTCCATTTTTCATATAAGGGGGTGGCGTGACAGAGGGGGCGGCACACATGTGCCCTTAATGGGCATACTGCCACTGCTAAAGGCTTCTCTATGGAGAGGTGCAGGATCTGTAGGAGGAGTTCTGTCCTCCTCTCTGCTGCTGACTGCTGAGATAAGGTGGGGGTGCTGCAGCTGCAGGAGAGGTGCGAGGGCCACATGAAATGGCCTGGAAGGCAAGATTTGGCCCGTGGACCTTGTTTGACACGTGCACTAGGGGTTCATCACCAAGATGACCTTCCAGTCTGTTTTTGGATTACTGCCCCACACAAACCTGACCTTGTTATATTATGTTCAGTATTCATGTGGAACTACATGAAAAAAAGTCAGAAAAATCAACCATAAAAACAAATGTTCACCTGTGTCTGCACTGAATTTGGACTCCTTGTTTGAAGAGCTAACAGTCACAACACTATGGGCCATTTACAAAGAGGATTTATATCCTTTTTGGCTATTGAGGAATATATTTAAATAAAGGTTTTTATGTCTGGAGTTTGGCTTTAACATAAAAAATACATTTACCTCCAGCAGGGCTAGTTTATAACACCTAGACATTTACAAAAAACATTATCAAAAAATATGGGGATTTGGTCACACCATATTACTATATGGTGCTAAGCCCAAGATATTTGGGGGGCCCACCCTAAAAGATGCATTAAAGATGGTGCAGCCATAAGACCATACAATAGAAGAAAATATTACAGCGCACACATGCAAAAAAGACATTTACCTCCAGCAAGGCTAGTTTAAAACACCTAGACAGAAAATGTGCCCCCCAAATCTCTTGTTTGTCTATTGTATGGATTCTGACCAAATCCTTTCGGGTGAGGAGTCCCCCACTCCATCATTAAGTACCTCTCATTAGTGTCCACTTGTGTCCTGGGTGGAGACCTCAAAGTTCTCCCATATAGAAGAGTGTATGGCTCTCATGGTTCAGAGAAGCAGGATCTCCCAGTCTATGGATAGTGTAGGACCCACTAATCATGGGGTACTTTGTCACAGTAAGTGGGCTTAGCACCATATAGTAATATAGTGTGACCAAATCCCCATATTTTTTGATAATGTTTTCTGTAAATGTCTAGGTGTTTTAAACTAACCCTGCTGGAGGGAAATGTCTTTTTTGCATGTGTGCGCTGTAATATTTTGTTCTGCTGTATGGTCTTATGGCTGCACCATCTTTAATGCATCTTTTAGGGTGTGACCCCCAAATATCTTGTTTGGCTTTAACATGTACACACCTTCTCTGATATTGGAGGATATCTGGAATAGGAAGACGTTGCATTGTGAAGGCAGCAATAAAACAATCATGATTACACATGTGCAAACATTTTTTTTCTTTTATTGAACATACTTTTTAATACTAATTTAATTTAGCACTAATTTAAGCCATGTCATATTTGTTCTTTGGGTGCAAGAAGATGTTTACAGTATTCTGATAATTACATTAACAAGTAGAGAATATTACTGCTGCCATTCTAATAATTTACAAGTTTATCTCTTCTCAGTTTTTAACCACTTCAGCCCTGGAAGATTTGGCTGCTCAATGGATGTGGAAGTGTCCTTCGCGCTGCTCTGAGTAATAGGTGAATGTAAATTGACACAGCCAATAAAGTGAATGAATAAATTTGCAGCAAAACCTATAAGTGTTCACAGTACACAAAATAAGAATATTGTATATAAAGTGAAATAAAAAATGATTAAAATAAATAAAGTGCAATGTGCAAACAATGGAAATAATGAAAGCCTCTAAGGATGTGTAGGTGGCTCCAGCAAGGAGGACACATCCTTTGTGATTACTGGGATGAGGTGCCTGATTGATGGGCGTTGTACCATGAACCAGACCAACTTTTTGCATTGAAAAATATAATACAGCATGGAGAGGTAGTCACAAGGTTAGGACAATAAGTCAAAAGGAGTCAAAGTGGATACACACTATGCAAACACTTGCCCCTGGAGGAATGAACATAGAGTTCGACCTCAACTGCTTTCTCAGTAATTTTTAAACATGGGATATAGTATCCAATTTTAAGCCATAGATGTCTTGTTTTACTGTATACATAATATTCTGCAATATCAATATTTTTAACATTTTTTAATATTTTTTAATTGATTCGATTGCTGTCATTGTTTATGTACTAATATTATAAAGTGTTTTTCCCTCTGCTTGTACGACTGAAGCAGCCTGATACCCTATAGAGTCTATTTGACCATACTACATCTTCGGAGTGATCTATTTGTTTATTTATTACATCCCTTTTTCCTTTTTTTTCCAAATTAGCCCCTATATATATATATATATATATATATATATATATATATATATATATATATATATATATATATATATATTAGTATACTACGGGTCCAATTTCTTCAAATTACCACCGTACTCGTCTGTATGACAGAGGTCTATTGTATTACAATGACTCTTTGTAATATTTACATTCACGATACTATAAGAAAATGGCCGCCATATAGTGTGCATGGACACTCAACAAAATGGCCGCGATGTAAACAATGAACGGTCCACAAAAAAATGGCAGCGGAAACACTTCCGGTTTTATTGTACATAAACAATGCCTGTACGGCCAATCCGGTTCCCCAGATGATGTCACGTGACGTAATGCGTAGGGAGTGGCTGGAGTTAGACGTGCACCAGAAGTAACGTAAGGAGGCACTGAGAGTGCCGGTTTTAACTGTTCTTGCCTGATTTTATCTATTTACATGTAAGAGTCCACCCTTATGTTCACAATAAAATGTACCCCATCTTTTAAAAACCTAACTTCGCTATTGGAGGCACTTTGTTCTTCTCCCCCCATTATTTTGGTACTGATACACTGGAGTGCTTTGGGACACTTTAGTGGATAATACAGCTGGAGAAGCTATTCCTGGCCCCAATACCAGTATACGTTGGAGTTGGAGAATGACCTAAAGGGAAGCGGTGGAGAGTTATATCCATCCATACATGCGTTTTATTACACTATATGAGCTGAGAGTTCTGTGAGATCGGTGGTGTGAGAAATATTTTATGAAGATTTATATGGATACTGAGGAGCATTGAGTGGGTCCCCATTATTAAACCTCCCTGGGTTACCACCCTATGAACATCCAATTCTCCCATATTTATCAATTTGTTTGGACACTTTCACCATTGACTTTTTGACCTTTTTTCTTCTTTTTCTTTTTGTGTGGCTTATTGTTTTAATTATATGCTGTGATTTTGCAGCATTTATTTATGCTTTGGACACTTGTTACCACTTTTGTGTATATGAATTAGACATTTGTTGCCATCTTTTTCATGATTTTTTGATGCTCCTTGCTGGAGCCACCTACACATCCTTAGAGGCTTTCATTATTTCCATTGTTTGCACATCGCACTTTATTTACTTTAATCATTTTTTTTTTCTGCGCGAGATCACTTTATATACAATTGGCTGCTCAATGACCAGGCCATTTATTGTGATTCGGCACTGCGTCCCTTTAACTGACAATTGTGTAGTCATGCAACGCTGTACCCAAACAAAATTGATGCTCTTTTTTTTCCCCACAAATAGAGCTTTCTTTTGGTGATATTTGATCACTTCTGTCGTTTTTATTTTTTGCGCTAGAAACAAAAGAAAAGAATATCTTTTACTTTTTTTCTATAATATATATCCCACATTTTTTCCTCAGTTTAGGCTGATATGTATTCTTCTATATATTTCTGGTAAAAAAGAAAATCGAATAAGCGTATATTGATTGGTTTGCGCAAAAGTTATAGCGTCTACAAAATAAGGGATAGATTTATGGCATTTTTATTATTTATTTATTTTTTCTAGTAATGGCGGTGATCTGTGATTTTTATCGTGACTGCGACATTATGGTGGACACATCAGACAATTTTGACACATTTTTGGGACCATTGACAATTATACAGCGAAAAGTGCTATAAAAGTGCATTGATTACTGTATAAATCTCACTGGCAGGGAAGGGGTTAACGCTAGGGGGCGATCAAGGGGTTAACTGTGTTCTCTCACTGTGTTCTAACTGAAGGGGGGATGGGACTAACTAGGGGAAGAGAGGGATCGGTGTTTATACTTTGTATGAACACACGATCAGTCTCTTCTCCCCTGAAAGAACCGGGTTTACACACACCGATCCCGGTTCTCGCTCTGTCACGAGTCATTGCCAGTGCCTATCGTGCCCACCGGGCACTCGCATTGGCTCCGGCAAGTCACAGGCGGTGTGTGCACGTCCCAAGTGGCCGAAAGGCAAAGCGACGTAAGGTAACATCACTTCCCCCAGCCGTGCCATTCTGCAGCAGTAAAACTGGTTAATCTGTGTAATGGCTCGTCCTCAGCTTGCAGGATGTCAGTGATGCATGGAGAGTGGTTTATTGTACAACATTGTATCCATAGAAAAACACTCACAATGTATCCTTCCAGAGAACAAACAGCCAGTTGTCTGAAAGTGAGTAAAAAAGTGCTGGATAGTTAGGTCACACAGCCAGAGAGGTGGAGAGGAGCTAGAGGCTGACAGGAGAAGAGCTATGGGGCTGACAGGAGAAGAGCTATGGGACCTGACAGGAGAAGAGCTAGGGACTGACAGGAGAAGAGCTAGGGACTGACAGGAGAAGAGCTAGGGGCTGACAGGAGAAGAGCTATGGGACCTGACAGGAGAGGAGCTATGGGGACTGACAGGAGAAGAGCTAGGGACTGACAGGAGAAGAGCTAGGGACTGACAGGAGAAGAGCTAGGGACTGACAGGAGAAGAGCTAGGGACTGACAGGAGAAGAGCTAGGGACTGACAGGAGAGGAGCTATGGGGCTGACAGGAGAGGAGCTATGGGGCTGACAGGAGAGGAGCTATGGGGCTGACAGGAGAGGAGCTATGGGGCTGACATGAGAAGAACTATGGGGCTGACAGGAGGGGAGCTATGGGGGCTGACAGGAGAGGAGCTATGGGGCTGACATGAGAAGAGCTATGGGGGCTGACAGGAGAGGAGCTAGGGGCTGACAGGAGAGGAGCTATGGGGGCTGACAGGAGAGGAGCTAGGGGGCTGACATGAGAAGAGCTATGGGACTGACAGGAGAAGAGCTATGGGGCTGACAGGAGAGGAGCTATGGGGGCTGACAGGAGAGGAGCTATGGGGCTGACATGAGAAGAACTATGGGGGCTGACAGGAGGGGAGCTATGGGGGCTGACAGGAGAGGAGCTATGGGGGCTGACAGGAGAGGAGCTAGGGGCTGACAGGAGAGGAGCTATGGGGGCTGACAGGAGAGGAGCTATGGGGGCTGACAGGAGAGGAGCTATGGGGGCTGACAGGAGAGGAGCTATGGGGTCTGACAGGAGAGGAGCTATGGGGTCTGACAGGAGAGGAGCTATGGGGTCTGACAGGAGAGGAGCTATGGGGGCTGACAGGAGAGGAGCTATGGGGGCTGACAGGAGAGGAGCTATGGGGGCTGACAGGAGAGGAGCTATGGGGCTGACAGGAGAGGAGCTATGGGTCTGACAGGAGAGGAGATAGGGGCTGACAGAGAGATGAAGGTTCTTATGTAGTGAGGAGTAAGCCTCACATACCCTCTAGGGAGTGCCAGGAACACCCGCTTACCCACTGCTAGAACCATGGGAAAGCCCAGGTGACAGATGGAGGAGGAAGCTGTAAACAACCAACTCCACTCATCCTGTCTGGAACCAACCAATGGGGCAGAGGCAGAAACTGTTGCTGGAGCCTGGTGAGCTACCCGAATTCCCTGCACCCAGGGCAGCCATCAGAAATTTTTGGACCCCTTACACAGCTTTAGGCCTGGGCCCCCCCCCAAGCCCGACCCCCAACATTCCCCAGGGCTTGCCCATGGGCCATCCTACCGAATCTGCACACCTGCCACCCCACCTGTACGCACTCAACCCCCCCTCAATCCTGTATATATGTCAGCCCCCCCACACATCTGTATATTTCAGCCCCCCACACACATCTGTATATATGTCAGCCCCACATACACCTGTATATATGTCAGCCCCCCCACACACATCTGTATATTTCAGCCCCCCACACATACCTGTATATATGTCAGCCCCCCACACACACCTGTATATATGTCAGCGCCTCCCCACACACACTTGTATATATGTCAGCCCCCCACACACACTTGTATATATGTCAGCCTCCCACGAACACACACACACCTGTATATATGTCAGCCCCCCCACATACCTGTATATATGTCAGCCCCCCACACACACCTGTATATATGTCAGCCTCCCACGAACACACACACACCTGTATATATGTCAGCCCCCCCACATACCTGTATATATGTCAGCCCCCCACACACACCTGTATATATGTCAGCCCCCCCCACATACCTGTATATATGTCAGCCCCCCACACAAACCTGTATATATGTCAGCCCCCCCCACAAACCTGTATATATGTCAGCCCCCCCCACATACCTGTATATATGTCAGCCCCCCACACACACCTGTATATATGTCAGCCCCCCACACAAACCTGTATATATGTCAGCCCCCCACACAAACCTGTATATATGTCAGCCCCCCACACACACCTGTATATATGTCAGCCCCCCACACAAACCTGTATATATGTCAGCCCCCCACACACACCTGTATATATGTCAGCCCCCCACACAAACCTGTATATATGTCAGCCCCCCACACAAACCGGTATATATGTTAGCTGCCCACACACCTGTATACAGTGGTGGGACAAGGTCAACTAGTGCCCAGGGCAAAAATGCCAAACTCCCGCCAAGGGGTTGGAAGGGGTTAGAGAAGTATATGCACCGCTCAAATGTATGTACTGGTTACAGCAGGCTGCTGCAATGATTACAACTTCCCAAATCTCCCAATGACCCCTAATTGCAAAAGCAGCTATATGGAGGTATACATTCTAATGCATATTGGGTCTGACATACTTCCTCTTATGCATGTCTTCACCTATCAGAGTATACACATATCCTTATTCTTAGAGAGTAGTAGTACACATGTCAGACCTGATATGCATTACAACGTGTAGCTAGTCCTGGGTACAGATTATAGGAAATGTTGGATATAAAGAGAAATCTTGATAAATTGTTTTGTATATGGAGGTGTACACATGCCAGGCTGTGATTCTTTGTATCATAGTATGGCAAAAATTCCCTGAAGTGTTTGGTGGGCAGTACTACCTGCAGAATATGACCTAATCGACCACCCGGAAACCATCTGCAATTTGTGTACTTACAGCACAGTGGTGAAGACTTTTAGAGGTTCAGGCTGGGTTCTCATTGGTGTGATGTGGGAAGCCCTGCAATTCCTGTGCGGGTTTCTGCATTGCACCTAAATTGCCAGCAGTTCACACTGACAACTGACAACTGCTGCGGGTGTCAATGTGAAGTTAGGAACACCCCCAGATTGGTTTGTATATTGCAATGTGTACTGAGAGATGGTACAGGAATCGGATGGAACGGCATCTGATTCCAGTGCGGACCAAAAAATTGTGATACAAATTCAGCCATACAAACTGTATGGCTGAATTTGCATCGCAAAGACATCGCATGTGATCTGCGCAGCAATGAGGTGCAAATCACATGTGATGTCTATCATGGCAATAGTGTGAATGGAGCCTAAAACAGGTAGAGAAGAGGCAACATAATATCTCCTAAGCACCTGCAATCAGGCATATTACACTTTACTTCTAGCACCCCAACCCCTTAGCAGAGTCCTGTGACTTTGTGTGTTTGGGGAAAGGGGGACGAGGTCTGATTAGTGAACTATAAGCCCTTTTACTGCCAACCTCTTCCTGACAATGCTAGTTAGTTGGTGTTATGCTGACTCTCTATCTATAATACATTCTGACCTAAAATGTATGTCAGGAAAGTCTGCCAAAATTCACACGCCCCAATCTGTATTCCTCCACTGATTAAGAGCAATGCCGCCAGCATGCCAACCAAGCAACTAGCATTTTCAGATAAACCGCAATGCCAACCCCCCTGTTTCATGTTAGGTTTCCTATAACCTGGCTATTGTTACTTTAATTAGTAATAAAAGAGGAATATTTGTTGAGATGAAGAAGCTCTTCAGGAATAGTATATTTCCTTATCTCTGAGTAATACATACTGTACCTGACAGACCCCCCTCCAAGCTTTCCAACCCCCCTCCCCCCTCTTTCCACAATACATGCTGTCAGTCTTTTTGAAGTCTTTTTTTCTGCTGCAATATCAAAACCCAAATAATATTCAGCTGAAGCCGTTTCCTCCCTCCTTTCAGCAATAACTTCTGGTTACAGGTTCCTCCCTCCTTTCAGTAACAACAATAGAGGGAAGTGGCTCAGCTCAGGTCCTCCGTGACGCCATCAACTTCTAGAAATGCTGCCATTCAGGTCACTACAGATTTGTCCTTCCATAAGACACACATAGACTGACTGTAGAGGTGAGATGGAGCCTGACATGCGGGGAGGGGGAGGGGCACTGATCGCACACACATAAGTTTTGTTTTTTCCTCTTTAGCAAAAAGCTGCATTTCTCTTCTCTGTGGAAACAAACTGAAGGGCGCTTTACCCTCACTCTCCAGTGCTCTGTACACAGGAGGAGGTTTTCTCCATGGCTGTCCTCCTCTCTTCCGCCCACAGGTTGCTATTGGAGGGAAGAGAGAGCAGTTTCCTCCCTTTAGCAGCTATATCAATATTCCTGCACTCCCTGATAGTAATGACACTACCGTCACTTCTGTAAGTGAGGCAACTTCAGAACAGCGTGGCTCCTGTGCGCCCCTCCCCCTTCATGTAATACTCCGCCCAGGGCACCTGCCCCTTCTGCCCACCCCTTGTACCAGTGTTCTGCAGAGAAAGTTCCCCTCAGCAGATAATGACCCTCCTGTACTGCGCAGGTGCAGTGCTTGCGCAGTACGAACAACAAGGGAGCCGCCAAAAATCTCTGAAGCTGAACAGCTGTGAGTCAGCTGTAGACGGCGCCTGCGCAATGAGCAGGACATTGTGCCCAACGCTGCCGCACGCTCCCGATGCTCGTGCTACTCTGCAAGGGGCGGGTGTATTACTGTCATATCGTGGTAAGGGGCGGATGCTACAGAAGAGGTTGAATATTAAATTAAAGGGCAGAGCTGTTTGCATGAGCATCAGAAGCATGCGGCATTGTCTGGTAGCATTGGGAGCGTCTGTTAGAATGTGGTGTTCATTGCGCAGGCGCGGTGTACAGCTGACTCTCAGTTGTGTGTGTTCGGCTATTTTCAGCGGTTCTCCTCCGGGGAACTTTTTCGGCAAGCTTCGTACTGCACAAGCGCTGCGCATGCGCAGTACAGGGGGGTCCTTATCCAATGGGGGAACTTTTTTGGCAAGACACCGGCCCTGCCTGTATATATGTCAGCCCTCCCCACACACACCTGTATACATCAGCCACCCTCACACTTGTATATATGTCAGCCCCCCACACACACCTTTTATATATTGGCCCCCCTCACACCTGTATATAGATCAGCCCCCCTCACACCCAGGGCTGCTGATAGAAATCATGGGGCCCCGTACAGCCTACCTGATGGGGCCCCCTTTAGCCCCACTTCTGGTCCCTCCATCAGCCCCATCCCTATACCAAGAGGCTAGGGTATATAGACAGGCTGGAGTATACAAAGAGGCTAGGGTAGATAGACAGGCTGGAGTTTACAGAGAGGCTAGGATATACAGAGACTAGGGTATACAGACAGCAACCCCCCACCAATTTAACACAACTAGAGGATGATCTAATGAAATGGAATCAGTATACACAGGTTTACTTCTGAGAAATATTAAAGGAACACTCTAACCACCATGACCACCTCAGTTATTTGAAGTGATCAAGGTGGTAGGAGCAGGGCTGTGTTTTGGCCTAGGCCAACAAGGCCTAGGGCAGCACTTTGCGGGGGGCAGCAAAAAGGGCCGCCTTCCCCTGCATGAGAGCCCCCCACCCATCTTGCCGATTCCCGGCTCCCACAGCTGCCTCCCGCACACATGCAGCCCACAGCGGCCGGCTTTCTGTAGCAGCGCCACTGTGTATGGGCGTGCTTGGCAGAGGGTGGGGGGTATAACTCACGCCCCTCCACTCTCTGACAAGCACGCCCATACACCACAGCGCTGCTACAGCAAGGCAGCCACGGGAGCCGGGAATCAGGAAGACAGGTGGGGGGGCTTTCTCTCATGCGGGGGGGTGTGTGTGACTCGCGCCCCCATAAGCAGCAGGTGACAGGTGGAGCACAGTGGCTACAACTGATGGGCACAGTCGCTGCATTTGATGGCACAGTGGCTGTGTTTGATGGGCACAATGGCAGCATTTGAGGGCACAGTAGCTGCAATTGATGGGCACAGTGGCTACGTTTGATGGCACAATAGCTACGTTTGATGGCACAGTGGCTGCGTTTGATGGCACAGTGGCTGCGTTTGATGGGGCACAGTGGCTGCGTTTGATGGGGCACAGTGGCTGCGTTTGATGGGGCACAGTGGCTGCGTTTGATGGGGCACAGTGGCTGCATTTGATGGGGCACAGTGGCTGCGTTTGATGGCACAGTGGCTGCGTTTGATGGCACAGTGGCTGCGTTTGATGGCAAAGTGGCTGCGTTTGATGGGCACAGTGGCAGCATTTGAGGGCACATTAGCTGCAATTGATGGGCACAGTGGCTGCGTTTGTTGGCACAATAGCTACGTTTGATGGCACAATGGCTTCGTTTGATGGGGCACAGTGGCTGCGTTTGATGGGGCACAGTGGCTGCGTTTGATGATGCACAGTGGCTGCGTTTGATGGGGCACAGTGGCTGCATTTGATGGCACAGTGGCTGAGTTTGATGGCACAGTGGCTGAGTTTGATGGCACAGTGGCTGAGTTTGATGGCACAGTGGCTGCGTTTGATGGGGCACAGTGGCTGCGTTTGATGGGGCACAGTGAGCCTGCAATTGATAGCATTAAAACTCAGCAGCTACAAATACTGTAGCTGATGACTTTTAATATTAGGACACTTACCTGTCCAGGGATCCAGCAATGTCGACACCTCAGCCGATTTTCGGATTGGCTCTTGGGTTTTGCCACTATCATTCATGGTAAGGGAAACCGACCGATTCCCTACTGCACATGTGCGAAGCACGTTGCACTTTCTGAATGGCCCAGTGGAGGAAGGAGGAGGGGGGGCAAACTTCAGAGGGGACAACGCAGTCTCCCGGAAGTGGGGAAGGGTACCTGTCAGAAACAGGTACCCCCTCCCCCCTGAAAGGTGCCAAATGAGCCTAAAGAGGAAGGGGTGTGGTTTACAGATGATAGGGTGGGTCTTAAACAGGAAGGGGTGTGGCCTCGGCAGGATGGGGTGGGTCCTATTTAAATTAGGGGGGTGCATGAGTTTAGTCAGGCCTAGGGCAGCACAGAACCTAAATACACCACTGGGTAGGAGTCAGTATGTGGGATGACATGAATATACTCAGGTGGTCTAATGATTGGCTTCTAACAGGGAGGGCTACATAGAGATCAAAATTTGGCTGATCCCTGCTAAACTGAATTTTGATGTGTGTGTACTCAGCTTTACCGAATTCCTTGCTTTAGCTGGCTTCTTCCAGCGCTGACTGGTTCCCCGCAGTGCCCGTGTATGTATTACTGACTATCCTCAGTTGCTCACACTACAGCCCCCTTATCATACCACACAGGGTTAATGTTCCTGTATGGTATATTATGAGGCTGAGGTTTGGGTGGGATAAGTGGGCTCTGCAACTGGATGGAGCATGGAAACAGGTAAGTGAAAGAGTCTATTCTCCCCTCCCCCTCCCCCCCACACACTGCAAGATTGGACTTTATTTAATTTCCTGGAGACGGGCTGTATTATATATATATATATATATATATATATATATATATATATATATATAAATACGTTAGGAATATACTGGAACCTTTCATGTGCTGCATTAATATATTCTACATATACATACTGTATATTAAAAAGAATGATTGTGTGAAATGCATCTGTGTGTAGTGCCTGAAATGTCCCTTTTTATATTTATAACATATTCAGGAATTTAGCTTTCACTTTCACCAGAGCTGAGGTACAGTGCAAGTTTACATAACACATTTGTACCGATGCAGAACTATGGTGACTCAGGAGAAGAATGCCATCTGTCCTGTCATCTGTTCTGTTCTGTCATGTTGCCTTAAGTCAGCTCTGATGGGTTTTCCTGCCTGCTCTGTACTTCCTGGGGAGGGGGGAGGGGGGCTCGGGGTGCTGGCAGGAACACAAGTCCGCTCCTCTCTTATCCATAGACCTGAGGGGTGTCTCCTCTGAGCAGTGGTGATATCCAGGCTCTTGGGGTGACGCTCCCCTCCCCCCTCAGTCAGCCCTGTTCAGTCACAGACTTTTTTTTAAATTCTAAACCCTGTTCAGATTGCCCAGCCCCCCCCTACTGGCCGGGCCCAGTACAACAGGGCCAGTTGTACTGCCTTATCAGCGGCCCCCTCACACCTGTATATATTAACTGGAGTGAAGCCATCAAACAGTTGTAATCAGAGGTTTTGCTATCAGACAAGTTTTTTTTGGTAGAATATTCAACACAGAAAAACTAAATATAACAAAATGTAATATATAAAATACTTCTAAATGAGTTGAAAACAAATTCTCCCATTGGACCAATACGTTTACAATACAGATGTGTCATACAAACCCCCCTCTATGATATCTTATAATACAGAATGATTTTACTGTGGAAATTTAACCACTTCCCGACCAGCGCATGCCGATGTACGTCCTAACTTTGAGGATGGATATCATTGTTATGGCAGCAGCTAGCTGCCATAACCCCGGTATCACCGTTTTCGTGCGGCGGTCGGCTACAAGATAAAAGTGGTCCCTGAGGTGGATTTGCCGCAAGATCACTTTTATCGGTTGCGGGAGAGGGTCCCCCCTCCCACCACAATCCGGTGCCCTCCACCGCTTACCGGAGCCGTCCGTAGCGGCGAAGGCGATTGCGTCCTCTTAGTGGCTGTGCATGGAGACGACTGAGGGGGAATATGGCCCCCACCTATTTCCATGACACTGCAGGGCGGAAGCGACGTCATAACGTCACTTCCACACATGCCTCTTAAAGGCACATTTTTTCAAATGACATTTTTTATTTATTTTTTTATTGCATTTAAGTCCAAATATGAGATCTGAGGTCTTTTTGACCCTCAGATCTCATATTTAAGAGGACCTGTCATGCTTTTTTCCATTACAAGGGATGTTTACATTCCTTGTAATAGGAATAAAAGTGATCCATTTTTTTTTTAAAAACAGTAAAAAATAAAATAAAATAAAAGTAAAATAAATAAGAAAAAAAAAATTAAAGCGCCCTGTCCCGATGAGCTCGTGCGCAGAAGCGAACACATACATGAGTAGCACCCACATATGAAAATGGTGGTCAAACCACACATGTGAGGTATCACAGCGACCGGTAGAGTGAGAGCAATAATTCTATCTCTAGACCTCCTCTGTAACACAAAACATGCAACCTGTAGAATTTTCTAAACGTCACCTATGGAGATTTTTAAAGGTAAAAGTTTGACACCATTCCACGAGCGGGCACAATGTTGAAGCGTGACATGTTGGGTATCAATTTACTTGGAGTAACATTATATTTCACAATATAAAACAAAATTGGGCTAACTTTACTGTTGTCTTATTTTTTTTATTCAAAAAAGTAAATTTTTTCCAAAAAAAGTGTGCTTATAAGACCGCTGTGCAAATATGGTGTGAAAAAAAGTATTACAATGACCGCCATTTTATTCTCTAGGGTGTTAGATAAAAAACAATATATAATGTTTGGGGATTCTAAGTAATTTTCTAGCAAAAAAAAAATGTTTTAAACTTGTAAACACCTAAAATCCAAAACGAGGCTGGTCCTAAGTGGGTAAAGATACAGAGCCCCAAATATCAACCCATTGGTTACACAGTGACATTTTTCCAATACTTTTAAAAGGGTCAAAAACAAAATCTCCCATTGGACCAAAACGTTTACAATGCAGATGTGTCATACACACCCCCCTCTATGATATCTTACAATACATTATGATTTTACTGTGAAAATTCAAAGATTCAGAGCCCCAAATACCAACCTTTTGTTTGGAAAGCAACACTTTTCAAATGTTCTGAATGCCTAAAAATAAGATCTCCAATTGGAGCAACATATTTACATTTACACCCCTTCACATATAAGCCCTCATCAGACTTTTGTTTTGCAGCTTAAATGTTATTCTATGGCCTCATGCACACACAGGCTTTTAGGAGCTGTAAGTGGCATAGGCGTTTTCAAGCTGCAAAAAAAAAAACCCCAGGGCCAGCGTGTTCTGAGGACCGGCGATAGAGCTGTAAAAATGTCTGACACTGGTAAAAGCTGCTAAATGCGGCTTAACGCTGGATACAGCTGCGTTAAGTCTCGCCAAGCGTTTTTTTTTGATATGTCAAAATCAATGGTTCCCTATGAGATCCCATTCATTTGAATAGAAAATGCACCAAAAATCGGAAAATGATGATCCAACTTGCGGTTCGGCTTGTGTGCTGAGGATCTTGAAGGAAAAAAAACGTTTCTGGGGTACCCCCTGGAATCCATACCAGACCTTTATCTGAGCACGCAGCCTGGCAGGTCATAAAAAGGGGAATCTTCAGGATGGGGTGGGGGCGCTCAATCATTTCCCCTTTTCCCGACCTGCCTAGCTGTGTGCTCGGATAAGGGTCTGGTATGGTCTTGGGGGGAACCCCACACCATTTTTCCCCAGTTGTCTTCCAGGACAGCCCTTGAGAGATGGAGTCCCTCCCATCGACCCAGGAAACACATTGCCAAAACAGTTCAAAAGGCGGTCAGGTCCCTGGTCAGTCATTTGTGTTTCCTCCGTCGGAGGAACATGTTGCCAGGAACCAGAGAAGGACTCTATCTCTCAGGGGCTGCCTGAGGGGAGCGGAGCCGCACAGGGGGACCGGGTTCTATCCCGCGGCTCCAATCTAGTCCTACCTTTTCAAATTGGGGCTCGGGTACCGTCCAGCTGATTAGGAGCCGACCCGTTACCCCCCTCCTTCCAGTGCCGAGGTGTGCCAGGGACAGGTCGGCGCAGGTTCCCCCAGGAGCAGTGCAGATGGATTCTCCCATCACAGCTCCTTGCTATACACAGCGGTGGGGGTCGGAGATGCCGAGCGTCATTTCCGGCGGAACCGCGTCATCCTGTGTGCCGAGACTTCCGGTTCCGGGTCTCTACAGGCACAAGGAGGAGGGGAAGGCCCACGCTGAGGCCTGCAAGTTCCGACCAGCGTCCAGCTATACCGGACTAGCGGCGGGACACGGAGCGTGAGGGGGACCATGGAGGCTACTTCCCAGGACACTCCGGTGGAGGCAGGCACCAGCCAAACCCAGGTAGGCTGCTGGGCAAGCCCTTACTGTGGTTTCTTTCTGGGGTTTTTGTTGTAAGGCTGGGATTTGTAGTACCCCATGGTGGTGGTTTCCTCACAGTCCCAGGTGGATGCAGTGGTGGTTGCAGCACAGGTGTTTTGAGAGTTAAAAGGTTTCCTGATGCTAAAAAAGTCTATTCTTTATTTTAGGGGAAGGAAGCTCCAAGGGAAGACAAGTCAGGCCGCAAAAAATGCCCTAACTGTGGAAATAAGTTGTCCTCAGGCTCTAACAAAGCCTTATGCAAGCAATGTATTGCAGGTTTACTTAAAACAGAGGCAGACTCTCCTTTGGCAAAATTCCTTGGCTCCTTTAAAGATGAGATGGCATCAACCTTTAAATCTCTCCGCGAGTTAATCGCAGATGTAGGCACATCTGCTTCCACCAGTAAAGCAGCTGCGATTTCCTCCTCACCATGCCTTACAACACCCAGCTCTGGGGAGCCCCGTACAATCAGGGAGCATAGCCCCGTGTTAGTTAGCCCTGAATCCTCTGACGCAGATTCAGATGAGGATCAGGCTGTAGCTAACAAAGTCGCAAAATACAAGCTGTCTCTGGAGGATGTAGACGAGCTGTTGAGCGCCATTTATGATACGCTGGAAATTGATGAGGAAGAAACTCAATTGACCAGACATGATAAAATGTATGAGGCTCTGGGGAAAAAGAAAGCAAAGGTATTCCCTATACATAACTTTCTGACCTTGTCCGCAAGGAATGGGCCGAGCCAGATAAAAAAGTCTTCTTCCCAAATTCCCTAAAAAGGAGATTCCCCTTTGATGAGAGCCCAGAGGCGGTCTGGAATAAAAATCCTAAACTAGACGCCCCCCTGTCCAAAGTCTCAAAGCAGTCTGACCTTGCCTTTGAGGATATGGGTCATTTAAAGGACCCCATGGACAGGAAAACAGACATAGTCTTAAAGAGGGCCTGGGATGCTTCTATGGCAGGTTTAAAACCAGCTCTGGCCACTTCTTGTGTAGCCAGGAACCTAGAGTTCTGGTTAGCCCAACTAGAAGAACATCTAAAGGCAGGCACGCCTAGGGGGGAGATCTTAAAAACCTTCCCCATGCTTTTTAAGGCGACAAGTTTCATCTCTGACGCCTCCACTGATGCCATTAAATTTACGGCTAAAACAGCAGCACTTTCGGTCGCAGCTAGGAGGTCAGTCTGGATGAAAACTTGGGGGGGAGACACGGCGTCTAAAACACGTTTGTGCAGTGTCCCCTTTACAGGAGACTTAGTCTTCGGGCCTGAACTAGATACCGCCTTGGAAAGAACGGTGGATAAAAAGAAAACCTTTCCCATTAAAAAGAAAAATTTTCAAAGAATTTTTTCGTCCCTCAAAGGAACCCTCTAAGTCAGAGAAGGAGTTCAAGCCCAAAAAGCATTGGACAGGACAAAAAGGGAAAGGAAAAGGGGGCATACTTTTTAACCGCCCCAATTCAAACCCCAAACCCCAGTGACATCAGGGTCCCGGTGGGAGGAAGATTAATGAACTTTCTCCCGCAGTGGGAAAAGACAACCTCAAACGAGTTTGTCTTGAACATTATAAAAAGGGGGTATGCGCTGGAGTTTCACAGCGACCCACCCTCAAAGTTTCTTGTGACAAAGCTTCCAAGACACTCAGAAAAGGCCAAGGCCTTGCCTCTGTTAATAGGGGAAATGGTGGATCAAGAGGTATTGACACCAGTCCCTATTCAGGAACAGGGGGACGGTTTTTACTCGCACATTTTTGTGGTAAAAAAGCCGTCCGGGAGATTCAGACTAATCATGAACCTCTAAACCGCTCCATCCGATACAAAAAACTCCGGATGGAGTCTATCTACTCAATAAGAAATATTCTCCAAAAAGAGGTGTTCATGGCTACCCTGGATTTAAGGGACGCCTATCTGCATATCCCAATAAGGAAGGAATGCCAGAAATTTCTTCGGATGGCGATTCAGATGGACACCAAGGTTTATCATTTCCAGTGCAGAGCACTTCCTTTCGGACTGTCGTCCTCCCAGAGAATCTTTACCAAGGTTCTCGGGGAGGCATTAGTTCCGTTAAGACTACAGTCAGTCACGATTATTCCTTATCTAGACGACTTACTCCTCACGGCCCATTCGGAGAAACAACTTCGTCGGGACCTAGAGTTGACACAACTCAACCTGAGGCAGTTGGGGTGGATAGTCAGTCTGGAAAAGTCCAAGACTACCCCAACACAGGAAATTTTGTATTTGGGGTACAAGATCCTGTCGGTAGAGCAGAGGATAGTCCTGCCAGAAGAGAAGATATTGAATTTACGCCACAGAATGTCTTTTCTTCAAAGCAGCGCCAAGTGTACAGTGAGGGAGGTGATGTCAGTCTTAGGACTGATGACAGCAGCCATTCCAGCTGTACAATGGGCCAGGTTCCACCAAAGAGACCTTCAGAGTTTTCTGTTGGAACAAAATAAAAGACAGGGATCTGGAAGAAGAGGTTTCAATCCCCACCAGAGTAAAACGCTCCCTCTGGTGGTGGAAAGACTCAGAGAATTTGAACAAAGGGGTTCTCTGGATCTCTCCCATCACATCCATACTAACTACGGATGCGAGCAGCTGGGGGTGGGGAGCCCACCTCAACTCAGTTTGGGCACAAGGCAGGTGGACGGCAGAGGAGAAGCTCCTCTCGTCCAATTGGAAAGAGCTAACAGCGGTCCTCAGGGCTCTGTTATTCTTTCAGAATGCAATACAAGGTCATCATCTACAGGTCCGTTCAGACAATATGACGGCTGTAGCGTATATAAACAAGCAAGGGGGCACCAGAAGTTGTCGAATAATGCTGGTGGCCAATCGCATGTTTCTATGGGCAGAATCCAATCTGACTTCCATCTCTGCAGTTCACCTGAAAGGGGAGCTCAACAACACGGCAGATTTCTTGAGTCGACAGCGAGTGTCGAATCAAGAATGGTCTCTACACCCAGAGGTGTTCAAATATATAGCAGCCTACTGGGGAAATCCAGTAAAGGACCTGTTTGCAAGCAAGAAGAATGCAAAAGTTCCAAATTTTTGCTCGCTACACCCAGGAGATCAGCCCTGGGCAGTAGACGCCTTACAGACCCCATGGACCTTCAGTTTAGCGTATGCGTTTCCTCCGCTTCACCTTATCCCGAGGGTTTTGGCGAAGTTTCTAGTAGAGGAAACGTGTCTAATCTTAGTGGCACCGTTTTGGCCCAAGAGACCATGGTTCACAACGTTGCTACGGTTGACAGACCAACCTCCTCTGAGGCTTCCCTGCAGACCAGACCTGCTGTCGCAGGGACCTCTCTTTCATCCACAAGTATCCATGCTGAACCTCTCAGCGTGGTTACTGAGGAGGAAATTTTGAGGAGCAAGGGCCTGTCTGACAGAGTGATTCAGACCCTGCTACAAAGTAGAAAACCTGTCACTCAGGCCATTTACAGGAAAGTCTGGAGAAAATTTAACAGCTGGTTGAACAGCCGAGGGGAGGTAAATACGGATACAGCAAATATCCTGCAGTTTCTCCAGGAGGGGATAGACAAAGGGCTAACTCCTAGTACTATTAAGGACCAGATAGCGGCCTTAAGTGTGTACTTAGAGAAAAGATTGCAGGAAGACCCCTTTATTGCTAGGTTCTGTAAAGCAATCTCCAGACGCAAACCGGTTAGACTTAACATCGCCCCATCTTGGGATCTATCAGTTGTTCTAAGGGCTTTTTTGGGGTCACCTTTTGAACCTATCTCAGAGGCCTCTCTAAGACTGGTCACTTTCAATACAGTACTACTTGTGGCAATCACTTCAGCACGCAGAGTTAGTGAGATCCAAGCTCTCTCTGTCAGAGAGCCATTCCTCCAAATTCTGGAAGACAGAGTCATCCTAAAGACAGACCCTGGGTTCTTACCAAAGGTGGCATCTAATTTCCATAGGTCACAAGATATTGTCCTCCCTTCTTTCTGTCAAAAGGCTTCAAACGAGAAAGAAAGGCGTTTTCATTTACTAGATGTGAGGAGGTGTATCCTAGAGTATCTTAGGGTAACCAATCCATTTAGAATCTCAGATTCACTTTTTGTTCTTTTTTCCGGATAACGTAAGGGGCAAAAAGCTTCTAAAGTCACCATAGCTAGATGGATTAGGCTAGCTATAGCAGAGGGCTATAAGACAGAAAACAAAGATCCTCCTGGGGGTATTAAAGCCCACTCCACAAGGGCATTATCAGCATCCTGGGCAGAAAGAGCTAGTGCCACCCCGGAGCAAATATGTAAAGCAGCCACGTGGTCAAGCTTTTCCCCCTTTACAAGGCATTATCGACTAGACTTAATGTCCAGTCAGGATCAGGCTTTTGGGAGAAAAGTTCTCCAAGCCGTGGTCCCCCCCTAATCTGGTGAGTACTTGGGGATCCTCTCAAGGGCTGTCCTGGAAGACAACTGGGGAAAACTGGAGTTAGACTTACCGGTAACTCCTTTTCCAGTGGTCTTCCAGGACAGCACGATCCCACCCTTTTTTGATTATGTGAATGTACTAACATTATTACCTGTTATGGTTATGTTTTTTGCAGTTCCATCCTTCGGGTTCTTGGTGAATGACTGACCAGGGACCTGAGGGACCGCCTTTTGAACTGTTTTGGCAATGTGTTTCCTGGGTCGATGGGAGGGACTCCATCTCTCAAGGGCTGTCCTGGAAGACCACTGGAAAAGGAGTTACCGGTAAGTCTAACTCCAGTTTTTTTGACGATGGTTTATCATGATCCGACTTCTGGTGCGACTTCTATTCAAATCAATGGGCTTTTATGGGGAATGCTAAAAGCTAATGGGTACTTACTCCAAACCCGGGCTGTCGGGGGAAAACCCGGAAGGGTGGCAACCCTACAGGTATGTAATCTCGTTCATTACATTTTAGTTGATTAAATCTACTATTGATTTAGTCGACTAAAATCTTATGTTATTTATTCTACTAAAACTAGACTAAAACAATTCAGATGACTAAAATCTGACTAAAATTAAATTGCATTTTAGTCAAAACTAAAACTAGATCGAAATTTGCGGTCAAAATTAACACTGGTATTGAAAAATGTAAAAAAATTATTTAGATAAAAAAGGCAAAAAAAACCAAAAGGGTAACATTTTTGTAGCAATAAATCAGCCAATTCTACAGAAATTCAACAGATAGAATAAGTTCAGCCTCATCATCCCGGAGCAATCCACTCCCTGTTTAGGGGGGGCATAAAACCATTAGACTTATGTTGCTCCAATAAGAGATTTTTTTTTTATATAACTTTTGAAAAGTGTTGCGTTTATAACCAATGGGTTGGTATTTGGGGCTCTGTATCTTTAAATTTCCACAGTAAAATCTCACCGTATTGTAAGATATCATAGAGGGGGGGTGTGTATGACACATCTACATTGTAAACGTATTGGTCCAATGGGAGATTTTGTTTTTATCCCATTTAGTAGTGAAAAAATGTCAGTTTGTAGCCAATGGGTTGATATTTGGGGCCCTGTATCTTTAAATTTCCACAGTAAAATCATACCGTATTGTAAGATATCATAGAGGGGGGTGTGTATGACACATCTGCATTGTAAACGTATTGGTCCAATGGGAGTTTTTGTTTCTGACCCACTTTGAAGTATTGGAAAAATGTCCTGTGTAACCAATGGGTTGATATTTGGGGCTCTGTATCTTTAAATTTCCACAGTAAAATCTCACCGTATTGTAAATGTTAGAGAGGGTGATGTATGTGTGACAACTTTGTGTAATCTTTATTTTATATATTACATTATCTTATATTTAGTTTTTCTGTGTTGAATATTCTACCAAAAAAACTTGTCTGATAGCGAGACCACTGTTTGCAACTGTCTGATGGCTTCACACCAGTTATATATTAGCCCCCCTCACACCTGTATATATGTTGGCCCCCCACACACCTGTATACATGTCAGCCCCCCCCACCTGTTTATATGTCAGTCCCCCCACCTGTATATATGCCAGCCCCCTCACACCTGTATATATGTCAGCCCCCCACACACCTGTATATATGTCAGCCCCCCACACACCTATATATATGCCAGCCCCTCACATACACAAATCTGTAAACACACAAGGCTCTGGCCCCTCCCTGTACACAAACAGCCCCCCTCACTTTCCCTCACAGGCCCTACTTGTAAATAATTTCTTCCTACCCAGTCCCAGCTCATTTTCACAAAGCTGACATGTTGCTGAGAGTACAGATCACACGAGGGGTGCACATGCACATAGTAACCAGAGGTGGCAGTAAAGAGCTCAATGTCTGAGCTCAATGACACAAGAAAAGCAGAAGCTGTGAAATTGTTTCTGTACTGCACAGCACGACTCCCCTTCACCCATCCTGCCTTCTGGCCCAGGTGGGCCCCTCAGGCCCTGGGACCCATGGGTGTCTGCAAGAGGGGGCAAGGGGGTCAAGTGCCCCCCTGGAATCAGCAAGGTGTCTGCACACTGGGCGTGGCCAACTAATGGGATGTGAGGATGTGAGGCACCAGAGCTCCGTCCATGCCACTTAGATCCTGAAACAATCCTCCTAGCCTGACTGACATCTGAAGGTCTCTCCTGCCTCATCAGACCCCTGGGACCCCTGAGCACACCGGGCAATGGTCAAATATGTAAAGAAAAGAAATATCTTGCGCTAACCATGCAAAATTCAAGAAACGGTGCAGCTGCTCGTGTAAGCCAAAAATACAAAAAAAGACCCAAAACAATTCATATAAAGTGACAAGCGCGCATCCAAACAAAGTATATAGTGATACAATGTGTGTGAACCAAAAAAATGTGTTTTCAACACTGTTACTGTGATAACAGTTTATATGTTAAAAATTAGTGAAAAAAATGATGTATCCACTCTTAAAAATATACCAACATGCTTCAATCACTGTTGTTAAAACAGAGAATATCGAAATATATCTCTATATATACTAATGTGACCACCTAAACATGTGCTAATGTGATACACACCACAATGTTGCTAAATTGTGACCAGCAACAATATCGCACCCACACCAGTGGCGGCCCATCCATAGGGGGCGCCTGGGCGGTGCTCCCCCCCTCCAGGCAGCAAAAAAAAAAAAAGTAAAAAAAAAATAAATTTTTTTTTACTACTGGCCCTTTAAAAAAAAAAAAACGAAAAAAAGGTCCTTAAGTGCACTGTGTTCGGACGCCGGATACAGTGCGACGCCGGACACAGTGCACTTATAGGAAGCGCCACGTCTATGCAATCACGAGATTGCAGACGTGGCACTGCATTTGCGGGCATTTAGCCCGCCTTGGGGCGTTTTCTGAAGCACCGAGTAGCTTCCGCCCGGCCATAGTAATACATACTACAGGCGCCGGGCGGAAGCTACTTGGCACTTCAGATTTGATTGACATCTGCCCTGAGTCAGATGTCACTTCCTGCCTCTCTCTTTCATTGCGCCTGAGAGAGAGGAAACAGGAAGAATACTGCTGCCAGTGTGAGGAGGAGGACACTGCAGGAGACTGAAGGTAAGTACCACTGTGTGGAGAATGGGGGGGGACACCTGCTGTGGGGGGACTCTGATGGGGGACACATGCTGTGGGGGGCTCTGATGGGGACACCTGCTGTGGGGGGCTCTGATGGGGGACTCCTGTTTTGGGGGGACTCTGATGGGGACACCTGCTGTGGGGGGACTCTGATTGAGACACCTGCTTTGGGGGACACCTGCTCTTGGGGGGCTCTGATGGGGAACACCTGCTGTGGGGGGCTCTGATGGGGGACACCTGCTGTGGGGGGCTCTGATGGGGGACACCTGCTGTGGGGGGCTCTGATGGGGGACACATGCTGTGGGGGGCTCTGATGGGGGACACCTGCTGTGGCAGGCTCTGATAGGGGACACCTGCTGTGGGGGGCTTTGATAGGGGACACCTGCTGTGGGGGGTTCTGGTGGGGGGCTCTGATAGGGGACTCTGATGGGGGACACCTGCTGTGGGGGGACTTTGATGGGGACACCTGCTGTGGGGGGCTCTGATGGGGGACACCTGCTGTGGGGGGGCTCTGATGGGGGACACCTGCTTTGGGGGGGGCTCTGATGGGGGACACCTGCCTTGGAGGGGGCTCTGATAGGGGAAACCTGCTGTGGAGGGGGCTCTGATGGGGGACACCTGCTGTGGAGGGGGCTCTGATGGGGGACACCTGCTGTGGAGGGGGCTCTGATGGGGGACACCTGCTGTGGGGGGGCTCTGATGGGGGACACCTGCTGTGGGGGGGCTCTGATGGGGGACACCTGCTGTGGAGGGGGCACTGATGGGGACACCTGCTGTGGAGGGGGCTCTGATGGGGGACACCTGCTGTGGAGGGGGCTCTGATGGGGGACACCTGCTGTGGAGGGGGCTCTGATGGGGGACACCTGCTGTGGAGGGGGCTCTAATGGGGGACACCTGCTGTGGGGGGGGCTCTGATGGGGGACACCTGCTGTGGGGGGGCTCTGATGGGGACACCTGCTGTGGGGGGCTCTGATGGGGGACACCTGCTGTGGGGGGGCTCTGATGGGGACACCTGCTGTGGGGGGGCTCTGATGGGGACACCTGCTGTGGGGGGCTTTGATAGGGGACACCTGCTGTGGGGCGCTCTGGTGGGGGGCTCTGATAGGGGACACCTGCTGTGGGGGGACTTTGATGGGGACAACTGCTGTAGGGGACACCTGCTGTGAGGGGGCTCTGATGGGGACACCTGCTGTGGGGGGACTCTGATGGGGACACCTGCTGTGGGGGGGCTCTGATGGGGGACACATGCTGTGGGGGGGTTCTGATGGGGGACACCTGCTGTGGGGGGACTCTGATGGGGACACCTGCTGTTGGGGGCTCTGATGGGGGACACCTGCTGTGGGGGACTCTAATGGGGACACCTGCTGTGGGGGGCTTTGATAGGGGACACCTGCTGTGGGGCGCTCTGGTGGGGGGCTCTGATAGGGGACACCTGCTGTGGGGGGACTTTGATGGGGACAGCTGCTGTAGGGGACACCTGCTGTGAGGGGGCTCTGATGGGGACACCTGCTGTGGGGGGACTCTGATGGGCACACCTGCTGTGGGGGGACTCTGATGGGGACACCTGCTGTGGGGGGACTCTGATGGGGACACCTGCTGTGGGGGGCTCTGATGAGGGACACCTGCTGTGGGGGGCTCTGATGAGGGACACCTGCTGTGGGGGGCTCTGATGGGGGACACCTGCTGTGGGGGGGCTCTGATGGGGAACACCTGCTGTGGGGGGGCTCTGATGGGGAACACCTGCTGTGGGGGGGCTCTGATGGGGAACACCTGCTGTGGGGGGGCTCTGATGGGGGACACCTGCTGTGGGGGGCTTTGATGGGGGACACCTGCTGTGGGGGGGCTCTGATGGGGGACACCTGCTGTGGGGGACTCTGATGGGGAACACCTGCTGTGGGGGACTCTGATGGAGACACCCTGCTGTGGGGGACACCTGCTGTGGGGGGCTCTAAAGGGGACACCTGCTGTTGGGGGCTCTGATGGGGGACACCTGCTGTGGGGGACTCTGATGGAGATACCCTGCTGTGGGGGACACCTGCTGTGGGGGGCTCTAAAGGGGACACCTGCTGTTGGGGGCTCTGATGGGGAACACCTGCTGTGGGGGGGCTTTGATGGGGAACACCTGCTGTGGGGGGGCTCTGATGGGGGACCCCTGCTGTGGGGGGGCTCTGATGGGGGACACCTGCTGTGGGGGACTCTGATGGGGGAACACCTGCTGTGGGGGGACTCTGATGGACACACCCTGCTGTGGGGGACACCTGCTGTGGGGGACTCTGATGGGGGACACCTGCTGTTGGGGGCTCTGATGGGGGACACCTGCTGTGGGGGGCTCTGATGGGGGACACCTGCTGTGGGGGGACACTGATGGCAACTCTGATGTAAGGGGACAGAGGCTGCATTTGATGTGACATAGGCTGCATTTGATGTGACAGAGGCTGCATTTGATGTGACACAGGCTGCATGTAAGGAGGGACTCCACTGGGGGCACCTGATGTAAGGACGGACTGCTGGGGACACCTGATGGCATTTGGTTGTAGGCGACGTGGCTAGTGACTCACTCGGGGCTCCCACTGATTCTGCATTATGGTGAGTTGAATGATTTCATTTTATATTACAATGTAATAATAGTAATAATGCGCTTCAATCATTCTGACACCATAACAACCATGGTGCCGGGATGATTGAAGCGCTAACACCAGGTGTTTGGAGTATCTTTATCTGCTGATTGTTAAACTTTCTAGAATACACATTTCTATTGTTGTGTAGGATCTAGGCCTGCTGTCCCTCTCTCCCTCTCCCTCCATCCCTCGTTCATCTCAGACGCTAACCACACCACCTTAGAGCCACGCCCACTATTTAGCTGAAACCACACCCATTTTTACCAAGTGGGAGGGGTCAAAAAGGAAGGGCGGGGTCTGGCGCCCCCCATCCTAAAACTTTACCAGCTGCCACTGACCCACACCACACATCAAATTCATGCTACTAAATTGGTCTATAAGTGAGAGCTTTAAAAACATCTATAAAATGAAATTAAGAGCAAAACTCCTATTATTTATCCTGTGTAAAAATGCCATTAAACAAAAAAGTCCACATAGAAATATATTATGTTGATGATGAATCACACATCTTCTAATTTTGGATAAATCGATGATTCTCCCGCTAAAGATATGGTAAAATTAACCGATTACCGGATCAGATGAATCTCAAGTCATAGAGATCTAATAGGCTTGTTGCATTAGCCTGCCGGCCTCAGTAATTGCCACCTGGATAGCGATCAAGGGAGATGTCCTCATCCACTTCTACCGATCAGCAAGCAGGCACTTTCTTTCCTGTTTCAATCACTGATTTTCACAACTGCGGAGGGGAGGGTTAATTATCTCCCCTGGATCATCCTCAAAAAACAGACCCCTCAATAGAAACAAAACGGGGGAGACTCCATAGTGCAGATGTGTAACATTGGTTTATTTAAAGTCATTTAAAAGTTACTTAAAAACTCCACAGCAAATGGTCACAGCAGTGACACACAGCACACTGGAAACTGCAAATCAAAAACTTCAAATTGCACAGCAAACTGGAACCGGATAAAATCAGCTAAAAATAGCACACACGCATGCAGTCAGTCGGTTTGATCCTCTGCTGCGTGTGTGCTATTTTTAGCTGATTTTATCCGGTTCCAGTTTGCTGTGCAATTTGAAGTTTTTGATTTGCAGTTTCCAGTGTGCTTGATCCCTATCCAGGTGGCAATCACTGAGGCTGGCAGGCTAATGCAACAAGCCTATAAGAGACCATTCACACAGGGGCAACACGACTTCCAGCGCGACTTTGGGAGGCAACTTGGACACGACTTGAGTATGAATCACAGCACGACTTGGGGTAACCTACAACACAACTTGAAGTCGCCTGCAGGACAGGGAACTTTACAAGTGGCCAATCAGAGCTTATCAGCTGTGTGTGAGAAGGAGGGGGCTGGCTGTTTAGTGGAGGAAATTACTTTCTGTTTCCTTTCTGCTTTCTGTAAAGTTGCCTCAGTATTAGGGATGAGCCGAACACCCCCCTGTTCGGTTCGCACCAGAACATGCGAACAGGAAAAAAATTCGTTCGAACACGCGAACGCCGTTAAAGTCTATGGGACACGAACATGAATAATCAAAAGTGCTAATTTTAAAGGCTAATATGCAAGTTATTGTCATAAAAAGTGTTTGGGGACCCGGGTCCTCCCCCAGGGGACATGAATCAATGCAAAAAAAAGTTTTAAAAACGGCCGTTTTTTCAGGAGCAGTGATTTTAATAATGCTTAGTCAAACAATAAAAGTGTAATATCCCTTTAAATTTCATACCTGGGGGGTGTCTATAGTATGCCTGTAAAGGGGCGCATGTTTCCCGTGTTTAGAACAGTCTGACAGCAAAGTGACATTTTGAAGGAAAAAACACATTTAAAACTACCGCGGCTATTGCATTGCCGACAATACACATAGAAGTTCATTGATAAAAACGGCATGGGAATTCCCCACAGGGCAACCCCGAACCAAAATTAAAAAAAAAAAATGATGTGGGAGTCCCCCTAAATTCCATACAAGGCCCTTCAGGTCTGGTATGGATATTAAGGGGAACCCCAGCCAAAATTAAAAAAAAAAATTGACGTGGGGTTCCCCCTAAATTCCATACCAGACCCTTCAGGTCTGGTATGGATTTTAAGGGGAACCCCGCGCCAAAAAAAAAAAAAAAAAACGGCGTGGGGTCCCCCTAAAAATCCATACCAGACCCTTATCCGAGCACGCAACCTGGCAGGCCGCAGGAAAAGAGGGGGGGACGAGAGTGCGGCCCCCCCCCCCTCCTGAACCGTACCAGGCCACATGCCCTCAACATTGGGAGGGTGCTTTGGGGTAGCCCCCCAAAACACCTTGTCCCCATGTTGATGAGGACAAGGGCCTCATCCTCACAACCCTGGCCGGTGGTTGTGAGGGTCTGCGGGCGGGGGGCTTATCGGAATCTGGAAGCCCCCTTTAACAAGGGGACCCCCAGATCCCGGCCCCCCCCCTGTGTGAAATGGTAAGGGGGTACTTACCCCTACCATTTCACTAAAAAACTGTCAAAAATGTTAAAAATGACAAGAGACAGTTTTTGACAATTCCTTTATTTAAATGCTTCTTCTTTCTTCTTTCTTCCTTCATCTTCTTCTGGTTCTTCTGGCTCTTCTGGTTCTTCCTCCGGCGTTCTCGTCCAGCATCTTCTCCGCGGCGTCTTCTATCTTCTTCTCCTCGGGCCGCTCCGCACCCATGGCATGAGGGGGGGAGGCTCCCGCTCTTCTCTTCATCTTCTTCTCTTCTTCATCTTCTTCTTCATCTTCTTCTTCTTCTTCTTCTTCATCTTCTTCTTCTTCTTCTTCTTCTTCTTCTTCTTCTTCTTCTTCCTTCTTCCTTCTTCTCTTCTTCCTGTCTTCTCTGGGCCGCTCCGCAGCCATGCTGGCATGGTGGGAGGCTCCCGCTGTGTGACAGCGTCTCTTCGTCTGACGGTTCTTAAATAACGGGGGGCGGGGCCATCCGGTGACCCCGCCCCCCTCTGACGCACGGTGACTTGAGGGACTTCCCTGTGACGTCACGGGGAATGCCACAGGGAAGTCCCGTCATGTCACCGTGCGTCAGAGGGGGGCGGGGCCACCGGGTGGCCCCGCCCCCCGTTATTTAAGAACCGTCAGACGAAGAGACACCGTCACACAGCGGGAGCCTCCCTCCATGCCAGCATGGCTGCGGAGCGGCCCGGAGAAGACAGGAAGAAGAGAAGAAGAGAAGAAGAGAAGAAGGAAGAAGAAGACCACCGACCACCACGCAAAAAAGACTAAAAAAAGAACAATTACTAAGGACCAACCCACAATCAACCATCAAAGGCAGGGAGACACCGATCCAACCACAACAACTAGCATGCGCCCTGATCAACACCAGATCTGCAGTCAAGCACAGGCTGGAAATCCGCGAGTTCATCACCGAAAACAACATAGACTGCCTCTTCATTACAGAAAGCTGGCTAACTTCCGACTGCAACACCATCCTAACTGAATTGGTGCCCAAGAACTACAGTATCCTATCTGAGCATAGAATAGGAAAAAAAGGAGGAGGTCTAGCAGTGATTTTCAAATCGCACCTGGGGCTCACCAAACCAAACTTACAGAACTCAGTGCCTTTCATGGAAACACTCTCACTGCACCTTCAAACAACACCTCAAGACACCATTCACATACTACTATGCTACAGACCACCTGGACCAAAGACCAATCTCCTCACACCGCTCACTGAATTCTTCTCAATGCACACCTTGAAAACCAAAAACCTTCTGGTACTTGGGGATTTCAATCTATGGGCAAACTCCGCCCAAGACCCTATGGCAACCGCCTGCGTTAACCAAATGGAAGAACTTGGCCTGCAACAACTGATAAATGCTCCTACGCATGGTTCAGGACACACTTTAGATCTCATCTTCAAACAGAATATGGACATCGACGTATTGAACATCACCCCACTACCATGGACGGACCACCATGCTATCAAATTTAAAATCACCACGAACACCACTCTCCAAAAACAGAAACGGGCAATAGCAACACACTGGAATAGATCTCAGAAGAAACTACACTCTGAACTCTTCAAAACCACATTGTCGAGCAAAATTCTTCTGCTAAACCCAAACCTCTCAACGGAACAAACACTCAACTCCCTAAACAATGCTTTACTACAAACAGCAGACTCCGTGGCGCCAAAACGCAGAACACCCGTCCGCACAAAAAACTCGAGTTGGTTTAATGGCACTCTCACCCTACTCAAGCAAGAACGCAGAAGAGCTGAGAGAACTTGGAGAAGAAATCCCACCAAGGAAAACCATGCTAACTACAAAGCACTCACGGTGAAATACCACAAGGCAATCTTCAAAGCCAAAAAAGAACATTTTGCAGACACCATCTCATCCGCCTTAAACCGCCCACGGGAACTTTTCAAAATAGTTGCTCAATCAATGAACCCGGCCTGCCTAGAGCCCCCTGCAAACGATACTCAAGAATTCTGCAATGAGTTATCAGATTTCTTCATCGACAAAATCGACAACATTCGGAAAGCAATTCATCAGAAAA